>JAWPNB010000003.1:90217500-91417500 GCA_033996785.1 Trichosanthes truncata
TCTCAGTTCTTCTTTTTCCTCTTTTTAAATTATTGCAGCCTGGCCTTCGGTCTATTTGGGAAAAATATTATGAAGAGGCACATGCTGTGATCTATGTAATTGATGCTGCTTGTCCATCAAAATTTGAAGATTCCAAATCTGCGCTGGGTAGGTGATGACATAGATGGCCATACCTTAATTAAGTTGGTATCAGCAAGGTTCTACTGCTGCATGATCTACCAAAACAAGATAGAACTTGAATATGGTGCATTGATATTATTTTGAATTTCTTTCCCAGAGAAAGTTCTTCGACACGAGGATTTGCAAGGAGCTCCGCTTTTGGTTTTAGCAAACAAGCAGGTCAGAACCGGGGATCTGTTGAACTCTCTTACATTTCCTTTTCTGCACACCTCTTTCCTAGAAAAGGAAAAATATATAGAACATGAAACTACGAACTCTACCGCAAGATGGTGAATGATTCAATCATAAATTGGAAAATTCTTTATTCTGTTATTTGAGGGATAGATGAGATTAAGTTGTATACTTGTATTGTTGACGATTATATAGTAAATATCTTTTTCTCAAAATCAAGTTTCTTCTCATATTTTGCTCCTCCTTTTCATTTGATTTGGAGTTGTCACATCATTGAATTCATGGATGCAGGATCTTTCTGAAGCAGTATCAGCTGAAGAACTTTCCCGTTATCTCGATCTTAAAAAATTGGATGAAAGAGTCTACATGTTTGAAGCTGTTTCTGGCTATGATGGGTACGTATATAGCCAATTTCTATCATCTCAAGAACTTGAAATTTCCTTTTTTATTATTTGCAAACTAATGGGGCTACGGGATAGATCCAATCCAACATTGGTAGACATCTAATCTTTCCTTTATACCTGCTTTTTATCCATTAAATTACCTTTCACGAGCAGAAAACATGTTCGAAAGTTGAAATTCTTCATTCTTTTGATTACAGGATGGGGATAAAGGATAGTGTTGAATGGTTGGTGGATATAATGGAAAGAAGTAAGAGAACTGAAATTTTGAGAGCTCGAGCAGGTGGGGCTGGTCTCGATTCTGCTTAAATCGAAATATGAAACAAATATAGTTGGTTTATGTTTCTTCATGCTTTGAAGAGCTAGATTTTCCCCTCAATATCAGCTGATTGCATCATACTACATTCTTTTTTTTTTACCATTGGAAATTTTATTTACTTGTGATTTCTTTAGCTTACCTTCCTTATAAACTTCATAGAACTTAGAAAATCAAGCTCAAACATTCTGTATTAGCCACTTGACTTTCTTCTTTGGTACTTATTCTGAATGTTTCTATCATTGACAGGTGCTAGAGGCCCCTAATTCATTCTACATCCTCCTGTCTGAGAGCATCCACACAACCTGGCTTCCTGTTATCTAGCTTTGCTACAAAGTGTAAAGAAAGTGATTCAAGGGCTAATTGGTAGCATTAGAATTCCAACCGCAGAAGTACAGAATTATGTGTTTGAACCTGTGAATGTTTTCATAGGCAATCTTGGCCGACCATGTTTCATACAAGTGACCTGAATTTTGTCATCCTTTAGTCTTACAAAGTTGTTACATTTCAAATTGAAACCAGTACTACAGTATTTATTATTGTGATTGGATTGAAAAATGAACATCAGCTGACTTGAACTTGTGTTTATCAATTCAATTCGTTTTCTTTTTTCCAATATTTTAAAAACAAAAAACATACTTAGAGAGATCGAACAGCAAATTAACCATATTAAGGTCAGCAACTGATGAGAACTTGGAACCGAATCAAAATCAAGTCCTGTTTGAAGGCATCACATAAGCACATAAGCAAAACTTGGGCAAAAAAGGGTTGGCTGACCAAAACTAAACTAGCAAAACAGGAATAAGAAATGAAAACAATAAGAAAGTTTCTCAAAAAAAAACAAAAAAGAAAGTTTCTCTTCTATGCAGCCAACCAAAACTGTACAAGCTATAAAGTTGGTATTAGTGCCGTTGGAACTCGTTGTTTCTGTTCCTTTCTTGTTGGTGCAAACCAGTTCCACAGCTTTGGAAGTTAATATTTGGAGATGCCTCCAGAGCTTGAATAACCTGCCGCTTCTGGCTTAGAACATCAGTCTTGTAGAAGTAATCCGAACCGACACGATTCGAGGCAACATTTGCACTAGTTCCTTGAGCTTTTGAGGTGCTAAGTTGGTGAAAGTAATCCCCAATATCTGGACTGTTATCAAGTGGGATCTCACCGGTTAGAGTTTTAATAGCAAATTCTATACAAGGGTCTGCCAATATTTCCCCAACTGGAAACTCCAGATTCGATTCTAGCTTCTCAACATTATCGTTTTCGACCTTCTTGACTCGACTAACAGGAAGTTTCGGAGATGGCAACTTTTCATTAGGTCCCAAGTTTCTCATCTCATTTGGAGTGAAGGCAGCTGAAGGACGATCGATATTGTTTGGCGGCGGTGAAGCTTCTGAGCTCATGGATGCGTCAAAAACTCCTCCAGTAAGAGTTTTAACTGCAAATGCAATGCAAGGATCAGTCAATAAGTCCTCCACAGGCAGCTTAAGAAGAGGGCCTTGGTTTACATCAACCTTATCTTCACTTTCAATTTTGCCTACATGCTTTTCCACAACGTCCTGTTTCCCCTGAGGCAGAAAGGAATTGCATTTCGGCTGCTCTTGTGCATCCTCAGATTTCATCTTCTTAACGTGCTTAGGCAGAATGGACAAATCAACACAAAAATATTCTTTTCTACTTGGATCTGGACTTGTGTCAATACTTTTAGGAGGGTCAATTATGCTCTTTGTTTCATGATTGACATCAGGATTCTCAGGACTTTGAGATGCCGACTTAGTTGTACTGGCTATTTGCTTATCAGACTCTTCACATGCACCTGAAGGTGCTCGGCGACCTGTTTTTACTTCAAGCACTGGCTCAGCTTGGAGCCCTGCAAGTCGTTTTGAAGCACGACGAGGTAAGTTTAGATCTTTAGTTTTCCTTTGTCTCTTTCTATTCTCATTCTTTGTTGGCTCATTTTCAATAGCGCATTTGTGTTGGATGGATTCATCAGGAGTTGACACAAGTTCAGAAAAATCATTCTTCCCATCTGATTGCTCTGGATCTTTGGGCTCTAGTAGAGTCGAGCAATGCACTGTAGTGCCTATTTCCCCTGCAGCATTCATTAAATTCACATTAATCTAACAACTGGCAGAAGGGGTCTAGTCCATAACGAATGAAAGAATTCGTTATCTTAAGTTTTAAAATATGTTACACCAAAGCTGCATGTTCAGAACTATACCATGACTGTAATCAGGTTCAGAAAGGGGCATGCTTTCTCTGACACTCGTAGCATTTGGAAAAATAGCTTCATCGTTTGTTATTTCACTGGGTTTCGACGAGTTCTCACTCCATATAATCTGTCTCCTTGCTTTGCCAATCGCCTGCATCTCTTTCTTGGGGACAGCAGGGGACTAAGAGAGAGAAGGAAAGAAAAAAATTCAGTGAAAGGGAAAAGATTATCAAACTTAAGTTTGAAACAGATTTCTTTTTGCATTTTGGTTTAAGATGCTCTGAAACAGGGAATGTTTAGTTCAACTAGTAAAAGAAACATAATAATTAAGAATTAAATGAAAACTTTTTATCATGGTTAGGAGCAAGCAAATATCCAAATTGTTTCAGAAACCTTAAACATCTCAAGTCCATAGTCTAATCCTCTGAAGATCCATAGACTCTTAAATTTCACATCGCCAAGTAGCTAGAAAAGTGAAAAGTATTTGTGGGTTCCATCAAATC
This sequence comes from Trichosanthes truncata, assembly GCA_033996785.1. Classification (NCBI taxonomy): domain Eukaryota; kingdom Viridiplantae; phylum Streptophyta; class Magnoliopsida; order Cucurbitales; family Cucurbitaceae; genus Trichosanthes; species Trichosanthes truncata. Next base: position 90,221,278 of record JAWPNB010000003.1, read on the forward strand.
GATCCATGATTACAGACCAAAATTTATGTACATTAGACGAAATGAGTTCACCCAAAATTCAGCTATGGACACAGGAGATATTTGATTGAATCATTAGCAAGAAAGAAATCCTCCTTGGAGAGATAGAATGGATAAGGGGAATCACTCAAAAGTATTAAGCATATTTTCTCAACAGATAGTTGGAACAACTGATGAACAGTCTCATTATATAAAATTTCAGTAATATAAACTTGGAGTTGAGAGTACTTACAGAAATATCATCATGTTGAAACTCAATGTTGCTGTCTCTCTGGTTCCTTGATTTATATGCTAATCGGCTCACCTTTCCAGTTGTTAGATACCGATGTACATCCCTTATCGAGCGAAGTACATTTCCATTTACAGGATCAATGTAAAACTGCAAACAAACGTTCATTCGTAAACTTTCATGCTGTTTAGCATGTCACTAACTTTAGGGCACTAAATATATGGATGAGACATAGTTGATGGTTAGAGAGCATATCCAAAGTCCAAACGACACGACAAATAAAAACCACGTAAAGGAAATAGATGATCAATTACTGAATCTCTTCTTATCCTGTTAGCAGTCCTTGTTTCTCTGATTTCTCTGATCCATCCAGGAGGTAACCCTTTTGCTAAAGTCTTCTTAACTTCCACCTAGATTGCTTGAATAATAAAGTTTTTAAAGAAAAATCAATAAAGTTCGTAATAGAAAAGACCATAAAGTTGAAAACAAGAAATAGAGTAGATGGTAGACTTTTTTGACAGACATTGTTCCCTGATTGCTTGACGGTTCTGCTCTCATCAGATTCAGGATGACAGATTGCAGCAGTTTTGAGATATCTAAACACCTCTGCCCTAGAATTAAATCTCATTTGACTTGAGGGTTCAAAATAATACTGCAACATCAGAATCAGTCACAAAGATCCAACCAATTATTTATCTTGAAATGAACATAATTGGCTACTATTAGTAAAATGATCTTTATTCAGACTGACTTTTCATATTAACATTCCAAATGATAATGAAATGTCATGTAGAATCCATAGTTAACAAACAAATATTTGAATACAAAAAAAGAAAATAACTAGAAGACATTAGAATAGGGGAAGAACTATATGTTATGTTGTTAAGTCATGAATGGAAGTTGCACTAACATGCAAGCTTTAGTTGCCTTTTTCTGAACGAAAAAATGATACCACAGTTTGCTGCTTCACACAAGACTAAACAGAAAGGGCCTAAAAAGGGATGAAAATAGTTCATTCAAAATGCAAATAGAACCTTTAATCTGATGGGGAGACTTAGCCAAGGATTATATGACAGCATCATAACCATAGGAGAAAGAAGAAGGTAAGTCATTTACTCAGATCAAAAAGTTATAGGGAAAGCTTTAGTAATTAGTGTAATATCACAAAACATACACAAGACTACACCTTTCTCCCTAAAAATGCCCGCACAAATTAGTCATCTATCTCCTCCTTTTACTGCCTACACAACCAAATAAACCCCCAAAATTTCCCATCAGAAGTCCTAGTTCCTAACAAGCCAAAAACAAACAGCACAAGAATCTATACAAGGTCAGCATGAAAAGAAAGAAAATCAAGAGCTAGTTGTAACGGCAATGCTAAACATAAAAGTTACAAACTCAGCCACAGATCTATGATTCATAAAATGCTAGTAAAAATCACAGGAAAAGAAAAAGAAAATGAAAACCAATAAGAAAAACCAGTACTTTATCCTTTTTGCCACTCTTCCTCACTTTGACCTTCACAGTCCAGCCAGGTGGTAGCCAGTCCTCTGAATTCTGGTTCATCATTCAGCCTGAAATTCAGACTTTCCGGCGAAACCCACCAGCCAATCTCAATAACCCTTTTACCCTCTCTATTTTTCTCTCTTTTGGCTCGCCAAGATTCTGATTTTGGAGTCAAATCCTTTCACGAGGCTATAAAAATGGAGGATTCCGACAAAGTATTCTTTCAAACCACGTGTTCTGAGAAGCACCCTGAGAGGCATATAAACGTGTCGGACCCCATTGATTATCCTCTATAATTCTGCCCTTTCACATTTGACTACGACCCTCTTTTCTGGATCTTACGATTGTTCTTTTGACACATTTGTAAGTTCAAAACGCAGATTCATTCAAATGTACCACCGCTTAAAGTGGAGGACTATGGTAACTTATCTGAGAGTAAAGCAGAGGATTGAAACTGCTGCAGGTTCCGGTAACGTCTACTGGAACGGGAGAGTAAAGGGGGGGCTGTTTCAATGTACCTAACATATTTTATTTGTAAATATCGAAGCTTTTAATTAATTTTAAGAATGGAGGAATAAATTCTAGATTTTAAAAAAGAGCGGGCTGTTTTGAATATCTGCAAACTGCAAAGTAGGACCCTTTTTTTAAGTCGAAAAGTGAAGGAAAATTCATAATTTGTTTTTGGATATTGAACTTTTAACTCCCAAATCAATTTGTTTTGAAAACAAGACGGGAAAATGATTGTCCAAAGGGCCAAAGCCCCTTTTGAGCCACTGCCACAAAAAGAAATCCCTTTATTCTTTTTTCTTTTTTAAAAAGAAAAGAGTAAACTTTGAAATAAGACACAAAAATGTGAAAGCTAGGACCCCCACAAGCCAAAACCTCTCCACTGGAGAAATGGGAGTGAAGAACTTTTGGGATATCTTAGAATCGTGCAAGAAAACTCTCCCACTTCATCGTCTTCAGTAAGTTCTTTTCCTTCTTTTATATCATTTTCTTGGCAACCAAACGGGATTTGTATCTGTATTCGTCTTTTCAGTTTTCCAGTTTGAATTTTTGAAATTTTGAATTGGGGTTCAGGAATAAGAGGTTATGCATCGATCTCTCATGTTGGATGGTTCAGCTTCAAAATGTAAGCAAATCGCATTCTTGTCTGAATCAGAAGATTTACCTGAAAGGGCTCTTTCACCGCCTTCGAGCTCTCATTGCCTTGAATTGCAGCCTTATTTTCGTTACAGGCATGCTCCTTTTCTTCTTCTTCCTTCTTCTATTTCGTTTCTTTTTATCTTCTCCACATTAAACTGCACAACTATTATGAAAAATGAATGATGGGTTCTTGTTAAAATCGATAATGGGTACTTATTTTTGTGTTTAATGAGCACTTCAAAAATGGCATAACTGTCATTTAATTTTGCTTTCTTTTTGCTGCCTGTAGATGGTTCAATTCCTGGCATTAAACTATCAACTTATAGACGCCGCTTGAACAAAGGAAATGAGGTGGAAATTCTCATAACCCACTCTCGTTTTTGTTTTTCCCTTTTTTAGTTGAATCTTAATTACCAAAGCTGCAATAAAGACAGGATGCTCAAAATGACGCAAATCCCCAGCAAATATCCTCATTGAAAAGAAACAAGGGTTCTGAGTTCTCTTTAATGATAAAAGAGGCAAAAGCCTTAGGACTGGCGCTTGGCATCCCTTGTCTAGATGGGTAAATTCTTTTGTTCTTTCAAAAATCTTATGAATCTCTAATTGTTGAAGGGTAAAGAAAAATCTACCATTGCATATGCTGTTAGCCAAAGCAAATTTAAGTTTGGCTTAATGATAAAAGTGTTCATTAAATTTTCAATCAGAACTATACTTAAAGGTTTGATGAGACTCTGGACTTGGGTTGAGTGTCTTGTGGTTTTCTGAATTTAGGCTTGAGGAAGGGGAAGCACAATGTGCATTACTAAATTCAGAGTTATTATGTGTAAGTTGAGGCCTAGTTAGAATGTTTCAGTGCTCCTTATGCTTATTGCTTTTGCATCTTTGTTGTCTTGAACTTCATTGCTATTATTAAATCATCATTTTCTGATCAGGATGGATGTTTTACTTCAGATTCAGATGTTTTTCTTTTTGGTGCTAGGACAGTATATAGGGATATCTGCCTTGGTGAGTGTACTAGAGCATGTTCAGTTTCCCTAGATTTGGTTTATTTTTTTAAATGACGTACTCATTGTGCTCATTATTTATTGTTAAACTAGGAGATGGTGGTCATGTAGTTTGTTATGAAATGGATGACATTGAAAGACAATTGGGATTTGGAAGGAACTCAATGGTAAATTTCTTGTTTTTTTTGTTGTTCTGCCTCTACACTTCAAACAATGTGTGATTTAAGAGGGTGGAGTGTTTCACTCATAAGATGAGTTTATTTATGTATACATCACCAAATCATTTTGTGATTTCCAGATTACTTTGGCCCTACTTCTTGGCAGTGACTACTCGCAAGGCGTTTATGGCCTGGGTCGTGTAGGTTTCAATTCCTTTTTTGCTCAGTTGTATTGCTTTTTATACAAACAATTCGACTGCAGCAAGTACTGTGTGTCTATGCTGTTTTTGTACCCTTTGTAGGAATCTGCTTGTCAGATTGTTAAAGCAGTAGGAGATAGTGCTGTCCTTCAAAAAATTGCATCTGAGGGACTGTCTTTCACAAAGAAGGGGAAGAATTCCAAGAAGCAAGGACTTTCTAAGTCTGGTTATACTGCTACTATACAGCTTCATTTCTCTTTTTTAAACACTAAATAGATGAAAACTGAAAAAACCAGGTTTTACCAATTGAGCCATCACCATCACTAGTGGGCTTAGGAACTTAAACAGTGCAATTTTGATAATATTCTGATATGATAGGTCAATCAAGTTTTAATTTGATGTGGGTTACTTTGGTTTGGTTGTATAGGGGATGGGCAGTATATGCATAAATGTGATCAGTTTTCACAAGTGATTGATGCCTATTTGAAACCCAAATGCCATTCCGCTGATTCTGATGCTGTGACTAGGTGAGCTTGTTGAACCTTTGGAATTACATTACAAATAGTTCTGTACTCTGTGTTTTGCAGAAGTCTTTCTTCTTCAACATATGTTCGAAGTTCGTTTACTTCGAGGCTTGTAATTTTGTGTCATATTGATATTTACACAATTAGTCTTCTAACTTGCCTTTTTGAAATGAATGTAGATTTTGTTAAATGTATATGCCTTCAACTTTTTGATTTTTCTCTACAGGGTTCTTGCTCAGCATCCTTTTCAACGTGCCAAACTTCAGCAGATTTGTTCTGAATTTTTTGCATGGCCTCCTGAGAGAACAGGTTCTTTTTTTATTCCTCAATCATCTTTGGAGCTAACTAGATTAAATTTTCTGGTTCCTTTGATGTTTAGCTTGTGAATAATCCATGCGTGGTTTAGATGAGTACATTCTTCCAAAGGTAGCAGAAAGAGATCTACGACGATTTGCTAATCTTCGTTCTAAGACATCAGAACTCGGTTTCAACATTCCACTTCAAGAGGTAGTTTTATTTCTCCAACCATGGTAACCTGGTTTATTATTCTTTGATTCTTCTACTTTCATCCGTTGTCACTGATATCGATATGGATACTGTTTGATTGTGTTTTTTATTACAGGTACCAGTAAATTGTCCTGTTTCTGGAATCGTCAAGCACCGAAAAGTCCAGGGAAATGAGTGCTATGAGGTTTCATGGAAAATTTTAGATGGACTTAATGCATCTGTTGTACCAGCAGATCTCTTGCAGAGGTATGGAGGTCATTACATAATTCTGCAACTTTAAACTATCCTGCATATGTTTTGCATCTATGATGATTTGGATACTTTGCTACTACAACTATGACTATTTCTTTTTTATATGTCCACAGTGCCTGTCCCGAGATGATTGTAGAATTTGAAGAGCAAAGAGCTCAAGGAAGAAAACAAAACAAGCGCAAAACTAAAACAAAAAAGTCAGAAGCTGCTGTGGCTGAAATTGATAGAAGACTCCAAACTCTGTTGCTTGAAATTGAATCTGAAAGCAGGGCAGTTCATAATCTTTCCCAAGCTCCAATAGTTTCAGAAAACAGTAATTCTTCTACTGGTGTTGATGAATTGCAAGAGATTTTTCTTGATGTCGAACCAACCATTGCTGATCGTGCTTGTAGCACAGAGAAAATTGAGGTCATCAATCTCTTAAGCCCTTCACCTGCGATGCAAACCCGTAATGTGTCGAAACTTCAACAGGGAAACAATCAAAAGATTGATGTAATTGATTTGAGTGACACAGAAACTGATCAGTCACCTGAACATGAGAGGAAGGCAAGAGAGTTGAGATTGTTCTTAGCCTCTATAAAGGGTCATGACTTGCTCTGAAAGGCCATAAATGTATTATGTATATTGCAATGAAAGTTGAAACATTACAGAAGGAATTAGGATTCAGAATCTGGCTTCCATGATTGTATCCAATTTGCCCTTTTCCTCAACAAGATGGGATGTTTGTGATCTTACAGAGGATATACTAGATGGATAAGTACACAATGACCCTTTCACAAAAGAAAGAAAGAAAAAAAAACACTGATAAGATATATTTTAAATCAGGTTGAACTAATGCGCTTCGTACACTCTGCCAAAGCGTTTTCCTCCTCACTGCTCGCCAAAAAAAACTCATTGATTATCCACTCCAAGATGAATGATTCCTTCTACCTGTCATTTCACAGCATTAAACTAAAAGGAGTAAGCAAGACAGAACAGTACAAAAGAGAAGTAAATTGAGATAAAATTGCTGCTTTTTTACCTTCCTAACAATTCCATGACCATGCTTCTAGCTTGGTAAAATTGATGGCAACTTCTTTCCATATCATCAGCAGCACACATTGCAGCTTTCAAGAACAGAAAGAATTTCCCATAAGCAACAATTCTCTCTTTTGACTCACCAACAACTCCAAGGAAGCATTGAGAGTGTTCCAATTCCAACCCGTTGCCTGATGCTTCTTGCAAATGCTGTTCTCTGGATTTTTGTTGTGCTCTTCTGGTTACTATTTCTTCTAACCAAACCCCCATTTCTGTGGCCCGAGCAATACATGACAAAGGAATCTAAAAAACATAACAAACCCGAAAATGAAAAACGTCAATAATCTACAGTCACAACAAGTAAAGAGTTGATCGTTCACATGGGCTTTCAAGTGAAGAAGAGCATAAGATTTCAAATGAGGGGCAGGACAGGAGGATAATTTATTTTACCTGTGCAAGTTGGGCAACCTTGAAACCAAAACTGCTCTCTGCAACACCAGGAACAAGCTTATACAGATAAGTAACGTCGTCGTGATCAGATTTTGGGCCCAACAAGCTTGGAATATTGTGTAAAGAAGTAAGATATGAAACATGATAAACCCCCACAGATCCGGGAAATTCCTTCGCAATATCAGCAACTTTAGGATAGTGGGTGACAAAGAGGACCAAAGATTTCATGTGGTGGAGGAGATTATGCAAAGTTGCATATGCAATGGCGACGCCGTCATGGGTACTTGTACCTCTTCCAAGCTCGTCAATAATAACCAAGGAACGTGATGTGGAATGATGGAGAATATGAGAAGTCTCAGTCATTTCTTCTAAGAAAGTGCTTCTACCTTGTTGAATACTGTCAGAAGCACCCATTCGAGTGTATATAGCGTCCAGGACGTGGAGTTTTGCTGAGAATGCCGGTACAAAGGAACCAACCTGAACATCAGAACAAAAAAAGGATAGTGGATGACAAAGAGGACCAAAGATTTCTTAGAATCACCTTTAGTTTACTTTTAATTCCAAATTCAACCCTTCACTATACTTTATTTTCCTTTTTTTTTTTACCCTTTTTAATGTTTCAATAATGGTATTTGTCAAATATATATGGCAATTAGTTATTAATATGAGATACGCAAATTTACATTTAAGGTGTGTTTGGAATGCCTTTTAGTTTAAACACTTTTTTTAACAAAATATTTTCAATAAAAATGTTTTCATATCTTACCTATTTAAAAAAGTGCTTTAAATAACAATTTTTTTTATCACTATATTTTTTTTTTCTTTTTGATATCAGTGAGTGTCCAGGCCAACTTACATACACCTCGACTAATCTCACGGTCAACCAACTGACCCTACAACATTTGGTTGACAATAAACACGTAGGATATTAAATTTTAGGTAGGTAGCCACCATGGATTGAACCCATTCCTTCTTATCTATCTAAGGCTCTATATTCAAAAGTGATTCTATTAATTACAAAATATGTTTTTTTTTCTTACTACACACTTGAAAGATTTTCAGTTAATCACTTTACAAGTTATTTTTGAATAATCTATATATCAAGTGTTTCGTCAAAAATAGTTTTTAAATAAATTAATTTTTTTTAAAGTGCTTTTATATTTTTTGTAAGAAACACATTTGACCATCTCAAAAAGCCATACTAAACACACTTTACTTTTTCCTTCCCTAAAATTATCATATATAAGATATATAATATATTTTCAGATAAAAGCCATGAACAGTTTGGTTTACCTGAGCCATTAGAGCAATGAGAGCAACTTGTCGAATGTAGCAACTTTTTCCCCCCATGTTTGGCCCTGTAACAATTTGACAATGTTCTCCATTCACGTGCAAATTTGTGTCGTTTGGAACAAAATTGCCCTGTAATGTACTCTCCAAAACCTGCTTCGTCATATATGGTACATATATGTAAAAACCACAGTACAAAAGTAGTATCCATGTTCTCTAGATATCGAGCTTCATGACAACAAAAATTCAAATTCCAAAATCTACCATCATCGTTATCTGACACTTGTAAAGACCTAACTTTTTGAATTTCTTTTAATTTTTGAGTTCAACAACACGTAGGGGTGGGAATTAGAACATCTGACCTTTCGGTCTATAGTATATGCTTTAACCAGTTGAGCTCAAGTTGGCTTTAAACATAATTGCTTTTAATAGTAACCATATTCAATGCCTCATATCAAAAATATGGAAAAAAAAAAGAGACATCTTGTACATGAACAGGAAGAAAGACATGAGAAATTAATCTGGTTGAATGAATAGAGAATATTGATAAGCATAAAATTGTACCGGATGGCGTCCAGAACATATAAGTATCTGAGCAGGTTCATCATCATGTACAAATTCTGGACGAACATGGTTCTGTATGAATTTAAGTTAAAAGGATTAACAGTTTAACATCATATTATGAAGATTGAGGTAGCTTTTCTACATGAAAATTTTACCTTATTTCTTGAGAGAATTGCTAACGAATACAGACAGTCAATGGAAGCCAGTGCTAGAACAGCAGCTTGAAACTCTGCATAATATCTACTAAACCCACTTAGAAAACCATCCCAAGCATCACGAGATGCCACCATGAGCTCCTCATTTGCCAGTGATAGCTCGTCTAACGCAGCCAATACTTCAGGTGGGTGATACCTTATGGTTTTCTTGGTACTATTGACCTTAACCCAATTTGAAGGTACCTTTACATCTAAGGCCAACTGTACAAAAGAAAATAAGAATAGCATCAACAAAAATCATTTTAAGCATCCCTACCAGTCCCCATTTTTTTTTTTAGAGTTGAATCTAAAATGTTAACACAATATTATTTTATGTGTTAGTTTTGAAATGAACAACCTCAATCAAATGCGTAGTTCCAGACACACTAGTGAACTCCAACTTCTGCAATCCAAGCTTCTTGCGGTACAAGGTGATCAGAGTATCCAATTTCTCTCTTGCAGATTGAGCCTCCTTTCGAGCTCTAGCAACCTAAAAAGAGACTATGCTAAGAATATAAAAAGAGGATAAAGAAAGCAAAATGTAAGGAGCCCCACCGCAAGGAATTAACGACTATGGACAATGAAACAGTTTTGAGTTGATCAAGTACACACCTTTGGAAATTGGTCACTACTGATGATCATTAGGTTTGGTAGGTCCCCTTGATCTGCAGCCTCTTTGCTGATCGTTGACAAAAGTTTTGCAGCAGTGTTAATTAAACCAGAGGAAGAAGCAGATAAAATCAGCTTTCTTAGGAGCTTGGAGCCAATCATACTTTCACTGGAATAATTGTCATCCTCTTCATCAATGTGAAACTGCTGAAGCTGTTTTCCCGCAAATAAAATAACTTGAATAACTGCAATGAACTGTATCACACATTATTGGGGAACTGTCACTGTGCTATATAGAAGAAGCTAAATCAATAGGAAATGTATAATAAATGTGCATAATCCACTAAAACATATCTTCAGACCATATAATGCAGTTATGGAAAATAGAGAACTCAGGCCACTTCAATAGACTGAAATATAAGAAGAAGAACCATCATCCTTTAAAGAAGGCAAAATATAAGAACAGTTCCAATTTGTCAAGAACCCACCTACCCCTGCATTGGAAGAGGGGAAAAAAATGGCAATAGATATACTGTAAGTTGTATATACAAGTGCCATTAGACTGAAGCTACCATATTATCAGTTGAGCAGAATGATCCAAAAAGTTTCATAAGCTGTGTCACAATGTCATTACATTTAAATGTAAATTAGCTCTTATTTCAGGTGTATAAACTGAAAAAAATGAAAAATTATCAATAGTGTTAAAGGAAATACATCCCTACTCCCAACACTACAAAGATAAAAATAAATCTTAGTACCTCTGATGGGGCTGCAGTTCGGTGAAAGATTCTTGTTATTCCACGCTGAATATCTGGTGCCCTTCCCAAAGTTGTTAACACTGAAGAAAGTATATAATTCAATTCTGGTTCAATGACCATTACATCAGAATCTTCTTCATCTAACTCTCTGATATTTTGAGATACTTTTGAAGATGCCATAGATGCAGCAATCTCAGAAACGGCCTCTTGACGAGCAATTATCATGTCTCTATCACATAAAGGACGTGTTATCTGTTCCATAAATTGTAAATTTTAGAAGTGGAAATATGAAAAACCTAATAGCATGAAAGACAATATATACCCATTGCCGAAGAAGCCTTGAACCAGATATTGTAAGAGTATGATTCATGGACTGTAATAAGGAGCCAGTTTCAGAACCATCATCATTATTCTTCAGAACCTAAAACATAGGACATATTTCTACAGTAAGAAAAATAAACGGAGCACTTGTACAGGTAATGAATATAATCCTCTAGTATTGAAGGGTGGATAATTACTGTAATGATATGCCATACAGAAAATTTCACAAAAGAGAAAAAAAAAAAGGCAGTTCAAAAGATAAAAATACTGGCTTTGATAAATTTCCATGAAAAGATCTTTAAGTATAGTAGGTTTACATAGGAAATTACCTCAAGTTGTTTAAGTGTATTGCCTGAGAGGGTCATCTCCATTTTGCATGAGAATGGCCTAAAAGAAGATCCCAAGGACACAATTCTTTCTAAACCAAATTGCTTTAAGTGACGAATGGTCAAGGCCAATGCTTGAAGAGCTAAATTTGGCATGTTCATTATTTCCTTCAAATTCAACATAAAATAGTCTCAGAGGAAAAAAGGGCATTTTAATAGAATGAGAAACATCAAAAGAAGAAATCAAATAAAGTTAAGAAATAAGAAATAATTACATAAAAACATAAACAAGATGACAAAGAAGGATGGTCATGACAATATCTTTTAAGAAATGAGATGAATATAAAAACAGTTATTACAACACATGGTCTAAAAAATTCATTTTATTATGAAGATAAAGCAAGTTGGGATGCTAGGAAGCTACAACAAGATCCTGAAACAGCCCTACAGAAAGCAGGAAATGGAATTCTTATTCAGATACATTGTTAGGACCTATATTCAGTTTAAAGAAAAATCCCTAACAAGCTGTACCTTAATTGCTATGCGATCACTTTTTTGTTCAACCAACACTGTATCTGGGTTGTGATGATCAGCTAAGTTATCTTGGTCAATGTTTTCATATAAAGACATCACTTCAGCAAGTGCACTGCCATCTTTAAAACAAGCTCGTGAAACATGCTCCACACGGACATTTGAAGCAGGTCCAGCATAACCTAGTAATAACTAGTCACAAGCAATCCCTATCAGAATAATGGTAAGTAACATTATATTAAGGAACAGAAACCAACAACCAAGAAAAGGGGGGAAATGTGGAACTATAAGTCAGGCAAATCAACATCAGAAAACATTCTTCATAATGAGACAGTTGAAGGAAATTTTTTAAATGCAATAGGAAAAACTAAAAAGTAAGATATTAGCTACTGCATGATGTTGTGGTATGAATGGGTAAGAATCATAGTTGATAGGAGAAAGCCCATTTTATTCCAGAGGGCGCAAAGCCTACTCTGTTTGAGTCAATCTATTCAAAGGCATCCCGTATGAAGCCAAATGGGTGCACCCTCCAAGCAGGAGGAAAAACTACGACCATGCCCACCCCCATGTTCAAGTGATGTCCCGCTCCCACATCACTCTCCTCACTGTCCTCACTTTAGAAAAATCCTCCTCCAAAGAGCATCTAACAGGACTTGAACATACAACATCCAAGCAACTCTCTGATCAGGCCTAAGACAACCATACATACTCAATATTTTCCTGGCACATATCCATTGCCTTCCTTCATCCACATGTACCCCTATAGTGCTACTCCTAAGCCAAGAAAACAGTTGGACAAAATGCCTGAAGTAATTGGACCAAATATAAATGATATAAAATAAAAGTCCAAACTCCAAAGTGAAAATTGTCCAAGAACTATATTTGCACAGTATGCATCCTCCTCCCCCATTGTGTTGAAGAATTCTGCTTGAGTTGATGAGCTGTAATTGGGGCGTTGTCTAGAGGATGAGAACAATGCAGCTCAGACAAGTCAAAGTTGAAGAAATTTTCCATTCGAACGATAATTCAAGCTGATAGGCATTATATTTTTAAATCGACACCCATCCTCACAGAAACTTTAATTACCCTACCACACAATCAAGAGGAATACACAAACTAAACAATCAATACAGCAACAAAGTTCAATGCTGCAGTAAAAGAAAGGCTTCCTACTTCATCCAAAACTAGCAAGGCAGAACAAAAACGCACAATTGCCCAGAGTTAAAGAAAATGGAGAAAAATGAAAGAAAATTATAAACAGCTCTTTCTCATTTCTTCCTTGACACAACATTACATTATAACTACAAGCATACCTTCTCTGTTCGCTTTGATAAGGGATCCCCAAGAAGTAACTCAGCAGGAGACAAGCTCAAGAGCAGTGCCTCAAGTCCACTTCTCATAAAATTATCATCATATTCCCCATAAATAACATCCCCAGTTGATATCTCCATTGCAACCATTCCAATTTTCACATCAACCCCATTTTCAATTCTACAGTCCAAAATTTCCACCAACATACTCTTTTCAACCACACAGAACAAGTAGTTACTCTCTCCCCCACATCCCTCCTCACCTCCCCCTAAATTCTGGGCTGCCTCCAAAGTGGCTTTAGTATACAAAGCCGACAATCCCCTGCAAAAGGGCCCCAACTTATTCGACCCATGAGCCTTAATCGCAGCAGTTTCTGTTTGCTTGACAACACCCACCTTATACCCTGCGCTAACCAGCCTCCTCACATGCACGTTCAATCTAAAAGTGGGTATGCTTGCAGTCATAAAACTATGATCCAAATGGGCATAAATACCCAAAACACGAGCCGCAATTTCAGCATCTTCGCCAAAAAATCTGTACCTGTAACCAACCTCCACCATCAAAAGAACATCAGGGTACCTCTTCTTAAGGTCCACAACTTGTAGCTCCAAAGGGGTGTATTTAGCACCAGCGCCGGTTGGGGCTTTTGGGTTTTGATTAGAAGATTCCAAAGGGTTTTCGGTGGGTTCAAGGAACTTCTCGAGGAATCGTTTATGAAGCGAGGGATTGGGGACGGGAGGCAGAGAGTTGTGGGTATGAGGAGAGAATTTTGGGCGTTTAGAGGATTTGGGTGGGGTTAACTGAGAGGCGAGTGATGAAGAAATGAGGCGTTTGGAAGGAGAGAAAGTGACTGTTGCTGATATCTTAGGGGGTGAAAACGGTTGTGGGGTTACGGCGGTGGAGGAAGAAGAAAGAGATGGGGGTGATGAAGATGAAGAAGATGGGGATTTGGGTTTTGGTCCAAAGAATCGAGAAATCACTTGTTGCTTCTGTTTCCCCATGAAACTTGAACTGGGAAAATTCGTGTAACATGTATATGCGCACAGGGACAAAGGCCACAGCTTTGGCGCGCTTTTTTGTTCTCTCTAGACTGGAGAGCTCTGGGAATACTTGTATAAATTCTACGGCTTGTCCATTTATTTTAAAATCATTTGTAAGTGGCAGGCCCAACTTCAAGGCAGAAAGTGGCTTTAAAGAGGGAGAGAGGGTCAAGAAAGACAAATTTTTCCATGAGTGGCCACATTAATGAAGGTTTGATGTAGATTTAAAAATATATATGTTCCTGCATTCAATAATGTAAAATTATTTACCACATTATGACGCATTCATCGAATAATTTCTCATACAAAAGAGGAGTATCAATATAAAAAATGCTAAATTGGTCGTTTCTATTTTAGTCTCGATCAAGCTTAATTAATTTGGGCCTTATTTAGGTTGTTCAAGTCTCAAAACTTTCATATTAGTGTCAAATAGGTTTATAAACTTTTTAAAGTATTTAATAAGTCATTGTACTTTCAATTCTATGTCGAATAGGTTTATAAATTTTAATAAATATCTAATAAGTTTCTAAACTTTCGATTTTGTGTTTAATAAGTTATTTTAGATTTTGTATCTAATAAATCTTTGAGTTTTCGTCAACTTAATATAACTCAAGTGGTTAACTCATATACTATTGACCAAGAGATTAGATGCTTGAATCTCCACTCACACATGTTGTGAGCTCAAAAAAAACAAAAAAGCTTTTAGCTTTGTATTTAATAGGTCATCCTATCTATTTGACATTTTTTAAAATTCATGAATCTATTGGATAAAAAATAGAAAGATCAATGTACTATTAGACACAAAATCCAATCTTATGTCTAATAGATTTGTTAATTTTAAAGAATTTTGAATATATAAGGGACCAATCGTACATAAAATTAAAAGTTTAGGAACTTATTAAATACTTTTTAAAGTTAAATGACTTTTAGACACAAACATGGAAGTTCATAGACAACACTAGTAATTTAACCCACTAAACTCTCCAAAAATGGAAGATCTCCACTCTTTATGAGACTAAAATTAAAACTTTTACTTTCTTTTTTTGACAGAATAAATCTTTTAATTTGTTTCATAAAAACCTTTAATTAATGATACATATTAAAATGTATTAGAAAATAAAATATTGGAAGTAAAATTGGATTGGAACTTTGAACAAAATTCAAACAAACCACATGCATTAGCATGAGCAAAATTGATGCCACATATGATATTGTCATTTTGTATCATTTATTTTATTTTAATGTTGCCAATGTTACAGAGACATTCAACTTATGCAAGGACATTTTGTATGATCTAATTATATTTTGAACTCCTTGGAAAGTCTCGAAGAAAATAATAAAGTTTTGAAACTTTTTAGCAGGAAGAAGGGAAAAAATTATTTGTAAAATTTTAGAAGTTAAAAAATACTTATCATTAAAATTTTATTTTGTACATTGTAGTACCACAAATTCATTTGAATTATGAGATTATTTTCTTTCTTATACAGTAACTATGTATAATAGAAATAAAAAAACGACCCAAAGTTAGTCAAATACCTGTAAAAAAAAAGTTAGTCAGGCAGGGCCTCAGAGACAAGAATTTCGAATATGTGAGTTTCATTTTTGTAATCATGTAATGAAGTCTATTACGTTTGAAATGATGCAAATGACACTTATATCTTTATTCATTTCCAATAAATAATAATTGAATATTTATACAAGAAGAGAAGGGAAGTTAATAATAACAGAAAGTAAGATCTCTTAACAAAGATTTAACTAATTTAATTGAAAGCATAATACAATTAATTAACTCAGCCTATATTTAATGTTTTTTCATTTCAAAGTATCCATTCCCTAGTTGTGTGAGATAATGATATTACACCAACTATTAAGGCCTAGATCAAGTTATAGAAACAATAACCAACTTAATTTGATTTCGTTTTAAAATAAACTAGTCGAAGCCAACCTGAACATAACTCAATTGGTTAAGACATATACCATCAACTACGAGGTCATAAGTTTGAATGTTCATTCCCACATATTGTGAAACTCCGTTAAAAGAAAAAAAAAACAACGGACTAGCCGAACCGAACTTCGCTCAGAGACTAGTGACCAACCCGGTTAATGGGCTAATACTAACCCAACCAAACTTAGATGGGTTCCATTTTATTCAATTTCTTGTATCAGATAAATACTCTTGAAAATATCTCGTGAACGTTGAGCTTCCACTGGGTGCATAAATAACACTACTCTGGCCAGTTTTCTTCAATATATTCTCCTCTTCCATCTTTTCCCTTGCAGTTAGAGCCTCTTGCCAATGCTCAACTGATGCATACATGTTCGACAAGCTCACATGGATTCCAGCTTCATTAGATCTCAATTTGCTCGCTCTCTCAACTATTTCTCCTGCTCTCTTGAAATCACTTTTCAACTTGCAACCGCCCAGCAAAGCTCCCCATATTGCAACATCAGGTTCAAACGGCATCTCGTCTACTATACGCAGCGCTTCCTCTAATCGACCATTTCGACTGAGCAAATCAATGACACAACCAAAATGTTCGATCGTCGGGATAATCCCATGTTCCTTCTCCATGCTATCAAATATGGTCTGACCTTCTTCCACCATCCCTCCATGGCTGCAGGCAAACAGAGCTCCAAGAAAGGTGAAGCCATTTGGCTTCAGGCCTTCTTTCTGCATCAAAGAGAATAATTTAACGGCATCTTGAGCCTTTCCATGGAGGGCAAGTGATTTCAGCATAACGTTCCAACAAAATACGTCCTTCATTCCAATTTTGATGAAAAGAATAAAAGCTCTGTTAATGTCTCCACATTTTGCATACATTTCAATAAGAGCAGTTGCAGCAATAACTCCAAGTTGAGAGAAATCTTTAACCAAGTACTGTATCCACTTACCAAACTCTAGATCACCCAAATGAGAACAAGCTGATAAAACAGAAACAAAAGTATATCCATCAGGAGTTATGCCTTCTGATTGCATTTGGATAAAGAGTTCCAATGCTTCCTGAAAATCCCCATGTTGAACGTAGCTAGAGACCATGGAATTCCAAGACACCACATTTCTTTGAGGCATTTTATTGAAGAACTTTCTTGCTGTAACAAGGTCTCCAGCTTTGGCATATGCCCCAATCATCGAAGTCCAAGACACGACATTCTTCTCCGGCATTCGTTCAAATAACTCTCTTGCTTTCACCACCATTTGTACCTTGATATAACCTGACATCATCGTATTCCACGAAACGATATCTCGAGCTTCCATACTATCAAACAACTGTCGTGCAGCATCGACATCCCCAGTGCCCATATACCCCGAGATCATTCGGTTCCATACTTCAATCGTTCTAACACACATTTCATCAAACACCTTGCGAGCATCAGAAACCTTCCCAACAGTAACAACCCCCGGTTCAGAAAATTCTGAGATGTTCAAATACAGATTCAAAAGCGCTTCAGAAACAGTACAATTCAACGAAAATCCAGTCTTGAGAATTCGACAATGCACTCTTTTCCCATCCCAGAACCAACCCAAATCAGCACACGAGTTTAGCACAAATGGGTAGGTGAAATTATGGGGTTTGTGCCCTATTTGAAGCAATTCGTCATACAAGGACAGAGATTTCTCAACAGGGCCATTAAAAGCATAACCCCTGATCATCGCGTTCCAGAATTGAATTTCGGTTCTGAAACCGGGATGGAGATGAGAAAACACGAGACTTGCGTAGTCCATGGTCCCGAATTCGGTGGTTCGTCGAAGAAAGCTCGAGAAAATATGGATGTTTTGGTGAATGGATGTAGTTAAGAGGAAAGCGTGGATTTGTTTGAGCTGCGCGAAGTTGCATCTTTGTAATAGCTCTGAAATTTTGAGCTCCAAGTTGCAGGCCATTCATAATTCATATCTGTTGTTGAATGGCGGGAAGAGGCCGCATTTTAACCGATTTTGTACGCATGGAAGCAAAATAGTCATACAAAAGAAACCAATTTTTATAGACTATTGAGGCATTGTAGTACACATTTCAAGGTTAAATTACATGTTTAATTTCGGTTGTTTTTTCTTTATTTCTCTACGATAGATTTTATCTTTCTTAAGAAAATACTTAAATTCTTAGCCAAATTTTAAAACCAAATATAAGTTTTTGAAAACTAATTTTTTTAGTTTTCAAAACTTGACCTAGTTTTTGAAAATATATGTTAAAAAATAGATAACAAAATAAGGAAATGTATAAGTAGAGATAGTATTTATAAGCTTAATTTTCAAAACTAAAAACTAAAAAATAAGGTCCCGTTTGATAACCATTTAGTTTATAGTTTTTAGAAGTTTTTTTCATCAATTCTCTACAATGAATTTCATCTTTCTTAAGAAAACATTTGAATTGTTAGCCAAATTTTAAAAAAAAAAAAAAGTTTTTGAAAATTACATTTTTTAGTTTTCAAAACTTGGCTTAGTTTTTGAAAACATAGGTAAATAGTAGATAACAAAGTAAGGGAACTCATATGTAGGATAGAAGTAGTATTTATAGGTTTAATTTTCAAAAACAAAAAACCAAATGGTTATCAAATCGATCCCAAAGGATTATCAAAGAGGGCCTAAAATTTTAAGTTTATGTCTAATAGGTCTTTAAACTTTTAAAAATTTATAATAAATCTCTGAACTTTCAAGTATGTATCTAATAGATCTTTGATTTATTCAACATTTTTTTTTTAAAATTCAATGATATATTATATACAAAATTAAAAGTTTAGGATCTTATGTTTAATAGATCTATTAATTTTTTTTAAAAAATATTAAATATGTCAAAAATATAATAAATACAACACAACATTGAAAGTTGGATTTATTAGATTTTTTAAAATTCAAAATTCTATTAGACACAAAATTAAAAGTTCAATGACATATTAAAAATTTGTTTAAGTTCAAGAATCTATTAAAATTGTAATTTAACTTATTTTCAAATATGGAAGAAATTTAAAATTTTATCAAAATAACGTAATCTAAGTCCTACTGAGGTTCTGATATAATATAAGGTGTTGTTGCCAAATTTTGGACATGATAAATCTCACATGACCTCCACGTGACAATGACGGTGAATTTGTATTCTTGGGGGAAGAACGCGGCCTGCAAGACAAGAAAAACCTGAACACTGGTGTGGTGTAGGGCACACAGGCTCCGATGCTTAAGTCAGAGAGGATTTTGAGAGAATTTATGAGTTTTAGGAGAGTGTTATAAGCTAAAATGAACTTACCTTACTCTCTCTGCGAGGGAGAGCTTAAATAGCTTACTTTCTAGGGTTTTTCGTGGGTTTCCGTCTTCGAATGGGGAAAGGAAAGATTGAATTGGGCTGGACCGAGGGCATACGGGCCATGAGGGACCGAGGCAAGGCCCAAAATTGGGCCTTGCCATGTGGTTGGCCGACCACGGGCTTGGGCCGAGCCCAAGCCTCGGCCTTCATCCCTCCGATGCTAAACCATGGCAAGGCCCAAAATGGGGCCTTGACATGTGGTCGGCCTCAGCGGAGTCGGGCTTGGGCCGAGCCCAAGCCTCGACCTTCATCCCTCCGATGCTAGACCATGGCAAGGCCCAAAATGGGGCCTTGCCATGTGGTCGGCCTCGGCCTCCGCCGAGGCCAACCACGGGCTTGGGCTTCGACCCAAGCTCGTTTCTTCGTCCCTTATCATCTTAGGTCGGTCTCCTGTTGGTTTCGGTCCGTTTTGACTTCGTATTAGGCTTATTTCCTTATTTGGCCCTTCATTGCAGCCTTTTAGCCGGCTCATTCTTGTTGGTCCAATTTCACCCATAACATAAGGTAAATAATAAAAATCAAATTTATGCTCTATTTGAAAAGGAAAATGATGAAAATTATGTTTTATTTTATTTTAATATGATCAATTTGAAGGGAATAATCAAATTAAACCCACAGCGGAGCATATGAATCGTCTTTGATTTATTTAGAATTAAACTAAAATACAAGGGTTAAGCAATAAATACCTTCCAAATATAGAGAATCTTATGGTGGATCTTTATCTCTTCTACAAAGTCTTCCTAGCTATGACTCGAACACAGGACCAAGGCTTGTGGGCCTCTTGAAAGAAAATCTTCAAGGGATTGGAGAGGAAGAGGTCTAGAGAGAATTCTCTAATTCTCTATTGAGGAGATGTGTGTTGTGAAGAATGCATAATGGCTCACCCCTAGGGTCCTATTTATAGTGGTCTAAGAAAAATAATTAAATAATATATTTTAATATCTAATATATTAAAATATATTTATCTAACCAATTTGAATCTTATTCAAACCGTTTAAAATTCTCCTACGACATCTATTTCTTAATTTGAATCCAATTCAAATTTAATAAATATCTTTTACTTAATGTATCTAATATACATTAATTATTTTAATATTTAATGTATCAAATACAATAAATATATTTTCATCTTTTATATTTAATATATATAATATATTAAATATTAATTTGAACACTTCAAATAAAATATTAAATTTGAACATTTCAAAATTTTCTTTCAACTAAATTGATCTTTTAGTGTTACTGGACCTATAGATTATAAGCTCCAATGATACAAAATTAATTAATTAAACTCTTTAATTAATTAATTTCCATTCATTAACTATAGGTCACTCCACTATAGACCTAGAGTTGCACTCTTATGCACTATAGGACAAGTTGTGTCTATAGATATAATCATTACATGCAAGTCGATCCTTCACGAGTTATTCGTAATTACAGCTGGGTCAAAAAGTCCGTTTTACCCCTATAATTACATCTTGTACCTTAAGTACCATTGATTCTTTAATGAACAATTTGTTTATAATTTAATTATAAACTAAGTCCCTCTCGAGCCAATAAGAGGGTGGGGCCTCATTGTTCAGTCTCGAAATCAGCACTTAAGGGAACTACTCATCTACTTACCCTATATGGGAAGGAGTGAATTCCATATTGTGAGATTATGTTTCCAGCTCCCTATTTGGTCAAATCCCCAAAATGGTAGGCATATTGAATTGGCTATAAAAGCCACTCTCACCCATACAAATCAAAGGACGAGCCCTCACAGGCAGGAGTTCATAACTCACTCAGGATTAAGATCGAGTCGCATATGATCATCCTGATGAAATAATAATCTTCTCAGTTAACAGATTTATAAAGAGAGATTAAATATTTCGTGGTCCAGTCTTATACAAACTCATTGTATAAGATACCTCCACTCACATGTCTCCACATGAATGATTTGGATCAAATCATTTGTAACTATTACAAAGTGGGTCGTATCAATAGTGTTACTAGGATAAGGCACCCAACCTTACCATATACTATGACTCTTTAGGTTATTTCTTGAACACGATCCTCCTGTATGTCAACCACATATTGTTCAAGATTACACTAATAACCTTGGATTTTTTATATGATGGATAATATTATATTGCAAATAAAATAAACAAAATTATTATTAATTAATTACGAGGCTTTAGGGCATAAATCCCAACACAATTACATAAATGCCAAACAACACATGTAAATTTGAAACCTTTGACCTATAAATAGTTACTAATGTTTTGATATTTGAACTACATTCCAATTGACTAAATATCATTTTTTTATAATATAAATATCATATTTTAAATATTAATGTAACATGTCAACATGAGCATAGCTCAACGGTAATTGGGAAACTCATTCTCTTGAGGTCGGAAGTTTAAATTTTCATATCCCATGTTGTATTAAAAAAAAAAGTTAAGGTAACATATTAATTATATATTGTTAAAAAAAAAAAGAGAAATTGTACAAACTATCCCTCTTAAATGTGATTGCAACACTTAATAAAGTATGGGAGACTGATTGATCAAATTAAAAATTAACAAACTTCATGGTTGAGGATAGTTTGTGTAATTTTTACTAAAAGAAGTAACATAATGATAGATGGTTAAACAGGGAGGATTTAACTAATTTACATTATTTTCCAAACTAGTATAAGAATAGAATATGAGAAATTACACTTTTTAAAATAAAAAAAGAATCGAAAAAACTCAAAATAAAGACAAAAAGTAAAGACCAAATAGAAGAATATAAATGAAATGATTAAAATTTGACAGGTTGTATCATGTGTGTCGTTTTGACCCAAAAATATGTTATTTTATTCTCATTTTATTCTATGTAACTATTTCTCCTCATTGATTTTTTTTTAATCAAAAATATGTTTTTTTGTTATAGAGACTATTAGAAACTATTAGAAACTTTAAATTGACTTTCATTAATTAAAATTTAAAAATTCAATCACTAAGGGGCTTTTTAATTTTTTTTTTCAATTGATTTTCATTCAGATTCTTCCTCATTTCAAATTACGAATTTTCGTAAGTGCACGGGAGCTAATAGAAATTTGACATTAAATCTTTAATCTTCGTTATTCTCATGGAAAATTAATCCATACATGAAATCAAACAAGACAAGTGGAGAAGTAGAGTATACTTCTTACCATTTAAGATTGAACGAAGGCCTAAAATATATTTATAACCAAATATTTTGTTTATAATATTTTAAAAAATATAAAGATAAAATCATCATAAAAAGAAGGGTAAAATACATTTTTGTCATTGAAATTTGAACTTAATTTTAATTCGGTCTCTGAATTTTCAAAATTAACTCTTTCGATTATTGAAATTTGAATTTAGTTTCTAATTGATTTTAAAGTTTCAAAAGTGACATGTTTAGTCATCGAGATTTGAATTTGATTTCTAATCGGTCCATACAGTTTGACATTGATTTCTAATTAGCCCCTAAGTATACAAAATAGAGAATAAAAAAAATCTCAACTCATTTAAAAAATACATATAAGCAAAGTCTAGTCATAAATAAATTGCCACATCATCATTTTGTTAGATCAACTAACAGTTAGCTCTACTCATGAACTATTTTAGAAACTAATTTCTAGTTTCAGAGACCAATTAGAAATCAAATTCAAATCTTAAAGATTAAACATGTCACTTTTAAAACTTTAAAGGTTACACAGAAACTAAATTCAAATATTAGAGATAAAAAATGTTATAAGTTTTGAAAATACGAGAAGAAATTGAAATTAAGTTAAAAATCCTAAGAACTAAAAACATATTTTATCCTTAAAAAAGTGTAATTCATACCATGAAAGCAAATGTGAACATTGCTCAGCGCTACTTGCAAGTTGAAAAACAAAAACAAAAAAGAATACTAAAAATAAAAAAATAAAAAAAAGGTATTTTGTCATTATTTCAATGGTCTCGTCCTGTCGGTGGCCAAACCTGATCAGCAAGCGAACAACTCCAAAGTATTCATTATAAAATACTTAAATTGCAATTTGCAACGCATTCCATGTGATATATCATACCCACCAAATTTAATAAAATAAATAAATGAAGTGATTGAAACTTGTTAACACACCAAATTTCAGACATTTTTTTAAAATAAAAATCATCACAAAAAACAAAACTTCCTTCCAATCAACATAAATCATACTAAAAATTGACATCTATTTATTTGTTTTTAAAAAAATACTCCATTTCTCTTCCTTTTTTATTCTTTTCTTCTAAAAAAAAATTTAAGGTTATTATCCAAAATATCCATGAACTATGGATTGATTTCAATTATACCTCTTAATTTTGAAAAGTTAACCCTTGAACTTTAAAATTGAAGTTTGTTTCAAAACAACTCTTGAAGATCTTTTCCATTAAATTTATAGATGAAAGATGACGTATTTGGATATATTTTGATTTTTTTCAACGTATATGTTCAAATATGTTCACATAAGCAACAATATAAATGCAAAAACATCATTTTTCATCCATGAATTTAATGAAAAAAAGCCTTCAAAGATTATTTTGAAACAAATTTCAAAGTTCAAGAGTTAAAATGAAACTTTTCAAAGTTTAGGGATATAATTGAAACCAACCTCATAGTTTAGAAGTATTTTTGATAAATTAACCAAAATTTAATAGCGGTCTACATAAAATTTTACTAACCAATCAATACATAAGTTTTTTGTGTCACAAAGAACAAAATTTCTCTTCTATTTTTCTTTTTGAATTCATAGTAGATGTTTCCAACTTTTGACTTCTTGATTGAAAGTATATACATTAATTAATTGAATTATGCTCACGTTGAACAAAATTTCTCTTCGATAGCTATTTATTTTTTAAAATAAAAATATTTATTTTCTCTCTTCCTGATCCCACTGTCATTCATTTTCCCATGGACAGCCCCATCAACGGCCAAGATTAAACATCAAGAAATAATGTTGCAGCCATTCCATTTGATCAAATCAAAAGAGAATATTTTGATCATTCTTCTTGCAATACAGAATTGTCGGCAGGAGGAAGACATGGCGGCTTCCCCCTAAAACTTAACTGAACCGAACCAAATCGAATCAAATCAACAAATCAACCTCAAGAGGTTAAGAAAGTAGAGATACTCTAACCGTTAGCTAAGTTCAAATTATTAGATGTTTCAGCATATTCAATGTAAAAACAAACTAAACCGAACCGAACCAAAACGTACAAATGCCAAATAGGAAAACAGAGTATAAAAAGGGGAAGCCAAAATGAAAAGAGCTGAAACAAAAAACACTTGGTGGAAAAGCAGAGGAGAAAGAGAGATGGGGTCTGAAGAATCAGAGAAAGAAAAGCCAAAGAAGAAAGGGTTATGGTCACCTGAGGAAGATGAATTGTTGAGAAGCTTCATCCTCAAGAATGGCCATGGCTGCTGGACCTCTGTCCCCATTAAAGCTGGTCAACTTTTTTTTATTTTTTTTTCCCATTCCAACCAATCATTCTTTATATTTATAATATTAAAAAAAAAAATTGAACCCTTTTTGGTAATTTCAAGTGCAGGGTTGTTGAGAAGCTCAAAGAGCTGCAGATTGAGATGGATCAATTACTTGAGGCCAGGATTGAAAAGAGGAATGTTTAGCCAACAAGAAGAAGAGAAAATCTTGATCCTTCATCGCTTGTTAGGCAATAGGTAAATCTAAATCTAAAACCCTTTTCTTACCCTTTTTTTCTCGACTATGATACTATGTTAAATTACAAAAAAATTAATTAGGTGGTCTCAGATAGCACAGCATTTGGCTGGAAGAACAGACAATGAGATAAAGAATTTTTGGAATTCTCATTTGAAGAAGAAAGTGGGCAATACCAAAAATCCAGTTTCTTCTTCCGGTTCGAAAAGTTCAAAGCAAGATCCGCCATTGGAGGAGATGGGAAGTTCAGAAGATGAGCAGAGGAGAAGCCAGCCGAAGGTTTTGTTTGCAGAATGGCTTTCTGTGATTGATAATAATGGTGGGAGCTCCATGGAAGGAAGCTTTGATGATGAAGGAAGAACAAGCAGAGAAGGCTATGGTTTTGAGATGTTCAATTGGGACCTTGATTTTGAGGCACAGATTTCTGATGGCTTTGCAACTTGTGATCAATTATGGTAAATTATGTGTTCTTTTTTAAAATCAGGTTTTAGTTTTCTTAGCCCAAATATTAAATTTGAAGGTTTTTAATTTATAGAAGTTCATGTATATGGTTTAGTTTGATTGAGTTTAGGATTATACCAATTAAAAAGATTCTTTTAGAAACATTTTAGTCTCTATATTATAATCAACTTTAAACTTGAACATATTCAAGCTTAATTTGAGACTGTTATAGCTTTTAAAATAATTGTTGACAACTATAATTTTTAAAAAGATAGTTGTAATATGAAGTAAATTATTGTTGGGTAAATTTCCAACTTAAATGTAAAAAAGTAGAATATTTAGAAGTTGAGTAGAAAAGGCATCAGATTCTTTAGGAAGTTTAGTCTCAATCTCAAAAGTTACAGTTAACTAGAGTTTACAAACCAAAGTAATTAAAAAAAGTTATTTTCTTTAAATTAATTTATAAACAGTCTTACCAAACACTAAAACAGTTAAAATTCCTTCATAATCACTTTTAAGACCTGGAAAATCAATCTCAAATGCAACTATAGTAGGGCTAAAAGAGAAAAAAAGTCTAAATCTTTACAAACGCATTTGTGATCTAATATTCGAAAGAGAAAAAATATATAAGAAGTCCACTTTAAACTTAATATAAATTCTAGATTTAGTCCAAAGCCAAACCATCAAATTCTATAATGAAAAATTGATATTACCCTTCTTATTAACATTCATCTTTGGATGGTTGTATGAAAGCAAAACACCTAACTGTGGGGAAGTGTATTGGAAAAGAAACTAAATGACAAGTTCATATTTATTACATACTCATCATGTATGTAATCTCATCCAAACGGCACATTTCTCTCCCACATTTCGACTTGTTTGATTGATGTTTCTTTTCTGGTTCGAATGTAGTCAAGAGCAGTCGGGCTAAAAGGAGGGAGCAACGAGCAAGGGCTCGAGAAGGAAGGATGTTTGACGAGCGTATCGATCATGAACTTGGTGGTCAAGCCATGGGCTGGGCAAACCAAATCCTCCAAGCAGAGTTCAGTAGCATTTGGTGGGATGGTTGGCTTGAAGGTTAAGAGTTTGGAGTATTCATTTAGACTATGAAACATGTAGTCATACACCTTTTCCATGCTTAGTTCCTCTTCAATGAACTTGCTTGCTGCCTTCCCAATTGCTTGTGCCTAAGAATCCATTGAAAGAAACTCCCAATTTTCAACCAAAGGTTACCATTAATGACTTAAAAGTGCTTTTGGAGATATTTTTCTTGATATTTCAATTGTATATATATATATAGATATAGATATTGTTAAAAAACACTTTTGTCTCTAAACTTTCATGAAAGTAATAATTTAGTCCTTAAACTTTAGTTTGTAACAATTTAGTCTCTATACTTTCAAATTTGTAACAATTATCCCTACAACGAGAAATCACATCAAAATTAAGTGTCAATTTTTATTATGTAATGAGTTAATCTTTGTAGCTTATAAACACATTTGGTCTCTAATTAGTTTATCGATCGACATATTTAAAAAGTTACATTAAATCTCAATAATATTTTTCATGATAATGACTAAATCATTACAAAATTTGACTAAATTGTTACAAAATTGAAAGTAAATGGACTAATTCGTCACAAACTAAAGTTTATAGGCTAAATTATTACTTTTATGAAAGTTTAGGGCCAAAAGTGTTGTCTTACCTAATTTTTTTTGGTTTAAAATTATTTTTTTGAGACAGTGATAGAGGGACAATGTTATGGCATTAAAAAAATTGTTAACATATAATCACTTGAAAGTTTAAACTAAATCAATATAGGAACTGAATAGAAAATTCTTAAAACTCTAGAAAAATCAAACCAAAACTTGAATCAAATTTAACATACAAGATTGGTTTTTAATAACTTAATTACCTTTTCTTGGTGGGTATTGCTCCAATCAACAGCAAACTTGATAGACTTGCACATATCATCCTCTTTGATTGGCCAATAGTGATGCATTGGCACTAAAGCTCTTGTGAAGAAATCATAATAATGAGGTTTTACCATTAATGTAACTGAATCACAAGCAAGAATATACTTAAGACTCACTGACCAACCAATTCCCTCAATATATACTTTGTACCTACAAAAATTTTCACATTGTTACATTCATTACTATATATAAGAAAAAAAATCTATGACCAAGAAAATAAGTGTCTAAATTTACCTATGTACACATTGATGAGCTAGATTTGAGTCTTTGAATCCTTGTTTTTGTTCTTTATTCCAATCCTGCATTTGCATTCATAAAAATGTTAGGTACAATAATGAAAGCACCAAGATTCTAGGTTGTTTGAGAGATTGTTTTATGTTTTTCAAAACAAAATATTAGTAAAAACATGTTTGATCATTTTTTTAATTAAATTACAACTTTAGTCTCCAAACTTTCAAGTTTGTGTTAAGCAAGTTTCTGAACATTAAAAAGTGTCCAAAAGGTCTTGAACTCTCAATTTTGTGTCTAAGAGGTCAAATCCCTAAACTTTTGATTTTATGTCTAATAAGTCTTTGACTTTTCAAATTTATATTTAATAGGTCTTTGACTTATTCGACATTTTTAAAATTCACAAATCTATTGGACCCAAAATGAAAAATTTAATGTCTTATTAAACAAAAAAAAAAAAATTGAAAGTTCATTTTTAAGATTCATTAATTTTAAAAAAAATGTTGAACATGTCAGAGATTTATTAAACACAAATTTGAAAGTTCAGAAACCTATTAGATACAAAGTTGAAAATTCATAGATTTATTAGATACTTTTTAAAGATTAAAAACTTATTAGACACAAACGTGAAAGTTCAGGAACTAAGTGTATAATTTAACTTTTTTTTTTCTCGTAGTTTTTGTTGTCACAAATTCATCTCTAAAAGCACTTGTTGGACGATAATTTAAACAATACCTGCCTATATACACGAGCATTCCAATCATGTTCACGAGAGACATTGCATTTGAGAAGTTTATATCTAGACATAGAAACGAAAGTATTCCCCTTCCAATAAGCATAAGGTTCTCTATTAATCCATTTTGTCCTTTGGTTGCCTTGTTTTAGATCTTTCATCAGTGGTACCCATGGCTTTATGTTGATCTCAGGCCTACAAAATTCAAACATTATCGCATTAAAAGAATAGAAGATTAAATGACTCATCAACTAATTTTAATAAAAATATATAATACACTTTATTTGGTACCGTATCCAAATTAAATTTATTGTTTTTAGATTCACAGAATTCACTAAATTAAATGAATTAAGTGAATCTTTATTTGGGGAATTATTTCTAAAAACAGTATTTACACGTGTTTCAATATCTTCAAATTTTAAATAGGTTGTCAAACCAAAATTCGAAAACAGTAAAATCATGGAATACAACCATGTTTTCTATTAAATCCATTGTTTTCAAATATCTGTTTTCAAATCCCAACCAAACACACTTACCTCTATACTATAATTGTGTAAATTTGAATGTTTGCTATTATGAGAAAAGATTAAATTAAAATTTTAATTTCTACGGCTCTGTTTGATAACCATTTAGGTTTCGTTTGATAACTATTTAGTTTTTTATTTTTGATTTTAAAAAATTAAATCTATAAATACTACTTCTACTTATGAGTTTCCATGTCTACCTTTTACCTATATTTTTAAAAATCAAACTAAGTTCTGAAAACTAAAAAAAATAGTTTTTCCATTTTACATTGGTTCTTGACTTGTTCGATATTTAAAAAAAAAATTCATAGATCTATTAGATACTAAATTGAAAGTTTAAGATTCTATTAGTAGACATAAACTTAAATTTAATATTCTAATAAACCTATTAATTTTATAAAATGTCAAATATGTTAATGATCTATAAACTTGTTAAATATTTTTTAAAATTTAAAAACTTATTAAACAAAGGTGTAGAAGAGTGAATTTTGAATTTAACGTATACATGAAAAGAGAGGAAATATTTACCATCCCCAGAAGGACCAATCGGGAAAAACGATGTCCAGCGTGTCATCATCTCCACAGTATCCAAACAAAGGAGGTGGGACCGTAACATTGGGCCCGGGCCCACTATAATCACCAACAGAAACGTCGGGCTGGTCACCGCAATGGAACATGAGGTCCAAATCAGGAATTTTACCTGGGTACCACCGTAACAACTGTAGGATCCCCCACAGCGTAAAACTATCCCTACTTTGAAACGCTTCGAAATATTTCTCCACGTAAGCCTTCCCGTCGACGATCACCAGCCGGAAATCCGCCATCCGCCGGCCCCGCTGCACCAACTCCCTCGTGATCCCCGTCCTGGCCCACGGCTTTAGATCCTCGTGGATCCAACGGAAGTACTCCGGACACGTGTCGCCCTTTTGACCGCCTCGATCTTCTTCCTCATTCACTATTCTGGGACCGTTCGTCGGCCATGGCCATTTCTCGTTCCGTGAAAATGCCGTACAGTTCACCGGTGAAGATTCGACTTCCCGTTGAGGGTATATACGTAATTCCACATCCCTCCCCATGGCCGTCGGCTACAGCGCAGTAAGAAAATTACGTCCACCGACGGATCGTACAATAATCATCGTAGTTTTTTTAAAACATAATTACCGAGAAATTCAATTATATATATATATATATATATATATATATATATATATATATATATATATATATATATATATATATGACGTATGTGAAGACTGAAGTACATGGTTAACGAGAATGATGTTGAAAATATAATTAGTCAGTAATCAATCAGAATATATATACTATATGAAAACTAATAGGTTGAAGATAATGGAATCTCAACTCATAATTTGTAATAATACTATATATACTCAAAAAAAAAAAAAAACTTACAACAGGATGAAGGAGGCGCAACGAAATGATCAGAGAAGCAACGACAAGGAGTGAAACAGAAACAAAGAAAAGGACGACATGGAGTGGAGCTGTTGGCTTTCTAACAATGCCACCCATTGAATCATAAACCAAACTTTTCTCTCTACGATCTTCTGATTTCCTCTCTCTAGAAACCAGTCAAACCTCAGGTTTTCTTTTCCCTCTTTTTCAATGTTAGAGATAAACTTTTTTCCAATTTATGCATGGAGTGCCCGGTGATTATTTGGAAATAATTTAACCTCACAATTAAAAAATGTCCTCAATTAGACTTGGAATATATTTGGATGTTCTTGAACACACTTCCAAGATTTTAAGTAAGATACATTTTTTTTATTTATATTTAATATACTAACCTTCCTTTTATTATCTATTTTGCGGCGAACATCAAACATATCGATAGATTAATCAATACTCAAAGTAGTCGATCGACACATACGTAAAAACTTAAAGTCCGACCGAAGCTTATATTAATTAGATTTTGTTAATTGAACCATCATTAATGAACGTGTTACTTATATTGGGCACAACATAGCTTTTTTTTTTTTTTAAGTACAATTGATACTTTTAAGTTTTTTGATTTTATATTTATTTAAAGTAAATTTTATATGAAATTAGTTACTTTTGTAATTTTGTACTATAAATAATAATAATAATAATAATAACTTTTTTTCTGTTCAATAATATGTGAGGTAGAGATTTGAACATGTAATTTTTTAGTCGGTGATATATGTCATAATCAGTTGAGCTAGGTTTAAATTGATATATAAAAAAGTTAGGTCCAAACAAAAAATTGGCATAAAAATTTAGCTTTTTGTTATAATTATTTTATGAAAAAGTGAATATGAATTTATATGGCAACTACATAAATATTTACCGAGCTTATAAGGAATGTACAATCATGATTGTTATTGCTTTTCCCAACTAACTGCAGCCTTGACTAACGTAAAAATCCATTGGAATAAGGAAATAATTTCTTTTTCTTGTTTATAATATATTTTATACATTTTGTACATTTTTTATTTTACTTTTTAAAAAAATTGCTTGTCAAGATAATCATTGAATGTGTCTAA
The DNA here is from genome assembly GCA_033996785.1 of Trichosanthes truncata. Classification (NCBI taxonomy): domain Eukaryota; kingdom Viridiplantae; phylum Streptophyta; class Magnoliopsida; order Cucurbitales; family Cucurbitaceae; genus Trichosanthes; species Trichosanthes truncata. The sequence goes on from JAWPNB010000003.1 coordinate 90,252,643, forward strand.
AAAAAAAAGGTCAAATTGCACGAACCATCTCTCCAGTATATATGGTAGTTGTTATAATTATTAGGGGAAAAAAAGTTATTTTTATTTTTAAATTTGTAAAGTTGTATTAATTTATACAACTTAGATAAGTGTTACAATTTTTATTTTAATTTAATTTTTGTTAATTCACCTACTAATTTTAATGAAAAGTAATGTAAAAATCTTCATAAACTCATCAATTTCAATAAAATGAAGCTTTAACCTGACTTGATGTCCAGTATCGGTAGACTTTACACAAAAAAAAAAAAAAGTTTGACTAATGCACAAACTAATCATTGAATAAAATTTCAATAAAAAATTTAGTTCAAATGCCGTTTTTCTCTTAAATTTATCAATTTCATATATTTTATAAATTCATTGGACGCATATATAAGAATAAACTTTTTTAACAATATTTGGAGGAGCGAGAACCTATTAGGGGGTTAAAATTGCAATACTTTTAAAGTTTAAGGATAAAATTGAAACACTTGTCTAAATTTGAGGTGCAATTTGATGAAATTAAAAGTTTAGGTGAAAATCAATACAATCGATCAAGTTTAGAGATAAAAATTGATTTTTTTCCCTAATTATTATTACACTCTCAAACTTTTAATTAAAAAGGTAAACCCTTAAACCTAAATAATTGTAAAATTTGCACTATTTTGTTACTTTTGTTTGATCCGTTAATTGGCTGCATCATTCTTTCCTTTCTCGGATCTATCATGTCTTTGTTGAGGAAACGAACTCTTATGTGTCAATGCTCGGATTTAAACTTTTAGTTTATAAGAGATGTTTTGATAATCTTGCCGATTTATCAATACAATCCTGTTAAACAAATTTACTTTATTATTATTTTTTTGAGTTCTCAAATTTAGTTAATTTAAGTTAGGGAAAAAAAAATCAATTTATACCCCTAACGTTTAGGGGTTGTATTAATAAAAATCCTAAACTAATAATTGTATTAATTTAAACACTAACATTTCATAAGTATCAATTTACACCATCTGTTACATTCCGTTTGAAAAACTTAAGTTTACATGTGTGAAAACTTATAATTTATCAATTAAATCCCTAAACTGTCATAAGTGAATCAATTTGGGCCCTCAATTTGAAAATTGTCCATACATCAATTCTCACATATGTGTAGACTCTTTAAAAAATCTAGAACCTCCATTTCAAAATAGAAAATTATTTGAAATAAAGAGTCTAAATTGATTCACTAATGAAAGTTTAGGATTTTAATTGATATAATTATGAGTTTGCACATATGTAAACTAACATTTTTCAAATGAAATATGATAGAGGGTGCAAATTGTTACACTTATAAATGTTTAGAGTTTAAATTATACAATTATTAGTTTAAGATTTTTATTGATATAACTCTCAAAGTTTAGAGGTATAAATTGATTTTTGCTCTTAATATATATATATATATATATATATATATATAAAATCTTTTTCATAATCAATCGTTATTTATTGATATGCCAACATGAACATAGTTCAATTGACATAAAACATGTACTCTCACCGAAGAGATTAAAAAGTTGAATTCTCAGTCCACATATTGTCAAAATAAAAAAGATCTAAGCCAAATATGACACATGTCAAAGGCTTGTGCATCGTCCATTTAGTTGGACATGAATAGTCAAACTTAAATGCCCATTTTGAAATTGTCCAATCGATTTTTTTATGGGCAATACTTAGGTGCTGGCTGGGCTGCACCCATCTCTTGTGCAGCCCAGCTTACAGCCACAAGTTTTTTTTTTTTTTTTTTTTTTTTTTTTTTTTTTTTTTTTAAAAAAACCCAAAAAAAAAAAAACTTGTGGCTGTAAGCTGGGCTGCACAAGAGATGGGTGCAGCCCAGCCAGCATCTAAGTATTTTCCTTTTTTTATTAGATAAATGACAAAACAATATATTCAAATAATAATTAGGATTTATCAAAAGACTAAAACTTGAAAATGAAAAAAAAAATCTAAATTTAATTTTTTTTTCAAAGTTGGAACTTTCAAGTAATAGAAGATTTAATCGAGTTTAGAAAATTTTAGAATTTCATACATGCAAATACTTGGAATATATTTCGGGAGCCTTTAAAATGTTTTTTATTCAATTGCCCTTACATCTTCAACCCTAGCGTAAACCCTTCCTTCCCACATTGCCTCCTCCTTTGCCTTTGGCTTCCATCAAATTTCATCCATACTAGCTTCAATTTCTTTAACCTCGAACCAAAATCGTCCATTTTCCCAGTGAAGACTGCCATTTGAAAAGAATAATCAAATAAACCCAAAGCGGAAGCGTTGTAATTGACTTTGAATTATTTAAAATTAAACATAAACATACAAGGTTAAACAAACTTACATTGAAATATATGGACATAGTTCTGGCGGGTCTTTAATCTTGTTGCTCCAACTCCAACAAGGTTGATACTCCAATTTCACAAAGTCTACTTCCTATAACTCGAACACAGGACCCAGGCTTGTGGGAGCTTCTTTGAAAGAATATCTACAGAGAATTGGAGAGGTTTAGAGAATTCTCTAATTTTTTTTATAAAGGAGAGGATGTCTATTATGGGTCAACCTAAGGGTCCTATTTGTAGAGATCTAGAACACATCTTTGCCATAATTAAATATTATATTTTAATATCTAATATATTAAAATATATATTATACTTATTTGAATATCATTCAAATCTGCTACAATATATATTTAACTTATTTGAATTTCATTCAAATTTTAAATATATATTTTTTTAATGTATCTAATATACATTAATCATTTTAATATTTAATATTTAATGTATCAAATACAATAAATATATTTTTCTCTTTTATATTTAATATAGGTTAAATTATCAAAAATACCCCTGAATATGGATTGGTTTCAATTATACCCCCAAACTTTGAAAAGTTTCATTTTAACCCTTGAACTTTGATATATGTTTCAAAAATACTCTTGAAAGCTTTTTTCATTAAATTCATGGTCGGAAAATGATGTTTTTGCATTTGTATTGTTGCTTATGTGAACATATTTGAACATATACGTTGAAAAAAAAATCAAAACATATGCAAATATGTCATTTTCTTCCATAAATTTAACGGAAAAAACCTTCAAGGGTTATTTTGAAACAAACTTCAAAGTTCAAGGGTTAAAATGAAACTTTTCAAAGTTTAGGGGTATAATTGAAACCAACCCCATAGTTCAGGGGTATTTTTGATAATTTAACCTTTAATATATATAATATATTAAATATTAATTTGAACACTTCAAATTTTTTTTTCAATTAAATTGATCTTTTAGTGTTACTTTGACCTAGCAAGATGATTTGATGGACTTACAGATTACAAGCTCCAATGATATAAAATTAATTAATTAAACTATTTAATTAATTAACTTTCATTAATGAACTCTAGGTCACTCCACTATATAGACCTAAAGTTGCACTCTTATGCACTATAGGACAACTTGTGTCCATGGATCTAACCACTACATGCAAGTCGATTCTTCACGAGATATTCATAATTACAGTTGGGTCAAAAGTCTGTTTACCGTTGTAATTACCTTAAGTACCACTGATCCTCTAATGAACAATTTGTTTATGATCCAATCATAAGTACCACACTGATCCTCTAATGAATAATTTGTTTATGATCCAATCATAAACTAAGTCCCGTTCGGGTCAATGAGAGGATGGGGCTCCATTGTTCAAGTCCCAAATCAACACTTAAGGGAACTACTTATCTATTTACCTTATAGAGGAAGTCGTGAATTCCATCTTGTGAGATTATGTTTCCAACTCCCTATTTGGTCAAGTCCCCAAAATAGTAGGCTTATTGAATCGGTTACAAAAATCACTCTCACACATGCAAATTAAAGGATAAGCCATTACAGACAAGAGTTCATAACTCACTCAGAATTAAAATTGAGTCGCATATGATCATTCTGATGAAATATTAATCTTCTCAATTAACGAATTTATAAAGAGAGATTAAATATTTCATGGTTCAATTTGTATTATATAAGATACCTCAACTCACATGTCTCCACATGAATGATTTGGATCAAATCATTTGTAACTATTACAAAGTGGGTTGTATCAATAGTGTTACCTAGATAAGACATCCAACATTATCCATAAACTATAACCTTTTAGATTATTTCTTGAACATGATCATTCCGTATGTCAATCACATACTGTTCAAGATTATACTAATTAATAACCTTAGATTTTTCATATAATGGATAATATAATATTGCAAATAAAATAATTAAATAATTATTAATAACACATTAATTACAAGGTTTTAGGACACAAATTCCAACACAATTGACACCGAGCTCTCTTAGAAAATTACATTATTTGTCCTCGTATGCGATCTCCTATTTGGAAATTGTGGTTTGAAGGAGAAAAATACAACCTCCATGAATGCAATCAACATTTAGGAGAATAATGTACCTATTTTGATGGTAGATAGAAACTCCAATAACGGAAGCCTTAGGATGGAGGTTGTAATGCCCCAGGCCCAGGATTCGGACCAGGATTTGAAATCCGGATTCTGCACATGATGGTCCCGACATTCTCCTGCATCCCCTGCGACCTAGCCACGTCACCTTACTTGTCTTTAATTGCTTCTAAGAGTGAAGATTGTCCCCACAAACCAACACGGGTCCTTTCAGCATGCTTTGTCCTCACTCACATGCTTTCTAGGAAAATTCTCAAGAGGTCACCCAACATAGGATTGCTCCAAGTCAAGCACGCTTAATTTTGGAGTTTCTATGATTAAGCCACCGAAAAGGAAGGTGCACCATGTTGGTATAAGTAGTAGCTATCAATTCTTTTAAGCATTTCTTAACCATGTCTTGCATAGCCTCAGGATCCCTTTCATTCGGATGTGGTCTCGGTTCATTCATGTACCCCTCCTTACCTTGGGCGTTACAGAGGTGATGATGTAACTAGCAAAAGAAATATCGTGAAGATTGCCATAACAAAAAATAATGCATTTAGATATTAAATTTGATTTAGAAATATAATGTGAAATTCAAAAATAAAGAACACGATTCCAAGTGTTACAAAATTGAAATTTGAAAAACATGTATCTTTGGTTGCACCCTCCATAAGTAAAGGAGCCTAGCCGCTAGGGGTGTGCAAAAACCGACCCAAACCGACTGGTTCGGTTTGGTTTCTATACATTTTTTAATTTTCTTGGTTTAAACTTTTAAAAAATCAAAAATTTCAGTTCGACATTCGATTTATTCCAAGATTGATTAATACTCTTTCTTTCAATCAACTATCAACATCTCTCACTTCTTCTCTCTCTTCTCTTTCCCTCTAGGAATCTTCCTCTATCACTTTCTCATCTTCTTATTTTCCTCTCATTTTTCTCTACAACTTAATCTCATCTTCTTCTTTTCCTCTTATTTTTCTCTACAACTTAATCTCATCTTCTTCTTTTCCTCTCCTTTTTTTCTCCATCTTTGCCCACCATCGACGATGTCTCACTCTCGCAGCCACTCACGACCACCTACCACCACCGACTCTACTATGTAATTTCTTCGTCTCTCACCGCTATTAACCTCATCCTTCAACTCGTCGCTCACCTCGATCCCCTCGTTGCTGTAGCTTCCTCTTGCCCTCATCTCCTCGTTGTTTCTCTTTTTCTCACTCTATCTGCTGGTAAAAGGTGTAAGCAAAAGTTGGTTAAAAACCGAACCGAACTGATTTCGATTTTTAACTAAAATCGAGGAAAACATCGATTTTTCCTCGGTTTATGACACCTCAAAACCGACGTGTTCAGTTCGGTCATTGATCCTGTTCAAAACCAAATTGAACCGAACCATGCACACTCATACTAGTAGCCAACTTATTTATGAGATCAAGTAAATACATAAGGAAAATATGCCCCTAAAAACGGTGGCCATTTTTCATTAAAAACAATTATTGTCCATTTTTCAAAATGACGTTGTATTTGTAGCCATTTCTTCCAATTTTTGAAATAGAAAACCAAATTATTATTATTAATGAGTTGAATTACAATAGAATTAAGCATTTGAATTGAAAAAAATAATATGGAATAAACGGGATAAAATATTAATTATTCGTCATTTTCCACGACGTAGGCCCAAAAACTTTATTTAAATCAATGACAATAACATTACATCCATTTTGATTTTTCTAAGCACGTAAAATAATTGAAAGATTTCATTGACCAAATCAATATATGAATAAATTTCAATCTCTTCATTTTCCATTTCAACTCTGCTGCCTAAAACCTTCACCACATCAAACTTTTCAGATTCCGACGCCGATCAACTCGATATGGTTCTCAGAGAGCTCTGGGAAATTAGTTAAGAATTGCTTTTTCAGAAATGAGAGGGGACGATTCTCGCCGGAAATTTCAGAAGCACTTCTCCGGTGAGAAACTGCTGCCGTTCTCAAAGTCGTCGCCGGCTCGATCTTCTGTTATTATTTTCTTCATCGTCGTGGTCATCGTCGGTGTGTTTCTCTCCTGCCGACTCCTCATCACTTTGGTAAGTTATAAAATCCTTGTAATTTAGTCGTCGTTTATAACTGTTTTTTTTTTTTTTTAAGTTGATTACCAAACAGATCTTAATTATTTCTCTATGTTTTTTTAATTCAAAATTTTAACTTCTAACCTTTAAAGAAGTTAAATTTCAATATCGGAATTTCAATTTTACATATATATATCGATAGAATATATCACAAATATATATGTAAATAAAAAAAATTAAATTAATAATTACATTGTTTTTACTTCTAAATCTTGTTATTACTATTTATATTTATATTAGAGTTAATAGATGATATATTTTTATGTTTTATGAGTATTTATAAAAGATATTAGAGATATCGAACCCTCTGATTTATGAATATATCGACATATCGATGGATATATTTTCAATCATTTCACTTTTTATCTATTCTTAAAAACATATTTTTTAGAACATAGTTCTAGTCCAATTCCTCTGTTATTCTCTGTTTTGTTTGTTTGTTTTTTTTTAAAAAAAACTTTTGCTTTTTGGTCCTTTTAGTCCATTTCTATAAAAGTATAACTACGATTATTCTTTGGTAAAATGTATCATTTCAATATATTATAATTTATACTGTGGCATGCTTATAATTCTTCATATTGTATTATGCCTTAAATTTTAAGGTAAAATAACTAGTTGTTTAGTCCCTCAATTTTTAAGTTTGAGTTAAAAATATCTTTAAATTTAAAGAAAATGGTTTCTATTAAGTATTTGAATTTTCAATTTTGTGTTGATAAGTTTATGATTTAAAAAATGTCTAATAAATCCATGAACATTCAATTTTGTGTTTAATAGGTTTATGACATATTCAAAATTTTTAAAAACTAACTGGTTTATTATATTTAAAATTAAATTTTATGTGTAATAGGACTTTAAACTTTCAATTTTGTATCTAGTAGGTTTGTGAATTTTAAAAAATATTGAATAGGTTAATGATTTATTAGACACAAATTGAAAATTCAAAGACCTACTAGACATAAAATTAAAAGTTTTAGGACTTATTAGACATTTTATAAAATTTGGAGATTTATTGGACACAATTGAAAGTTCATAAACATATCAGACACTTAAAATTCATGGACTAAACTTATAATTTAATCTAAATTTTATTCGATACTATTAATTCTATTATAATGTAGTGTTTTTAACCATTTTACAGTTCATGAGAGGGCGAATATTCAAACCTTGAATGAGAAATAATATTTAGAAATAGAGAACCTTTTACATATATCAGAATCATTAGTGTCAAAAGAAAATTTTGGAAGGTTCATCATGTATAATATAGAAATTGAAGTTATAATTTAACATTTTATAAAAATTTTGATCAAACGTATATTTCATTAATTTTATTTATTATCATTATTAGATGATAATCATTTAATAACCAAAGTGAAAATCTCAAGTCAACAATGTATGTCATGAGGTGGATAAAGTATTGAATGAAAGTTGTCACAATGTGACTTCTATTGATATATATATATTTTTTTAGTCCCCATTTGAATTTTGAATAATTAATTTTATGTGTTACATCGGTTATTTCAATAAATTAAATATATTAAAAATGTTCGTAAATGTACAATATAGAGAGTGAAATCCGATGTTATCCATCAACAACCACAACCACAAACAAAACAAGATCCGGACGGTCCAATTCCCGCCACGTGTCCAGAGTACTTCCGTTGGATCCACGAGGACCTACGACCGTGGGCCCAAACAGGAATTACAAAGTCCATGTTGGAAGAGGCCCAAAAGAAGGCCCATTTCAGGCTGGTGGTCGTGAAGGGAAAGGCCTACGTGGAGGCCTACGGAAAGGCCTACCAAAGCAGAGACAATCTTACGCTGTGGGGAGTCGTACAGTTGTTACGGAGGTACCGAGGAAAATTGCCCGATCTTGATCTGATGTTTAACTGTGATGACCGGCCAGAGATCTATCAAAAAGATTACAGTGGGCCCCAGAAGCCGGCCCCACCTCCTTTGTTTCGGTACAGTGGAGATGATGCCACGTGGGACATTGTGTTTCCTGATTGGTCCTTTTGGGGATGGTAAGTTATTTTTTATTTTTTATTTTTTATGTCTAATGAATCATCTTCTTGATTTTCATTAAATTGATAACAACGTATATTTCATTAGTTATATTGAAATTATTTCAAAATTTGATCCACATAGTATTTTAGGTTTGACATTTAGGCTCAATCTTAGTTTTAAAGAAAGAAGATTTGGAAATGTTAAAGTTATGTTTTGATTATTTATGAGTGATAGTTCAACTGACAAAGTCCAATTGATTTAAGATATCTATTCTAAGTTTAATTCTTTTCGTCTTGAATTGTACTTTGAAAAAATAGTTATATAGATTGATTTATTAGTTCGAATACCTATTTAAATGTTTAGGAAAATAAAACTTATATATAAAATTATATATTTGATGGTACAATCTTAACTCTAAAAGACAAAATAAAATTATTCTCTTGAAGTGATATTATGAAGCTACTAATTTGCTAATTTCTTATTTTCTTATGTTATTAATTTGTTGGTAGGCCTGAAATCAATATAAAGCCATGGGAAGCAATATTGAAGGATATAAAAGAGGGTAACAAGAGAATGAAATGGATGAAGAGGGAACCATATGCTTATTGGAAGGGAAATCCAACCGTGGCTTACACAAGGAGAGATCTCCTAAAGTGCAATGTCACCGAAAAGCAAGATTGGAATGCTCGTTTATATAGGCAGGTACGTCAAAGCGAGCATAACTCAATAATAATTGACATGTTCCCTCGACCAAGAGGTCAGAGGTTTGAATTCTCCCCTCCAAATTTTGTTGAACTAAAAAAAAAAAAGACATATAAGCAGGTACAAATTTATAGAAATGTCGATGAATATTTATAGAAACATAAAACAAATTATTTAAATTACAAGTAAAAATTCAATATTTATTAAATAAGCAAGATAATAAATATCCATATTGTATATATTTCTAACGTTTTTCATTGACATTTTAGACAAAAAAAATATTGCTCACTCGTATATTGAAAATTTATGTTTTCCATGTAGAATTGGGATAAAGAGTCGAAAATCGGGTTCAAAGACTCAAACTTGGCGAATCAATGTATATATAGGTAAACCATTTACAACTTTAATTATATTGTTGATGAATTAACTTAGGTTAATGTTTGAAATATTATTAATATGGGGATGGTGTTAAATGATGCAGATATAAAATATATATTGAAGGAAAGGCATGGTCAGTGAGTGAAAAATACATTCTAGCATGTGATTCAGTAAGCCTAATAGTGAGGCCTCATTACTATGATTTCTTCACAAGAAGTTTGATCCCAATGAGGCACTATTGGCCAATCAGCCCCAACCGCAAGTGTTCTTCTATCAAGTTTGCTGTTGATTGGGGCAACACCCACCACCAAAAGGTACCTTTAATTTCTTTAGGGTTTTACTTGCAAAATTTGTTACTAAAATGTAAATTAATTAGGAGATTCAATAATCTATGTTAACATATATTACTTAAATCTATGATTGTTACACACTAATATCACCTAAAATTAGTTGCACATTTAAATGATATGAATTATAAATTTAGATTTTGAGCATGAAGTATTTTATCTATTTAATTCCCTTTTCTTTCTTGGATATAGAATTAAATAGATGAAAGAGTACTCAAAGACTATTTTGTTATTAAAAATCTTGAAAAATTCAACTACATATCCCTAAATTTGGAAAAATGTTTTTAGTGAAAGTTAACATGACATATTTCCAAGATAAATATTATTAGTTGAATTTTGACATATGTGATCGATAGATACAAGTGAACAATTGATTGGAGATATAAAAACGTCATTCAATGCAATTGTACCATAGCTCAACTAATTAAGACATATATCTTCAACCAATATGTTAGTGGTTTGAATCTCTCACCCCACAACTACATGTTTATGTGTTTATTTTCTTGAATAAAAACTGAACATGTCTGTTGAACTAAAATATGCATATACATGTAAATAAGATTATAGCTTTTGAAGCGAACATAAATAACTCAATGGTTATGATACCAGTAGCCTTCATTTTAAAAATTAGAATTTGAATTTCTACTCTCACAAATTGTCATACTATATTATTAAAAAATAGAGATGATGGTTTGAAATTATGGATTTTTAGGCGATAGCCATTGGAGAGGCAGCAAGCAAGTTCATAGAAGAGGAGCTGAAAATGGAGTACATATACGACTACATGTTTCATCTTCTCAACCAATATTCCAAGCTCTTAACGTTCAAACCGACCGTGCCGCCGAATGCGACGGAGCTCTCATCGGAATCCATGGCTTCCGCCGCCCAAGGGTCGACCAGAAAGTCGATGACGGAGTCGGCGGTGAAGAGCCCTGCAGATTCCGGCCCCTGCGCCCTCCCGCCGCCGTACGATCCTCCATCTCTTCAACTTTTGATTAGAAGCAAAGAAGATTCTATCAAACAAGTGGAAAAATGGGAGAGAAGTTTTTGGCAACATGGTCGAATTGTGGAGCAACAATGAAGAAGAAAGTTTGATAGTGAAAGTTTCAATTAGGATAAATCGATGTTAATCTATTAATTAGTTTTGATATATTTTGGCCTTGCAATAATTTTCTCTGTGTCACAAATTAGAGTCAATAAATTTTAAAAAATAAGTTAAATTATAAATTTAATTATTTTTACACTTTAAATTCTATTAGTCAATCCTAAGCACCTATTATCATTGTAAAAGTAGATGGTTTGTTCTCCACCGTATTGAATTATATATATATATATATATATATACTTTAAATTTTAGTTAATTACATCAGTCAGATCATTCTAATCCAATCTAATTTTAAATACACAACAATAACAAGATAATTTGATTAAAAAACAATTTGAATTAATTCTTATCAATCAAATCATCATAATCCGATTTAATTTCAAATCCAAATTACATCAATCAAATAATCATAATTTGGTTTAATTTCAAATCCACAAGGATAACAAGATAATTTGATTAAAAAATAATTTGAATTAATTCTTATCAATTAAATCATCGTAGTTCGATTTAATTTCAAATCCGAACAATGATAACAAGATAATTTGATTAAATTTTTTTTTGAATTAATTCTTATCAATTAAATCATCATAGTTCGATTTAATTTCAAATCTGAACAATGATAACAAGATAATTTGATTAAAAAAGAATTTGAATTAATTCTTATTCTTAATTTGATAAGATATCTAATTCGATTCAAAATCAAATCAAATTATAATTTCAATCTAAATTCTTTCTATAAATTTCATATGACCTTCAATTTTTTTTCCAGATTGCCATCTCCAATTTTTCATCAGGTGCTTCTTCTTTTTCACATTTTTTTCTTTTTCTTTCACATTTTTTTACACCAAATCATGTTAGTTGATACCGCACAAGTTCAATAAATATTTTTTTTAAGGAAATTTAGGATTTAGTTGGTTGAATGTTATTATTTTACATATTCTTTTTTCTCGTCATTTTCATTTATTTATAACTAAATTATCATTTTGAGTTTTTATTTTCTAACTAATTTTAATTTGTATGTATGTTTGATATTGTCCCATAAGCAGTCCCACATTTGTAATGTTAAAAAAATTTATAACTTAAAATTAATTCGTAATTAATTACTTATTTTTTATTCATTTTATTTATTTATAAACTCAAAAAATTATTTATTAATTATATTTATGTGGGATTTATTGACTATTTATTATTTTTTATATTTTATGAAATTGTTTTATTTAGTGCTTGAGAGAAATTAATTTAATCACTTAATCAAATTTTGCATTTGATTTTTAAAATATTACTTTTGATAGTAAAATTTTATCTATAATTTTAAAACGTTTTTGAAATGTATATTTAAAAAAAGTTACAAAATAAGAATCGTGCTTTAAAAGATACTATATAAATAAATTTAATTTTAAGAGTCCGTTTATTAATTTTAATACAAGTTTCATACTTTCTTAAAAAATATATTTCAAAAAGAAAAGAAAAAAAAAACTACAGCTATATTGAATGACATTTTTGTAACTTACACAACTCTTAGTTTTTTTTCTCTTACTTTTTTTTTCACCTAAGCATCTTAGTTTTTTTTTAAAAAAAAAAAAATTCACCTATGCATCTTATTGATACCACTCGATTTCGATAATTAATTCTACAATGTTTAGTTGTTGTTGGTGTTTTTTTTTCCAGATCTAAAATATCTCCTCAAATATATTTCTTTCTTTTTTTTAGAAATTTTGTTAGCTCAAGTTTTTTTTCTTTTTCTTATCATTTTAAAGTCACAAATTTAATTATTCATATGTTTTTTTTTTTAATTTAGGGTTTAGTTTTTTTCTAGAAAATTGAAGGTTTAGTTGGTTGAATATTATTATTTTACATATTCTTTTTCTCATTGTTTTAATTTATTTATAACTAAATTATTTGGTCTTTCTTTAATATTTGATTAAATACTTTATAAAAATTATCATCAAAAAATATTTAAAAACTTTGAATAACACGATGTTAAACAAGTTGAATTAAAAAATAACTTTATATTCCGTTTCAATGTTACCATTCACAAATTAGTATCGAAAATTACAAGAGAGAAGGAATATAATGATTTAATTAAATTTACTGAAACAATTTTCTGTTGTTATATAGAATTACAAATTCATTATGATGAGATAATGAGATGTCGAAGAGAACAAAGGAAGCCCATAGAAGCACAAGCACTACAGCAAAAGTTACAACCATTGGCATCCATTTATGAGCAATTTCCTGACAACACAAAAATGAATTTAAACAAAATAAAAATGCTTATCCTTTGTTTGGGAGCCGAGAATGAAATAAAATTAATAATAGCGTGTTTGGAATAACTTATGAAAAAAAAATGTTTTTTAAACAAAATTAGTTTTTCTATAATCACTTTAAAAAATTAATAATTTAAAATGTGTTTAGTATAGTTTATTGAGTGATTTTATGAGATCAAAATTGATTTTTTAAAAAACATTTATAAATAAAAAGTGCTGAAAAAAATTGGATTAATTTAAAAACATTTTTTGAAAAAAAAAATTGGATTATCAAAAAAATGACTTTAAAGTGATTAATAGAAAATAAAAATAAATTTATAATTACTAGAATCACTTTGAATATAATGCAATCAAATAAATTTTCTATTTAAAATATTTTTTTAAAAAAATATAAGATATAATAAAGGACTCTAAGTTCAACTATTTGGACATTCTTGAAGTACCTCGAGAAAGGGAGTGCCCCAAATGGAAGAGACAGGTTGGGAATTTGTACTAGAGATTGATCTTTCCACCATATCTGAAATTGGTATAAGAGAAGCTTAATTAAATTAATTAATCAAAAAATAATTTTAATTTTTTATGGGTGTATATTTTATGATGTTGTGACCTTTGTTTATGTGATTTTTAAAACTTTGGAACAAAAATAAATCATTTGATCACAAAGACCAAAAATGTGTGTGTTTTACTTTTTTTCATTTCTTTATTGGGTTTTGACTAAAGTTTGAAAATAATCTAAGGTACATGAATAAAAATTAGGAATAGTTACCCATTTTTCTCCTTCTCTCTAAAATATCATAGAGTGAACAAGTGGCCATATCTAGATCAATGTGGCGACGAAATGCATTGAGCTTGTACAGATTGGCCTGTGTTCTTGTATCAATGTATTGTTTTCTAATATTGCTAATAATACCATCTACACATACCAAACTCGGTAAGAATTTCAATCTAAATAACAATTAAAAAAATACATTAAAAACTATAATATAACTAAACTAAGCTATTTACTTTTCTTTGGAAGGAAGTAAAGTAGGGAATAGAAATGAGAATAAGAAACATATAACAAATTTTCTAAGATATTACAAAGTTGATATTCTTTTCTTTTCACTAGGTTGGGCAGGCATCAATTTTTTTTTTCTTTAAAAAGATAAAGAAAATACCATATTTATGGAATGTAGATTTTTTTTTTTTTTTTTTTGTTCTACACATTTGGAAAGAAACTAAAAATGTATGAAGAGGGTTGAGAAAGTTTACCAAATTTGAGAAAACTATAGGGTTTGATTAGCTTCTTTATTAGGGCATCATCAAACTTGGAAAACTCCTTTTGCAGATCTTGCAAGTAATGGAGAGCCAGCTTTCTTGGGTATGAAGAATCGCACAATGTGATGTAGCAGACACCATTCTTCACCAAGTAACTAATTAATGCGAAAAAGTTTGACTTTAATTGAAAATGATATTTCGCTCATGGTTATAATAAGTCTAAATAACTTAGTTTAAATTTGTTTAATTCGTATTTGAATGGTACAAAGTGACATAGAAATTTAACTTTATGTAACTTGTGATTAATTTGTAGAGGCAGAGCAAAGAAGGAAGGAGAGAGAGAGACAATTGCCCCTTCAATTCTCTCTTTACTTTTGCCTCCAAATTTTCAAACTGAAAGATTGTATATATATGAAAAATTAAATTGTAAAATTTTGCCTCTCCCTAAGAAAATTTTGGCTCCAACCTCCTTGATAATATGTAGTACAAAAAAAGGTGGGTTACGTAAGACTAAGTATAAGTTTGAAATAAATTAAACAAACTATGTCATTCAAGCCTAACTTATGAATCAAACACCCCCTATATACATCCCTTAATCGATCGATCCAAATAAAAAGCTTGAGGACTAAATTGAAATATCCCTAGTAGTTTGGAGTGAGTTTTGCAATAATTATTTTTCTATTGGTGAGATTCATGAATCATATATTTAATTAGAATAAAGGAATGAATGTAAAAAAAGCAATTGATTGAAGGGAAAAGAGAAAGGGTGGTGTACATGAAACAGTGATGAGGCATCTGAATGGCCATTTTTGAAGGTGACAAAGCCCCTCTAGAGATCTCTTTGAGTATGAATTCAGCTTGCTGTTTGTAGCCCAAAACATCATCATTCTCTTCATTAACATACCTAATGCCTTGTGCAAGTGGCAGCCCATCCCTAACCCTTCCCACCATTGTCAGCTTCACCATGTCTCCCTCAATAAAAGCTCTAAATCTCACTTCTCTTTAATTTTATGGGATAATGGAAATGGGGTTTGTGAAGTTTGTCATTTTATAGTGCAAGGGAGAGAAGAAAAGTTAAAGAACTTGCACATCAAGTTGTTCCAATTGGGTGTAAGCTTAAGAAACCCAAGAATTAATGAACAAATTGAACCCAAAAGACTTTATGTCAAAAGGGTATTTGTAAATATTCTATTTTGGTTTCAGTGCCTAGTTTCCTAAATACCTGTTTTTATTCAAATTTTGATACGCATGTAACTCGAGATTTCTACTCAATGTTATGTGCAAACATTTAGCAACAAAGAGATCAAAATGGATTTTTCGTAGTCAACTTGAATATAGCTCAACTGATTTAGGCATAACTCCCGACCAAAAGATAAGAGATTCAAATCTTCTCACTCCCACATGTTGTTGAACTCAAAAAAAAAAAAAAAATTCTTAATAAAGTTTGTAGACCAAAACAAAACATTTGAAGATGAACCAAATAAGATTTAACAACTTTGAAAATATTACCTTGTGAAGCAAAAATAAATCTAAGAGGGGGTTTTGTGGGGGGCATCAAAATAATATGCAATTCCTTTCTTGTACATTTTTATCTTCTTCTCTCTTATCTTGAGAGCTATTAAATATTTTAGAGAGATGAACTAAATTTATCCGTCGACCTTAACATAACTCAACTAGTTAAGACATATATTCTCGACTAAGAGGTCAGAGATTCAAATCTTCCCAATTAGATTTATCCTGATTGCTTTAAATTAAACACCCAAAATCACCAATAAAAAAAAAGTCTCATTAACTTCCAAAATGGGTTAAAAATAGGGCTTATCATCATAATTTATATTATGTTAATTCTAAATTAAGAAAGTACAAATATAATTAAGCATATATCATCCAAAACAAAGCAACCCCCATCATAATCAACAAATAAACAAGCAATTTCACATGCAAAAAAGAAAGAGAGATTGCTTTAGAAACAACCAAGAATCTTCTTTGGAGCAGTTCCAGTGGCTCTGTATTTTGCTGCAATTTCCTCTGCCTTAAGCTTGTCTTCTCCTCGTTTCGCTTCAATTACTGCCTTCTTTTCTTCTGCTGCCTTGTGAATCAATGCTATTTTGTTCTTCATTTCCTCAATATACTCTGCTTTCTTCTTCTCCAATTTTTCCTGCTCTCAAATACAAACATATATTTATACGTATATGTTCGAAAATTTTCTCGTCATCCAAACAGATTCGACGTTCGGATTGCTTACCTCGATCTGTTTTAGTTCGGCCTCGATCGCCGCTTTCTTGCTGTTCTCCCATGACCCAATTACTGATAGCTTTTTATGTGCTCTGCTCAACAAATTCCATTAGCTAAAGAAAAAAAAAAAAGCAATTTCCAAAAAAAGGGGATATAAAGAGAAATGATTTATGTTATAAAAAATTTTAAGTTTATATGTTGTAATGGTTTGTTTTATTAGAATATTACATCACAAATACGAACTTATAAACTAATTTGGCTTATGTAGCCTGTATTTATTTTGTAAATTTGTGACTATAGGGTCTAGAACAAACTAACCCGGGATCGAATCACGTACCATACAAATCTAATCTGTGAGTTAAAGTCTATGAATTATATTGCAAAAAGGCAATCTTGAACTTGCCAGTTGGTTCTGTTTTTTGGATTTTAGTTTTTATAGTACTTGTTTATGGACAATTTTTTTTTTTTTTTTTTTTGTAATTTTCTAATTTTTCTCTTTAAATGTCTTTAATATCTAAGACAAGATTTTCCAAAATAGCTATATAGGAAAATTAAAAAAATGATGTGTACCTATTCTCTGCCTTTGATTTCTCACTCTCTTCCCAAGCTTTAATGAGTGACAATCTCTTCTCTGTTGCCACTCTTGCAAGTACAGCATCTAATAACCATAATAAAAACAAAAAAATAACTTAAATGCAATTTTTTTTTTGAAACAAAATGCAATTTTTTTTTTTTTGAAACTAGAAACAAAATGCAATTATTCATTAGGGAATTAAATTATTGACATTAATCACTTCATATCGCCATTTAATTACCTCTATTAATTGAGCCTTCACTGTCTTTCTCTTTCTCCTCTGCTTTTGCTTGAGTCTCTATCAATCCAAAAAAAGAAAAAAACAGAGCCAAACATGAAATTTTAACACAGACCCACAAAAATTTTCAGCTTTCCTACTTCACAAATCCAAAGAAAAGTGAAAATTTCCCTTCTCCTTTTCTTTCTAAAAAAATAAAAAATAAAAAAATAAAAATAAAACAGAGCAAGAAGAAGTCCAAAATTCAATCGCTTTTTTTCTTTTCCTTTCTTTTTTCTTTTCTTTTCCCACCAACCAAACAGCTCAAAAAAGCTAAAAAAAATTGAAAAAGTTGAGAGCTTTATATCTGTAAATTACTTTCAACGATAGCTAGAGCTTTGGAGTCATCGCCCGGCTTCTCCTCCGGTGGGGTTAATGGGATGATTGATTTCTCCTCCACCACGTCTTTGGTCGGCTCCGCCGCAGGCGGCTGAGGGGGCTCCGACGGAGATTCAGATACCACCTTCTTGGGCTCATCGGCGGCCATTTCTGAGATAAGAGAGAGAAATTGGAAGGGAAAAAAAATTAGAGAGTGGTGGTTGAGATATTATAGTTGGAGGAAGAAGAAGGGAAGTGTAAGGAGTTGGTATTTGAAAGAGAAAAAAAAAACTTAGCTGGATGATGTGGACATATATGGCTTATTATGAGTTGGCACTTGGCATTACCATATGATATGAGAACAACTCTTGTAAATTTGTACTTACTCAAAGAGAAGCTTTCATAAAATATCATTTTCTTTCTTAAATTAAAAAAACCCAAAGCTTCCAAATTAAGGAATCTTTAATTTGTTAAATTATAATATATGTTCTTGAACTTGAGATTGTGTTTCTCTTGCCAACCGAGTATAATTTAGTGGTTAAGACATCATTTTTTTTATTTTATGTTGGAGATTTGAATTCACTAATCGAAAACGATGTGAGATGCCCTTTTTAATTTTGGTTGAATTGAGAAGTGATACATATCAAGATAGGCAAAGGGGTGTGTAACATTTTCAAATCTTAGTTGACATGAATATAGCTCAACTGGCATGAAACATGCACCCTCGATCAAGAGATATGATGTTTAAATTTCCACCTCACATATTTTAAAAAAAAACATTTTCAAATCTTAACCAAAAGGGATAAATCGGAAACGTATATTAGAAGCAAAAGCAAAAGAAAAATTTTCAATGAGGAAATTTAGTTTTAAAAGTAAAATTGTTATTTCTCTGGAAAAAAAAAAGTAAAAATGTTATTAAGGGAGTTGTAAATTATATGAAATGAATAAAGTAAGATAATTATATTATGAAAATAAAAGATAAAAATATTTTGGAGATGGAATGAATTTTTTTTTAGTTCAACAGGTGGGAGATTGGAACCTTTGACATTTTGAAGTTGCATGTTTTATGTCAATTGAGTTATGCTTATGTTATGGGGTGGAATGGATTTGAGTGAAGTTATAATTAATAATTAAACTTAAGGGGATAAGATATTCAATCGTTGCATCAGCAAAATATCTTTAAAAAAATCTTAAAAGAATTTTTTTTTTCTCTCAAAACCACGTCGTATGCCAATGGACCGGGTCGGGTCGGCTCCAAAAGTGACGATCAATTTTTTTTTTCAATGAGAAGATGTTTCTTTTAATAATTGAATCCCAAAGGATAATCGCATGACCTTTATGAATAAATAATAAATTGATTAAGGGTCCAATTTAGAAAATTTGCGAGATTGAAATTTGAAACTGAGTATATGTTAAAGGATCTAACTTTTGAAATTTGTAACAAAAGTATCTTGATAAATTTTAATGATTATTAAATTCCACAAGTAATGTGTTTTTAACCATTATTACTTGGTTAATTAGATTTTAAATTTAATTCCTATTGTTTGAGTTATGTGTCTAGTTAGTGTACATGTACTTTAAAAAATTTCAACTACATTTTTAAACTTTAAATTATGCTTTTATTTAGTCATTGTTGTTAATAGCATGGTAGAATCTATTAGTAAATCTTGCCTAAACTGATGTGATTTTTGCTTTTGTTTTTGTTTTTAGTTCAACAACATATGGGGGTGGAATTTCGAATCTCTATTCATTTTGTAAATGATATAATATTTTAATGAGTTGAGATATGTTCAGGTTGGTGCTAAGTAATGTGATGTGACAGATGGTTAAATAGAATAACGGACATGTCACATTTTGTTGGGTTGAAAATGGATAAAGAAGTTCTAAGTTAAAAATTAGAAGAATGAAAAAAGGAATACAAAGAGCTAAAAGAAAAATAAATTCTATACGCTCTGTTTTTTTTTTTTTTTTTTAGTTCAAATAATTTGCAGTTTTAAAGAAAGTAAATTGGCTGGATTATTGGCTTTGGAGTCGTTATAAAACAATTGGTTGGACCTCACAAATTGTAGAAATTAGAACGTTCATCATAGCATATTAGGATAACATGTGTATTTATTTTATTTTTCTTTTCAAAAGGTCTATTTATTTTATTTTTTCTTTGAAAAGGTTTATTTATTTATCATTATTATTTTGGTTCTATTCTTAAATAGGGCCATGTTTAAAATTTATATTATATTTACCACTTTACAACTCTTTTTCGATGTACAAGAAGCAAAGAATTTCCTTGTTCTCACCAATTTTGGAAACCCACAAGAGCCAAACACAAAACTTACATGAATATGTGAGAATTAATTAGTTTAGTCTATCTTAAAATGCATAGAAAATGTTTTATTAAAAATTTTAATCAGCATAATATATATTAAACATAGGTAGATTGACCTTACCATTTCAAGTTATACAAACTTTACTCGTGCAGGGCAAATATCTCGTGGTAGTTTGAATGAATTTGAATAATAACAAAGCCAAATTCTAAAATAAAAATGAAGCTATTAAAATAGGATCTTATGAATTTGTGGTTAAATAAAACAAATTTTGGTGTGTTACCCAGAAAAGTCATGCTTGTTTTAGGTATCTTGTATATATCATTTTAGCAAGACAAAATTCATTTTCCCTTAAGATTGGGTTATTATTAATAGGGGCAAATAGTAAAAAAGTGTCTCTGCCAATCACTTCTCTATTATTATATATATCAATATCACCCTCCCTATTAATGAAATGACATGGTTTAATTAATATACAGACAGAAAAGTCATTTATAACTTACGGAAAAAGCTACCAACATTTTGTTTGATTTAATAATTAAAATTAGAAATCAGCAAAAAAAAAAAAAAAAAAATCATATTTTCATTTTATTGTTAATAAAGTTTCATTGATCAACTCAACCAATAGATGACCATTGAAATGACAAAGTTGGAGCTAAATATATAATTTTGATTACAATTCTTTTTTTTTTTTTTTTAACTTCATCTCGCATCTTTTATAAGTTTCAACTTTATCCTCTATATTAGATGTTTTTTCCATTTAATTAAATTCTTATTGTCAATAGCTGTTAAAAAACAACAGCAATAAATAGAAATTTAAAAATAATACACTCAATTAGGTTGAGAGAATCGTTAACATAACAATGTTTGTAGTGAGTCTATTTTCTTTAATGAGACAACCACTAACGATTAAAAAAATTATTACACAAGTTAGAACTTAGATGTTTCTTTTTTTTCAATTTTATAACCGAACTGACACATCCACACTTCATCAAGATCAAATAATATATTTAGTCTTTTTTTTTTAGTTGAACAACATGTGGGGGGTGGAAATTCAAATCTCTAACATTTTGGTCGATTATATATGTCTTAACTATTATTGTAAATTTAATCTATTAAGCTTTTATCTTAGAAAAAGAGTTCACCAACCATAAAGATTAGCCATGGGTGTGGCACAGAGCACAGCCAGAATGGCTTCATTGATGGGTTTTGAAGGGTGGGACAGTTTGGGAAACTTTGCTTTGCAACCACAAACAGAGATGATCTCTGTAATTGTCAATGCCAAACCATCAAACCAACAAGGGGCCTTTGACAATGCCTCCTTCTCAATTATCCTATTCTTGTCAAATGACCAAAAGGTTAAAAAAAAAAAAAAAACCCACAATATTGCATTTGCATTATGAATTATTTCTTCATTTTGTGTGAAGCCAAAAGTTGTATAAGCCTCATAATGTTGTAAACAAATTGTATAGATTAATGAACATATTACGTACATTAGTAATTTGTTGACGATATTAACGACGGAGATTAACTAGAAAGTACAATCCAAAGTAATCTAAAGAGTTAATTGAAACCTTTTAAATTTCAAAAACTAATTAATTAATTAGACATAATGCTCAGAGTTTAAGAGACTAAATGTATATAATTTAACTAAATAATTGATTTACATAAACAGGTGTCGTATATATGATATAACACATATGAGATCCCATCTTGAACAAGATAGAGAATCCCGATTTCGAGTGAAGATGGATAGATAGAAGGGAATGTTTATTCCAGAGTCGTAACATATATTCTTGACTTAGATATAGTATAATGTAATTAGAAAAGGATAGCTAATCTTGGCACATGCCAAAGCACTTGGTTGGAATTGTATTGGCAGACCTATACTTGGCAGCTTTCTCCTCAACCTTATGCTTTTGATGCTCTCTTCTTGCTTCAATGGATGCCTTCTTTGATTCAACTGCCTTTTGTGTCTCAGCCTCTTTGTTTTTTACCTTCTCCATTTCCCTCAGCCTCAACTTCTCCAAATCAGCCTTTTTTCCATATATATATATATATATATATATATATATATATATATCAAATTAATACTCCATTTTCATTAGGATTTTAAAACCTTATAATCAAACTATGAAAATTATAAAAGAAAAAAGAAAAATGGAATATAATTTACCTCCATCTTCTTGACTTCACAGCTTTCCTTGTGCTCTTCCATGCCTCAGTGGAAGCCATTTTCCTTTCAGCTCTGCGCAAATAAAATATTCATTCAAAGACTTCAACTTAGTTATTAAAAACAAAAAGGGTAATTTAATTTAATCCACATTTCTACTTAGTTTTTATCTTTTAAGTTTTGAGACGCTTTGATTTTTGTACTTTTTTCTTGTAAGTTTGTCATGCATAGTTAAGTCTTTGTATTTTTTTTTTCTTCTAACGGTTGGTTATTTGGATCTTTGTAAATATAATAATCGAAGTTTATGATGTTTAAAGCTATAGAATTATTTAAGATGCACCATATATGATAATGTAAAAGATTTGATGTAGGTGACAATGAAAAAATTAGTTGAGAGTTGATCATCTCATAGATGGATTTGTAAAGTAGTATCTTCTGTTATAGATTCAAGGTGATATACTTTGTTGTACAAAATAGTTTTTATTTCAAACATTATTTTAAGAAAAAAATTCTTTGAATACTACATAATTCTAGTACGAAGGTGGAAATTTAAACTTACAAAAAGAAAGTTACTCATAAAACTAACTATTAAATATTGTGATTGGGTGCCTTGTAAATATTAAGATTATTGTACAACCATTCTCAAACTTATAATTTTTTAAGTTAAACAACAATGTCAATTATTCTAAAAAAATGTCACTCGTGAAAAAAAGAAAAAAAAGGGAAAAGAAAAAGCACATTTTTATTACAAAAACATAGAAACTCAAATTATTGGAACTAAATTACAACTAAACTCAAATTACAAGAACTAAATTTATAATTAAATCTAAATTTTTAAGAGCAACTTTTTTACCTTCACTATTCATTTAACAAATTATCACAAATGTCAACCTAAACATATGGTGGTAAAAATATCATAACATCGACTAAAAGATCAAAGGTTTAAATCTTTATCCCTACATGTTGAATTTAAAAAAAAAAAATCATTGTAAATAAAATCAAAATTACCTTAAAAATCATATTAAAAATTAAAGGGCAAAAAATCTATTTATACTCCTAAATTTGGGGAGTTGTATCAAAATTACCTTAAAAATAATATTAACTCAAGCGGTAAAAATATCATAACATCGACTAAAAGATCAAAGGTTTAAATCTTCATCCCTACATGTTGAATTCCAAAAAAAAAAAAAAAAAAAAAAAAAAAAAAAATCATGGTAAATAAAATCAAAATTACCTTTAAAATAATATTAAAAATTAAAGGGCAAAAAATCTATTTTATACTTCTAAATTTTGGGAGTTGTATCAATAAAAACTCTAAATTAATAATTGTATCAATTTAAACCTTGAACTTTCATAAGTGTATCAATTTACACTATTTGTTAGATTCTATAGAAAAATGTTAGTTTACACATGTGCAACTTATAATTCTATAAATTAAAACCCTAAACTATCATAAGTGAATCAATTTACGCCATCAATTTGGAATCGTTTATGCATCAATTCTCACGTGTAGACTTCTTTAAAAATCTAGGCCCTCAATTTGAAAATCGTCAAATTATTTGAAACAGAAGATCTAAATTGATTTTAATTATGAAAGTTCAGGAGTTTAATTGATATAATTATAAGTTTGCTGTAAACTAACGTTTTTCGAACCGAATCTGACAGAAAGTGTAAATTAATACATTTATGAAAATTCGAAATTAAAATTGATACAATTATTAGTTTAGAATTTTTATTGATATAACTCCAAAGTTTATGGATATAAATTGATTTTTGTCCCAAATTAAAATAAAAATAGGGTAGGAGGAAAAAACTGACTTGTTATCGGCTCTGGTTTTTTCTCTCTCTTCCCATGAGTGAATTTTCAATTCGATCTTCTTCCCGTCACTTGTGCTCTCAGCTAGCATTTTAAACAATAAATTTCTAAATTTTTTTCAAATTACATAAATAGATTTATAGTTATCATTATCATTATCAATTCAAATCAATAATCACATAAAGGTCAAAAAGAAACATCAATTCGGAACTCAAAAAAAAAAAATCTTTTCTAATATATATATATATATATCTACGAAAGTTTGGATGACAAATTTATGTATTTAGTAGTGTATAGTTGATATTTCTATTAGAAAACACATTTCTGGATTGACGATTGAATTATAGTGATGAAATTTGTAAAAAGCAATATTCCTTTTTAGTAATAGAAAAATCTTAAGCATAGGAGTTAAGAAATGATTTGAATATGCATATCTTCAAAATTGTTGTATTGTATCTATTTGAATATTTAAACCTCAGTTTGATAACTATTTTTTTTTATTTTTAAAAATTAGGCCTTTTCCCCCACAATTTTTTATAAGATTTTTACATTTTTTAAAGGTTAAATTATAAAAAATACCCCTGAACTATGTAGTTGGTTTCAATTATACCATTGAATTTTGAAAAGTTTCATTTTAACCCTTAAACTTTGAAGTTTGTTTCAAAACAACTCTTGAAGGTTTTTTTCGTTAAATTCATGGACGGAAAATGATGTTTTTGCATTTATATTGTTGCTTATGTGAACATATTTGAACATATACGTTGAAAAAAAAAATCAAAACATATGCAAATTATACGTCATTTTTCGTCCATAAATTTAACGGAAAAAACCTTCAAGGGTTGTTTTAAAACAAATTTCAAAGTTCAAGGGTTAAAATGAAACTTTTCGAAGTTCAGAGGTATGATTGAAACTAACCCTATAGTTCAGGGGTATTTTTGATAATTTAACATTTTTTAAAAACACATTTGAATTCTAAACAAAATTTTAAAACTTTTTTTTTTTTAGTTTTCAAGAATTGACTTGATTTTTGAAAACGTTGTTAAAAAGTAGGTAATAGAGCAAGAAAACTATAGGTAATAGTAGTGTTTACAAGTTTAATTTTCAAAAATAAAAAACAAAGTAGTTATCAAAGAGGCTTAAATTTTTTTTAAAAAAATTGAAAGAATGAATGAGAGAGAAGAAAAACTTACACATTTTGTGATGAAATAATAAAACCACACACCAAAAAATATATATATAGTTAGTGCCTTTTTTTTTCCCTGTGACAAACTTAATGTCCTTTGGATATTTCTCTCTAGATTGGAAAGATTTTGCTATCTATTTATAATGGAAATATTCAGATGCTTATTTATGTTGTTGGTTTCATATATAATTAAATACATTATTATTTTTAGCATGCTCAGCACATTCCACTTTTTTTTTTTTTTTTTTGGTGAGTTCAACCAGCACAATCCACTTTTAACTTTAAACCATGCCAATATGAAATTATTTTATAATATAGCTTGAATTTCTACAATTTAGTTTAGATTTTAATCACCTGAAATTATTTCAATTCAAGTTCTCATATTTAATTAATTTTAAAAGTTAATTTATAGTTTTATCGCAATATAAAAAAAATATTATCACTTTTATGCCATAACGTTTTATTTTAAAAATAAAAATGCTATCATATTTATTTATTTGATTCTTTCTCGTTATATGATAAGTTGATTTTATTTCTAAACTGTACTTGTTATAAATTTTCTTGAATTAAAAGATAAAAATACATTAGAATAAGATCAAATTTCTATACTCATGGTAATTTAATCTATTATTAATTAATAACCAGCACGTAATAAATCTAATGTCTAAAATTTATTATTAATGAAAAAAATCTCACCAAATTTATTCATTCATCAGAGAAATTCTAGATTTACCTTAAAATTTTAACTTTGTACAAAATTTATAAAAAAAAAAATTCTCAAACTAAGTATAGCTCAACAAGTTAAAATATTATATTATTGATCAAAAAATTAGATAGAAGTTCAAATTCTAATTTTCACATGTTTGTTGAATTAAACAAATTTTTTTAAAAAGAAATAAAAATTCCCAACGACACCCACTAAAACTTTCAATTCACTCATTTTATTTTAAAAGAAAATTGTATGTAATATAAATTATCGAAAAATTCAAACAGATGCTAGTAAATTCAATTTCAAAATCTATTTTACATTTCGCTCAGAAGTTAGCTTTTCTTTTTGAAAAAAAAAAAAAAAACGAAGGATAAGATCATAAGATTATCATCTCTCTTGTTCTTTTCAGTTTCTCTTTCATTTTTGTTTTAAATCAAAATTATCTGCCATCTTTCCTCCTTTGTAAGATTTCAGGAAAGTAGGAAGAGATTTTTTCCAGCACAATAAATGTAGAGTATGAGAATTTCAACATTTAATTTTAAAGAAAGATCACATGTCAATTATCACTAAGTCATATTCACTTTGACTGTAAAATTTGGAAGAGATAAACGAAAAGAAAGGAAAGGAAGGTAAAGTTCATATCAAAGGTTAAAATGTAGATGTCAACGAAAACATCGATGTCTCAATTTTATGGAAATATATATAAAATGTCGACATAGATGATTATTTCTAGAAAAATATTTTAAACAAAAAAATTCAAAAAAGAATTTAA
This sequence comes from Trichosanthes truncata, assembly GCA_033996785.1. Lineage (NCBI taxonomy): Eukaryota > Viridiplantae > Streptophyta > Magnoliopsida > Cucurbitales > Cucurbitaceae > Trichosanthes > Trichosanthes truncata. The sequence goes on from JAWPNB010000003.1 coordinate 90,279,667, forward strand.
ATTAATAAATAAATATTTTACATTTTTTAAATAAATTAAAATACTTATGATTATCAATTTTATTTTGTTGTTATTTTATTTATATTTTATTGATTACCTTATGATATAATGAAAATGTCAATTCGCTCATCTGTTGAACTCATGATTATGTAGAAATGTCGATGAAAATGTCAAATTTAATACATTAACTTGATATCTTTATTTCGTTTTTCATTGTTAGTAAGATAAATTTCAAATATGTTTATAATCAAATTATGTTCGACATATCGAACGGTGGAAAGTGAAGGCAAACTGGGTGGAGAAACGACAATCGACGAGCCCTTGAGAACTGCTTTGTGTTTCAGTTCATGTTACCCTAGCAAGTCTTCTGTTTCACTCTCTTCAGTTCAACTACGATCCTAACTTATTGCTCCCTATCTGAAGAGCGAACTTCGAGCTTGTTTTGAAGCCTCAACTTCGAAGATCTCGACAAAATCGCGAAATCCCAGATAAGTCTTATTCGAACTTCAAATTTTTCAATGCTACATTGAAATTCAAAGTCAGATTATCTTTCAAATGAGAATTTCCCGTTGGATTCGCAACCTGTTGCAAGATTGGGGGTGTTCATGTTAAATGGGTGCCTCCCAATTTGGGAAAACAAACGCTTCGGCGATTTCCCACTCGCCCATTTTTGCTCTGTTATTAGATTACTTGATTTCCTTAAGTATTGCGAGTCTTTAGCGATAATGGGTATCAATCATGAACTCTTTATCGCTTCTGAGTTCGCGGATGGTCTGCAGATTATTTTCAAGTTCTTTTGTTGTGCGTCGAACAATTTGGAATCGGAGTTTCGGTAGTGATGATCGATTTGAGTTTGTTGTGGAACCCTATAAGAAGGGGTTGGAGAGATCAGAGTTCGGTTATTTTACGGATGAAAATTCAGATTCTTGTGAGTTTGAGAGTCTTAGATGCGATGATTGGTCAGTGAGAAGGGGTTTTCTAGAGGATTCGAAAACTGATGCTGAAAAAGTTCTTGAGGTTCTCAGACAGGATGGTCCTGGATTTGACACATTATTAGCTTTGGATGAACTGCAACTAAAGGTCTCAGGGGTTCTTGTTAGGGAAGTTCTGAGGGGGATTTTGAGATGTATAAATGTTCTAAACAAAACACAGTGTGCAAAATTGGGGTACAAGTTCTTCGTGTGGTCCGGTAAGGTCGAGAATTACAAACACACGGTGAGTTCGTATCATATGATCATGAAAATATTTGCTGAATGTGAGGAGTTCAAGGCTATGTGGAGGTTAGTTGATGAGATGACTGAGAAAGGGTACCCTGTTACTGCAAGGACATTTATATTATTGATATGTACTTGTGGTGATGCAGGCTTGGCTAGGAAAGTTGTTGAGAGGTTTATCAAATCGAAAACGTTCAATTACAGGCCGTTTAAGCACTCTTATAATGCCATTCTCCATGCACTTCTTGTTATAAAACAGTTCAAGTTGATTGAATGGGTGTATCAGCAAATGCTGCTTGATGGTCATAGCTCAGACATGCTGACATATAATGTGCTATTGTATGCAAGGTGCAAAGTAGGGAAATTGGATCAGTTTCACAGATTGCTTGATGAAATGGCCAGGAATGGGTTCTCTCCTGATTATCATACTTATAACATTCTTCTTTATGTTCTTGGCAAAGGAGACAAGCCTCTTGCAGCTCTAAATCTTTTGAACCACATGAGGGAAGTGGGTTCTGATCCGAGTGTTCTTCACTTCACAACGCTGATAGATGGACTTAGTCGGGCTGGAAATTTGGATGCTTGCAAATATTTTTTTGATGAACTGGCTAATAACGGCTGCACTCCTGATGTTGTCTGCTACACTGTGATGATCACAAGCTATACAGTGGCTGGGGAGCATGAGAAAGCTCGAGAACTTTTTGATGAGATGGTAATAAAGGGCCAACTCCCTAATGTATTTACATACAACTCCATGATTCGTGGTTTTTGTATGGCGGGTAAATTCGAGGAGGCTTACTCTATGCTCGCAGAAATGGAATCCCGAGGTTGCAGACCAAATTTTCTTGTATATAGTACCCTTGTAAGTTATTTGCGAAATGCTGGAAAGCTTTCCGAGGCTCACAAAGTTATAACACATGTGGTCGAGAAGGGGCAATATGCCCATTTAGTGACAAAATTCAAGGGATATAGGAGATGCTAGATCAGTAGGATGAATCTTTTTAATTGGAGATTATTAATTAATAACCAGCTGAGAATTCAAGAGCCAATTTGTCCATGGTTTCCTGATATTAATTAATAACCACATGATACAAAGATGTAGCAACAACTGTTATTCCATAATGAAACATAGTTTCAGTCTTTCTAACTTTGTGTATTCTTTTTTGTTTCTCAAGTTCATCTCACCTTATCATTTTAGCCTTAGGATGTTTCAAGTTGATTCTCTTACAAATAGGACTTCTAGACAAAATAGAAATATTGGTGCTTGTTGATTCTTTTCTGTCTGTTATTCCCGTTTTTGGTGCTTGTTATTAGTTTGAGTGTTAGGATTGAAACTAAGAATAGCTTGAGGAATTTAAATGTTGGCTCATAGTTCAAAGATGAGTGGCATAGTTTTTCTGATGTGATACTTTGTCTTCTTTATAAAATGACATCTCCTTGTGCTCTACATTCTAGAATTCACTGATTTTCACTAGCTTCAAAAAGACAGTCCTTATTGCTCTTTTCGTATTTATTCTTTGAGACTGTTGAAAATGAAGTTTTATATAGCTTAGTAATATAGTTGTGAACGAAGAACTATTGTCATTTTAAACGCTGCTGCTTCATTTTTAAAGGCTCCAAAGAAGTGTGAGAAGGTGCAAATAATGTAAAAAAAATTGAAGTAGCATAGAATGCTGGTTATGATATGGGCAGGTAATACTGGCTGCAAATTGTATTGCCTTTTTGTTATTAAATTTTCGTATTGCATTTAACTGCGTCATTAGGCCATCCATTTTCAAATTCGATATCAAACTTGAAACATTGAGTTAATGACTAGATATCAAACTTATGCGAAAGTTTATAAACTAAATACAAATAACTGTAAAGCTTTCAAGATGAAAATAGGATTTAAACGTTTGTTTCGGTACTAGTGCTTCTCTGTTACATAACTAGCAAATCCAGAAAGATTGTCATCAGTTTCTTAAGGTCAAACATTTGCATAATTGAACTCTTGGAAGATATTCATATAATGGAATTGCACTGTAAAATTTCTCACTTTCTATTTTCCTGTTTGGTCTGGTCTTTATTGATAGAAGTCATGTTTTATCATCTTTGTTCTGTTCCTTATTTTTATCCTCCTTCTCCTCATTAGAAGAGAAGTGAGAAGAGAGGAGAAAGTAAAAGAATTTGGAGATGAAGATGAAAAGGGAAGTGCCTTAGCCATCTGATGAAAAAATGATAGAGCTTCTCAGCCTAGATTGAGAGAGCTATCTGCAATATGCACCTTTTTAACTTGTGCAATATCAAATATATTCTCTATGTTATATGGTTTAAAAATGATTATTTAGTCTGCTGAATTTCAAAATTATGAAATATACTATCTTTGTATTTTGTTACTTGTGTCAGCTTCATTTTTTGAATTCTTGCTTTTTAATATCAACTTGACTATAAATCAACTAATTAAGTCATATATCATCGACCCTGATGTTAGAGGTTCGAATCATCATCCCACATGTTGTTGAACATTAAAAAAATAATAATAATAATTGTTTTTTGACTTTTTTTTTTTTGCCCAATTCAAATGTAGCTTGCATAATTTCAAATTTCTAGCCTAAATATTTATAGGTATTATGATATATATAAAAGTTTAGATGTAAAAAAAAAGAATAATATTATTCCTATTATGTTAAAAATACTTTTTTTTCTAGTACAACAAATGTACAAGTGTGGATTTGAACCTCCGACTTCAAAGACATTTGACTTGACTATTAAACTATGTTCATTGTCGGTTAAAATTACAACTATTAATGATATAATGGAAAGAAAACAAAGAACTTTTTTTTATCCATATTATCTTTCAACAATTAATGTTATGAAGTTCCCACAGTCACAACTCTCTCATTAAATTATGCCATTAATATCTCCCTTAGTAAATTAGATTTTTATTATACAAAAACAAATATTAATCTCACAAAAAAATTTCAAATTTCTCTTAATTAATGGGTTTATTGCCAATATCAGTCGGTAATTGGTGTGTAACTTTGACTAAGAGGTTAAAGATTCAAATACCCTACTCTAAATTAGAGATGTCTACGGGGTGAGGCAAGGATGGGGAATGGGTTCCCCATCCCCAGCCCCGACCCCCATTTCATTCTCCGTCCCCGCGAAATTCTCCATTTAATTTCACGGGGATCGGGGTAGAAATTCCCCACGGAAAATTCGCAGGGATCGGGTTCTCAGGGGAGAATTTTTCCCCGTTCTTTTTTTTTTTTTTAAATTTATTCTCAACCTTCTAAATGAATAATTTTCAATATAATTTCTATTTAAAGAAAATGTTATAAAATTTCCTAATAAAAACAATAATATACCATAAGTAAAAATATTATAATGTCAAAACAACTTAATTTCTAAAAATTCAAATTTCAATATTACAACATAGTCTTTAACTTTTTTTTTTATAAAAAAAAAAAATAGTCTTCAACTAATTCCTACTATAATTTTTTTTTTAAAAAAAATCTATTTATAGGTAATAATTAGCACATATATAGATAATCGGGGTAGGGCGGGGAATCGAGTTAGGGTTTAGGATGGGGATGGGGAATATATTATCCGTTCTCGTTTAGCCAACAGGAGAAAACTCTCCCCACTCCCTCCTCCCTCATTCCCCGTTGGGGATTTGCAGTCCCGTTCGGGGCAAGTTCCTACAAGTCCGACCCTATAGGTTAAATGGACATCTCTACTCCAAAGGTTGTTGAACTTAACCAAAAAAAAAAAAAAAAAAACTAATTGGTTTATTAATTAACAAACTCATCCATTAATTACAAACTTCTTACAACTCTCTCAATTAATTGGTTATTAATTTTACGAAATCAACTATTCATTAATATTGGAGGACAATTTCAACTCTTTCTCTCTCTAAATAAATGGTGTTATTTAATTTTGCCACAACAAATTTTAATATAACAAAACTTTTACAACTGTTTCACTAGAGTAGATAATTTGAATTTTTAATTTTCACACTAACTTTTCATGTTTTATGTAGTGCACACAAGAAAAATCCAATAAACCTAAAAAAAGTTGGACTAAGGAAACTGAATATTCTACAATGTGTCAATATTCTCAAGGATACTTCGTTAAAATTAAAAAAAAACATTTGTGGATATTTTTATCATAATGTAATAACATGGATAAAATACAAGTGTGAAATAATATCACTAATATGAACCTAAATACTAATAATAAGAATTTTATCATATTGTCAATGATGAGTATGTATATATATATATATATATCAGTGATTATACGATTTATGTCTTCCCTTGAGGTTAGAAGTTCAAATATTTATCTCCACATTGTCGCAATATAAAAAGAATTTTCATCTTCTTAAAAAAGGTAAAATTACAAGTTTGTCCCAAAACTAAAAAGAATAATTTAATAGATTCCTAAACTTTCAATTTTGTGTCTAATAAGTAGGGAGGTTATTGGGGCAAGGACGGGATGATTTCATTGTCCCCGTCTATGCCCCCATTTCATTCTTCATTCATGCGAAATTCCTCATTAAATATAATGGGATCCATGTGGGGATTGAATGTTATTTTTTTATTATTTACAAATGATTCAAATAGATATAAACTAACCACAAACATCAACAATGTCTTCAATTTCAAATAAATATAAAAAACAAACAAACAAACAAACAATTGGGATGGGGCGGGGACCATTCCAACTTGGGTTAAGGAAAAAAATTTCCTCCCTTCCCCACCCCATTCCCTACTTAAACGGAACTTTCCTACCCCGTTTGGAGGTGTTGCAATGAAAAAAAGTAACATCCGTACTAATAATTTTTAAAATTCACATATTTATTAGAAAATTTAAAAAAATGAATTTGGTGTCTAATAAAACATTGATGTTCAATTTGTTTAATAAATCCATAAATTATTAAAAATATTAAATAGAACAACCTATAAAACACCAAATTGAAATGAAGAGATTTATCGAATACTTTTTTAAAGTTTAAGACACGTCAGTTAATCACATCTTGAAAGCGTAGTGCCTAAACTTGTAATTTAAAGATGTGAAAGGGTTATTTATTTATTTGTTGTGTTTGAATAAATTTCATAATTCATATGATTTCTATAAAACGCACACACTCATCTTCTGCACGCCATTAAAAATTACACTCTCAACCAACATTGTCCAACATCAGATCTCTGTCCTCGCCGGTCCACCTCTCCTCCCCCCACGGTGGCGCAAAGCCGGAATGTGGGCCTGAAGAAGAGTAACAAAATTAAAAATGAGGGACGCCACCAGTTTCCAGCAGAGGTTTTCAGATTACGCCTCTTGGGACTCTCGCCACTTCTCAGATCATCTATTGAAGCCATTTCTCAAGTCTCCGGCTAGATTCTCTCTCTTTTTCTTCTTCTCTCTATTCCTCCTCGGCGGCGCGTTCCTGTCCACGCGCCTCCTCGATTCCACCGTAAGTTTCTTTCTTTCTTTCAATACTTCCCAACAAAAAACAAAAAAAAAGGCTTAAATCTTGAGTCTTAAATTTGTGCTCTCCTTTCTGTAAGAATGTGTTTAAACCGATATGTCGTTTTCCGGTGTCCTTTCTGAAATTTTCCCAACCAGGAAGTCGCCGAACTGTCGGCTCTACATTTTCCTGGAAACAAAAAAGTGTGTCTACTTTTCGACGCGTGTTTCTCCCTTATTTAGATTTTGCCACGTGCTTGTGGATCCCACTCTCCAGAAAAAACTTACATTTCTTTTTTATAAATCGCCGCAACGCCGTAGAATTTTTTAGCCAATTAAATATATATTATGTTTTTTTTAGCCAATTTACAATACAATACATTTCTGTTTGTGTAAAGAAAAACAAGAAATTGGTTTTTCCTTTTGTCTAAATTCCGAGAAATGAGGAATTTCGTTAAATTTGTCGGCAATGAATTTAATGAAAATTCGTTGGGTTTTATTTATTTCAGACGGCAGCGGGTAATTCAAAAGGGAGTACGAAATCCCAATTTTACCCCAACAACACCTCCGAAATTCCCAAAAAGCCACACCGACAACGACAAGTCGAATTCCCACTCGATTGCACGTCCTTCAATAACGTCACAGGAGGAGCCTGTCCTGCCAACTACCCGACCAACTGGACAGCGCAGGAAGATCCGAACCGTCCAGAACCGGCCACGTGTCCGGACTACTTCCGTTGGATCCACGAGGACCTGAGGCCGTGGGCCCGGACGGGGATCACGAGGGCCACGGTGGAGGGTGGCCGACGGACGGCGAATTTCCGGCTGGCGATTGTGAAGGGGAAGGCTTACGTGGAGACTTATCGGAAGTCGTTTCAGACAAGAGATACTTTTACTGTGTGGGGGATCCTACAGTTGTTACGGAGGTACCCTGGGAGAGTGCCGGATTTGGAGCTAATGTTTGATTGCGTTGACTGGCCTGTGATTTTGACCAGCCATTTTAGTGGGCCTAATGGGCCGGCGCCACCTCCTTTGTTTCGTTATTGTGGAGATGATGCCACGTTGGATATTGTTTTTCCTGATTGGTCCTTCTGGGGTTGGTGAGTCCATCTTTTACTTTGACTTTCACTTCTTTCTTTCTTGTTTGACTTTTTTTCCCTTCAATTTTTGCTTAATACATTGCGTGAAAATTGGGTTTTTTTTTTTTTTTTTTTTTTTTTTTTTTTTAATTGCTTTATTTTGCTTTGAATTTAGTGTTTTTTTTAGTTCAATGTTTGAGGGTAAAGATTTGAGTATATGATCTTTTGAATAGATGGAAAATGCCTAGTTGAGTTATGCTCTCATTGAATTAGTCTAAGAAGTACATATATCAACAAGAGACATAGATACGACAAATACAGACATGATGAAATATCATTTATTAAAAATCTAGGACACGGACATAATAAGGACACGCTTATAAATTAAGTGTTGGACTTGTATTCACTTTGTACCATGCGTGTTTTATACACATCTATTATGCTAAATTATCCAATAAGTGTTGGAGTGTTAGGCACATGTTGAACATGAATGTGTTACCTAAACTAAAGCGTTCGTGCTCCTTAGGAATGAGTTCTTTCAATTTCAATTGATCAAGGATAAAATTCACTAGAATATATACAATATCATTTCCTTGAAGTTTTTAGTCTTGTGATGATTGAATATATTAGTGTACTTTAATAGGCCAGAGATCAATATAAATCCATGGGAGCAATTGTTGAAGGATCTAAAAGAAGGGAACAAAAGGATCCCATGGAAGAGTAGAGAGCCTTATGCTTATTGGAAGGGAAACCCAGAGGTTGCCGATACCCGAAAAGATCTACTTAAATGCAATGTCTCGGACCAACAAGACTGGAATGCTCGTGTATTCGCTCAGGTATCGGCATACATATGCACACCAAAGTATGTCATCATCATGATAACTACTTCACTTGCATTCCCATTCCAAAATGATCATCAAATATCTGTTGAAACATTCGTAAACTGCGAAAAATGTTGGATAGAAATCCTTATATATAATCAATAATGCTTGGAAAAACAATTTGCAGGATTGGATTAAAGAATCCCAGCAGGGATACAAGCAATCAGATCTTGCAAACCAATGTCTTCATAAGTACAATTTGAACCTTTCCTTGTTCAGTCAAATAGTACCTAATCTCTTATTCAACTCTGTTCACCTTGTTTACATTACACTCATTTGCAGGTATAAAATCTATATAGAAGGATCAGCTTGGTCTGTTAGTGAAAAGTACATTCTTGCTTGCGATTCCGTTACGTTACTCGTAAAGCCCCATTACTACGACTTCTTCACGAGAGGTTTGATGCCGGTGCATCACTATTGGCCTGTAAAGAATGACGACAAGTGCAAGTCTATAAAATTTGCAGTTGATTGGGGCAACAGCCATAAGCAAAAGGTAATTACAACAGGCCAAACCAGTTACTAGGTGTCTATTGGTATTAAGTTTTGGTTTGAGTTCGAGTTTTGTGTCTTAGATTATCTATTTTTCGTGGTTGCTCAGGCGCAGGCCATTGGCAAGGCAGCAAGCAGTTTCATCCAAGAGGAGCTGAAGATGGACTATGTGTATGACTACATGTTCCATCTTCTAACTGAATATTCTAAACTCCTAACATTCAAGCCGACTATACCGCCCAATGCGATCGAGCTTTGTTCCGAGGCCATGGCTTGTCAAGCTGAAGGGCTCACCCAAAAATTCATGACAGAATCATTGGTGAAGAGCCCTGCTGATTCGAGCCCGTGCACAATGCCGCCCCCGTATGATCCAGCATTGCTTCATTTTGTTCTTAGTAGAAAAGAGAATTCCATCAAACAAGTAGAACAATGGGAGACAACTTTCTGGGATACTCAAAGTAAGCAGCCATAGACAAAGACTCCCTTCTCCTATTCTCCCTCCTTAAAACAGGTATTCATTACATTTGAAACACATGCCATTTTCTTTCTCTATCTACTTCAATAAGAATTTCAATAGAGAGAGCTTAATCAATCATGATCATATCACACAAAAACTCATCTGGGTGTTCTTCTTTAACATGTTTTCTTCTTAAAAGTTCCAATCTTTTCTTGACCATTTCAAACAAACACATGAAACTTGTCACGTTGTTATCGAATTAGATCCTTCTGGTTCAGCTTGAAACCTTAAAACTAGGAAAGAGTATGTGAAAAAAGGAATCTTTATATAGAATTACAACAGATCATCAATACAGCTTTAGAGACCAGTGAAACCCCATGAAGCAAAAACAAGGCTGTGAAAAAGATCAAAACGTACAAAAAAGTGGACAAGAAAGTGAAAGAGTAGTATCACAACATTATGCAGTCTCAAAAATGAAGATGGAGAAGAAGAAAGAGAGGGAGAAAAGAGAGATGAAAAGTGAGCTTAAAAAGCTCGAGCTTTGATTATGTCGAAGCTCATTTCGCTAGGATCAGTGGCTTGCAATTCCACCTGAATTCCATCCAATTCCCTCTTGAATCTGTCCTTAGAGCTTGCATACACCATCTTATTTCGCACTTTCGATGTGTCGGGTGACCTTCAAAACAGAGAAAGAGATTTGGACAAAGAGACAAGTTTAGTTCATGTGTTCTTGAAGTTTAAGGTTTAATTTATGTAACAAAGTTTGATAGAGAAGTTGAAATTTTACCAAAGTATGTTGAAATGCTCTCACTCCTTACAACACCAAGGGCCAATAAAGAAGACATTGGTGTTTTTGGATAACATTTGTTTGGATTGCAATCAATATCATAAATGTCTTTTTATAGTGTTTGGTTATGTATCAAAAAGTGACATGAAAATTCTAAAAGGATTTTCTAAGGTATAATACATATGAGTCAACAAAAAAAAAGTTGAAAAAAATTGTGTTAATTTAGAGGAATAAGGTAATCATTTCTATCAAATCTACTTTTTCTTTAACGTCATAGGTTGTCATTCTTTACAAAGAAAGATATTGTTTTTCTTTTTGATTGTCTATTTGAAATTATGGAAAAGAATTGTTGGGAGTAATCAATTTGGTGAAAAGGGGTTTTCATGTTTTTTAGGATTTGAGCCACCAAAAAGAATGAATGTTACATGAAACAATCAAGGAGTTTCCCCACTAATCCTAATAAGCAAAATACTTTTCTTACTAGCAAGATTTCAAAGAGGCTTAGATTGAAATAAATTTGTTAGATTTCACTAAATTGAGATGAATGATATATATAAAATGTTTAGAGGGACATAAAATTGTTAGATGAAATGGAATGTGAATGTGTGTAGATTTGTATATGGCAGAAAAGAGAAATGAATATTACCATGCTATGAAGAAAATCTTGCTTTTCTGGCAATTCTCATCAGTAATGAAATCAAAGTCAAAGACAGCATAGCGACACTCATTAGGAGGAATAGCGGCAGTGAAATCATCATAAGTTTCTTCAGGGCTTCCAAGTTTCTCCACAACAACTTCTTGATTCTCAATCTTGAATATAATGAAACGATAGTTCCTCTTCGTTTTTAATTCCAAAAATTTGAGCTTGCATTCATCCCTCACAGCCATTCCAGATGCCGAGTTTGCCTAATTCACCCCATAACATAACAAGCATCAGTCCATGAACTACCTAATGATATTTCTCATTTCATCATTCGTCTAAACCAGTAATGATTATAAACATGAAACAAATTTTACTCAATAAAGAAATAAAAGAATCTCCCCTTTCATCGTTCATCTAAACCAGTAATGATCATAAACATGAGAGAATTGATAAAGTAACAACAGAACATCGACAAATAACGACGATGAAAGATGTTAGAGAGAGATTGATATGAATTACCATGTTGTCGGACAATGTGTATGAAAGGGGTCGATGGCCGTAGGGAAAATGGAGGAGAAGAATGAAAGGAAAGAGAGAAGAGGAGAAATGTGAGAGATGAAAAGGTAGAGGGAAAGATCCTTATTTTGGGGGAGAGAGGTGAGAATAAAGAGGAGAAGAGGAGTAATTTGAGGGACAAAACTAAGGTTGAGAATTGTTTTCAATGGCTAATATTATTTCCTCCACATTTCTTATGCCACCTTTCATGCTAAAACACAACAGCATTCTTCCTTCCTATCAGCCCTTTGCCCAAAAAAGGATTTTGCGTTTTTAATTTACCCCTTTTGGTATAATGTAACAAAAGTTCCCACTCAATTCAAAAGTAGATAAATTTAGAAATAAATGTCTATGGCATATTTGTAATAGTTTTTTTGTAAGTGATTCCTCTTTTAAGACATGGTTTTTTTTAGTACACCATGGTGGGTTCTTTCTTTAAAAAAATAGATGAGATCATTTCATATTTAATGCCATCTATGTTTCGTGTTTTTAGTTGGATAAGTTATGTACTTTGGTCTCTAATGTAGGGATGTTTATTCAAGTTGGTTTCTTATCTTTTTAAAGTATCGATTCATCTCTAATGTATTGAGATTTTTTCATGCCACTAAATGTTGAAATTAATTAGCAAAATAATGATATAGTGTCAAAATACACCTTATATAGGAGTTAAATGTATTTACCAACATGAGTATAGCTCAATGGTAATTAGCATGTACTTCTTCTCTTGAAGTCGGAGGTTCAAATCCTTATATCCCATGTTTGTTGTACTAAAAAAATGGAGTTAAAAGTATATTATATTTTAATTTGATGGAATAAACATCGTGCTTGCCATAATTTTTTTAAAAAAAAAAATACTTATTTCATGTTATTGCATAGTAATTTACTTAATCCAAAATTGTTGATTAATATAAAATAGATCAATTAAAATATTAGTATACTAGCGATTGTCAAACTCATATAAGTTGCAAGTTTCAAATTCATACATTGTCATTTTTTAAATACTTAATGATGGTAAAATGTTAATTGAGGAAAAAATCAATATATAGATTAAATTAAAAAATTTTAAATATTAGGAATCAAATTGAATCAACACCTAAATATTAGAGACTTAAAACATGTATTCGGCCTTTTAAATTTTTACAAAATAGGTGTTTATTTGTTCCAAAAACATGTTTTTTTAAAATTGAATATTAATTTAAGAAACAAAAAGAATTAATTGTCAGAGTACAAGAAATCAACTATCAATCGTATTTATGGAAGTGAGCATAGCTCAGCAATAATTGACATACACTCATTTTCTTGAGGTCGGAGGTTCAAATCTTCATACTCCTATTCATTGTACTCAAAATAAATAAATAATATCAATCGTATTTTCACTCGTTCAAGTAACTCCTCCAAGTAAACAAATAATAAGAAAAGAGAAATAGTTACCAAATATACTTCCTTCACTTCTAAATAAACAAGAAAAAAAAATGTTAACTAACATTCCCTTTTAGGGACAATATTCCTAATGCATTAGGTGGTAAAACTTGAACATTGTACAACTCTAAAATATTGATTTAAAAATATTAATAATATTTAAGAGACAAAAATACTTTTTAAGGAGGGGAAAAAACTCTTAGATGGGTGATGTTCCAAAACTACCCATATTCTCTTATGTGTGAAAGAAAGGGTCTTTACAACAAACACAACAGAACATTTTTCCTCATAGTCATAGAGCTATCAATCCATGAACTTAACAACTTTGGGACCTTTTCTCTTTCCCGATTTTGCATCTTTGATCTGCATATGATCTTCATCGATCATGAAGTCATCCCCAAGATCGTCACCGCTGACGAGCCTCGTTTCTGGTCGTCTTGACATTTCCACATATCCAGATGCTGAGACAAAAGAAAACAAATTATTAGTCATAACAGTATGTTTCATTCATGCTTTTGCAGATATATCATAATAGAAAGCTTTAGCAGAAATCTGGAGATCCTAAACATCTTAAGAAGAAGTTTATCAATCCAAAGAACTTGGTTTCTCATTCCCAATTTATCTCCACCTTCAGTCCACAAAATAATTTTTTAGAGTGATTTTGGAGTAGTAATTTTGAAAGAAAACAAAACCTTCTCCAGTAGCATTTTTGTTTTTTCATGTTCATGAGATTTCCAGAAAGGCTACTACATATGAAAACAAGTACAAATCAAAAACTTGGAAGTATTTTGGCTGGTTAGAAGTGCCTTTGGAAGATTCAAAAGCATTTACTTTGGCCAATAATATGGTTGCAAAGGCCACCTGCAAACTCCTAGAAAATGAATGCAGACCATCATATCACAATTGAGTGGCTGGAATACTATCCTGAAGGACCAAAGGTAATGATCATCCAAGGAACTCAAAATTGGGAAACCTAAATCTTTGTAATCTTAGTTTGTGCAAATGAATGAGCTATACAAACTTTGGCTTGTGTAACACACGTTTGATTTGTAGGCTCATTATTCGTAAAAAGTTAATATGTAGTATAAAAGGTGAAGTTTGCATAGTACATGGGATAAACAAAACTATAGCTTAAGTGAATAAATTTATTGACCGAACATAGGCTCGACTTCTTAGCCCAAGTTACATAAATCTAACTAATGAGTTAAATATCTTCAGAAGAACTGTTTGAACGGATAATGAAGCTCTTTTCTTTGATGTACATAATAATATTCCCAATATAAAGCAAGAATGATACATATGAAGAGATTATGAAGTTTTGCTTTTTTCCAAACATTATAAGTTTAGATTATTTGTATCAACAAACATGTTACAACAGCACACACACAAAAATGAAAAATAGAAACAAAGTTGGGAACTTTCTTTTTTTAAAAGACAAACAAAAACAGAAACAGAAACAGGAAAACTTACATCTGTTACCAGATACACCAGCCCCAGCATAAACTTGGGTGCCTTTTTTAGGACAATCCTTAGCTAAATGTGTCACTTCCCCACAAGTTTTACAACAACCACCCTGCAGAATATCATACAAGGAAATTCTTAAAGTTGTATGATACAAGGAAACTAGGGGACAACGTAGAGAATTAATTACAGTGAAGCCAAGAGTCTGGTCGGTGACCATCACATGGAAGTTAAACATGTGAAGGTTAAACCAAATACCTTAGGGTAGATCCCGTGAGTATTCTTTGGGCAGTTCTTGCTTAAGTGTCCGCTTTCGTTACAAATAAAACAACTGGCGAATTTAGTTCCCCCTACAGATCCAATATCGTAAACGACACATATAATTCAGGTGGGGGAAAACCCTTAAGAACTCCAGAGCATATATATTGCAAAAGCACTTCATTTCATAGGAATATATGAAAGGCACTTGATTTTAAAAATTGTAATACAAGTGCCACAAGGAAACCACAAAAGGAATTATTCTACATATTATGCAAAGCACTGATAAATATGAGTTTGAATTGTAACAAAATTTACCATCTTGAAGAGGTTGTGGACAATTAGCCAGTGAATGTCCTGTTTCACCACAATTATAGCATAACTTTTTATCTGCTGTCCCTTCATTTTTGTCGGGGCAATTCTTGAGGCTGTGCCCTCGTCTCCGGCAAAGCAAGCATATCTGTGAATCCCAAATAACAGAAACAGAATCACCAGACATAAGACTCCCTTCAGCCTGACACTGTTACTAAAACAGTTTGGTATTAATGTCCAGTAAGGCAGTAACTTCGTATGCAAAAGCCAGATAGCATAACTCAATAAAGACAAAAATAAGTTTTCCTTAACCTATGGAAATTGAAAAACTAAATCAAGGTGGAATTGAAATCCCAATTATCTTGAGTTATTGACAGAAACAAACCTTAAATGCTATTAAAAGGCATAAAGGAAGAACTGGATGTTCAACCATACTCAAAAGAAAATTGGAGACTGCGAGAACCAAAGGAAGAATAAAAGAAAGGAAAAAGAACAAACAAAGCCCAACATAGCATAAGAAAGTCTCAAAATCCTGTGTTGAGAGGCCAGAAAGTGAATCCTCACTTTGAAGGCATATCACTATATTTGTCTTAAAATTCTTTGATTTCAATCCTTACAGTTTCGCAAAAGATTATCATTCATCACAGAGCTCTTCCAAATAATCTATGTTACTCTTGACCCCAAGACCTCTAACAACTATTATAAAGTGGCCATAATTTTTGAGTTCAACAATATGGGGTGGGTGTGGGATTCAAACCTCGTTCAAATGCCTTAACCAATAGAGCTATGTTCAAGTTGGCATGGACTGGCATAACCGAGTTAAGAAGTTTGCCTCAAATTGAAGAGGCACCAATTTCATGAATACCACATTCCTAACAGTAGTAACTTTCCAAAGAGAACCATGTTCTGTGAGCAAAATTTCCATAAACTCCGTGAACAGTGAAACACCAGAAACAAGAAAGGTATTAAAAAAGAAAAGAAAAACCTTGTTCTTCTCCCATTGAGCCTTTTCAGGGCAAAACTTAGCAATGTGGTCTTTAGCTTTGCAGATGAAGCAGCTTTCTCCAGGCTTCATCCCAGGAACTCTAAGAGGGTGTTTCTTAAAACCCTTTTTGTGGGGTTTATTTGGGTCTTTGCTTGAATTCGATTCACCCTTTTTGCGCTTGAATTTACTCTTCTTCTTCTTCTTCTTGTCGGGGTCTTTTGGTGGCGTTGGTTCTGCTTTCGGGAACAGTTCTGGGTGTTCTTCTCTGTACTTTTTCCGGGCAAGTTTTTGCCTTTGGCTCACCATCTTCACCTGAAAAAGGGTCCTTCAGGATCGGAACGTGACGGCTCCGGCGAAATCCCGAAGAGGTTTTTTTAACGAACGGAGTGACGACGAGGTTTATGCGAATGGGTTTAAACTACATGTCGGTTTCTTCGTCATTCTTATTGGGCTGATTTATAAATCAAGGCCCAAATACAAGTCCTCGTCTCATTGAGTTTCCAAGGTGTGATCTTTTACAAACAAATTTTAGAGGGAAAAAGCCATCTTTACCACTATAAACTTATGATGTTGTATCAATTTTTACCCTAAATTTTCAATTTTATTAAAATTTCCCTAAATTTAGATAAGTGTTGCTATCTTAACTCTAAATTTTAAAAAGTATTGCAATTTTAATCTTCTGATAAGTTTTCGTTTGAAAGATCATTGAAAAAAGTGTTCTCATGAATTTTAAAACATATGTATGGTACAAAATTGATAATATTTCAAAGAAAAACGACTTTAGAACTAAATTTTTGGGTAAATTTGTGAATTTTAGCGAGGATATTCAATGGTTAATTTATGCATTGATCAAATTTAATTTTGTGCAAAACTTGATTTTATTGAAATTAGTGGGAGATTTTAACATTGCTTTATGTTAAAATTAGTGGGTGAATTAGCGAAAATTGAATAAAAGATAAAAATTGCAATACTTGTCTAAGTTTTGGGTCTAATTTGATGAAATTATAAGTTTATGGAAAAAATTGATATAACTTGATAAGTTTAGGATAAAAATTGAAAATTTTCCCAAATTTTACTACCGGAGAATTTGATATTATAATCTTATAAATGATAATTGATTAAAACTTTTTTTTATGGATATGACATTAGATAAATTTCAAAATAGAAAAACTACTGCATTAGTGAGACTTGTTGGCAGGCTAGGAAGAAAAAAGTTTTTTTTTTTTTTTTTACCGAATGGTTTTGAAATTTAGAAAAGTAGGGCAATTTTGTTGAGTTAGTACGAATGTGTCTATGTTGAAGATGCATTCATATGTCAAAAACTATTTAAGTTTCTAAATAGTTCAAAACTACATCTTTTACAGATTATTTAAAAAATATGTAACGTAATTTGTCAAAATGTCCATTAGTAGTGTTAAAAATAGTTTATCAGCTGTGTTAAAAATAGTTTATAAGTCAATTCGAACATAACTCAACAGATAAAGTATATATTCCTTATTTTGAGATTGAAACTTCAATCTCACACCTCCATATTTGTTTAACTCATAAAAATAATTAGGATTGTCTTCTTATTTAAGAAATTTTTAATTTAAAATATATAATTTTCTTTTAATAATAACTAAAATGAGTTAACCATATATTATTCTTTATAAAAACTGAAATGAGTCTCGAAGTCATGATGTAAAGTTTTTCAATTATTTATGTATTTTAAAGATAAGCATATTTTTATATGTTTCAAAAAAAATGATAAGCATAATTTTATAATTAGAGTTAGAAGTGTGAGTCAATTAAATTTTAACCAAAATCTATGTCAAACCAACCTATCATATCAATTTATGAAAAATTAAAATGAATGGTGAAATCAACGTTTGTGTAATTTTACTGTATTTTTATTGATGTATGTATTATACAAGGGAGAGCCCACTTATACACAAGACTAAAGTAAATAAGGAAATTTTAAATCAAGCCTAATTTACAGCATAATTGAGTAATCTTGAAACCATTAACCCATAATTTACAGATTACATTAACACCCTCCCTCAAACTCAAGGTGGTAGAGTAGCAACCAACTTGAGTTTGTGAAGTAGCTGAGAGAAGTGGCCAAGTGACAATGCTTTGATGAAGATGTCAGCTAGTTGATCCGTAGTGGAAATAGATCGTAAAAGTATAGTGTTGCTCTGGATATGATGACGAACAAAGCGACAGTCATTCTCAATCTGTTTGGTACGTTCATGGAATACATCATTGTGGGTAATATGGATGGCACTTCGATTGTCACAATGAAGTATCATAGCAGATTGTTGGGGAGCACCCATATCAGCAAGAAGCTATCGAAGCCATAATAACTCAGACGTAGCATTGACAAGGGCATGATATTCAGATTCTGTGCTGGAACATGAAACAACATATTGTTTCTTACTTCACCAGGAAATGAGGGAAACACCTAGATAGAAGCAGTAACCTGTGGTGGAACGTCGATCAGTGGGATCACCAGCTCAATCCACATCAGAGTAGCCAGATAACAGTAGAGATGATTGTGATGAAAACTGAAGGCCATGGCCTAGAGTACCCTTGACATAGCGAAGGATACGGAGAATAGCAGTAAAATGTATAGTCCGAGGAATAGCCATGAACTGGCTAACAATATGAACTACACAAACAATGTCTAGGCGAGTCATAGTCAGGTAAATAAGACTATCAACATGTTGCCTATAGAGGGGGGATTTGATAAAGGTATTCCATCAAATGGAATTAAACAAACATTCGGATCCAGTAAGGTTGTTGAAGTGGCAGAGTCAGTAATACCAGAACAAGTCAAGAGATCATAAACTGTAACGCCCGGCTTATTTACGGGCATTAATTTCAAATTTTGGAAATTAAGTTGGAATGATTTGCATTAGGTAATTTAAATTTGAAGGTTAATTTGAAATTTGGAATGAGAAGAAAGGTAAAATTGGAAATTTATTTTTTTTATATATAACAATCCCCCATCTTTATCCATTCTTTTTTTTATTTTAATATTATTTTATTATTTTATTTTTTTTTTTTTTTATTATTTTTTTTATTTCTTTTTTTTTTTCTTCTTCTTCCTCCCGCAGCCCTTCACCAATTTTTTTTCTTTCTCTCTCTCTCTCTTTCTCTTCCCGCCGTCCTCTCTCCCTCTCCTATCACTCTCTCTCTCTCTCTCTCTCTCTCTCTCTCTCTCTCTCTCTCTCTCTCTCTCTCTCTCCCCCGTCGTATGTAGCACGAGATAACCCCACCGCCGACCGGCCTTTCGCCGTCATCGGATCCACCGCACGAAAGCTCGACGGAGAGCTACATCACGCGAGTCTTCAACGCCTAGCCAGAAATTCGCGAGCAACGACCGTTGGAGCTCCAAATCGAGGACCCACGCAGTCCCGATCGCCGGAGAAGCTTTGAACCGAACACCCATCCACCGTCCGCTTCTTCCTCTTCATCTTCTTCCTCCGAACGATCGCCGACCAGCCACAGTCGAACCCCATCCTTCTGTCTTTTCCTTCTTCCTCGCCCACCGCCGCGTAGCCGACCCCCAACTAAGCAAGACAGTCGCCGGAAAACCCAGATCTGAGAGCCTCGCACGAAATCCGGCCTTCTCGCGCTCTCACGTGCCGACCAGAGTCCTCACGCGCCGGCCACGCGCGCCGCCGCCGCCGTGAAGCCCACGCGCCGTCGCCGGAGTTTCACTCGCCGCCGCTTGCCGGAGTTGGGTAAATTTTGCCATTTGGTCCGTTTCGTCGAGTTATTAATGTTAGAATGCGTTTTAGCGTAATTCGGTTGGTTTAAGACCTGTTTAGGACACTTTTTAGGTGATTTGTCGAGGACCTTGGATTGTACTTGGAGTGGGGACTCGAGAAGCTCATTACTAGTGGAGAAAGGGTATTTTAGTAAGTAAAGATTTAAGGTAAGGGATCTCACAACGAAAGAAGTTTTCGAAACCTAGAGCTAGCCCTATATTTACTTTGAAAGTTTATGTTTTTCGTGGTAGGTATTTAAGAAAGAAAGTGTTTTACATGTATATTCCTTTTACTCTAGTTCCATGAGTTCTATTTGAGTTTTCATGTTAAAGAGAATGGAAATGATATATATGTCTTTGAAATGCGATTGCCTTGACTTATGCATTCATGAGTATGTTCTAAAACGAGCGGGACCCCATGCATGTGTTGTGTGCTCATGAAAAGATTTATGTAAGGCCGTGACGATAATTCTCCCAAAAGTTTTATGTGGGTTATGAGGGAACCCGAGTCTTCGGACTCTCTATGCTCCCGGGGTTCGAGAGTGCTCCACGATGGTAGCCGACGGGCTTGAGTCTTCGGACTCCACGATGGTAGCCTTCGGGCTGAGTCTTCGGACTCCACGATGTATGTTAGCTTTCGAGCTCAACTCTCAGAGTTAGGGGAGGACTCTATTCGATGAAAAATTATGTCTTCGGACTATTTACGAGGCCCTCGGGAGAATTTAATCGTTCACGAGAGCCGCAAGGAAAAGTACATGGTTTATAAAACGAATTTTAGGTCCCCTACTAAAGCGATGGTTTACGATGGTTTTATGATTTAAAATGACATGTTGCATGCGATTGAAACTCTTACTTTGAAACTATGAGTTACTTACTGAGTATTATTCGTTAATACTCACCCTTTTCCTTTTAAAAATGTTTTCAGGTAAGGCTAAGATCGGCCCTAGCGCGTGACCGAAGATCAGCTACTCGAGTCATGGGAGCCGAGCGATCGCTATTCCGCTTCTTTTATGTTTCTGGATGTACATAGAACTCATGTCGAGTTTTTAAATGTTTGGGAGGATGTTTCAAAGTCTTTTAACCTTTTTTTTGTAAATCGTGCACGTGTATTTGGCTTTCTGCTGTTTGAACCCTAGCATCGTATTGAGAAGTTTGTTGGATGCTAGGAGGTTGTTTGAAAATCTTAGAAGTGTGTTTTTCTATGTCTTGTCAGGTAAGGGTCAAATTTTTAGTTTTCGCGTAGTTACGCCGTTATGCTGCCGAAATTTTCGGTAATATAGCGACGTGACTTAGTAATGACTCTTAGGTAGCGTGTTGAGCCTATAGGGTCGTTACATAAACATATTTAACTTGAGACAAATAGTAGCCATCAGATCTATATGAGACTTCAAGACCAAGGAAGTAGCTAAGTGGTCCCAGATCTTTCATCTCAAAATGTTCCCCAAGATATTGTTGCAAGTCAGAGATGGTTTGTGGATCATCACCTGTAATAATCAGGTCATCAACATAGAGAATGAGCTGAACCATACCATGCTTAGTCTGGCGAGTGAACAGTGTTGTATCGTCTAATCTGGAAGTAAAGACCAAATGGATTATGGTGGAGCTGAATGTGGCAAACCAAGCTCGTGGGACTTGTTTCAGACCATATAAAGCACGACGAAGAAGACACACTTTCTAAGGTGGAAGAGAGGTGCCAAGTGGAGGTTTCATGTATACGTCCTCAGATAAGATGCCATTGAGGAAGACATTTTTGACATCCATCTGAAGAATGGGCCATTATTTTGCAGCAGCAACCGCCACAAGCTACTGGAGCAAAGGTTTCTTCATAATCAATGTCATATTCCTGATAGTAGCCTCTTGCAAAAAGACGAGCTTTATATCTTTCGATAGATCAATTACAATGAGTTTTTATCTTATAAATCCACTTATAGCCAATGGGTCTTTTGTCGGGAGGTAGATCCACATAATTCGAAGTGTGCGTCTTTTCTAGAGCTTGGAGTTCTTCATTCATTGCTTGCTGCCATAGAGGGTTAGTGATGGCCTCGTGGTAAGAGGACAGTTCAACCAAAGACATAATAGTGGAAAAACAATGATAGTCATGAAGATGATGGGGAGGTTCTCTTACCCGAGTGGAGCGACGAGCGAGGATGACCGAAGCAGGTTCAGATTCAACAATTGTGACAGAAGGAAGATCCGGAAAAGTAGAGACAGAAGCAGATTGAGTGAGCTCTAGGTGATGAGTTTGGTGATGGGAACAAATCATAAGAGAGATCAGTGAAAAAGGATTAGGGACTGAAAAGTGAGGTATGGAAAGATGAGAGACTAGAAAACATGGTGTGCTCCCAAAAAGTAACATGATGGGAGATATGTAACCGATTTGATATAGGATCCCAACACCAAAAACTGTTGTGTTTGGTTCCGTAGCTAAGAAAACAGCATAGGCGAGCACGAGGTTCAAGTTTAGTATGCTCATGAGGATGAAGGAGGACAAAACATGCACAACCAAAGACTTAGAGATGAGAGTAGGAATGAGAAGTACCATATAATCGTTCAAAAAGAGAGATGTTGTGAAGAACTGAAAAAGGAAGGCGGTTGATAACATAGACAGAGGTAAGGGCAGCCTCACCCCGAAACTTATCCGGACAGGATGTAGAGAGAAGTTGAGTGCAAATAGAATCCAAAATATGTCAATGTTTCCGTTCTGCTCGTCCATTTTGTTGAGATGTATATGGACATGAGCGTTGAATCAAGGTGCCATGTTGGGTGAGAAACGAAAGGAGACTAGAGTCTTTATACTCCATAGCATTATATGTGCGAAGAATTTTAATGGTTCGAAAAAAATGTGTTTGAATCATGTTGGCAAATGCAATATAAACTTAAGGTAGTATGGAGCGATTCTTAAGAAAATATATCCAAGTGAAACGAGAGTAGTCATCAATAAATAAAGCAAAGTAATGATAACCATTGAGCGTAGTAGTGGGAGCATGTCCCCAAATATCAGAGTGAGCCATGCCAAATGGTGTATCACATATAGAAGATGACGTAAAAAAGGATAATGCAGATTGTTTTGCAAGTTTACAATTTAAGCAATCAAATGAAACAAGTTTGGAAACATTTTGTAAGTTACCAACAAACACTAAAATTTGAAGTTTCTCATGGGAAGCATGACCAAGACGAAGATGCTACTGATAGATAGTAGAGTCAGTGACAAAGGATGAGATAGATGGACTGATAGGGAGCTAGATGGATGTGAGCTCAAACAATCTTCCTACTTTGCGACCTGTTCCAATCGTCTGTCTCATGTGCGGATCCTTAACCTGACATCCATTAGGAGAAAAACAAACAGTTAGGCCAAGGTCACACAATTGTCCCACATAGGCAAGATTAAAGGTTAGATTTGGAATGTAGTAGGTGTTGGGAAGATTTAATGTGGATATAACAACAATGTCAATATGAGAAATAGACATACAATTTCCATTGGCAGCATGAATGGGGGGAAGCGAATATGCAGGAATGGAAGAAGTCATAAGAGAAAAATCAGATGTCATATGGTTGCAACAAGCTAAATTAAGAAGCCAAGATCTACCTGATGTGATGGCTAGGACAGAGGAATTGGATGAGATCACCTATTTCAATAGATCCTAAAGATCACTGAGTTGAAAATTGGGATGAATGGGCCACTCAAAGGAGGTAGCAGCAGCAACAGATGAGGAATCTGCTCTAGAAATATATCTTGGTTTTGTGGAGTGACATGGTGGGCGAGGTGGTCGAGTAGGACAGTTGTCTAGAATGTGACCACGTTTGTGACAGTACATGCACTCAATTTTAGGACAGTCAGGTAATTTGTGACCCTGAATATTACAGTTTTTATAGAACGAAGGTTCAGAAGTAGTGCGTGGATGAATGGTCGCAAGAGCAAGATCCGATGGTAGAGAAGAGATAATTCCAAGTCATTTCTCTTCAAACAAGATTTCCTGAATTGCTACATCTAAATAAGGTAACGAGTTGCAATGAAGTAGGGCAGCACGAACTGACACATATTCTGGTCAAAGACCTATAAGCACCTTAATGAGACGTATTTGCTCTGGACTGATTTTAGCCTGATCCAGTTACGTCCAGATAGGTTGAAGCACAGCTAAATACTCATTTACCGATTGGCCACCATCATGTTTGAGACTAATAAGAGTATTGTGCAATTGATAATAATGGGCAAGTCCAACAGTTTGAAAACGCACAAACAAGAAATTCCAGAGTTCTTTGGCATTATCAAAAGTATCATATTGAACGTGAATGGCAGGAATAGAAGTGTTACCAGATGATTTTTGTTGTCCCAATCTTCTGATCGTTCAATAAATTTGTCATCTTACTCAGTAGTATCTTTGCCCTTCACAGGTTTAGAGATATCACCAGTGACAATTTGCCATAACTCTTCATTTGATGTGCCCAACTGATGTAATTTGTTCCATTGAGAATTGTACTAATGGGACGAAAGACATCACTCTTCTCCATTATAATAAAGAGTTAGGTCGGGGCTGAATTGAATTGAACCTATTTGGAAGAATCGAATCGAACCGATCTTGGGTGAACCGACAGGTCTGGGCGAACTATCTGATGTGGCCTTTCTTTAACCTAGCACAATATCGCAAGAATGAACAATCGTAAAAAAAAAAAAAAAAAAAAAAAAAAAAAAAAAAAAAAAAAAAATTCCTAGTGCAACTAAAGACACTGAATCGGCGTGGAGCAGCATAAATCAATGTTCATAAGCGGCGTTCACGAGCGGAGATCTAAATCAGCATCAATGTTTTGGACAAACAGGGACCTGAGGGACGAGATCTGAATCAGCGTTCACGAGCAGAGATCGATGTTCCAAAGTACTGAATCAGCGTTCTAAAGAGCAACGTTCTGAACAGAGATGAACGGCGGAAGAGATCTGAGACGCTCTGGGAGAATCGGAACAAAGATGAGCTGAGATCGACGTTCCAGACTCTTTGGGAGAATCAAACGGAATCGGTCAGATCTGAGATGAAACGAGATCCACCGGTTGAATCGAGAATCGGACGGATCAGAGACACTATTGAAACAAAATCCACCGGCAGCAGGAGATCAGCGACGAGGCGATGAGTTCTGATCAGCGGCAGTAGTGGGGTCTGAGCGGCGGTGACAAGGAGACAAAGAGGTAATTGGAACCCTAAATTAGATAAGGATCTGATACCATGTAATTTTATTGATGTATGTATTATACAAGGGAGAGCCCACTTATACACAAGACTAAAGTAAATAAGGAAAATCTAAATCAAGCCTAATTTACAGCATAATTGAGTAATCTTTAAACTATTAGCTCTTATTTTATCGATTACATTAATAGTTTGAAAAAATCAAATCAACTGTCCTACTAAACTATTACTAAATCAATTATACTATAATCAACTCGATTAGATCGACCGAAAAAATCAAACTTAAAACTCATCAACACATATTTGCTCAAATCAACTAAACCAAAATTTCTTACAAACAATAACTTAAATTTTTATTTCATAATATATTTAAATCCTATTACAAACAATAGTACATGGAGAGACGACATCGTCAAAAAAAAAAAGCAAAAAAAAAATGGAGAGGCCACCGACAACCAAGAGCCATACACACACAAAGCTCTTTAGCCTTACATACATCACAGTGATCACATGCACTAAAACTATAATATAGAAATTTATCTTTCTATATAAAAACTATCTAATATTCAAGTGTTTCTTGTCCTTTTTTTTTCTCCATTTTAGAGTAAAGATGATCAAGCTCCATCTACGATCGGAGCGTCTGCGGGAGAAACCGACACCAACATCGGAGCGTCTGCTGGAGCAACCGACACCGACATCGGAGCGATTGCTGGAGCAGCCGATATTGGAGCGAATGCTGGAGCAGCCAAGATTGGAGCGAATGCTGGAGCAGCCGAGATTGGAGTGAGTGCTGGAGCAGCCGACAAAGAGATCGGCTGAATGGGCCCTGGCGCGACTGCAGGCGCAATCGACAGAGAGACTGGCTGAATCGGTCCTGGTGCGACAATCCCAGAGCTTCTGATCTCCGACATTTCCCTTCTCACATTTCCTCCTTGGGCTTCACAAAGCTTGGGAAGAAACACGCCTGCCAAAATAAACACAGAAAATGTTAAGCTACTATTCAATTTAAATGAGGCGCCAACTCAAACATGTAAGTCTGAGAATAGAAAGAAGAAGAAGAGTTTGAGTTTGAGTTAATTTTGAGAGACACCTTCGCCGGCGGCGAGGTTGAAGAAGAGGTCGACGACATTGGGGCAGTGGTTATAGCACTGAGAGGAACAGAGGTTGCGAGTGAAGTGAGTGTCGAGAAGGGAATCAGAGGAGATTCCGAGAGTGTTTCTGTCGAGGCCACAACCTTCGACGCACTGCTCTGTTTCGACGATGTTCTGTAATCGGTCGGCTTCGATCTCCGATGTGCGACATGTGAATGCTTCTTCTCCGCTGCGTTTCACTTGTTTTTCAAGCACGCACCTTTTTCCCGACCATGATACTGCAAATGCGCACTTGGTTTTGTCCAAAGCCTCGCACTTTATTGTGCTTCTTCTTGTTCTTGTTGATTCCCCTGCATAAAAATTAAAAACCCCATCTGGTTTGTGAGTGTTTGGCTTCCAAGAAAATATGTGGAATACAAAGTATATAGAAACGGGAGATTTTGTGAAAATATTGAACAAGAGTTATTATTTGTTTAGATTTGTGTAGCTTTTTAGTTGAAAACTTAATTTTCTCTATATTACCTCACATTTACGAGTTGGAATACTTCACCTTTTATACAAAAAAAAAAAAAAGACCTAGAGAAACATTCTGAATTATTTTTTCAAGAAAAATCCATAGTTGATGCTTAAGTTACAAAATTTTGAATCTATTTTCAACTTCTAAACAAGAAATTATTGGAAGAGACCATCACAATGTGATTGACCGCTAGTTTTACATTGTTAAACAAACGAGAGAGAAGCTACGAAAAAGTATTTCGAATCTATATCTAATAGTTATTAGAGAAGCATTAAGATTTTAAAATCTGTATTCAAAAGTTATTAGGAGGCGGTCATATTATGGTAGTCCCCTCATTCAATAATTTTTCTCCTAAACAATGTACTTATAAAAGGGTTGAGCTAAAAAGTAAAGAATCAATAATAATTGTCTCCTTAGTTTGTCTTAACTACAACATATATATATATAAAAGATTTTAATGTTTTATTGTATTAAACAAAAAATTACTCTGCCCATGCTCACAATGGGTTTTGTTTATGAGGTGGTACCAATCAAAGAACAACTTAAATTATAATTCTAAAAACATCGGTATTAACAAGAAGAAAATATATTTCAAACTAAAAAAGTTATACATATATATGTTTTAAACTATGGTTTATAAAAATATACCTAGTGTTGTTTGGAGGGAGAGAGCCAAAAAAAGAGCCAGAATTGCAAGGTTGCTGATGCAAAATCTTGAATCCATTTTAGCAAAGCTTGAAAAGAGCATCAATGGAGGTTGATGGCACAAAAGCTTTGCTATGGAGTTCTTGTGAGCCAAATGCTGCTTCTGAGTCCTTTGGGGCTTCAATAAGGAGGGTTTTATAGCTGTTTACAAAGGAGACTGTACATTGAAAAAATAAAATTTAACAAATTAAAAAGAAAAAAAAAAGTTTGAATTTTTTGGAGGTTGGAATTCTTTACATTGGAAGAAATTTAATTTTCCAAAAAGAAAATACTTATCGTCTGCAAGTCTTCGAACTACTTTGATTTGATTGAATTCTCCTCTCCAATTTTATTGTATTAAATTTGAAGACTTTGACTTCTGTGACCGTTGGATACGCTTTTTTGTTGGGTGATGTTAATTAATAAATGACATTAATTCGATGGTTGAGAAATCAGTAGGGATTTTAATTAAGTTTCAATCCTTGATACTAAACTTGATGATTTAATCTAAAATCATATTCATATAGAAAGATACAAAAATAAAATTGTGATTATGGTTTGAAACTAATATTTATTGATTCGGTGTCTCTTGTAATTTCTCTGACAATGGTTGAACTAAAATAATAACTGTGATAATTTCCAACACTAATGGGATATCATCTCCATCTTCCTCTTTAAAGAATATATTAGTGCTTGTTTCTTATTAAAATTAATAATAAATAAATAAATTGGTTATAGGTTCAATATCTTGATATTCTTCTTAGTTTGTTTAAATTATTGATCTCATATATATATATATATATATAATTTTCCAAACTTGAGTATACTGGCCCAAGTTTATCCTAACTTAAACATACATGTTTTACCCTTTTAACTCTATATTTTTTTAGATTTAATCATTTAAGGGTTGTTTGGAGTGTGAATTATAATAGTCTAGATTATAATAATCTGTGGAATACTTTGCACCTCAAACACAGACTAAATAACTATGCATCCTAAATACAAATTATATAACTCTACAGATTATTATAACCCACAGATTATTATAATTTACTAAACGCTCCAAACAGTCCCTTATTGTTTAAATTATATATTTTTTTTAAAAAAAAAAAAATAAGTATGTTTTGTTCGTAATCTCTTGTTGTGTAATTCAATTTTTAATGAAAATTAAAATCTAAGCTATTTTTTAATAACTTTTAAAAACGTATTTTAATTTTTTATATTTAGCTAAGAACACAACAAAAATTTTATTAAAAAAGTGTGAAAATGTAAAACATGAAGAGTAGGAGTAAACAAGGTACAAAAAGATAGATCAATGACATATTTGGAAGTGATTTTTTAGCAAACATGATCTAATTACAAGTTATTTTAAAAAAGTGTTTAATTATAATAACTCATTTTAATGTTCGGTTTTACACTTTAAAAAGTGATTTTCTTATAACAAAAAATTATTTTTGAATGTTCTCAAATTACTCAAAAATCGTCTCCAAATAATGATTATTTTCTTAGATATTTACTAAAAATTATTTTAAAGTGATTTTGGAGTTTTCCGATGCGTTTTTTAGAGTTTAACAACATCTCTAAGATAGGAGATTCAAACTTCTAACATTTTAGTTGAAAATATATGTCTTAATTACCAAAAGTTACATTCAAATTGTTTTTTCAAAATAAATTCTACATTATTTTCAAACATCACTATTTTAAAATTAAATAATTTTGGCTATAACAAAAGTGTTTTTATTTTAAATCCAAAACCACCCTACTAAAAGCATTATTGAATTTCATAAACATTCTTCAAAACTCGATTATAAAATAAATAAATCACAAACCAAAAAACATGTTTTTTTTTCAATTGAAAATCAAAAACTAAATTTATTATGCTAAAGTGAGCATAACTCAATGATAATTGACATATACTTTTAAACTAAGAGATAAGAGATTCAATCCTCTAACTATTAAATATTGTTAGACTAAAAAAAAAAAAAATGAAAGCCCTTGAAATGGTCAAAAAAGAGGCTCCCATTGGGCACGACAATCCAACATACTGAAACTTTAGGTCAATGGCACTACCATTAATGGCGGCAATTTATCTTCTTTTTTTCATTTTTTTTCATAAATCATACCCCACCTTCCTTCTAAATTGCTCTCTTTTTTTTTTTTTAAATATAATTTTTTTATTAATGGAATTCTAAATTGCTATTAAAGGAAATTAATTTGGTCGATATTGATGGCTCCCACGTCCCCACTTTTTCCACCCCCCAATTGTACTCGTCAACTTTTTCATGAATCATCGTTGTTGAATTTCATAGTTTTCATATCTTTCCCATTGGCCATTAGTTAATTTGGGAAAACCCTAAATTAATCCTTTTGATTATATTACTTTGATGAAGTTTTACTCATTATTTATCATTTGATATGCATGTGATGAAAAGTGCAATAGAATGAGCTATTTGTATAAGTTTATTATTTTGATTTTGAAGTTATACATGTGTCATTTCAATTGTTTGATATAAAAAATAATTTAGAATAAGAAAGTTGACTTAATTGAATTTTAATCTTAAGTGTACGGTAGCTTTCATTAAAAGTCAATCAAATTTTATGCCTTCAATTGCTTAACAGAGACCTTCTTCGACTTTTTTTGTTGATAATCAGGGGCCTTCTTCTTGAGAAGATAGCCATAGTTTTTGGACCTCTGATTTTTCTCTTTAGTTTATGTCCCTCATTAAATAAGGTAATTGTAGTGGCTGTTTCTAATTAATGAAGTTTGGTTTTAAAAAAAAAAACAAGTCTTTTCATTAAAATAACTTCATATCTACACACAAAAATATGAACAAACTAGTAATTCAAAGACGTGTTATGATTTATGAAAAATTTAGCTTGTATGAGTTTGAAAATTTCTTCGACTTAGACGCATGTAGTTTGCAAGTACCAAATTTTATTGGCTATAAGCTTAAAGACATTTGTAACTCAAAATTATTATATACCTAGTTGGAATTATCCAAGAAACTTCTACCCCTCCCTCAAACAAAATGGGAAGATTAAAATTGATTAAATAATTGTAGCACATAACAGGAGTCAAAGACTTTTTATTAAGCATATGCTGGTTTATAATTAAAATGCATAACTTATTAGCTCTTTTTTTTTTTTTTTTTTTTTTTTTTGCGTTGAAACTTCATTCTAGAAGCATAAAAAGTTAGGCAAATAATGAAAGATTAACAAGACACTGATTTTACATGAAAAAACATTACAAGAAAATTACCAAAAATGAGATTCGCTATTGTGAAATTAATTAGTACAAAAGTCTTGTTTGTTTTTTATTACTATTGTTACCATGTATACTTCAATTGATCTTTTCACTTTCTTTATTGAATTACAAACCTTTTAATGTCTCAATGTATTTAAAATTTAAGTCACATATATTTAACAATGATTAATGAAAAAGTGTATATTTGTATTTGAACAATAACTCTTATATATTCATTTATGACATCTTTTTTATTATGTAATTTGGTGAGTTTTAAATGACATTACTTTAGTTCGGTTTACATCAAATCAAAGTTGTTAAAATGATTGTCGTAGAGTATATAGTTTCATTTTGTGAGAGAAAAGTCAAAGGAAAGATGTACGTAATGGAAAACTAAACTAAATCAAACAAAATTTTGTTGGCTTTGTTAGGAAAGTATGGAAGGACCAAACACCTAGGTTTCAAGACCAAATTCAATAACAAACTTTCTTAATTTTTTCTATATCGTCAAATAAAATACTGTTTGCAAAAGAAAAATTTGTATCTTGAAAGTTTCGTGTTTTCTATTGAGATGTTTGATTTGTCTGTGCACAAATGTTTTTTGGTGGACTCGTGCTCTCCAACAACAACTATTTTAAATTAGATTAGTCATTGCGTTAAGAATCAAATTATGTATGAAAAGATGAATTTTTTAATTTGTAAGTAGATACATCTAAGTCATGAAATTAAGATATAAGGTATTTCAACTTCAATTCAATTAATAAACATATTTTAATATCACATCATCGCTTTTTTGTGAATTTTTAAAATTTATTATTTAGAAGAATTTGATTGTTAAAGCTTTAGATGAATGATTTTAAAAGATTGAAGAACAAAATTGAAAAATGACATAGAAAATTTAGAGACAAAATTGAATGTTATAACTAAAAAGTTAGCTTTTCCTCTTAAAAGCTATTCTGGTAATTCAAGAGAGAGTAAACATCAAAATTCTGGAAAAAAAACATTATATATATATTGATAAATTGGATTGGACATATATATTTTCAATTTGTTAAAAATTTATCCATGAATACATCGTTTTTTTTTTTTTTTTGAATTCTACAACGTTAGGGGGTGGGGGGATTCGAACTCATGACCTCTTGGTCATAAGTACATACTTCATGTCAGTTGAGCTATGTTCTTGTTGGCTGAATAATTACATCTGAATATAACCAAAATTAAAGAAAAATTATTGAGAGTGGTTGCTACAAGTATTATTAATGTAGTTGTCACATTTATTCAATTTTTGTATTTTTTTTCATATATCAAATAATTATAAAGAAATAAGAATCACAACCAATAATTTCTCCAAATCTATCACATGGGAGAAGATTTGAGATGAAAATAAGTAAAGGGTGTGGTTGATATATATATATATATATATATATATATATATATATAAAGGAATTGTTTTCTATTCAATTGGGGGGTATCCTCCATTGATTGCGGGGAAAGCTCGTTAAATTGAAGCTGCCATAGGAGACATTTGAAACTTCCAATTTGGACTTTAAATAAAATTTTATTTTCTCCCGTTCGTTAGGTAAATTAACGAACAAAAAATATATATATAAATTATTATTATTATTATTTTTTGAGTTCAACAACATTTAGAATTGGAGAGATTCGAACTTCCTAACTTTCGAGTCGAAGGTAAATGTTAATGTCAATTACTACTGAGTTATGCTCTTTTTTTTTTTTTTTGAAGAGAAGCAATGCTCACTTTGGTGGCGTGATTCGAAGTAATGCCATTTTTTTTAAATAATTGCATTGTGATTTGTGACATCATGTTTAGCATTTTTTTCTTTTTTCTTTTTTCTTTTTTTCTTTTAAGGGAAACACTTTTTTAAAATGACAGATTTTCAAATATTGGGAGACTTTTACCCGGCTAATTCAAAGTTTAATCTAAACATATTACTATTTCTTCAAAAAAAAAAACCTAAATATATTACTAACCACAAATCCTCCATAATTTCATACTTCAGTATGAATTTATAATGATTGAATGAGAACTTTTGATCAATCACAAATTGTCACGTCATTATTCTAAATTGATGACAAAGTTGCATATTATTAATTTTCGGACTAATTATAAATTACATATGTCCCAATTTGGACTTTATAAATAAAATTTTATTTTCTCCCATTCGTTAGGCAAATTAACTTTTTTTTTTTAAAAAAAACCAACAATTAGCTTTTTATAGTTTTTATTTATTTTTATTTTTTGAGTTCAACAACATTTGAGATTGGAGAGATTCGAACTTTCTAACCTCTGGATCAAAGGCAAATATTAATTACCGCTGAATTATGCTCATTTTTTTTTCTTTAAAAGAGAAGCTATGCTCACTTTAATAGCTAAATTCAAAGTAATAACATTTTTTTAAAAATAATTGCATTGTGATTTGTGACATCATGTTTTAGCATGTTTTTTCCCCTTTTCAAGGGAAACACTTTTTTAACATGTCAGAGTTTCAATATTGGGAGACTTTTACACGGCTAATTCAAAGTTTACCTAACTTTTCTTTTAATTAATCTAAACATATTACTATTTCTTCAAAGAAAAAAAGAAAAAAAAAAAACCTAAATATATTACTTCCCACGAATCCTCCATAATTTCATACATCAATATGAATTTATAGTGGTTGAATGAAAATTTTCGATACATCACAAATTGTCACGTAATTATTTTAAATTGATGATAAAGTTGCATATTATTAATTTTTGGACTAATTATAAATTAACGTGTGTCCCAAAATTAAATTAAATGATATTAAATTAAAAAAAATTAATAATGATATATATCTATATTATGATCATTGGAATTTTATCTAATCAAATAGACTATGTCATAAATTAGTCCAATCAAAATTTGTCATATCTGCATGATAACACAAATTAAACTAATCAAACTACGTTATGTGTATTTGATGATATAAATTGGCCTAGTTAGATTGTGTTGTATGCCATCAAGCTCACAATCAGACAGATCCAAGCCCATTTAACCTCCTATAAATAGAGGAGGTCACCCCTCATTCAAAGACATGGAGAATTCAAAGAAAACTACCAGAAGACTAGAAACTCTGAAGACCAAAGACATTTTGAAGATCATTGATTTTCAAGATCAACAAGCCAGATGGCGATCATCCAAGAGATCAACAAGTTGAAGACCAATCATCTAAGAGATCAACAAGTCGGAGTCGATCATCCAAGAAGATCAACAAGCCAAGTCGGAGGCTGATCATCTAAGAATATGCTTACATACTCGAGAGAAAGAATATCATAAGATAAACTTTATAGATCAATTGTACTATACCCATATAAATCAATGCAAATTAAGTTCATTTACACTTATTAAATTTTTTTAGTCGAAAACTCATGTAAACAATGATATTGTTAGTTTTTGATAAAGTTACATCCATACTCCAATTTTATATTTTTGTAAAAGAAAAAGAGCAAATGTTTTTTTTTTTTTTCGTTGCTCTATTTAGTCGAGTGTGTTTTCTGTCACTGTGACTATGGCTTTTCCCTCTTCCTGGAACCTTTTCTCTTGAGTTCTGTCGTTGGTATGTTTTCTTGTAAGATATATATATTGTTGATGTTTGTATTGTATTTTCTTGAATGTACATTTGACATACACAGGGGAGATAAATACACTGAAAATAATACAAGAAAGGAAAGTTTCTAATTTTCCTAAAATACTGTATGATATATTTTCCTAAAATATTGTATGATATATTTCCACACCCTCCCTCAAACTCAAGGTGGTAAAGTTGCAACCAACTTGAGTTTGTGCTGTAATTGAGTGAACCGATTTGGAGGCAAGGCTTTTGTGAAGATATCAGCTGGTTGCTCGGTAGTGGAGATGGATTGTAAGAGGAGAGTGTTGCTCAAGAGATGATGGCGAACAAAGTGGCAATCATTTTCAATGTGCTTGGTACGTTCATGGAATACATCATTGTGAGCAATTTGGACTGCACTACGATTGTCACAGTGAAGTATAGTAGCAGATGATTGACGAACACCCATGTCAGCAAGAAGCCATCGAAGCCAGAGTAATTCAGAAGTGGCATCAGCAAGTGCACGATATTCAGATTCAGTGCTGGATCTGGAGACAACAGTTTGTTTCTTACTGCGCCAAGAGATGAGGGAATCCCCTAAGTAAAAACAATAACCTGTGGTAGAACGACGATCGGTGGGATCACCAGCCCAATCAGCATCAGAATAGCCAGATAGTACTAATGATGACTTGGAAGAAAACTGAAGTCTATGACCAAGTGTGCCCTTAATATAGCGAAGAATACGAAGCACAGCAGTAAAGTGTATTGTCCGAGGAGAAGCCATGAATTGGCTAACAATGTGAACAGCATAGGCAATATCTGGGCGAGTCACAGTCAGATAAATAAGACTGCCAACGAGTTGTCGATACAAGGTGGCATCTTCAAGTTGAACACCATCAAAAGGGGTTAGGCGAACATTTGGATCAAGAGGTGTTGGTGTTGTGACCGAATCAGAAATACCAGATCGAGTGAGAAGATCAGAGGCATATTTTGCTTGAGATAAATAGTATCCATCAGTGTGATAGGAGACCTCAAGACCAAGGAAATAACTGAGTGATCCCAAATCTTTCATTTCAAAATGTTTCCCAAGGTAACATTGTAGGTCAGATATAGCCTGAGGGTCATCACCTGTAATAATCATGTCATCAACATATAAGAGGAGAAGAACAATACCATGAGGAGTTTGTCGCGTAAATAATGTTGTATCATGGGGACTGGAAGTGAACCCAAGTTGGGTTATGGTGGAACTGAATGTCGCAAACCAGGCTCGTGGAGCTTGTTTTAGACCATATAACGCACGACGAAGGAGACATACTTTCTGAGGTGGAGAAGAAGCACCAGGTGGAGGTGTCATGTAAACTTCCTCAGATAAAGTGTCATTTAAGAAAGCATTCTTGACATCCATCTGAAGAAGTGGCCACTGTTTGGCAGCTGCAACAGCTAAGAGACAGCGAACTGAGGTCATTCGAGCAACAGGAGCAAAAGTCTCCTCATAATCAATGCCATATTCCTGGGAATAGCCCTTTGCAACAAGACGTGCTTTATAGCGTTCGATAGATCCATCGGAGTTTGTTTTAATTTTATAGATCCACTTACAGCCAATAGGTCTCTTACCATGAGGTAAATCAACATAGTCCCATGTTTGCGTCTTTTCTAAAGCTTGGAGTTCCTCATTCATTGCTTGCTACCAGAGAGGGTTAGTGCTGGCCTCTTTATAAGAGGTAGGTTCAACTAAAGAAACAATAGTGGAAAAACAATGATAATCTTGGAGATGGTGAGGAATTTCTCTTACCCGAGTGGATCGACGGACAGAAGGGACCAGATCAGGTTCAGGTTCAGCAATTGTGACAGACGGTAGATCCGAGGTTGCAGAAACTGGTGTAGATTGATCAAGCTCAAGTTTAGGAGGAGACTCAGAGGATGGGAAAAGATCATTAGAGAGATCAGTAAAAAATGATTGATGACTCGAGAAAGAGGTGTGAAATGACGAAAGACTAGAGAACATGGTATGTTCCCAGAAAGTAACATGTCGAGATATGCGTAGCCGGTTAGAAATGGGATCCTAGCAACGAAAACCTTTATGTTCAGTTCCGTAACCAAGAAAACAACAAAGGCGTGCACGAGGTTCAAGTTTAGTATGTTCATGAGGATGAAGAAGAACAAAACATGCACATCCAAAGACTTTAAGATGAGAATAAGAAGGAGGAGTACCATATAATCGTTCAAACGGAGAGATATTCTGAAGAACTGAAGAAGGAAGCCGATTAATGGTATAGACAGAGGTAAGAGCAGCCTCACCCCAGAACTTCTCAGGACAGGAGGCAGAGAGAAGTTGAGCACGGACAGAATCTAGAATGTGACGATGTTTACGTTCCGCTCGCCCATTTTGTTGGGAGGTATGGGGACATGATCGTTGAATAAGAGTGCCTTGTTGGGTGAGAAATGACAGAATACTAGAATCTTTATACTCCATTGCATTATCTGTGCGAAGAATTTTAATGGTTCGAGAAAATTGAGTTTGAACCATATTAGCAAAGGCAATGTAAATCTGGGATAAGGCAGATCGATTTTTAAGAAAATATATCCATGTAAAACGGGAGTAGTCATCAACAAATAAAACAAAATAGCGATAGCCATTGACAGTACTAATAGGGGCAGGACCCCAAATATCTGAGTGAATTAAGCCAAATGGAGTATCACATATAGAGGATGATGTAGAGAAAGATAACGCAGGTTGTTTTGCAAGTTTGCAATTCAAACAATCAAAAGGAATAAATTTGGAAACATTATTTAAATTGCTAACAGAAATTAAATGACGAAGTTTGTCAGGGGAAGCATGACCAAGACGAAGGTGCCACTGATATATTGCAGAGTCAGTGACAGGAGCAGAAATAGATGAATAATTTGGGAGTTGGAGTGATGTGAGCTCAAATAATCTTCCCACTTTGCGACCCGTACCAATCGTCTGTCTCGTTTGCGGATCCTGAACCTGACAACCAGTAGAAGAGAAACAAACGATTAGGCCAAGATCACATAATTGACCCACAGAAACAAGATTAAAAGTAAGATTTGGAACGTAATAGGTATTGGGAAGACTTAAAGTAGGTGTGTCTACTTTGCCAATATGAGAAATAGTCATACAATTACCATCGGCAGCATGGATGGGAGGAAGAGATTTTGCAGTGGTGGATGAAGACATAAGAGAAAAGTTAGAGGTCATATGATTACAACAGGCTGAGTCAAGAAGCCATGAATTACCTGATGAGACAGCAAGGGCAGTTGAATTGGAGGAAATCACCTGTTTTAATAAGTCCTGAAGATCATTAATCTGAAAACTGGGAGGAGTGAAATCATCAGATGGGGTGGCAGCAGCAACAGATGAAGAACTAGCTTTAGAAAAGTTTCTGGATTTTGTAGAGTGACCCGGAGGGCGAGGTGGTCGAGTGGGACAGTTGTCTAGGATATGACCACGTTTGTGACAGTACCTGCACTCAATTTTGGGACAATCAGCAAACTTGTGACCATGAGATTTACAATTCTTGCAAAAGAGGGACCCAGATGAATAGTGTGGATGAGTGGTTGCGAGCACAACTTCAGCTTGTGGAGATGAGACTATGCCAAGTCGTTTTTCTTCAAACAGAATTTCTCGAATCGCTGCATCTAATGTAGGTAAGGGATTTCGATGTAGCAAGGCAGCACGAACAGACTCATATTCCGGGAGAAGTCCCATAAGAACTTTAATGAGACGAAGATGATCTTGGCTAATTTTAGCTTGATCGAGCTGAGTCCAAATAGGTTGAAGTGCAGCAAGGTATTCATTGACAGATTGACCAATGTCCTGATTTAGACTAACAAGACTGCTATGCAGTTGATAATAATGAGCCAGTCCGATAGATTGAAACCGAGTAGATAAAAAATCCCAAAGTTCTTTAGCATTATCAAAAGCATCAAATTGAACATGAATGGCAGGAATAGAAGTGTTACCAATCCAAGTCATTATTTGATGATTTTTGCTGTCCCAGTCCTCTAATCGCTCAAGAAATTTGGCATCTTCTTCAGTTGTATCCTTGCTTTTCACAGGTTTGGAAATATCACCAATGACAATTCGCCATAACTTTCGACCTATCAGAAAACTTTTCATTTGGTGTGCCCAAGTGATATAGTTCGTACCATTAAGAATTGTACTAATGGGACGAAAAATATCACTTTTCTCCATTATAACAGAAAAAAAATATTAAAGCTGTTTTTTTTTTTTTTTTTTTAGCAGTGGGGCTGAACGGGACGGACCGGACCGAGCTGGTTTGGCTGAACTGAACCGGGTGGGTGAACTGAGTGGGTGCTGGGTGGGCCGGACCGGTTGAGCACACGGGGATCTGGTCAGAGAAGGAGCACGGATTTGGACGGAGATCGACGAGGAGGAGATCGGCAGGCTAGCGGTTGGGCGTGGGCTGTGCGGCGGGGCTAGCAGATCTGGACGGCGATGATTGCAGATCGGAGACGAGGCTGCACGGATCTTGCGGATCTAGTGGATCGAAGGAGGTTTGCGGCGGTGGTCGGAGTCGGAGTTCTCACGATTGAGTTAAGGGGTGGGTGCTCGCGGATCTGATACCAAGGGAGGGTGATACAGTATTTTAGGAAAATATATCATACAGTATTTTAGGAAAATTAGAAACTTTCCTTTCTTGTATTATTTTCAGTGTATTTATCTCCCCTGTGTATGTCAAATGTACATTCAAGAAAATACAATACAAACATCAACATGGTATCAGAGCCCTGTCTCCCCTCACCGACAGCCCTCCCTCTCCTCTTCAACTCTTCCTCCTTTTAGCAGCAGCCGCCGCCGCCATCGTCTGCCGCCTCCCTCGCCGGTGTGATTCACTGTCTCCGCGCCGTTGCTCCTCCACGAAAGCCCACGGCTACGCTAGAGATGTCCACGGGGCGGGGCGGGGCCGGGGAATGGATTCCCCGTCCCCGTCCCCGCCCCCCATTTCATTCCCCGTCCCCGCGAAATTCCCCGTTTAATTTCGCGGGGATCGGGGCGGGGATTCCCCGCGGGGAATTCGTGGGGATCGGGTTCCCCGCGGGGAATTTTTCCCCGTTTTTTTTTTTTATCTTTTTTATTTTTTTAAATTTATTCTCAACCATAATAAAAAATTATTTCTAAATGAATAATTTTCAATATAATTCTATTTAAAGTAAATGTTATAAAATTTCCTAATAAAAATAATAATAAAAACAATAATATACCATAAGTAAAAATACTATAATGTCGATACAAATTAATTTCTAAAAATTCAAATTTCAATATTACAACATAGACTTTAATTTTTTTTTATAATGAAATATTCTTAAACTAATTCCTACTATAGTTTTTTTTTTTTAAAAAAAATGCTATTTATAGGTAATAATATATATATATATATATATATATATATATATATATATATATATTTATTATTATTATTAATCGGGGCCGGCGGGGCGGGGAATCGGGGCGGGGCGGGGCGGGGAATATATTCCCCGTCCCCGTCCCCGTTTAGCCAACGGGGAAAAATCCCTCCCCGCTCCCTCCCCCATTCCCCGTGTAAACGGGGATTCCCCGCCCCGTTCGGGGCGGGTCCCCGTGGGGCCCCGGCCCCGCGGGTTAAATGGACATCCCTAGGCTACGCGCATATCAGATCCGCGAGCACCCAGATCCGCTGCAACGCCTCGCCGGAGCCGTTTCCCCTTGCCGCCGAATCCGCTGCAACGCCACCCAGATCACTGTATTTATCCCCTTGCCGCGAGCACCAAGATCTGCTGCAACCACGCTGCCCAAATCCGCGAACATATATAAATATATATATATATATATATATATATATATATATATATATATATATATATATATATATATATATATATGTTATGCTCTATGCCTTGACCTCTGAAGTCGGACTGTGAGATCCTCCTTTTGTATTTTTGTAATATATTATCTTTTGAAAAAGAGAGAGAAGTCTTAATCAAATTGTGATATTTTTCTAATATGTATTTATAATAGGTGAATTTAAGTTTTGTATTCTTCAATTCTCGGGATAAAGCATTAACAACATTTGAAAAATGCTACAGATTCGGGTTTATACTTCCTTGTCCGAAACGAAATACTCTAAATAAGAAAAAAAATTCTTAAGTCACATATTCACTTCTAATAGATGAAAATCGATCATACCTTAATAATTTTAATCGAGCCTTAAAAGACTGGACAGATAAAATGTTCTCATTTTTTGTTTATTTATTTTTTTTGTCATTTTCTTTTCTCACTTGTTTCTTTTAAATAAAGAAAAAAAAAAACAAAATGTTTTGTAATTCTTTCTCATTTCTTGTTCTTTCTTTCTTATTGATAAAAGAAATAGAAACGTGCGTGGTAACAATTTATTATTTATTTCTTTTCAATATATATATATATATATATATTTATTTATTTATTTATTTATTCTCTTAATTTTTAAATTAAAAATATTAAAATAATTTATATGAAAATAACCGTTTACTACTAAGTATTCAAAATCATTATGTTTTTATATAATTTTATAATATTTGTAAAATATTTTAGAAGCCAACAATGACAAAATAATGCTTTTATCTTATTTTTAAAAAAAAAAAAACTATAAATGGAAACTATACACACAAAAAAAAAAAAAAAAAAACAAAAAAAAACAAAAAAAAAAACCCATAATTTATTTTGCTCTAAAATTTATGCATACTGTTGGAAACACTTCCAAAAAATGAAAATTAGTAAACAATTATCTAACAGTGCATTTTTTAAAACAAAAAAAATTAAAAATGTTAATTTTTTTATATCAACAATATGTGGAGTGTGAGGATTCAAATTTCAAACGTTTTGATCAACGTTATCCTATTTTAACTAATTAAATCGGTTAAAACTATGATTTAAGTTGGCAAATTAGAGACGTTAGTAAACGATCCCAAGGGTCCAAGTGAAGAAAAAAAAATCCCAAAATTTTGTAAGGTAACAAAAATTTTAAGGAGGGTATGTACGACAATTTAAATTAGTAAAGATGGAACAAAAAAAGAAAAACAAAAAGTAAATGAGTAAAGATATAATATGGGCTAGGCAAACGCAAGCCCATTTGATTCAGTCCTCGTACAAGGAATATTTGGGCTTGGCCATTACCCGTCTTAGTAACCGGGCCAGATTGGTTGGGCCTGATCCGATCCGGACAAAGAGATCCTTGCCTTCTTCCAAAATACGGTTAAATTGGTTCAGAACTTTAACAAGTGTCTATAGATATTTGAAGTTTTAATTTTGTGTCTAATAGATCTTTAAGTTTAAAACATGTCCAACAGATCTTTGAACTTTTAATTTTGGGTGTGATGAGTCCTAATATATTCAAAATTTTTAAAAATCAACTAATCTTTTAGATCTACAATTGAATTTTATGTCTAATATGACTACAAACTTTTAATTTTGTATTTAATGGATTTAAAAATGTCGAATAGATCAATGACCTATTATATACAAAATTGAACTTTTAGGGACCTGTTGGACACAAAATTGAAAGTTTAAGGATCTATTAGACACTTTTTAAAGTTCAATGATTTATTGGACACCAAAATAGAAAGTTCGAGGATCTATTAGACTCTTTTTAAAGTTTATTTTACTAAATAAACATAAAGTTTAAAGTTTAAAGACTAAACTTTTAATCTAACTCCAAAATATTTATCCAATTAAATTACACCAATTTGGACATAGTTTAATTAGTTAAAGCACAATAATCTCAGTATATTCGAATCTCCACTCCCATATGGGTGGAACTTACAAAATATATTCAAATACCATTTTCAGTAATTATTTTTCAAAATATTTCTATGGTTGAAGGTCCAAATATTTGTGAACTAAAGAAAAAATTTACCTAATAGATAAGTCATCTGAACAAAATCAGCAAAGAAACTAATATTCTGAGAGTAATTTGAATATAAAAATAGTGCATTGTGAGAAGGTAGGTGAGACTAAGTTGTTTGTTACCTAATTCATTTGTACATCTTGACAAAGAAACTTATATTTTGAAGGTAATTTGAATGTATAAAAGGCATATTATTTATTTATTTATTTTAAAGATTAAACAGAAAAACAAAAACATATGGGAGAAAATGGTTTTTGGAGATATGATGATTAATCAGCTAGACAGGTAATTAATAATACAACTCAAATAATAATATTTTTGCATACTAAAAAGACATCATAAAACTTCATTATTTAACAACAAAGAAAAAAGGCCTATATTATCAAGCTAAACTTGTGAAAAATTTCACTGGATCCATAAAGAATTGGAAAGAAAATCAAACAGAAAAAAAAAAAAAACACTGAAAATGGAAAAGGAATCCACTTTCTTGCATACCTGAGGAATTCATCAGATTACCAACACAAATTTTAGAGCAATTGATGGAAGATTCCTAAGAGATCGCATGATCCAATAAACGATCAGGAATCGACTTCGACATCGTCGATGAGACGAGACGAGACGAACATTGGATCAATGCGATCCCTTTGGAACTCTCCACCTGCACCAAGATTGATACTCTCAAAAATGGAGGGAAAAAAAAAAAAGGAACAAAAAAAAAAAAAAAAACCTTGTAAGATCATATCAGAGAAAGCTTGTTCATGTAGAAAAATATCTTAATTAGCATAGCCTTTTTTTGGTGATTTATATAAGAAGAGATAGGCAAGTGGGCTTGTTTTGTCCCACCAGCTACCTTATATCAGTTATTCCTTGTGTGCTCATGTTTTAAGTGTGGTTGGGAGTTTAGGAAAATTTGATAACTAATGCTCTTTTTTAACATTGTGAAATTACTAAAACCCATACTTGCTTCCAAAGCTTAGGTAGTTAGATTAAGATATTAATTAGGACATGTTCGGAAGTGTTTTGAAATGGTAAAATCACTTTTGTCATGTCTAAAGTAACTAAGATTATGTTTGGGATCAAAGTCATTCCCAAACATGCACTTAGTTTATATCTGTACATGTTAGTTTTTTTAAAAGTTTCTACTTTCAAAGTAAGGGGTAGGAATTTGTGCCTTGAACTTCATTTGAATTTAAACAGAAAAGGAATCTCGATATTTAACTTTTGTCTATATTTTGAGACCATAATTATACCATATTCTCAAAAGATGAGTTATTTTTCTTTTGAAGAATCTAATGACCTTCGAACGGGTCCATCGAAAGCTTCCATCGTCTTGACTTTTCGGACACGACGAGCAATGGGAAGGCGACATGTGTGCTCCATTGCATTGAATTTTTGGTTAATCAGAAATTAAAGTTTGATAGTTATAATGGGGACAGAAAAGAAAAGACACAAGATAATGTAGAGCATTAGTATAAAGGAGATGATGGAATCTGCTGCTATGGGTTTGTAAAGACAGGTAAAAGTTGTAATCAAACAGCTAATATTGCAGGGAAGAAACTTAGCAATTAGTCCATTTCAGAAAATGACATATTCCTATTCCTCTCCCTCCTTTATTGTGCTTACCTTTCTAAATTATTTCCATATCTATTGAAATCAATTTAAATTATGTTCTTTATCAATTCCAAAGGCAGAGGTAAAGCTTGAGATTTTAGGCTTTGTTAGATAACTATTTGATTTTTGGTTTTTTGTTTTTTGAAAATTAAACTTATAAACACTACTTTTACCTATGATTTTCTTTGTTTTGTTATTTACTTTTTAAAATTTTTTTTTCAAAATCCAAGCCAAGTTTTGAAAACTAAAAAAAAGTAGTCTTTAGGCCCCGTTTGATAACCATTTGGTTTTTGAAAATTAAATTTGTTTTCTCCCAATTTCTCTACAATGATTTTCATCTCCATTAAGGAAGCATTTGAATTATTAGCCAAATTCTAAAAACAAAAACAAGTTTTTGAAAACTATTTTTTTTAGTTTTCAAAACAAGGCTTGGTTTTTGAAAACATAGGTAAAAAGTAGATGACAAAACAAGTAAAACCATAGGTGAGAATACTATTTATAGGCTTAATTTTCAAAAACCAAAAACCAAAAACCAAATGATTATCAAACAGAGCCTTAAAATTTTGTTTTTGTTTTTGGAATTTGACTATGAATTCTAATGTTTCTTTTAAAAAGGTGAAAATCGTATTAAACTAATTGTGATGAAACAAACATAAATTTCAAAAACAGAAAACTAAAACATTGTCAAACGGGACCTTAGTGTGTTTTCGAATGCCACAAATGGGTTTCGTTTCATAATTTATATAATGGCATAATATTGTCCACTTTGGACATAAACTCTTTGTTTTTGGTTTCACTCTTAGGTCTCATACCAACAAAAATGGTTGTCCCTTATCTATATACTCATGATCTTTCTCCTGTTTGACTAATGTAAGACTTTGATTGTACTCTAATAAGGAC
Source organism: Trichosanthes truncata (assembly GCA_033996785.1). Taxonomy (NCBI): domain Eukaryota; kingdom Viridiplantae; phylum Streptophyta; class Magnoliopsida; order Cucurbitales; family Cucurbitaceae; genus Trichosanthes; species Trichosanthes truncata. The sequence continues at coordinate 90,324,126 of JAWPNB010000003.1, forward strand.
ACTTGAAAGCAATATATAAAAAGTTAAAAGGAACAAAATGGAAAGGCAAATTTGGTAGAAGGGTAATGCATAGACAAAATTTGGTAGAACAACCCCTGATTTAGAAACTATTTGGGAGCTAAGTGAAAACATGTTCGAATAACTATTTTTTAGAAGTTTGTTTTCTTATGTTTTCCTTTTAATGTGTTTTATAGAATAGTCGACTAGTGTTTACTTTTTAGGATCATCTCTTATCACAATTTTCCAGAAAGGTTTTTGAAGTAAAAAACAGAAAACTATCTTAATCGAACTATATATATACATATTTTTTAAAGGGTCCAACATTCACATGACTGCATTTAAATCGATTTAAATTTAAATTGGGGGTTTTCAATTGAAAGAATGTAAAAGCCATTTCTGTCCTTTCCATTACCTGAAATGAAACAGACTCATGGGGACTTTGAGAGCTGTAGCTTCACATGCATGTGATATGTAAAGATTAGCAGACTAAGCCCCACTTCCAAATACTTTTGTGTTATATATATATATATATATATATAGTTGCCAAAGTGAGCATAATTCAGCGGTAATTGACATCTATTATCTCCCTTGAAGTCGGAGGTTCAACTCTCAATTCTTCCAAATTGTTGGACTAAAAAAAAGAGAGATATAGATATAGTCTCTTCAAAAAAAAAAGGGAGAGAGAAATAGGTAGAATGATTTATAGTTGTAAAACGTCGTTCACTTTGCAATTTTGATAAACTAAAATAAGCGGTGACGATGTGAATACAAAATTCAATTTAAAAAGTAGATAGAAGAGAGTCTTAATTAGAAAGTTTAGGCCCCGTTTGATAACCATTAGATTTTTTTTTTGTTTTTGATTTTTGAAAATAAGCTTATAAACACTACTTCTACCTATTAGTTTCATTTTATTGTTATCTGCTTTCTAAAGATGCTTTCAAAATTCAAGTCAAGTTTGAAAACTAAAAAAAAAAGCTTTTAAAAACCCGTTTTTGTTTTTGAAATTGATTGAGAACTCAAATATTTTTTAAAAGAAAAGTGAAGATCATAATAAAGAAATTGTGGAGAAACAAACATAAAGTTTAAAAACAGAACACGAAAAATGAAAGTCTCATTTGATAACCATTTGATTTTTAGTTTTTGATTTTTGAAAATTAAACTTATAAGCACTACTACCACCTATGAGTTTCTTTGTTTTGTTATCTATTTTATACAAATGTTTTCAAAATCCAAGTCCAAATTTTAAAAACTAAAAAAAATATATAGTTTTTTTAAAAAATTTATTTTTGTTTTTTGAATTTGACTAAGAATAAATTTTCTTTTAAAAAATATGAAAATTATTGTAAAAAATAGTGAGACACAAATACAATTTTTAAAAACTAAAAACTAAAAATCAAATGTTATCGACTAGGATGAAATCATTATCATATTGGCTTTAGGAATGAAAATTGAACAAAATATAATCTTTATTCTATTAGCAATATAATTGATAATGAAATTTGTCGTCCTAAGAGTAATTTGGCGTCGCACTCCATCCCACAATGACTATGAATTTCAATTTTCATATATATATTTGTCCCCTTGATTTGATGCATGTGGGTCTCAATGTTTGGCTTCTTCAAAACTAAAAATAGTTAAAGTTTCATATGAATATGTTGCTGACTTTTAAAAGTTGTCTTGTATTTTTCAATCTCTAACTTTTTTTTCCATTAGTTTGCTATTTTTCTTCGGTTCACATGCATGGAGAAGAATGTTATGTTACTTATTTGACATTAGTCTCGGAGCTTATGATAAAGAAATTGCTTTAATACACTCATCATAAATGTATCTGTCACGATCAAAATAGTCCTAATTTATTATGCCTAATTCTTGTTAATTTGTTAGAATTTATGTGTTTAATTGATCATTTTGTAGGTATTTGAGCAAGAGAAGTATTTTGGAGCAATTGCATCCAATCGAAGTTAAAACGACCTAAATCGGAGGTCATTTGAGCAACCGAGTGAAGAATAGAAGCAAAATGAACATTTTTCCCATGAGAAGCGTTAAGACGCCAGATGGAAGCCTTGCTCGATGCTACAAGGCAACAACCTTGGATGCAGGACAGTGTCTAGACGCTACCCAGCAGCATTGAGACGCTGTCGCAAGTCCAAAACGGGCTAATGCATGGTAGCGTCTCGACACTGTCTCAAACATCTCGATGCTTGAATAGTGAGCGCAGGTCGATGCTGGTCCAATTAAGGGCAGCGTCAAGAGTTGCTTGTAACGTTTCGACATTGCCGCGATTTTTTATCAAATGAAATTTTCTTCCTCTAGGTCATTAGGTTTGAATTTGTACAGTCGCCATGGACTTCTTGTTGGGATTTATGCCCTAAAGCCTCGTAATTAATTATTTATTTAATAATTAATAATAATTTTGATTATTTTATTTGCAATATAATATTATCCATTATATGAAAAATCCAAGGTTATTAATGTAATCTTGAGCAGTATGTGGTTGACATACATGAGAATCGTGTTCAAGAAATAACCTAAAGAGTCATAGTATATGGAAAAGGTTGGGTGTCTTATCCTGGTAACACGTGCCTTATCTTGGTAACATTATTGATACGGCCCACTTTGTAATAGTTACAAATGATTTGATCCAAATCGTTCATGTAGAGACATGTGAGTGAGGGTATCTTATACAATGAGTTTGTATAAGACTGGACCACAAAATATTTAATATCTCTTTATAAATCTGTTAATTGAGAAGTTTAATATTTCATCAGGATGATCATATGGCTCGATCTTAATCCTGAGTGAGTTATGAACTCCTGCCTGTGAGGGCTTGTTCTTTGATTTGCATGGGCGAGAGTGGCTTTTGTTGCCGATTCAACAAGCCTACCATTTTGGGGACTTGACCAAATAGGGAGCTGGTGATGACTTGCTAGAGTGATGTGAATAATTATGCAATATTATGTTGTCTATGCGCAAGTGTACACATACTTTGTAGCAAGCGATAAGTAAATTATCTAATCCACAGGGACTATTAATTCTTCTATTTACTAAATTAATTCTTAGTAACTCAGTTTGTAACCACTCAATTTCATCAAGGGAAATGAAATAAAAGAAATCATAATTGCTGGAACAAAATTAATGCTAAAGTAGGAAAAACAGAGTAAAAATTTCAGAAAACAGAGAATGACTAACTTGGACTTTTAGTTAAATTGAAGGCTCGGATTAGAGGTAAATCATGCTTTAATTAAGTTACGAATTGAGTACATATTCATTCCATTCGATTCACTACAGATTTCACGGTATTCTCCCGAATCACCGAATATATGCTGTTTCATTTCTATTACTTCAGCACATTAAACCCACTGTATTTTATGTGCGTTAGGTGAGTGATTATCCCTAACCTACCCACTTAGTTAGCTACTAACCCGAACAAGGGGCTAACGTGGTTTTCAAGTTTTCAGCCCCTCATATTCTTCCCAGAAATCAAAGGAACACTGCTCATACCGGCTGGCCAAGCGGATACGAACTAATAAATACAACCTCTTAAAAACCAAATCGATGGAAATGAAATATACTCATCTATAACATTAACTAAAAACAATCATCCTCTAATCCTCACCTTATGGTGATTAGTTCATACTACAGGAAAAACAACAACAGAAAAGAAATCGAAATGTAGGCATAATAAACAATGCAGAAAACTACTAAATGAAAGCAGAAAACGTAGCAGAAGAAATCGGAAAGCTGCCCCAAAATATTTGACTCAGCATCGGCGTTGATCCCCTGGAGAAACCTTCCGTTTTGGGTAAACTTCCGTTGATGGCCTTCCAATCGGAGCTCTCCGCCTCCTTTTCTCTCTCTCTCTGTTATTTTCGGGATTTTCAGCTTCTTCTCCTCCAAGAAAACGGCTGCCCACACATATATTCCCTTCTTTATGAAAACAATGGCTGATTAGACAGGTCCTGAGACGTGGCAGGCTTTGGATGGTTGAAAACACGCTGACTGGACTGACAGATGCCAACTCATTTAATGAATAATAGCTCCCACGTGCGAAATTCGTATAGGTCTGAATCGCAAAGTTTGCTCCAGCAAACAGTTGTAAAATTGCTGCTCTTGGCTTCTGGAATTCTCCTTAATCAAACCTGAATTAATCGCATAAAGCACCTTAATTAAGACAATTTTGCTCTAATAATAATATTACTATATCAAAATTAATCATAGAGCAAAATACATCAAAGCTTGGAGTTTTCTAAAATATAATGAGATAAAAATCTACAATTTAGCCCAAAAATACTAGCATATAACTATTAATTTAAGAGTTATCAGCTGAGAACATAATCTAACAAGATGGAATTCACTCATTCCCTTATAGGGTAAGTAGATGAGTAGTTTCCTTAAGTGTTGATTTCGGGACTTGAACAATGGAGCATCACCCTCTCACTGGCCCGAGAGGAACTTAGTTTATGGTTGGATCATAAACAAATTGTTCATTAGAGGATCAATGGTACTTAAGGTGCAAGATGTAATTACAGGGGTAAAACGGATTTTTAACCCAGCTGTAATTACAAACAACTCATGAAGGATCGACTTGCATGTAGTGATTATATCAATGGATACAACTTGTCCTACAGTGCATAAGAGTGCAACTTTAGGTCTATAGTGGAGTGATCCTAGAGTTAATGAATGAAAATTGATTAATTAAAGAGTTTAATTAATTAATTTTGTATCATTAGAGCTTATAATCTGTAGGTCCATAAAGTCTTCTTGCTAGCTCATAGTAACACTAAAAGATCAATTTAGTTGAAAGAAAAATTTGAAATGTTCAAATTAATATTTAATTTGAAGTGTTCAAATTAATATTAAATATATTAAATATATTAAATATAAAAGAGGAAAATATATTTATTGTATTTGATACATTAAATATTAAAATAATTAATGTATATTAGATACATTAAAGAAAATATATTTATTAAATTTGAATTGGATTCAAATTATAAAATAGATGTCGTAGGAGAATTTTAAAATGTTTGAATAAGATTTAAATTGGTTAGATAAATATATTTTAATATATTAGATATTAAAATATATTATTTAATTATCTTCCTTAGACCACTATAAATAGGACCCTAAGGGTAAGCCATGATGCATTCTTGATAAAACACACATCTCCTCAATAGAGAATTAGAGAATTCTCTCTAGACTTTTTCCTCTCCAATCCCTTAAGGATTTTCTTTCAAGAGGCTCCCACAAGCCTTGATCTTGTGTTAGAGTCATAACTAGGAAGATTTTGTGGAGGAGGTAAAGACTCGCCAGAATATTCTCTATATTTATCTCAAAAGTAAGTTTTCTTAATTAATCTTATTTTTTTAGTTTAATTTTAAATAAAATAAAAAACGATTCAATGCTTACGCTGTGGAGTGAAACGTTCATTCCTACACTTCTCTCCCTCCATTATTTACTATTTTCTTAGTTTTAGGATAGATTAGTTTAGGAGGTCGATCCTCGGTGTTTGGAAGGCTCAGTTCGATGTCTGGCTAAGCATTCGATCCCGATTTGGGTTGTAAACTATGGTATAATGTAATTTTTATGAGATTATGATTAATTTCCTTATGCTTTTCAGTAGCTTCTTGTTTTTCTTTATCCTTGCTTATTATTGTGCATGCTCATAGATAGCCTAATAACCTATTCGCGTTGAATGTGCAAGTTTGAGGTAGCAATAAGACTGGATCGTATTTGCATTGTAGAGGCTAGTCTCTCGTGTAGTTTGCACGCTAGGACTTAAGAATCAATAGAGCGAATTAGTTAAATTAGGAATGCATGCCTAGTTTAATTAGCTTGTCTTAATCAATCCCTAAAGCTTAAGGTGATTTGCTACGTTAGTATGGAACGCTATCGTGCCCAGCTAATTAGGGCTAATTAGGGTAATTAACTTGATGAAAGTTGGCTTAATTGAGATTTAGGGGATCTAAGCTTGCTTAGAGGCTTGTCCAGCTATTTCGGGAAATCGATTAGGTGATAAACTGCTGACTAGATATCTTGTTGGTTGTCTGTAATTGAAAATTGCATTGTTACCTGGTTTAACCCCAAATCGGTGTCTGAGGTGAGACCATTAACATTTATCTTACTGCTTTCATTCTTTCTGTCTCTTTCATGTTTAAACCTCCATAGTCTGTGTCAATAAGAAAACCAATTAATAGAAACTCAATTTTAGTTTGGTTCCCTGTGGTTCAACACGATCCACTATTAACTACAAGTAGTTAATTTTAGATCGATATTATAAATTGTATTTGATAGAGCATTCGATAAGCTCTTTTATCAAATTGGCGTCGTTGTCGGGGATTTCATTTATTTGATTTCTCTAACTCGCACCAATTCATCTCACTATCAATATTGAAATTTACTTTAAAAACTAAAATACATTCTCTTTTATCCTTAAAATTTCATACTAATTCTTAAATTTTTAACATTTTAATTTAATTTTTAGAGTTTGCATTAAAAAGAACATTTCAATAAAATATTTGGAAGTTTTAAAATTGAAACAATATTTTAATATTATGTCAACCAAAGCATACCTCAATTAGTTAAGACATATGTTCATATGTCTTTCACCAAAAAATCAAAGATTCAAATATTCATTACTTGTTGTCCAGTCATTTTTTATTTGAATTTAATAAAATTGGGGTTTTATTATCCATAATAAAAGTCACTTGATACTTAAAAGTATGAACAAACACTCAGTACTGAAAAAACTAACTCGACCGACTAAAATCAATCGAATTGATGTCGATTTGATCTATGGTTTGATCGGGACCTTTTTTTACATATACAAACATTATTTTATTTTATTTAAAAAAAAAAAAAAACTAATTGTAGTAATGTATCAAACAACTTGAGAAAACCATTGGTACCAAAATTGTACATTAAAGCATCGTTTGATAACCATTTGATTTTTAAAATTTTTAAAAACACTACTTTAACCTATGAGTTTCTTTAATTTGTTATCAACTTTTTACCAATGTTTTTAAAATTCAAGTCGAATTTTGAAAACTAAAAAAAGTAATATTCAAATTTTTTTTTTGTTTTTAGAATTTGGTTAAGAATACAAATATTTCTTAAGAAAGTTGAAAAACCATTGTAAAGAAATCGTGAGACACAAAATAAAAAGTTTAGAAAGCTTAAGGACTTTTTAGACACAAAATAGAAAGTTTAGAAACTTATGAAGCAGTTGTTAAAGTTTAGAAATCTATTAAACATAAAATTGAAAGTTTGGAAATCCATTAGATGCTTTAAAAGTTTCGGAACCTATTTCACCAAACTTAAAAGTTGAAGAACTAAACTTTTAATTTAACAAAAAAAGAAAAGATAATATAATTTCTGGTCATTGTACTTTGAATTTTATTTCATTTTAGTCCTTATATTTTTATAAAGCTTATAATTAGTCTTGACTATTGGTTTATTATTAACTTTTCTAAAAAGAAATTAGTCTCTATAAACCTTCTTTGAGTTCCCTTTATAAATTTGGATAATCAGTTCACATTGTATCTTTTATTACATGAAAATTATTATTATTATTTAACTAATTTTAATAAAAATTAACTTTAAACTGCTCGTAAAAATTAATTTTAAAATTTATTGAAAATAGAAAAGTAAATATAATTTAACGATAATTGACATCTACATGAGTCAAAAGCTTGAATTTTGCTCCGTGAAATGTTGTTGAAGTAAAGGAAAAAAAAAATACATGGAATAAAACCTAACGTAGCCACAGGGATCAAAATTGTATTTTAATTCCGTATTTTAATTTTTAACCAAAAAAAAAAAAAACTACATCGATTTTCCTTTGCCCCATCGTCGTCCGGCGACCGCCTTCCCCCAGTCGCTTCCCCAACCAGTTGTTCTCCCTCCATGGCTTTTAACCTTCTACAGAACAATCTTCGCTCATCGTTTTTCCACCGGAGCTCGAGTTTTTAAACCATACGCCTCTCTTAGCGAATCTTTGCTCGGTTGAAACGAAGATTTTGGTTGTTTCAAGTGTCTACAATCCAGTTTCTGCTGAATCAGTGCTTTCTGACCTTATAGTCCGTCAATGTCAATTCTAATTACTTCAGAATACTTGATATCGTAGACGCACGGCAATCTTAAAGAAGGCAATCATGGTGATGACTCAGTACGGCATCAAATATGCCGTCCACATTATTACTGCGCACTTCGGCAATCTTGTCGCGGTATGCCCTTTCTTTTTTAATCTGTGCTTCAAATCTTGGTTCGTATGAAATTATCAGCCTGTTCTTCTTCTTCGTATTGTCGTTGTTCATTAGTATTCTTGTGCGTTGACAGAAAGTGTGCGAAACCCTGCTCCGAAAGGGGCCTCTGACGTTGAGACTTCTTATACGATTCACGGAACTTAGTTCATCACAGGTCAACAACTCCCTTCTTATTCTCATCCAACATAATTGCGTCCAAGCCTTCACTGCAGTGACAGAAGGTAGAATGTGTTTTCATTTATGGAGAAAGTTCTGCGTCTATGTTATTTTTTGGTAAAGCTATTGTTTGGTTAATTATTGACAATAAACTCACGGGCTAAAAGAACAGCCCTTTTATCTTAAATTAAATCTGGATTTGGTTTGAGTTCGATTGAGTTCATATAACTGGGATTATATAGTTTCATTTGAAAGAATTTGTTTATGCTCAGTTTAAGCCCATTTGCTTTTTAAATTTATTATCTTTGATAGGAGGTTATTTTATGGAATCACATTAACACACTATTGGATCATTAGTGTTTTAAGAAGGTAGTTGTATTCTCGAAAAGCACACTACTTGTGTGCAGATTGAGCTTCTTATCATTGTTATTGTAATTGCATGTGTAGGTGAGTTTGGAGACGCACCCAAGGCTGACACACAATACTTGGCGTTGTTTAGTAACATACTTCATCGTATGAGATTTTCCAAATTCCTGGCAATTGCTTCGGAAAAGCTTGAGAAAGATAAAGATGTTAGTTCATTTACTCACATTGGAAAAACTGTCTTATTGAGAATTTTCAACTTCGAGTGAATTTAGATTCTTAACTTATGTTTCTGATTTTGTAGTGTGAAGAACTTCTTGAGGGTCTGCTGCAGAATGGTAGGCTTTCAATGGAACAAATAATTGAAAGAGCAAAGTCCAGTAAACATGCAGGCAAGTTTGTTACCTGGTGTTTTTATTTGCATGTTGTTATTTACTTTTATCTTCTGTATTATTTAATTTGCCACTTTCTCCCAGTGCCATAAAATCGTGTATTGATTTCAATTTTTAAATGGAACGTTATCGATCAGAACAGGGAGATTTTAAGATTGATGGATCCTAGAAATCATATTCTATGTCATTCATGTCAGTCCTAATATCGGATTTTATTATTCAGGCAAGAAACTGACTTCCTTGAACAAGTGGAATTACTAAATGAGGGGGAAGAAGGTCAAAGATTTTTTTCTAACTACCCTATTTCTATAATTCTAGCTAATTGGCAAACCTTTTTATCACCTCTTGACTTGATTGGGGTTTCATTTATCAATTAAATTTCTATTTGTTTCAAAGAAAAAAACTTGTTTTTCTTTCAACCTCATCTTGTTTAGAAGAGTAAAATTGGTGCTTAATCCAAAAACTGTGATATGTTTTGTTGAACTTACTGAACAAGCACATTAATGAAGAAATAACATAATTTAGAAGGCGGCTCTTGCACTGAGAATGTGTTTGTGACTCGTATTTGCTTATAATATATCTACTTATACAACCTTTTGGTTTCTGAGGTACTGTTTTTGTATTTTCAGGAAACCGTCCAATTCCAGATGTCGTACATGAAAGTCTATTTAAACTTTTGACTGTCCATTTTGTTGAACGCTGTCCAGCCCCTGAACCAACTCTTTCACCCCAAGTTGAAGAACAGCCTCCTCCCAAAAAAAGAGGTGCTAAGGCTGCCAAGGTAGCTGCATGTCGTCTGTGAAACTTGTCATGCATATTGGTGCTAAATATTATCTTTGAGCATTAAATGGATCCATAACAGGTATCTGAGGTGCCAGCGACCTTAGAACAGCGTCTTGTAGAAGCAGCACGTCCAATGGAAGTTATAAGATTTTCAATAGGTGAAGCCAACACTGAAGCTGAAAAGAGTGAACATTATTCACCAATTTCTGGACAGAAGGTATGTATGAAAATGTTATATCAAATACCAAGTTGAAACACATTTGAGTACTATTTTTCTGTAGCGCAAGCGCGGTGATCTGGAGACGGTACAAGAGTCTGGAGATGCAGATGGTATTATTCTTTGGCGTGCAAACTTTGATGAGTTTGTAAGATGTCTTAGACATAAGGTTAGTATTATTTTATCCTTCGGAATTTCTTATACATTCTAACTAGGTGATGTGAAATTACCGTGAATGTGATGCCCCTTTTCTTGTATTCACATTAATGATGAGAAAGAAAATCAGGCATGACAAATATGATCAATTTAATTTAACTCACTTGAAACCTATAGATAGAGTACTTCAGCGTGCAACTTTTGCAGGTATATTGATATTAGTCATTTTTTTAATAATATATGTAACTGGAAAAGAAGCACTACCTAGATGAGGGACCCTGAGCCTACGGAGTACAAATCAAACAAAAGTCCCCCAATCTAAAAAACTGAGAGAAGGCATATTACAAAAGGATTTGTGTAAAGCACTCCAATTATTGGAGGTTGTATACTGAATGTTTTCACAAGTTGGTAGTCGATACATGCTAATTATATACAAGAATGAGGGGAAAACTGTATTTAAAATCACAAGTTCTAGTACTGACATATTCAGAACTCAAAATATCTCCTTTCTGTTGAATATTTGTTAACTTATTAACTTGACTTTATATATACACTTGTCATCCCATGCTACCTTGTAACGCCCCTGGCCCAGGATTCGGACCAGGATTTGGAATCCGGATTCGGCACCTAATGGCCCCGGCATTCCCCTACATTCCCTGCGACCTGGCCACGTCACCTTACTTGTCTTGAACTGCTTCTAAGAGTGAATACTGTCCCCACAAACCAACACGGGTCCTTTCAGCATGCTTTGTCCTCACTCACATGCTTCCTAGGAAAATTCCCAGGAGGTCACCCAACATAGGATTGCTCCAAGCCAAGCACGCTTAACTTTGGAGTTCCTATGTTTAAGCCACCGAAAAGGAAGATGCACCTTGTTGGTATAGGTAGTAGCTATCAATTCTTTTAAGCCTTTCTTAACCATGCCTTACATAGCCTCAGGATCCCTCTCATTCGGATGTGGTCTCGGTTTATTCATGTACCCCTCCTGAACTCGGGCGTTACATACCCCCCCGGGGCTTCGCTTACTTTCTTTGTGTGTTACAATTGGCTGCTCTTGTTGCTCTTCCCTTTATGTTTTTTGCTTCTTTTGATAAACTCCTTTTTTTTATTGTGCTAGTTTTGGAAATTTACTTGATATCTGATGGTAAATTCAAGTAGTAATTGCATCAATATCTTTCTATGACTCTAGGCTTGCATTGAACATGTCAGATCACAGTTTGATGACGGAGTGGTAAATGTCTTGAGTGCCATTTTGGAGGCTACTCGAAGTTCTGAAAAAATCGTGAAAACAGAGATAACAGGTACAATCTAATGCTTGTGTAGATTCCTCAAGGAGTTCAGTTATGCAAGTGTCTGATCTTGATGCACATTGATCGTATAAAGATAATCTTTTTTAAGGAATTGTTTGGACGCTCTTTTGAAGACAACTCTCTATTTTAAAAATAAAAATATTAATGAAAACATGTTGGCTTAATTACTTTTTACAGGTTGTTTTTCTTTTAGTTTGTTTTTAAAGGTGATTTGATTCTTAGAACAATTGAAATTATTTTTTCTAAAACTATTGTCTTGTAATAATGATTAAGTGCAGAACAAGGTTAATCTTTATGAACCTTCTCCTTACAATTTTAAAATTAAAAGCAGAAAGCTGCTTTTCAAGATGGCTTTCAGGATTCATATTTGATTTTTTTTTCTCTTGTAATTAATTCATTTACTTCAATGCGGAAAATAATGACCTTTGCAAAGCCTGCCAGTAGTTGGTAAGGCACAAAAAAAAAAAAAAAAGGAGGATTTCTGGGGCACTTTATCAGTGTCATTAAATTAACCAGCATGCACATTATCTTTTGTGCTCTTTTATCTAGACTTCTTTTCTTGTTCCTCTTTGATGGGGGTGTAGTGGGATGCTTGGTTCATGATACATTTTGTAAAGACTAAATCACGAACAATAGGGCTAAGAAATATAAGAAAATGATACATGATTTGGAAACTATCATAGAAACGTGTTGTCCTTTACCACCTATGTCTATTTTTATGTCTCCTGTTCTAAAAATTCAATTGTTTGCAGTTCCTTTATCATTGGATAACATATATGAGGAGGTAATGAAGAATGAAGTAGGACGTAGTATGACCTTAGATCGGGTTGAAGCTTCCCTATCTGCATTGGGTTGTTCTGGGATGGAAGATTATAAAATTAGTATGTTCACCCACTGTTAAGCTAAGTTTTCCCAATGTGTTTACTTTTCACACTTTCCATCTGATTTACTATAAGCTTCTTCTAAAAACCTTTGCTTGCACAGATTTACAGAAGATCATCGAACAAGCTCAAATCGATGAGGTTTCTCCTTCACTCTCATTTATTTAGTGAAAAATACACCTTTGTTCTCTGACATTTGAGAAATGACCTGTCTTCGTTCCGGAATTTTGAAAATGACATCTTATTGCTTGCGCAATCAGTTGATTGAAATCTCTAATCTGAGCTAGTTTGCTAGCAAGCACAATTCTTCTCTTATCCCTTGCACTTACAGAGATGGAATAATTTATAATGAACTAACTTAAATTCTCTTGATTGCAGGTTGAATCAATTGTTTTAAAAAGATACGGAAGAGATGCTTACAGAATGTTCAGATTCCTATCAAAAACTGGTGGCTTGGTTGAGACAGAAAAGGTAAGGTGTTTTTGGTTGGCCGGTTGCACTCAAGGTTGTCTAACTACCAAAAAAGCATGTATGCATTTGTAATATACCTTTCATTTTATCTAGAAATGTATATAACTTATTAACTTGCACGTGAATGCAACTAATACATAATTTAACATTCATATATAATTATGCAGTTGATTTTAAAATCCAACTTGAGCAATAAATAAAGGAGTAAAAAACTAATAATATAATGGGTTGACTTTACCATTAGTTGTCTTGTTTTAATCTAGTGAAGATTACATGGAATTGTTATTTTTTATTCTTAGTATTCTGGAATTGGCTATTTGTATTTTTTTTAAAAATCTTTATTTAATGTACAGATATTCCATGTCTTTTTCTGTAGATTTCTGATAGTGCATTTGTCGATAAGAATGAGGCGCCTAAAATTCTATATAGGTTGTGGAAGGACGAGTACCTATACATGGAGGTAAACATCTTTGCTCTGTATGCATGTGTTTTTGCTTCCAAATTCATATATTTACGTACATGAAGCAAGGATACCATACTATTTTTTTCCCCGATAAGAATCATGACATTATTCATTGATAGAGCTGAAAAACACAAAGTGGGACCATGGAGGAAGCAAGGATACCATACTGGATTGCTTGTTTGAGTCTGATGGCATTGGACGTATTGGTTTTCACAATGTTATAAATGTGTGTGATCAGACATTGGACATAACTAGAAAAAATATTAAAAGGATAGTTAATGTTTGATCAGGTATCATTATGTTTTGTTATCAGAATTGGTTGTAGTTTAATTAGCAACTCTGTGAACATCTTTGATTTGAATTTTCTTTACAGACTTGTATGCATGTACAAATCTAATTCGTTTATTGTTTGCCTGTCCTTATCTTATTTATTTATTTATTTATTTTTTGGTGACATTTATGTATCTATAAGCCTGTATCATACCATATCTAACAATACCGTGTTTTGTCTTTGTTTCTTCATTACTGTGTATGGTCTTGTACCTACACTGGCTAGCCATGTCTTTTACCGCTTGAACGATTTACATTGTTAATCTTTTAGGGGACATTTTGGGCATCCTAGTAACAATTTGTCTTTGTTGCAGAAAGTAGCTCTAACAGTACCTAGATATTCCCTGTGCTTGTTGTGGAGAGTAGACAGATATAATTTGTGGGAACATGTTCTGGATGAGATGTATCATGCTTCATTGAACTTGCAGCTACGACAGGCTTATGAGATGGAACAAGACAAAGAGGTTAATGTGCACAACATTCTACTAAATTCGTAATCTGCAATTGTATGGACATTAGGTTCTTTTAGACTTCTTTAACGGAGATATGGACCAAGTATGCTTTTGATCACTGATCAGAAAACTTTATCCTCAGTCATCTTATTCACGTATTTCCCACTAGAAGAAATCAAGTCATTACTTTTTGATGTGGTGTATCATAGCAGAACCTAAAGTTGCAGTTATCCTACTGGTTTTAGTACATCTAAGATTCCAAATGCAGCTTGCTTTCCTGATTTTTATCAATAATGCCTATAAACCCAGTTTTTGGCTGATTGACAGGATACTTGTATGTGAATCAGAGCGGAAACCGTTTTGTATAATCACCCTTTTAAGCTTAATCTTTATGGCGTTTGTCTTAGTTTGATTATTGTGGTTTTTGCCTGTGTCCTTACAAAACTAGTATTGCTATTGCCATTACTTAAAAATTAGTATTGGAATGAAGATCTTCTGGTGACTATTCCTTTCATGTCTTCTCGCTGTGTGTGTTTGTGGACATGTTCAAATACTGACTTCTTGCTGTGGCTACTCTTTTGCAGCTTCTGAATCTTCCACCAGACAAGCGTGGTGGGCCGCTCGAGAAAAGATATAATCGTCTGAGGAATGTCAGGATACTCCTGGAGTCGTCGCTGCTGAAGCTCGACGATGCTCTAATGCTTTTCCATGACTTTTAAAGGAAGGATTTAGATCAGTGGCTCTTTGAAGAGTGAATATGGAGGAAGCCTTGCCCGTCTTTCAGACTTAAGAAAAATGTTGTGGTTAGCAGTGTTTTTTTCCTCCCATTAGGATGCAGGAATTTCATCTCCTTATAAATATTCTTTGATTGAGGTTAATTAAGGAATATGGCATATGGCTTTTCTGAGTCTACCTTTTTTTTTTTTTTTTAATTAAAAAAAATATTTTTAATGTATCACATTCACATCATTGACATATGTTTCTATAACAATAGACCATTTTGGTTTTTGGGATTTACATAGAGGTGTTTTTTTTCCCCTAATGGTTTGTACATTTGAAATTTTCTATTTGAATTCAAAGAAAATTATATTATTTGCTTCCTCAAAAAAAAAAGAAAAAAAAATACAATTATATTATTTGCAAGTGACTTAAAACTCATAATACTCTTGTAATGTTTATTTAGTTAATAGGTTAATCTTACATGCCTTGGCAATCCTTAGAGGGACAAGCTAGAAACTTTAATGTTATAGGTTCAAATTGTGGTTTCCCACTCATAGAAGATATTGAGAGGTAGGGGTGTACACGGGTTGGGTTGGGTTGGGGGGTTTTTGGGACCAACCCGAAAATTCGGGTTGGTTGAGTTCATAACTCGAATGATCCGGTTATAGAAGGCAACCCAACCCAACCCAACCTAATTTTTTCGGGTTGGGTTGGGTTGGGTTGTCGGGTTCTTTTTTTTTTCTTTAGATATTTTTTTAAATTATTTGCAATAATTTCTTCTAGAACTAAATCACATAACATTCAAATATTAAACTTTAAAGTTCATAACATCCGTTACAATCCTAAATGAAAAGCATTATAAGTTCACAAATTCATAATTTCAATCATCCAAATAAACATACAAGTTCATTAATACAATTTCTACAACAATTAAATTCTTAAATATAGTCCCACTCACGGTGGAAAATTTTGGTCGACATGTCGTCAGGGGGGGATGTCGTTTCCCCCCCCCCCCCCCCCCCCCATTTCGATGACATGTCGTCCATATTTCGAGTTTTTTTTTTTTACAAACATGAGAGCAGGGTTTATATATATATATATATATATATATATATATATATATTCAAATTTAATCTTTTATTTGTTAATAAATAATAAGTTACGTCCACAGGTAGAGGGAGAGATAATTTTATTATCTTGAGGAGAAATTGAGTACAAAATACAGAGAGCAATTAGATAAGAGTTTAAATGGTGTATAAATAAACTGATTTACATATCACTTAGGTTCAAAGCATTTCTACACTCCAATTCCAATTATCTTAATTTCCCTCCAATTCTCTCAAATTTCCTCAAATTCTCTTAAATTCATTTCAATTCTCTCAAATTTCCTTCATAGTTGTCTAATTGAATATAAATATTACATATATTTAGATATATGATGTTAAGACTTAAGAGTAATCAATTATACTATAATTGAGTCACGACTCACAATTAAGGTTTCATGAAATAATTTTAATAATTTAAATCAATTTCCATATTTTTTTTTTCAAATTCCTACTCGTATCGACATTTCAAATTTTCAATTGACATTTATATCTAAATATTATCTTAATTTTTAGATGTGATGCTTAAAAATAGTCCATTAAGTCAAAATCTAAGTTTCATTGGCTAAGTCAAACAATTTCCATCAATTTCTACGATTTCCGTAGATTTCCACCAAAATTTCCATCGACATTTCCATAAATTTTGGACCTCGACATTTCCATCAATATCGACATTTCGAACCTTGGTCCCACTAAATTTCCACAACAAGAATGAACCAAAACATCCCTTAAAAAAAAAAAAAAAAACTTATTTTTGGTTTGGGTCGGGTTGAACCGAGCCAAAATTACCCCAACTCGAGAATCGAACCGAATTTTCGGTTCTTCCAAATTTTAACCCAACCCAACCCAAAAAAAAAAATCTAACCCAACCCAACCCTTACAATTTGGGTTGGGTAGGCCGAGTTGTTCGGGTTATCGGTTTGTTTGTACACCCCTATTGAGAGGTATACTAAAAATTTTGAAGTCTAATGTCTAATGAGATAATTTCACCCGAAAATTAAGATCATAACTTTTTGTTTATTTTTTTAATAAATGATGATTATTTTGCTTAATAATCAAAAATTACCTTTAAATTAATTTTTATTTCTCTTAATAAATTATGGTTATCTTGCTTACTATGGGGTTGTTTGGTTACATTCCCGTTTCTTGTTTTCTGTTTTTTAGAAATAAAAGCATTTAATAATTGTTCATGTTTTTCAAAAACGTTTTAAAAACGTTTTCTGTTTTTCAGAAATAAAAGCATTTAATAACTGTTTATGTTTCTCATTTCTCATTTTTTAGAAACGTTTTCAAAATTGTGTAGAAATTTTGGAAACAACAAAATCAAGTTTATTGTTTCTTGTTTCAGTTTTCAATGTTTCTAAAACATAAATAGAAACATTATTTTATTATTCTTGACTTATAAAATAGATAATACATATTTAAAAATAAATACAACATAGAAATTTTGGATATTTAATTTTAGAATCTAATTTTCATATATAAATTTTACATTTTTAATATAAAATTTCATAGTAAATAGATTTGTGTTTTTGGTTTAAAAAAAACAAAAAAAAAAAGTACTAGAACTATCATGGAAAGTAAGGGCACAAATCATAAAGTCTTAAACGCCAAAACATTGGACGGCAAAATGAAGTCTCTATTCTTGATTTGAAGTCTTTGTTGCTTAAAATTTTTAGCATCTTTTCCTTTTCCATCTCCAAAGTCAGCTGTGTCAAACTAAGACTTTTTAGCATTTAATTTTGCTACAAACACACTTTTGACTTACTCACAAAACATCAAATGAAGACATAAACTTCAATTATTCCTTCCTTCAAAACTCAAAAAGCTTATATCCATCTTTAACATGAACTTCTCATCATATTCAAAATTTTCTTCTCTTTTCTTTATGTTTGTTCAAAGCTACTAGTCTCTAGTAAACGTTTGCTGCCAACAATTTTGTCAAAAAGTGCTTCAAAGACGTGTCTTCTCTTTTGACAATGTTATGTAGGATAATGTATTCCCCATTCCCGTTCCCCGTTTCCCCCCGTTTAATTTTTTTTATATTTTTATTTTATTTTTTAGTATATATATATGTATATATGTGTATAAGTATATATATGTCATTTAAAAGTTTATTGTTAATGATTTAAATAATTAGATATGTTTGAATCATATAGTTAAACATTTTAATTATATGTATAGATTAATTGGATAATTTGATATGTAATATTGTTTTGTTTTTATTAGGAGGTTCAAGAATTTTATCTTTAAATATATATTTTTTTAATAGAAAATTAACTATTTAAATTAAGATTTTGGTGAATAATTAACAATGTAATTGAAAATTAATAGATATTTTCCATAGAAGTTAAACTATTTGCAAATTTATCAAAAGAATTATTTGATTCTTAAAAAAGAAAAAAAAAAGTTAAACGGGGAATAATTTCCCGCGGGAAACCCAATCCCCTCGAATTCCCCACGGAGAATCCCCGCCCTGATCCCGGCGAAATTTAATGGGAAATTTCGCGAGGATGGGGATTTAAATGGGGGGCGGGGACTGGGACGGGGAAGCCATACTCATCCCCGCCCCGCCCCGTGGACATCTCTAGTGGTTAAGGCCCCATTTGATTTTTAGTTTTTTTATTTTTGAAAATTAAGCTTATAAATACTATTTCTACTTATGAATTTTCTTCTTTTGCTATCTACTTTGTACATATGTTTTTTAAAAACCAAACTAAGTTTTGAAAACTAAAAAAAGTAGGTTTTGGAATTTAGAATTTGGGTAAGAAATCGAATGTTATCTTAAGAAAGATAAAATCCATTGTAGAGAAATGATGAGAAAACAAGCACAACTTTTAAAAATCAAAACCAAAAACCAAATGATTATCAAACGAGACATAAGTTATTCAAATGTTGAAATTTTTTTACAAAGGTAAAAAATGTAGAGGACTTAGAGCATGTTTGAGAGTGATTTTGAAATAGTTAAAATCATTTTTTTCATATTCATAATCACTCCGAAATATGTTTTTAATTATTCAAAATTAATTTTTATGGAATGAAAATCACATTTAAAAGTGTAAAATCAAACACTAAGTTGATTTTGAATGATTAAAGGCATGTTTCACAGTAATTTTAAACACGACAAAAAATAATTTTGACAATTTCAAAATCACTCTCAAACATGTCCTTAAACGTTTTTTTTTTTTTTATCAACTCCTTTATAGTAAACAATTAAAGGACTATAGTTGGAATCTAGTCCTATCCAATCAAACTCAAAAACTTTCAACAATCGACATGTTTTTTAAATTATCTTTTAGCCGAAACCAAGAACGACATAATGAAAGACCAAAGATATGAATATTTGACCAAAACAACATATTAAGAGACACATGATTGAATGTAGGTTTCATAATTACTTTCAAAGGGAGTTAACCGACCTCATAATAACTCATGTTCTTAACACATGGGACCAAGTCCATTTATATTTTGCAGACCTTTGGGAGTTAAAAATTCAAGTAATTATTATCCATGAATAAAAATAATCTATGTATGTGTTTGGATATGGATGATAATTAATCTGTGAGAGTTTAATTATTATTTTTCTCTCTCTTCTCTCTTCTCCATTTTTCAAGGAAAAAAGTTTCAAGTAAAAAAAACTCATCTCCTACATGGATAATAAAATCTCATGGTTCATGAGTTATTTTTATGCATGGGTAATAATTACTTGAATTTTAAAAAGTAAAGATCAATGAAACAAATATTAATTTTTTATTAAAGATCAATGAAACAAATATTGATTTTTTATATCATTACCAAAATCCATCTCAAAATTAGTAAAACAAACGGAGCCTGAATGTATAGTAAAACTATAATTTTTAGTTTAACTGTAATGGTATAAAATCGAGTTGCATATGTACTAGTCTCTTTAAATAAATTTTCTCGGTCACTTTACACTCTCTAAAAAAGAAAAAAGAAAAAAAAAAATCTCTCGGTCACACATAATGGGACCATGGAGATGATGCCACGTGTCGTGGTTGAAGTTTTCAAAGCCGCCAGTCAACTGACGTAGGGTTGACCATTAAACGGAATGGGAACCATGGTGGGTTTGGGTTGTTTGGTTTGGTTGGTTAACACGTCTTTATTTTTCATGCATGTGATTAATGGTTCCATTTAAAAATATAAAATGTTTTAATCCAGTCATTTCTTTCTACTCTTTCCTTTTTCTCGTAGTTATCGAATAAATTATGTTGCTTTTATTATTATTTTTTTTAATGACAGTGTGACATGTTTTTGTTATGTTTTGATCTATTGAACATTATATTAAAAAAATATATGGAAGGTTTAATAGAAAAATCCACCATGTCAAAAAAAAAAAAAAAAAATCCATGGTATGATTTAAGGTTTCACATATTTTAGATTCAAATTTTCCTACCCTATTTAAAAAAAAAAAAAATTGATCATTGACATTGCCATCTACTTTCACATCTTCTATATTTGTACTATAATTCAATTATTTCAAAAGTGTCTTTTTCTTCACTTGGTTATCTATTTATATTATATTTAATAATTAAACATGTAGATTTTCCTACCCTGGTTAAAACAATTGATCACTAACATCGCATCTACTTTTACATTCTCTATATTTGTATTGTAATTCAATTGTTTCAAAAGTATTTTTTTCTTAACTTGGCTATCTAATATCATATTTAATAATTAAACACGTAGATTGTACTCTACAAAAATATATGTTAAATTATATAAAATATTTCTGAACTTTAGACTAAGTTTCAATTATGCCTCTAAATTTTGAAAAGTTTCGTTTTTACTTTTGAACTTTGAAATTTATTCTCAAAAAAATGCCCTTAAACTTTGAAATTGGTAAAAAAAAAAATAAAAATAATCATTTCCATTAAAATAAGGATGAAAATTGATGTGACGGTTGATATGTACAAATTAGAAGACATATGTGATATTAATACAACTATATAGAAAATTAAGATTGATGTTACCATTTATTTCAAGAAGTGGTATGCGTTTATTGGACGAAATTATATGGAAATATAATAATAAGGGAGTTTTAACAGTTAAAAGTGCATATAAACTTGCACTGCAAATTTAGAATTTGTTTGTTGCTTCAAGTTCGAATCAAGAGAATTTACAGCGGTTTTGGAAGGTTCTGTGGTCTTCTTCAATCCCTAACAAGATGAAGATTTGGGGTTGGAAGACTATGCATAATATTCTTCCAACAATAACAACTCTAATCCAGAAAGGACTTGTAATTGACCCATTGTGTCATTTTTGTCATTCTAAGACTACTACTCACATATTTTGAGGTTGTAAGGTAACTATGAAGTTCTGGAATATGTTTCTCCCTTCTTATGCGAATTTTTATTTTAATTTCAAGAATAGCTGGAAGCGATGAATTTTTTTGATTGGACTCGTAAACAAGCTTCAGGGGAGGATGTGAACCTTTTTCTTCTGATTCTCTAGACTATATGGAATTGGCGCAATCGGTTGATTCACAATCCTCACAAGGCTAATTTGGAGTGGGAGCGTATCTTAACATCCATGGAGTCGTACAAAAATGAAATTTTGAATAAGCAAGCCAGTACGAGACATAATCCTCCATTGGCTCAGGTTACGAGGCCAATTTGGATTCCTCCTGAGTATGGGTGGTGGAAATTAATATTGATGCTTCTTGGTGTTCTAAGTCTAACGCTAGGGGCTTGGTTGGATTGTTCGAGATTGAGTTGAAAATATAATAGCAGCAGGACATACATTTGTGAAGCTCCGTTGGTCTGTGTTTCTTATGGAATTGCATGCGATTTGGATGGGATTAGTTTCAATTTCTAACAAAACTATTCCTCTGGTAGTAGAATCTGATTCGATCAATGCTATTCAATTGATTAATCGTCAGGACGAAGATATTACTGAAGTTGATCGGTTTTATCGTGAGATACATGATTTAATACATCAGTGGCCCTCAATTGTTTTTCAACATGTCCCTCGGTGACACAATTTTGATGCTCATAATCTTGCTAAGCGCACTCAACTTTTGCATGTGGATGAAGTTAATTTGGGGGAAAACGCCTTCTATGGGTCTTCTTAACTTTCTTTTAATGTAATTTGTTTCGTTTATTACTAAAAAAAAATGTTACCATTTATTTCAACTCAAAAGATCTCATTAAAATCTACATAATAAATTTTTACACATCAACTATCACGACAATTTATGTGCATAATGTTGTAAATGATATCCTTCCAATTTTTACACATTACTCGTCGTGTCAACTTCTATCTTATTTTAACGAAAAAACTCTACAAAGTTATCTTTTGGAACAAATTTCAAAGTTCAAGGATAAAAATGAAACTTTTTAAGTTTAGAGGCACAATTGAAACTTACCTGAAAGTTTAGGGGCATTTTATATAATTTAACTAAAAATATATTTATGACATGTCTAATATTTTTTATGACTATATATTTTTTAATTCAAATAAATGTGAAGTGATAAATCCAATCTTCAAAAGATAATAGGTGTCATATCTTTGAGTTGGGCTCAAATTGACATAAAAATATACTAACTTGGTGTAAATTTAATTTTTAAAAATTATTTTTTATAGCACTAAAAGTCTAAGGTCATAATTTTTCTTAGTTCAAATACAATAAAGAGCCAATTAAATATGATGCTTTTGTTTTTGAAAATATGATAAACTTGTTTACTATTTTTGTCTCTACTTCTTTTAGTTCAACGATTGCAGAGATGGATCAAACCATTAACTTTTGAAATGATGATTAATATCTTATCCATTGAACTTAAATTTGAACGACATTTTTGTCTCTAATCTACTTTAGAAAAAGGGTACGGTTTTGAAATCATAATTAAACTTTGAAAATTAAAGAACTTAAAAATTAAAAATTAGTCCATAGCCAACAACTACGTACAATGTTACAGAAGAAATTTTTGTTATAATAGGATGCTTGAATATTTACTTGCTTGGCCAGTAGTTGTTTGTCCTAAAAGGGGTAAAAAAATCCTAAATCTACCTCTCTAAGAAATAATAATATATATCAATTTAAATATAACTAAGAAACCTATTACCATTCAAAAGGCCAGGGAAATCTTGACTTTGCAATTGTTTATTATAAAAATAAAACAAATAGTAATATATGAACAAACAACACCCAATTATGTATGTTTTAGACTCCGTTCAATAACTATTTTTTTTTAATTTCTATTTTTGAAAATTAAGTTTATAAGCTCTACTTCTACATATAGTTTTTTTCCTTTTCACCAAATTTTTAAAAATACACTAATTTAAAAAATCAAGCCAAAATTTGAAAATTAAGTCATGTTTGATAATCATTTGATTTTTTGTTTTTAAAAATTAAACTTATAAATGTTACTTCTACTTGTAGGTTTCTTTGTTTTATTATCTATTTTTACAAATGTTTTAAAAATTCAAGATAAGTGTTGGAAACTAAAAAAAAAAGTAGTTATTATTATTATTATTATTTTGGAATTTAACCAAAAATTCATATATTTTCTTAAAAAAAAATTTAAAAAAACATTGTAAAGAAATTGTGACAAATAAATACAATTTTCAAAAATCAAAACCAAAGTCTTTTTTTTATAACCATTTAAGTCCTGTTTGATAATCATTTGATTTTTTTTTCTTTTTGATTTTTGAAAATCAAACTTATAAAACTACTTCCATCCATGTGTTTCTTTATTTTGTATTATCTACTTTTTATAAATGTTTGTTAAATTCCAAGCCAAGTTTTGAAAACTAAAAAAAAAAAAAAAAAAAAAATTAAAAACTTGTTTTTGTTTTTGAAACTTGGTTACAAACTCAAATGTTTACTTAAGAAAGATGAAAATCATTGAAAATAAATTTTGAAAAAACAAGCAAAATTTTCAAAAATCAAAAATTAAAAACGAAATAGTCATCGAACAGTCCTTCTTTTCTACTTCCATATTGTTGCATTAGAAACAAATTGAGTTGGGTGCAGGCCAGGTTGTTTTTGTTTGTGTTTTTAAATGGACAAAATAATAACATAAAAAAAGAAGCTAAAAAAGACATCCAATTGAATTGAGTATACAAAACAAAAACAACGTCAGAGACACCAAAGAAAACATTTTAAACGACATCTATTGTTCATGCACCGACAATCAGAAACTTTAATATTAATTACATTTACTTTACACCTATTACTTCTACTACGATGTCTATTGACTTTAATTAGGTCGGTTTTATAACTATTTTGTTCTTTTTTTTTCATCATTAATAATATAATATAATTTTGTTTCATCTTATAATCTAACACGTAACCCTATTTAAAGTAATCATATGCTTGTGTTGCTCAAAAAAAAAAAAAAAATCATATGCTTGTTATCTTTTTTTCAGGAAAAAAAAAACTACAAAAACTTGTTCTACTTAAAACTCGCTAAAAATCCCTAATTTTAGTGTTAAAAATCTAAACTTATTAATCTTAAATTCTCATGGTAGTAGACTTTTACTCATCTAAAATTATTGTTTTTTTTTTTCTTTTTACATTTTAAAAATATTTTTGAAATCTAAATCAAATTAGAGAGGGGAAGGGGAAGATTGAAAGTAGAGGGGAGGGATTGGAAATTAGAGAGAGAAAAGAAGAAAATTTAATTTGGTTCATTTCATTTTTAATTATGGTTGACATTCATTAATTGTTAATATTAGAAAATTAATAAGTTTAGATTTTGTCACATAATCTAACTTTAAAAAGATATATTATAAAATCAACTTAAGAAATTCCTACTTCAAATTTTTGCTTTTTCTTTTTCTTTTTTTTTTTTTTTAAAAAAACTTTTGTTAATGAAAAATATCATTGTGAAGCATATCTCAAATTTGGCCAGTCAAATAGCAAGCTTTTAAAATTAGAGTTTAAAAAAATAGCAACACGTGAAGGTGATATAAGCATGTATATATATGTAGTGAGTCACAAAATACAACTCATGATAGGAACGAAATTTGATACCTCTACCAAATAAAATCTAAATCTTCGAGAAGAAATGAAAATACAATTCATGATAGGAACGAAATTTGATATCTCTACCAAATAAAATCTAAATCCTCGAGAAGAAATGAAACTAAAGGATTGATATTGAAGAAAAAAAATGCAATAATAAAACAACCACAATAATTCCTATTTATCCTCATTCACATTGAAAACAAACAAAAACATGTCAAAGACATTCACACCCTACAAAATGTAAATACTCATGCAATTTTTTAGTACACATATTCTTTTTCTTTCTTTCTTTTTTTTTTTTTGTTTTGAAAACTTTTAGCACACACATATTCTTTCGATGTGAAATGTGAATATCCATTTATACAAGGTCAAATATTTTCCACATTCCCACACAAAAACCCATCTTTCCCCTTTTCCCTTCTTCTATATAAACCCCTAATCCACCAACACAAAATTATAACAACAACTCTCATTTTGTTATTCGTTTCAAAAAAAATTTAAAAAAAAAAAAAAAATCTCTCAATTCGTTTTGCTACTTTATTGTAACAAAGTTTAAATTTTAACGATGGAGTTGATTTGTCTCTTCATTGTGTTAATTATGTGGGCGATTAGGGTTTCAATTATGGTTTTGTTTGTGAGAGTGGTGGTTTCATGGTGGATTTTGCCTATTTTGGCTCATCAAAAGTTGAAGCGAAATGGATTTCAAGGTCCTCCTCCAAGTTTTCCTCTTGGAAACATTTCTGAGATGAAGAAGATAATGAAAGCTTCTGCCACCATTAATGGCGCCTCCTTTGCTTCTTCAAATGTCTCCCATGATATTCATTCCACTGTTTTCCCTCACTTTGCTCAATGGCAGGCCTCTTATGGTAATCAAACAAAATCCCTCTTATATTTTTTCTTTTAAAACTATTCGATTAAGTAAACGGTTTTTTTATTTTTTTATTTTTTTAGTTCAACAATATTTGGGATAGGGGGATTTGAATCTCTAACCTCTTGATCGATAGTACATATCAATTACTGCTAAGTTAAGCTTACTTTGGCAATTATTAACAATTGTGTTTATTACATTTATATGTCTGCTAGATGTTGAAGGAAATTGATACACACAGAGAAAAAATATGCTACATTAGTGGACGAAGCTTCTATGCTGATTTTCTAATGTGACGTATTCTATTGATCCACTTCTATTGTGTTTAATAAATAAGTGGATTCCAATAAAAAAAAAATTAGCTTATTGAGAATGCAATCGAAGTCCTACATTAGTTTAGAGAGATCATGAATATATAAAGTGAAAGGGACAATATCTCTATTAGTATGGTGATTTTTTAGTGAAACAAAAAACAAAGCCATGAAAGTTTACGCCTAAAATAGATAAAATCATATCATTGTAGATATATGTGAAGTGTCGTTGTCCCTAACAACGCCAATAAAAACACTTATGTATCTATATATAAATCTTAAGAGTATTTTAAGATAAACCCACTGATGAAGAAATTGGAGAAGATTAGGTATATCTACTTGTTACCATCACACATTTTTAAATGAAAACAAAAATGGCTTAGATATTGTTATTTATCTAAACATTTGCTTAAATCGTAATGAAGAAACAATCAATCACATAAAATAAGTATAATAATTCTAAATATCCAAAAAAAAAAAATTATGTAAGATAAAAGTTTCTTTTTATTGTTTAATTAAAAAATAAAAAAAAATAAGAAAATGTTCTTTTGAACAAATAAATGACATCTGATATAGAGATCATACCGCCTCCTATTAAAATCAACTTGGGTGTAGGCTGGGCTGCACTCAACTCTAGTGCTGCCCACTTTACAACTACAGGAAAAAAAATTGGTTTTTTTAAAAAAAAATTAGTGGTTATAAATGGGGCAACTCAAGACTTGAGTGCAGCCCAACCTGCACCCAAGTTTTTTCCTTTATGATATAAGTTTTATTTTAGTCTTCATATTTCAAAATTATCAATTCTATTACTTTTAAACTAATTTTATTATGACCCATTTGGATATTTGCACATCAAAATTTTTATTTTGAGTACAACAAATGTGGAGTGTAGAGATTTAAACCTCTAACGTTGATATACAAAGACTAATCACACACTACATATGGCTTTGAAATAATGAACCTAATACTCCATACTGACAATGTACTAAAAAAAAAAATAACACTCTGTAACATTCTAAGTCTAAGTGCAAAATAAAAATTCAATGACGATAAGAATCAAGACACGTTAGTAACTAATTGATAGATAATGGAGCCAACATGAGCATTGTTGAATTAAGAGATTAGATGTTCGAATCCTCCACCTCATATATTGGCAAAAAATTGATATAATAGAGGTTTTGTATGTATTTATTTTGTGGTACAGGGAAGAAGTTTGTATATTGGTTGGGGACAGAGCCATTTTTGTACATTGCAGATCCACAGTTTGTGAAGAAGATATCTGAAGCTGTGATGGGCAAGGGTTGGGGGAAGCCAGCAGTGTTCAGAAATGACAGAGAACCGATGTTCGGCGATGGTCTCGTCATGACCGAAGGCGACGACTGGATTCGCCATCGCCATATCCTCACTCCTGCTTTCAACCCCACCAACTTGAAGGTAATTAATTAATTTCTTTCTTCATACGGTCGTGTTTTCTTTCATCTTTTCGATCTCTTTAACATGAGACATTTTTAAGACGTTCCACTCATAAATTAGGTTTGTGTAACAAAAGTAAAGTAACAAATCGAGCCTACGTAAGTCTGCTTATCCAACATTTTATTAGATTATATGGGGTTCCATCTCAAAACTAATTGACAATAAGAGGAGTAGTCCATGTATCTTATAAATTGTGAGGTCTCTCTACATTTTTTTAATATGTGAGATCTTCAACATGCCCCTTCAAAATGATGCCACTTTTGGTTCAATATTCTTGGATGAGATCTCAATTTTAATTTTTGGACCGAATATCCGTTTAGATTTAATGGGCTCTGATACCATATTAGATTACATGGGGTTCTATCTCAAAACCAATTGACAATGAGAGGAGTAGCTCATGTATCTTATAAATTGTGAGATCTCTCTACATTTTTCTAATGTGGGATCCTCAATATTGACCGATTTTCTAAATACATAGTCTACATAAACAATGAAACCCACATTTTTATATGACAAGCTAACTTCCAAATAAATATTTATTGCACTAACATGAGGTTCACAACTTTTCTTCGACCCTCTAAATTCAAACTTGTTAAAATTGTGGTAAAATGATGTGAATTTAAGGTTGAAATGGCCAAATATAAAAGCATGAATCTAACATGCATGAAATTAGGTACTAGGAAGGATTATTTTTTATTATCGTTATGATTATTTTATATATATATATTTGGCAAAAGAGGATTTTCATTTGTATATTATATTAATATATGTGGGAAAACTGACAAGGAACTATTGGTGGTGGAGATATGACATCATTCTATTGGACCTATATGTAATGACAAGTAAATTAGATGATTAATTGATGGTTTGATTGATAAGATTGATTTGATTTGTACCTTTTCTTTTAATAAAAAATTATATATTAAAAAACATTTTTTTTGCATTGTCCTTTTCAAAAATAAAAATATTGTCTTCAAAAGCAAGCCTAAGGAAGGACAATAGTCAAAAGTCATTCTGGTCAAATTTTTGGATTTTTAGTTTTCTCCTGAATAAACGTGTTTCATTCATCACTCTTTTTATGTTTCAAAATTTATCGTGAATGATAAATAAAATGTTGTCAATAAATTTTAAAAAATAACTAAAATATTATTTATAGATTAATTTTATAAAAAAAGACAGAAAGAAAAAATCTCCATTGAAAAAAAGATGTTTTGTGATAGGAAAAAAAATGTTAAAAAAGTTGAGAAATAATAGTTTTTAACATCCTTTCAAACAAGCCTTAATTGTTATTAGATTATTATTTCTTTTTTTTTAAAATGGAAGTTTAAATATTGATTTAATAAACTATAGTTATTTATTCCTATTAGATATGTTTTTGCCGCGAATCTAGCTAAAATTAAAATATAAATACCAAGCAATATGATTTTTTATATTCAATAGATAACGTGAAGTTTTGTTTTAATTATTATTATCGAAAGTTAAATGCATTTACAAAAGTTTCATATAAAACAATCCAGAAAATTGATAATATACGAAACCCTAAATTTAACGATGCGCCATAAAAAGAGCTTGGTGATGATTTTAATTATTTATTGAAATTTAAAACACGCTTCTTTATTAAATATTATATAAACAAAGAAAGCATTAAATTCTATTTATATTTTGAGAAAATATAAACCTAAATTGTACACATGCCAAATGAGTGGGGAAAAAAAAATCAAACTTCAAGATTGTCAAAATATATTACAACATAAACACAATACCAAAAATCAAGCTGGTACTAACTCAAAAAAATAATAATAATAAATTAGCTGGTACTTTATTGTGTAATTGTTTATTTATATTGTACTTTTATTACATTCTAAAGTAAATTAGTGCTCTTCTTTTGAATGCGGGGTAATTTTTTTAAAAAATATTAATTCATTAGCTAGTGGGGAAGGCTGAAAATATTATACTTTTTTCAAAAAAATAATTGTAATGAAAATGATATAAAAAATCATTATAAAAATATAATACTTTTCAAAGTATTTGTAATGAAAGTGAGTTTTAAAACTATTTGTAGAATCGTAGGTGTTTTTTTTGTCCATGTATAAATAGTCTTTCAAACAAATGATTTCAAATATGACCGAAATTGTTTTGAAAAGACAATTTTTTACGAAAAATTAGAAATTAACACCGATGGAATTTAAGTCGTAGAAATTATGTTTTGAAGACATAATTTCGCCCTACGTTGAATAACACATCATATTACTTTTTTATAAGATTAAATTATAAAAAAATACCTTTAAACTTTATCTTTTGTTTTAAAAATATTCTTATTTTTTTAAAAGTTATAATATTACACTTGACTTTTTATAAAAGTTTCAAAACTACTTTTAGAATAGAAAAAAATCGTTAGAATATTAGACTAAAAGTCGACATATCTGAATGACGTTCTTTCAAACTTAATTCAAGTAAGCATCCTAATCACCGTCACGTTGTTTTAGTAATTTTGAAACATTTATAAAAAGTAAAAAATAATATTTTGTAACTTTTGAAAGAATATAAGTATTTTTTAAATAAATGACAAAATTTAAGGATATTAATTTTTATAATTCCTTTAAGATTGCAATTTTTTATATATAGCTATAATTAATTAAAAAAGAAAGAAAGAAAGTCCATACTTACTTAGTGATATGCTCTTTTTGGGTAATTAAATAAAAAAAAATAATAATAATAACAAATTAACAAGTACATTATTTATTTTTTTGCAGGCAATGACAAAGTTTATGGTGGAGTCCACCACTAAAATGCTAAACGAGTGGAGCAGCCTCGTAAACTCCGCCCAACCGGAAATCGACGTGGAGAGAGAAATCACCGCCACCGCCGGCGACATTATCGCAAAGGCCAGCTTCGGAATTTGCAACGGCGGCGGCCGAGACGCCTTCCACAGCCTCAGAGCCCTTCAATTCACTCTCTTCCAAAACAGCACCTACGTCGGCGTTCCTTTCAGCAGCCTTTTTCTCTACCCGGCCCGAACCCTAGCCGCCAAGCGACTCGGAGCCGAAATCGATCGGCTCTTCTTGTCCATCATATCGGAGAGGAAACTGTCGCCGGATTCCTCCTCCTCCTCCGATTTGCTCAGCCGGTTGATTGAGAGTCAGAGGAACGCCGGCGGCGGCGGCGGTGGCAAGATGAGGCTGACGACGAGAGAACTGGTGGATGAGTGTAAGACTTTCTTCTTCGGCGGCCACGAGACGACGGCGCTGGCGATTAGTTGGACGCTGCTGCTGCTGGCGACGCGGCCGGAGTGGCAAAATATTTTACGAGAGGAGATTAAAGAGGTTATTGGAGATAAGGAGATTGATTTCCCCATGCTTTCTGGGCTCAAAAAGGTTAGGGTTTTTCCCTTTTCTTTTCTTTTTTGGTTAAATTACCCCAGCCAATTTTAAATTTAAATTAAATTTTATAAAATATTTAATAAATCTATGAATTTACAATTCTATGTTTAATAAGTTTATGAATTTTTAAAACATGTCTAATAAGTTTTTAAATTTTCAACTGCTAAGAAGGTTTTTGAATTTTTAATCTTGTATCTAACAGACACTCAACCTATTTGAAAATTTTTAAATATGTCATAGATCTTTAGACACAAAGTCAAAAGTTCATAAATCTATTAAACATAAAATGAATAGTTCAATACAATTTTTTTTAGATCTATTATAATATAAACATAAAAATGGAAGGATTAAACTTATAATTTAACCCAAAAAATCTCTGCATATAACTAATAAATGTAAAAGCAAATACAAACAACCACAAATAATTTTTGTAGCTTTGAAGCCCCAAAAGGTAAAGGAACCCTTTTCCTATCTAGCTCTAGTTTAGACATGTAATTATTTTCTTTAAGTCTAGCCATTTCTAAATTTTATAAAAAAAATTGTAACTAAATTACATAACAAGGATACTTTTCATTAGCCAAAGTGAGTATAGTTTAACGATAATTGACATGTACTCATTTTTTGAGGTCGGAGATTCAAATCTTTATCTCTCACATTTGTTGTTATACTTCATTTGGATAGAGCCGATGTAATATTATTTTCCTCTCTCATTTCCACATAAAATTAGCACAACCCCATAAATCTCAAACCCTAAAACTCCAATTCTACAACACTTTTCAACTCATTTACAATGATAACTACCCTAATCATCACAAGGTGTTTGATAAAATGTGTGCAGATGGGATGGGTGTTCAATGAGGTACTTAGGCTATACCCATCAGCTCCAAACATACAAAGACAAGCAAAAGGAGACATTGAAGTTGGCGACATGAAGATCCCAAAAGGGACCAACATATGGATAGACATCGTAGCGATGCATCACGACCCGACCCTGTGGGGCGAGGACGTGAACGAGTTCAAGCCCGAGAGGTTCAAGAAGGACAGCATTCATGGAGGGTGCAACCACAAGATGGGATATTTGCCATTTGGTTTTGGAGGGAGAATGTGCATTGGCAGAAACTTGTCTTCTATGGAGTATAAGATTGTGCTAACCCTAATTCTCTCTAGGTTTTCACTCTCTCTTTCTCCTTCTTATTCTCATTCTCCTGCCATTTTGCTCTCTTTGAGACCTGCCCATGGCCTTCCTCTCATTGTAAACCCCCTTCACCCTTAACTTTCCTACCCATTATTGCCATTCTCCTTAAAGCTTCTTAATTAATACCTTTACTTTACAATATATGGTCATTCATAAAGATATCTGCAATTCTAATTATTGGTCATCTAACATTAGGTTTTATGACCTTAATTATTGGGGAATGTGGGAGTATGATTAAAGCTATAGGTTTTAGATTTTTTCAACATATTTCATTTTAATATTGGTAATCGTCATTCCTGACTTTTATATCAATCTTTTGTATTGTAGAGATTTTTTTCTCTTCATCATTATTATATATTTTTCTTTCCAATATGCAATCTCTATCTTACATTAAAAATATATGGGGTGAAGATTCAAACATCTAATTTTTTGGTCAATGATATTATATTGTATTCATTTGAGCTAAATTCAAATTGGCTCCTAAATTTTAAGAGTTATGTCTAATAGATTCTTAAACTTTAAAGAGTTCCAAAC
Source organism: Trichosanthes truncata (assembly GCA_033996785.1). Classification (NCBI taxonomy): domain Eukaryota; kingdom Viridiplantae; phylum Streptophyta; class Magnoliopsida; order Cucurbitales; family Cucurbitaceae; genus Trichosanthes; species Trichosanthes truncata. The sequence goes on from JAWPNB010000003.1 coordinate 90,356,937, forward strand.
AAGTCCCTAAACTTTCAATATTATGTGCAATAAGCCCATAAATTTAAAAAAAAAATCAAATAAATATCTAAACTTTCAATCTTATGTTTAATAACTCCACGAACTTTCAATTTGGTATCAAATAAATCTTTGATTTATGAGACATTTTTAAAAATTATGTTCAAAGATCTATTAGACACAAAATTAATAATTTTAGGGTATCTATTAGACACAAAATTAATAATTTTAGGGTATCTATTAGATATTTCAAAGTTCTATTCAACACAACAATTGAAAGTTTGAGGACCCTACTAGGCATAATCTTAAAATTTTAACAAAACTTATAGTTTAATTTAAACTTATTTAGTTGATAATATTAATAATCACAACTTTTTTACAATAGTAAAAGATAATGTTTTGAAGGGATTTATCATTTATAATGAGACTTAACCTTATATGAATGACATGTTCTTTGTCAAAAGAGGCAGACATATATGACAACATATATCCTTTGTCAATAGAAGCAACATCGTATAAGTAGAGATGCCCATTTTTTCTACGTGGACGGACTCCGCGGGGATCCGCCTCTAACAGGACGGGAAATCCCCGTTTTAGGTGGGGAATGAAGAGAGGGAGTGGAGAAGAATTTTTTTTCGTTACCTAACGGGGATGGGGACGAGGAATACATTCTCCGTCTCCATCCCGACCCCGACCCCGTCCCCACCCCAATTTCTTCTTTTTTTTAATATATATATATATATCTAAACTTTTATTAAATATTATTTTGTTTTTCTGAGGAAATTAAAAAAACAAATTCTTGTAAATAAAAATCTCTTATTATGAATTAACAATTTAAATAGAAATTTTCAAAAAAAAAAAATTTATTTAATCAAATTTTAAAAAATAAAAATCATAAACATAGTTTATTCCTCGCCGGAAATCTCCACCCCTTTCCCTGCGAAATTAAATGGAAATTTTTGTTGGGACGGAGAATGAAATGGAGGGTGAGGCCAAGGACTGAGAAGTCATTCCTCCACCCTATCCTGCCCCGCCCCGCCCTATGGACTATCTCTACATATAAGAATGACTTTTTTTTTTTTTTTTGAAACAAGAGTGACTATTTAAATTGCCAAAATTGACATGTAAACATGTGGTTTCTTACACTTAAAAAATTAATTAATCAATTTAAAAAAAAAAAAAAAAAAAAAAAAAAAAAAAAAAGTGGTTTCTTACTTGCTTATAAAATGAACATTTTCTCTAAAAAAATTGTTCTTTTTTTCTCTCTTCTCTATGATTGCTTACATATTTTTGAGTTCAGTAGTTCTCATGTAGCTGAAATGCACTCACGAGATTAATAGTCCTTGAAATAATACGGTTCAAGTTTTTATTCTATATTATACTTTCTATTGGAAAACTTTAAATAAATATGAAAAAAAAAACGTTATAAACTCAATTATTGTAAAAATTATTATATACTTTGAATCTGTCGTGAATCTTTTTTATGCGATGCTTTTACTCAACCAACTTTAGACCAAAAAGAGAAATTGAATAGTGGAAGCCAACGTTTCAAATCTTTTCACTAAGAAAAAGCATTTCCTATCAAATATAGCTTGATTAAAATTAATTATGATCCAAAGAATTGTAACATACTTCAACACTATTGATTTATTCGAAACAATTCTTGTTTAGTTCAACAATATGTAGAAGTAGAGATTTAAATCTACGAACTTTTGATCGAGAATATAATGTATTGATTAATTGAGCCAAAATAATTACACAGGAGCATGTCTAGAAATAAAAAGAATTAAGAATACAAATAAATGGAACATGACACAATAACCACATTTATAAATTGAACTTGAATAATGTTAAATACAACTTCAAAAAAAAAAAAAAAAAACTTTTTACTTTTCCTTTTATCCTTTTTTTTTAAAAATAATCTGTGCTATAAATTCATAAGTGTGTGTATTGCTAGCTTCTGTGTCTCCTCCCCAGTAAAGAAGTTACCATGGACAGCTGTTTTGCTTTCCAATCTTTTCAAAAGAATTTGTTTTATAAATTCCTCTGCCTGAACCTGTAATGTTTCTTAATGTGGGTTAGATTGGTGGAAATTGTTTTTTTTTTTAAAAAAAAAACTGAATACTGATGAGAATTAATTATTACCAGAGTTATTTATGGTATAATATTATGGCAAGTAGAGTCACATGGATAAGCACAATCAATCTCCTTTATGTTCCTTCTGTTAAAGTACCAATCTCCAACTGCTTCTGCTATGCTCTACAAAATTAAACCACTTTGATTTTATCTTCAAAAAAAAAAAAAAAAGGTTTAATAGACTCTTGAATTTTAGTCCCTCAACATTCATCTACTAGATTTTTAAACTTTAAAAAGTATCTAATAGGTTCTTGACTTTAAAAATGTCAAATTGCTCCTTGAACTTTCAATTGTATTCACATTTCTTAAAATTAATGATTTTATTAAACATAAAATTGAAGTATGTCTCTAATAGGACATTAAACTTTCAATTCTTTGTCCAATAGGCTCATGAAATTTGAAAAATGTTGAGTAGATCAAAGACCTATTAGAGATAAAATTGAAAGCTCTGAGACTTATTAGACACAAAATCGAAAGTTTAAAAACTTATTCGACATTTTTTCAAGTTTAAGAACCTATTTGGCACAAACTTGAAAGTTTGAAAGTTCAAGGGCGAAACTTGTAATTTAAACACACAAAAAACCCTTTCCTCAACTTTATGTGTGTTGTGATAAAGAAACAATTAAGTACCTTGTTGTCAATTGTTGGTGAATCCTCAGCAAACCATGTGTCTTGTGACTCACTTTGGCAATGAGCAAAACATGAATTTATGAACATTCCTCCTTTGCTTGAATATTCATAGAATAATCTTAATGCAGAAAGCATACTCATTCTTAGACCTATCATTTTTAATAAGTAAAAAAAAAAATCACTCCAAAGTCTAAAACCAATTGATAAGTTTGTAAAGTGAATTAGAAAGCTTACAACAAAGGAGCTTAAACAAAGGCAGGATCAGAATTAGTAGGATACATATATAGTTTAACCCCTAATACTCGGATACTTTCTCAATTTGGTCTCTAATTTTTTAAAATCTCATCCTTTGTGTATTGAATTTGTATTCAATTGTTCTTATGATCACTAAATGCAAAAAGAATTATGATATATGAATTTAAAAATTAAAATTTTAATGAGTTTGTCAATGGTTAGTATACCAACATCATAATTAGTCAATTTTTTTATAACAAGAAGCAATTTCAAGTCAAGTTATTAAATGCAAAATCATATGAAATAAGTAAATTTTTCTTATGGGTGAATATCATGTCGATTTCATCAAATTAAAACATACATAGTAGGTTAAAGTACAAATTTGGTCCCTATGGTTTGGAGAAAATTAGAATTTAGTCCTTATAGTTTCAAAGGTTAGAATTTCATCCCTATGTTTTGATAAAACCTCATAAATAGTCTCTATGATTTGATAAAACCATTATAAATAGTCCCTATGTATGAACTATTCATGAACGTTTTATCAAACCATAGGGTCTAATTCTAACATTTAAAACTATAGGGACTAGATTCTAACTTTCTCAAAACCATAGGTACCAAATTTGTAATTTAACCTACATAGTATATGGTTTGACCAATAGTCATCGAGGTTAAGTACAAACAGACTTAGAGTGATTGGGTTCAAACTCTATTGTGACGTACCTATGATATACGAGTTTCCTTGACAACCAAATGCAATAGAATCGATCAAAAATTGAAACTTTTAAAAGATTAGGGACAAAATTGGAAAAAGACTAAGCCTAAATTTCTTGTGCTAAATTAGGGAAGGGGGAATGTGGAGAGTACCTTGCAGTACCTCAATCTGTAGTTCACTACATTCTGCTGGATCCAGTTTGCAGTGATTCCAATGTCCACGTAAATCAGCTGACGGTGGCACCAATCCATGATGAAACTATTTGATTCATGATTCAAAGGGCTTCAAATTAAGATATGATATTTGCCAATGCCATCACATTAGCAGATAAAAAGGAAAAACTTTTGTTCAATTACTTGGTAAACATCATATGCTGAATTCAGAATGAAAAATGGAGTAGTTATGTACTTCAAGGAATACTGAGGGAATATGCACTGCACATCATGAAAAAAGAACTTTAGAACCATATGTAGGGCTTGCTTGGAATGACTTTCTAAGTGCTTAAAAACACTTTTTTGGACTTAGAAAGTTAAAAACACTTTTTTAAGCACTTAAAAAGTCATTCCAAATAGGCTCGTTGTAATGTAAAATAAAGTGATGGGGTGGATTCTGGCTAAGTAAAGAAGTACCAAATCTGGAAAGTAAGAGGAGGCTGTGCAGTTTTCATTCAGATTTGGCTCCATCCCCTGTCATCCACACCTTGCACCACATTAATGTGTGTTCAGAACACATACAACACTTTTATGACATTTGAATGTTAACTTTAGGACAGATAAAAATGTGTACACTGATAAACTACCATTGAATCCAAAAGCTTAAGCTAATAGGATATCAAAATTTAATCATTTATTCGTATATTCGATATTCCCTCTCATGGATTTAGGAAATTAGCCAAAGTGACTATCAATATTAAGTGGGAAGGAAACCATGGGTTGGCCTAGTGGTCAATAAGTACTATTTAACTAATAAAGAGTTTAGAGGAGGATTTAATACCCTACGAGTTACCTGGCAATTGTTAAGGACAACAAAACCTCCACATATCTCCAACAATGGTATGATAGTGTCCACTTTAGGCATAAACCCTCATGGCTTTGCTTTTAGTTCCACCCAATGGCCTCATACCAATAGAGATAATTATCCTCACTTATACCCATGATCATTCCCTTCCCTAGCCAATGTAGAACTTTGTTTGCACTCCTAACAACAACTAGATGTGGTAAGGACAGGCGATTGTCCAGTGAGAATAGTCAAGGTGTAGGAAAGCTGGCTCAAACACTTACATATATAAAAATATATATATATTAAGTGGGGGATTTGACATTTCTAGGTTTGAACATAAGCCTGTTACTTTGATAGGTTACAATATATTTAATCATCTATTCATATTCTTAACGCTCTTTCTTTTTACCACCACCCCTTTTACAAATTCAACCAAGGAAAAGTTTACTGTTTAAATTTTCTTTCTTTCTAGAGTTTCATCTAGTATAAATCTATGAAAAAGTTGATAGGTTGGAGAGAAAAATAGGTCATCCTTTAAGAATTGTTATGGTGGGAAGAAAAACTAAACTAACACTAATACAACATGAATAAGATAAAAGCATTGAATTGTGTTCATATTGATGGGAAAAATAATGTACCTGCAGAGCCACAAGATCCTTATAGAAGTTCCTCATGGTGTGGTTTAAACCAATATCTCTTCTGTGAAAATGGAGAAAGCAAACATGAACTTTTTCTTTTCTAAGGAAATATTAAAAAGCACATAAAAACATGAACTTTCAAAATGGTTTAAGAAGGAGCAAATAACTCACAAGTCAAGAAAAAATCCAGCATCACTCAAGCATTTGACAGTGGCATTCCTCGGCAAATAGTTGGTGAAATTTTCACAGTGCAGAAAAGTTGCTAGACCTCCAGCAGAGCAACCAGAAAGCAAAGCCTACAAAAGGGCCAACAAAACAACAGCTTCAATTTTCTAGCATCAATATCATTTGACATAAATATGGTCTCTAGTTACATGTTCATAACTTAGTTTTGGAAAAAGAAATGTCAATTGAATGCAAATGAATTTTCAAGCACCTATAGATTTTTTAAAGAAATGGCTGTGATTTATAAATTATTATACCAAACTTGAAATTGAATAATAGTTTCCATATGATAGTGTGACTACCGAAACAGTTTCAAATAATTACAAAATGGCTTAAGTCATGTATTGGTCTCTTAACCTTTGCAAGATTTTTTTTTACCTAAAATTTCAAAATGTCAATTTTTGTCTTAAACCTTTTTAGTTTATTCTATTTTTGTCTCAACTTTTTCAAAATGTTTATTTTAGTTTGTTTTTTTTTTACTAAATTTATTTTAGTTCTTGAAGTGTAAGAAAATATGCATTTTAGTACTTATCTTTATTTTGTTTTAACTGAAGGATAATGTAGATTTGAGTATATATATTAACATGTCAATGCGGGTATTTATTGGAGCCAAGTAAGTTGGCTGATATGAGTATTAGTAAGCAAATAGTCGGATATTAGTGTAGGGTTTTTTTGGCCAAATATTAGAATTTAGAAGAGAGCAATCCCACATCTGAAAGGAGTAAGAAAGTTGGGCTCCAAGTACTATAAAAGGAGCCTATGGTTTTGATTTCAAATCATCCCAATTCAAAACATAAGTCTGATACACTAACTTTAGTTGTGTGAATGGTATAAAGCTTTGTGATAATCCCATGAAATGGGAGTAAATTATCACAATTTTCACTCTTAGACCCCGCTAAAATTCGAGTTGTTTGCAGTCCGTTGTCAGTTTTGTAGCGATTATGTGGGTACTAATTTAAGCAAGCAAGAATGTTGAAAAATCTTCTTTTATTCCCTTCTTTGGTTGAGTATTTTCTGATTTTGGGCAGGTTTTCCCGGGTTGGTGAGCAAATTTTGTGAGCTGGAATGCTGAATTGTGGTTGCCAATGCTACAGCATTGTAGCCCACATTCCTAATGAGGTTGCCAGTGCTGCAGCATCGTGAGCCACATCGGGACACAGTTTTTACGGAAAATTTACTGCTTGCATCACCATATAAGTCAGTATTTACTAAATACCAAGCCAATAGCCTGCTGCCACGTGGATGAAGAGAGCTAAATCAGCCCTTTTAGGGAAAAGGAGAGCAGAATCCTCGAGGAGGAGAGTTGGAGAGGCCGAAAAGGGGAGAAAAACCCAGAAAAATAGAAGAAGAAAGGAAGAGAGCTGCTGTTTTTGGGCTGTTTTCCAGAAGAAGAAGGAGATTCGTCATCCTCTACTCCCTCTTTCTCGTTTCCTTTCTAGTTTCTACCTTATAGTTGATGATTTTTGTATTGCCCTAACTTTTTTATCAAGCTTTTAGCTACATTAACGTATTTTTGTACCCATTTTGGAGATAACTCTTAGATTAATTGCAAGATGTTGTTGATTTCTGAGTTTTACTGGTTTATTCTCTGTTTTAAGGTCATGGGCTAAGTATTTTTAGGGCTGGAATTTAGGGAATGATGTGGTTGGTTGAAACCTTTTGATTCAATGCTTTTCTATGAAGTTATACTTCCATTTGTGGTGTTTATTGTAAGTTCTTACTTGAGTTTGATCACCTTAGGTAAGACATAAGCTAGTTCTTAATACTGAAAGGGTTAAGAATGGGTGGATTAGCATAAATGGAGCAAGTAAATTCTTGGTAGAATTTGTGGGGTGTAGACATACATTCCAAGCTTGTGATTTTGGGGAATTTGGGTGTCATTAGTGTTATCTAGCATTGGGTTTTCATAGACATATGTTTAACTCAAGGTTAAAGATAAGAAAATCGAGTTCAAGTTGTTTTTGGGTCGGTTGTAAGTGAAAATTCCTTTCTGTATAACAATGTGGTGTTTAATGCTGTAGCATTGATGGCCTCATTTGGTAAAAACTGCTACTGCACCCTTAAATTCCAGCCCCTTGTTTTCATCATTTTAGTACTTGTGTAGCCTCTCTAATCGTTGTTTAAAGTTATACTTTGCATTTCTAAGTCTCTCTTAGTTTAGTAGTTGGTTTTGTGCTCGTGTTTAGTCAAATTGCAAGTTTAGTTGCATTCTTTAGCTAGTTTTTGTTGGTAAGTTTTGTGCTTAATTCCAATAAATTTACTTGCATTAGTCCTCGTGGGATCGACCTTGTTTACCATTTACTACCTACGATTGCGTATGCTTGCGTAGTGAGTTTTTGCACAACACTTTGAGAAAGTGTTTCTTTGTAATTGGGGTCGAAATGAGAATTCTATGTGATTGTAACAAATTTTCACATAGTGGAGTTTCTTTATGTGGGTCATGATTTTTCTTCAGTTTTGGAGTTTTTCACGTAAATTCTTGTCTTTCTTATTTTTGTTATTTTTTTTTAATTTCTCGGTTATTTTTCTGCTTATTTTTGTAATAGAATGGGAGGTTTTTTCCCCAACAATTAGGTCACAAAACATTAGCAATGACCAAAAGGAGATTTACCCCATATTATTTTTTAGTATTTTTCTCCTTGTTGGAAAGGAATCTGGCCAAAAAAGTTAGCACAATTATAAAAGTCACACTGGTTACAGGAAACCAAAATGATAATTTAGAGGTCAAATCAAGACATAAGAAATAGTAGGCATTATTAATATTTGAAGACACATTTATATTTATACCTTCCTTGCTGTCCCCAATCCTTTTGGTAGAAGGTCAAGAATGATGGATTCCCATATCTTTTGCCCTTTGAAATAAAGCAGTGATGTCTGTGTTTTTATGGAACCAACTTGAGATTAGATAGATATGGCTTGGGGAAAAAAAACACTCAGCTTTATGAGGTTTAGAACAAGGAAGAACATGAAACAGAACAATAATGTCAGAAAGTTTACCCCATTGTCAAACAAGGCATCTCCTCCAAATGAGGCTCCGTCACAGTACCTGAGTTTCACACGGTTCCAGTTATAAAAATCTGGTCCACAGTGATCAACAAAATCACAAATGATTTATTAGTTTCGCTGGATAAAAGGTCTATTTTAGTCTAAAATCTAAACTTTAAATTATATATATATATATATTTATTTATTGGCCCTTAGACTTTTAAAAAAGAATTAGTTTGGCTCTGGCTATTATTTTACTACCTAAAACCTACACAACCCCAACCAATCTATGACTCTAATACATGCACACATAGGTGCATTAAAATATATATTGAAGCCACATCTATCTATTCATTTAGACCACGGATGATAATTGATGGTGAATACCAAAATGATTATTTTTTAAAATTATAGAGCTAAAATAAACATTTAATATAGAGACTGGAGTGAATCAACCTACTTAAAAGTTAAGATACTAAAATAGACATTTTAAACAAACTTCAAAGTTTATAGACCAAAATAAAAATTTTAATCATATAATTATTTCTTAACATTGAAACTCAATTATAAATTAGGTTAAAAGACACTTTTGGTCCTTGTCCTTTCATTGAAGTAACGATTTAGTCTACAACTTTAGTTTGTAACGATTCGATCCATATACTTTCAAATTGGTAATAATTTAGTTCTTGAACTTTAGTAGGTAACAATGTAGTCTATGTGGTTTAAAATTTATAACAATTTAGCTCCTACCATAAAAATTGTCATCAAAATTAAGTATTAATTTTTATCTACTAACAATTTAGTTACGTAGTTTATATATGCATTGGTCTCTCATCATTATATCAATCTGTTAAGGACAACGAACTCCCCACATATCTCTACAATAGTATGATATTGTTCACTTTAAGCGTAAACCCTTATGACTTTGCTTTTAGTTCCACCTAAAAGGCCTCATATCAATTATCCTCACTTATATATCTATGATCACTCCATTTCCTAGCGAATATGGGACTTTATTTGTACTCTTAACACAATTCACGTACCTAAGAAACTCTTAACAATATTTTTCGTGATAAAAAACTAAACCATAGCCGAATTTTAACATATATGAACTAAGTCATTTAGAAACTAAAATTTAGAGACTAAATGGGTACTTGGGGGTGAGTTCAAAGACAAAGTCACATTTGTGAGTTTTTGAGACAAAGAAAGCAGAGTAGAATTTGAAAGCTGTCTTGCAGTTGCAATGCAACAATATGAAAGCAATATAAGCTGGTGTCTCTCCGCTGCAATTCTACTTTAGGTGATGTAGTGGATAGCTGTCAGCTTTGCCAGAACCAACCCATTCACGTGAAGGCTGCAGACAAGACACAGACAGCGCCCAATTTACTAGAACGTGGGCCATGTCCTCTTCATGCCTTTCACTTTTCCCCCCCAAACTTTCCAAATCTACCCTCCCTCTTTTCCTAAATTATTCAAAACGTCCTCCACCTTATGATCTAAAAAGTTTCACTTATATTCTTCGATTCAAATATGCCTTTAAACAATTTTACTGTTAAATAATTTTCGAAATTAACATCGTTGTTAAGTTATAAATGGATTAATGGCATGGCTTTTAAAAAAACGAACCACAATCGTGACAAGTACTAATAGATAACACTTTGTTTTAATGGTAAAATTGTTAAGAAGTATATTTAAATCAATTTTAAAAAGTCGAAAGTAGAAATAAACTTTTTAAACGATAGAGACATAATTGAAATTAACCTCCGAGCATTTGTGGTAATCTAGACCCCCTTTGATAACCATCTTGTATTTTTGGTAAGTTTTTCACCTATCTTAAAATACATATTTTGAATTCTAAGCCAACACAAACAAAAACTACTTTTTTTATTTAAAAAAAAAATGGTTTGGTTTTTTAAGATTATTTTAAAAAATAAGTAATAAAGCAAGAAAAGTATAGATAGATGTAGTATTTATAAGTTTAATAGTCAAAAATAGAAAATTAAAAACAAAATTATTTAGATTTTTTTTTTCTATTTTTTAAGGTATCATGGACGAAGCTGATCACAACACAATGACAAACTAGTCAATCATGTGACTGCCCTTTGAACTCTGTCCCAAAATATTAATTTTCTAGCTAATCATGATCAAATAATGCATTAAATTTTTTTTTAATCTACGTTCAGAACCATATTATTATTTGCGGTAAAAAAAAAAAAACACAGGAATCTTAATGGGCATCTCAATAAGAAAATGTTAATTGGAGAGAAAAAGAGATTAATTTAGGTAAAATGAAATATTGAGAGAAGAAATACCTGGGTTAAGAGAGGCATTATTGCTAAGCATACCATTGAAGTCTTCCCATTTGGTCATCAAACGCGTTGAACCTCTTCGGGTATTCGCTCTTTCCAAACAAGACTTTACATCATTGCACCACCCACCTCCCTGTCATTCACAACCTTTGACTCTATTATATCACCTACCAGCTGTGCTTCATAATTCACAACTTTACCAAACTTAAATTTTTAGGTTAAAATATTATTTCGGGATTTGTTCTATTTTAATACACAATACTTTCAAATCTCTAAATTTAATCCTGAACTTTTAATAAATCTTTAAATTAGTCTATATTGTTAATTTATGTCAACATTACAAAAACAAAAATCTGTGTTAGACTTCTTTTTATAAATTTTGAAAACATATTCACACTGTTGAATAAAAATTATTATTATTTTATCAAGTTTGATAAAAATTAACTCCAAACTAATAATAAATACTAGTTTTAAGATTTGTTGAAAGTACTTAGATTAAATTTGGACATTTAAAAGTTCATAAACTAAAAAGTTGCCTAAGCCTGCATCCAAGTCAATTTAAACATGGTTCAATTGTTCGAATTTCAACTTAATTTGCAATACTATATTTTAAAGGATCATAAGAATAATAACTTATAACTTTTTTTTAGTTCAACAATACGGGTGGTGAAGATTGCTAACATGAGTTAGCATGTACTCTCGACCAAGAAGTCAGAAGTTCGAATCCCCTCTCCACATTTTGCTGAACTAAAAAAAAAATTGTGCAGTGGAGATTTGAACCTCTCACTTCTTTATCAAGATTATGGTATTTTAACTTGTTGAGTTATGCTCATCTTGGCAAAATAATAACTTACTCGCCACACACACATATTTTTGGTGGGACCCACCAAAACCAAATAAACCAAAACGAGCAAATTTCCCGTGAAGATTACTCATTCTCTCTCACTAACAACACCGGTTGGGACCATGCAAGAAAAGTGAACCATACCATTACCACATGCATATCCATTTTAATGCCTCTTAATTTTACACCTTATGGCTTGGCTGCCCATCTTATCTTTTCTTGTCTAAGCCGCAACCTCCGAATGAAGAAATAATTATACATCTATATTGGTGGGCCCGGGCCTAAAACTTTTATAATTATTTCGCCCTTGCATGCAACACTTTAAATTTGGTGATGAATATAGTAACATCATTAACATAAGATTCTTTTTCGAATTTTAACTTTATCTTTATTTTTGGGATGAGGGTACGACTTCATCTAAATGAAATATAATTTATGGTAACCATTTAATAACTAAGGAGCTTTAAATAGCAATTTGATACTAAATTTCGAAATAACATTATATATCTAAATTTTTACATTTGTTTCAAAAAATACTTATATTCTTTCAAAAGCTGCAATATTACTCTTGACCTTTTATAAAATGACATTCAATAGTAGTTTTGAAACATTTATGAAAAGTCAAAGGTAATATTGCAATTTTTGAAAGAATAAGAATATTTTTTAAACAATTGGCAAAATTTAAGATTCTTTTTTTTTAATAATTTACCCTTATATTTATATATATATATATACACATACCACGGAATCCTTATGATTTGCGCCAACCAAGCATGGGAAATAAATACGCAACAAGCGAATACCGACAAATAGTCCCAACCCACAGCAAGCCAAACACAACAAGGACCACTGTGCAAAGAAATCTAAGAACGATGTCGTATTGGTTTCAGAGAACACGAACAGACGGAATTTCTGGAAAACTTCTAATCATACTGACCCAACTGATGATGTAACGTCAAAGTAAACTGTATTAATTGAGAAATAATCATACTGTAATTAATTTTAGCCAAATATATGTCTTGGTTATTTATGTTTGCGCATTTTTTCAATTGGAAGTTGGAACCTTTTTTTGTAATGTATTAAAAGTTTTCAATGAAAACTTTATTGACACGACATTAAAATTGACTAACAAGATAGATGATGATTTAATGTCAAAATAAACTGTATCAAGTGCGTGTGTGTTTTTTTAATATATAACAACTGCATTAATTAAGTTGAAAAACTCCCTATTTTAATTTGATTAAATAAACTTGACAAATTTTTGGATAAAAAAATTATAAAATACTTTTAATACTCACCCATAAAACTTAAAACTTATTTGACTTAATACGTAATAACTAAGGGGCTGTTTGGGGCACTAAGTGAGTTATAATAACATGAGTTATAATAGTCTGTGGGTTATAATAGTCTGTAAAATAATATAATATTATTTAAAATACAGAGTTGTTTAGTCTAAAGTTATAATAGTCTATGTTTGGGGTGTAGAGTATTCCACATGTTATTATAATCCTAGCCCCAAACAGCCTCTAACTAAATCATTACTCCCCAGCGAGGGTTAATAAGGATGCCAGATAGGAGTCAGACGTGTCGTGCGCTCATTGGACGATACCGCAATTAATTATAATACCCAAAAATAGAAATAAACAAAATAAAATCAGAATAAACAGAAGAGAAATGATTCACCTCGAACTGCAGAAGCCAGTTTCCCGCTCCGGCGCCGAATCCTCTGTCCAGGTGGTACGCCGGCAAGCTTCCGTCCAAACAAACTGAGCCAAATACAAAAACAAAACAGAATCCGATAAAATTCCATCAGAGAAAGAAAAAAAAAAAAACGAGTCGAATCTATTTCACTTACAGGCTCGGATGGAAGAGGCGTTCCGAACCACCGTCATCTCCACCAGAAGCCGCGCTCCGGCGAGCGGCGGCCACCGCAGCGCTGCAGCAAGCAGAAACAGAACTACTACTAACGAAGCTTCGACGGCGGCCGGATTCATCTTCAGGCTTCGCCGGCGATCAGCAACGGTGCATTCGAAGGGCAGAAGAAGGGGGGATTTTGTGTGTGTGTTTAGGCGAATGAAGTGTTTCAGTGTGATGCAGTGGCTTCGACTGGGGGGATTTATTACGTGGTGGTTGGATAAGAATTTGACATTGAATGAGGTAATATTTACGTGAGTTGCCATTGAAGGTTTTTTTTTAATTATTTTTTAAGCCGTGGAAATTTGTGGGAAAGTGGATGGGATTCCATTTTTTTGATGAGTAATACTACTGCACCCATTTGCTCACTCCAACTACACAGAAAAAAATTTTAAAATATTTAAAAAAAAATAGTTTGTCATGTGGCAAATTTTGGATGGACAATTTTTTTCCTTTTTTGATGAATTTGTGATGTCGGTTAGATGGAATAATAGGAAGTAAATATTAACTTGTTGGTCGTGAAGTTACCATTTTGTTTCTCTCGTGAATGCTTACTAGTTGGTTAAATTGTCAAGGGTGTAAATATTATTTTGGTTAATTTTAGTCTTTTGTGGTTTCAAAATATATATTTTAGTGCCAAATATTTAAGTTTTGTTCGTTTTAATCTATGTAATTTTAAAAAGTTGATTTTGATTTATGTACTTTAAAAAAGTAACCGTTTCAGTCCCTGTTTGTAAAATTCTAACTCAAGTTTTATACACAATATAAACCCTTCAATACAAAATAACGATAACAGTTCGAGAAATTTAAGTGTAGTGTTGTGCTAAGATTGTGATAGAATAAAATGATATGACAAAGAAAATGAATGGAACAAATTGGTCACTTTTTAAAGTATATCGACTAAAATAGACATTTCAAAAGTATACGGACTTAAATAGACAATGACCAAAATGGTATTTAAACAAATTATTAATTTGGACTTAGTTTCAATTTTATCTTGATCTTGCGGAAATTAAGAGCCTTTTTGGGTATTTAAACAAATCATCAATTTGGACTTAGTTTCAATTTTATCTTGATCTTGCGGAAATTAAGAGCCTATTTGGTAGACAATCTGAAAACATCATTTTGAAAATAAGGGATTCAATGAAAACATGGTTGTATTTTATGTTTTCAAATATGTGTTTGGCAGCAAATTGGAAATTATATTCCAATTTAAACAATTGTTTAAATTGTGTTCTATAATATATTTATAAACTATGAAACTGGTTGTAGTAATAAAATTAAATATTATGTTGAATATAAATCATTATTAATTAATTTATGAACATGTTTTTTTGTTATAAATTTTGTATAATTATTATTTTACAATATCCTATAATTTATAACATATTATATTATACATATTTTAATTTAACAACAATAAATTGAGTTTATAAAATAAAATACTATATTTATTAAAGTTGTTATATGTGTTTAATATAATTCTGCATTTTAAAATTTCAAATTCAAAATTTGGATACAATGAAAACATATGTTGTTTTCAGAATTTTCATTATTTGGATCACATAATCCGAAAATAGTTTTCGAAAATATATCTATCAAACGCATATTTACTAAACTTTGTGAATTCGAAAACATAAAACATAATCTAGATTGCCTACCAAATAGGCTCTAAGTTGTTTGGTTAAATTGCTAGTTTCAATTAGTTATTGTGATCTAGACTTTAGTTTCAACTTTGTTCAAATAATTTTTAGAGTTTCAATTTGAAGTTTACGAATGGGCAAAACTTCAAGAATTATCTCGCACATCTTATGTGTATTTTGCTATGATTTGATTTTTTTTTTTATCTTGTTAATTATATTGTAATGTGACATTGAGTAAAAATACGAGAAAAGTGTAGGCTACTCAAGTGGATAAACGCAAATTGAAAATGGTTTATGATTTTAATCAAATTATAAGGATGAATTAGAACATCTCATGTACGAAAAAAAATTTAGAACATTTAAAACTATATAAATCAATTTGAAACTCAACTTGAAACATACAAGCTAAACTAACAAAAATTAAATTTATATGAACCAGGTCAAGAATATGCCCAAAATTTAAGGATTAAGTTGATAAATTAACCAAAATGCTTAATAAAAATGTTGACCTCTAAACAATTGTCTATTTTACACTTTCAATTTTATTTATTTTTTAAATATTAAGTTTGGTCTCTTCACTTTTATTTTTGGTCACCTAACATTTGAAATATCAATTTGACTCTTGAATTTTTGTTAAAATTTGACTAAATAGTGTCTATCATGTGTCAAAACATGTATATTAATAACTGATATAAAAATTACATTACATTTTCCAAATCTATGTGTATGTTAGATTTAGTCATCCAACATTCATATAATTCTTAATATATAGATAGAGAATAATGGTGAAATTTCATAAAATTTAGATGGATAATACAAGCATAGTTCAATTAGTTAAAACACTATTATAAATGTCACAGATTCAAATGCTTCGCATAAATGAACCAAAAAAAAAAAAACGAAATTTGATGCTTAAAAATTAGAATGACTTGTATAAAATTCGCTAAATTCCATCCAAATTAAACTCTTAAACAACATCGTCTCACAGTTAAAGCTTCCATAATATATATATACACGCATATATAATTCCCTTACAAACTTTTTAGTTTTTTTTTCCTTAAGAGTTTTGTGCTATTTTTGTAATTTAACAAAATCATAATCCCTTCCCTATTAACAAATTTTCGTATTAAAATAAAATATCATATAATAAGTTTGCTTTAATAAGTTAAAAATAATTATAATAAAAGAGAGGGACTTCTTAACTAAAAAGTTTAATAATTTTTCTTCTATTGGAAAATAATGGAAGGAAGATGGAAGTGACAGGCGACTGAGTTGACTTCATTCCAGCATATTCATGCATGTTATATATCATTTTAACTTTCCAATATTACATTTTGATTTGTTATTGGAGAAAAAGAAAATCATTTTAATCTCTAAATTTGTGCATTGATTTCGTGGTTAAGTTTTCACATTACAGCTAATTAAAAAACAAATTATTAATTTTGAAACCTATACTATATTTTCAATATATGAGTGTGTGTATATATACTCGAAACACAAAACTATATACAAAATAAAACATTTGAAAACATAATGCTAAATTCGGCATTCATTTCTGAATAAGTTAAATCACTATTTTAGTTGGTATGTTTTGAGTTTGTCTTTAAATTAATTCATGTGATTTAAAAAAAAAAAAACTATAATCGTATAATTTAGTTAAATGTCCCAAAACATATCCATTGTCAATTACGTTAACAAATTTATTTCCCCCACCCCAAATGTTATTTGAATTGAAAAAAAAAAAAAAAAAACAAAATTTGTTTATGACGTATTTTCCTATAAATGGTTTAGGTATACTTGATAAAATGTTGGTAAAAGTAGATGAAAAAAATTGGGAAATTGTAATGGGTAGCAAAATAGGGTTTCTTATTTGCAAATATAGCAAGTTTTAAAAGAATTTGCAAATATGGCAAAGATTTTAAATAACGTTTTATAATTCCCATTTTACCCTTGAAAATGCGTGCTTTTTTTCCCTTTCTTCCCGTAGTTCCCTGCTTCTTCTCCTATTTGGTTTCCTCTGGTTTTCCTCTTCATCTTTCTTCTTCCTCTTTTGCTTAGGTTTTCTTCTTCTCCTATTTGTGATTAAATTGCTGTAGTTTGAGGTTTTCGTTTAGGTTTTGGGAAGATTCTTCAATTTTTTTTTCATAGGAATAGCAGAAATCTTCCAACAATTCCAAAAATTGTCGCAAGCCTTTGAGTTTCAGAGTAGAAATTTGCGCTCATTGAAATTTGGGGATTCAACCGACGACAATCCCTTTCGGTTGTTTCAGACATATACTTGAACGATGGAAATCAATTTTTGATGCGATCTTCAATTTTGAGATGTATACGATCACTTTCAGATCAATTTTGGTACGCTTTTATTTAGATTATGCATTCAGATGTTTATACTTTCAGATCATATCGTTCTTCTTTTGATCTTCACAAAAATTAATTTTTGCTTCCTTCAAAGTTTAGTTCGCCTTAGTGAGATGGCTTGAAAAAGAGAAAAGAGTTGAAATTTTTTTTGCTCTGTTTATGCATGTAGTTATGATTTCTAAAATTTGTTTTATGTTGAGATTATGGAGAATGATTTCTGAAATAATTTTACTGTATTTCTTCATGAAGGCTGGGAGATTAAAGCATAGATCGTGGTATTTTTCCCTCGTGAGTTATTATGAAATTAGTTCGAATACGAATTCACTTGTGATTGAAGTCTGTCACACTGATAGACTCCAATAACCAGAGACAAGCTACATTAATTTGTGATTGAAGTATTTGTGATAGAAGTCTATCACAGACAGACTTCAATCACGACACAATGTAGCTTGTGTCTGGTGATTGAAGTCTATCAGTGATGGATTTCAATCACAAGAATGTACTGCTATGACATTGACTTACTTGTTTTTATTTTATTTTTTTTTTTTTGCAGTAATTTGAAATTATGGTTAAGCTTCCAATAGTCGTTTTTCATAGTGGACAATGGAATGAGAAAAAGTGCTATGAGAATTACAAGACTACTGGAGTTTTGGTTGATGATATAATGCATTTTGAAGATTTTGTCTGTTTGATTGTGAAAGAAGTTCAATTGGATGCTTATATTTCTTCTATAGAATTGTCGATCTTATTGGGTTATGGTATGAATGATATGCAGAATGTGATTAAAATTCATAAAGATAAGGATGTTGCCTGGTTTTTAACTCTAGTTAAAGATCAAAATACAAGACATCCTTTAGTTGCTCATGTTAATGATGTTAATGATGTTTGTTTGGAAGGGTATTCTAGTGCAATTACTAATGGAAGTGACAAGTTGTTATCTATTTCTTCTTCTTCTTCTTCTGGAATTGATGGTGATTTTCGAGTCATAACAGATGTTCACATGGATGGTGATTTGGGGGAAAAGGATGTGTTTGCAAGTAAGGAAATTCTATCAAAGTGTTTTTCTTTTATAGCTGTGAAGAAGAATTTTGAATTTAGGACTTTACGAACAAATTCAAAATCACTTGAGTTTCAATGCGCCCAAGAGGGTTGTCAGTGGTATGTCAGGGCATCTCGTTATAAGAATAGTGAATTGTGGATGCTTAGGAAGTATGTTTCTAGCCATGACTGTTCTATAAATAGTATTCAGGCTTCTCATAAGTAAGCTTCTTCATCTTTAATTGGCGATTATTTGAAAGATGAATTTAAATTTAGCTCTTCTGATATTTCGACTCCAAAAGAAATTATGTTTGAAGTGCGCACAAAACTTGGTGTTAATGTTAGCTATTACAAAGCTTGGAGAGCAAAAGAATACATTTTAAAGTCACTAAATGGTGATGCAGCTGAATCCTATGGCTTGATTCCCAAGTTTTTCGTGAAGTTAAAAGAAATGAATCTAGGTTTGTTTTCTTCTTTTAATGAGTCATGCATATACCCTGATGGAGTCTGATAAACTTATATTTTTGATAGACTCTGATAGTTTCCTATCAATTTTTGCAGGTACATACACTGCTTTTGAAACTGATGCAGAAGGTCGTTTTAAGTATTGTTTTATGGCTATTGGTTCATCTATTGAGGGTTTGAAGCATTGTAGGCCTAATATATCTGTGGATGGCACGTTCTTGAAGTGTAAATTTGTTGGAACTCTATTGACGGCCTCAACTACGGATGGTAATAATCAAATTTTTCCTCTTGCTTTTAGCATTGTAGATTCAGAAAATGATGCATCGTGGAAATGGTTTTTTGAAAACATAAAGAATAGTTTTGGGGATCGAGAAAATTTGGTTATTGTCTCTGATAGACATCTAAGTATCTCAAAAGCTTTGTTGTCTATTTTTCCAAACGTTGAGTATTGTATTTGTATGCAACATCTTTTGGGAAATTTGAAACTGTCATATAAGGACTCTTTGATAGATAAGATTTATAAAACTTGCGCAAGAGCTTATACAGTGGATGAATTTGAATTCAATATGAGATTGATGGAGTCGATATATCCTACTATACGAGGATATCTTAGTAATGTTGGTTTTGAAAAGTGGGCTCGCGCATATTCTCGAAGAAGAAGATATAGAATGATGACTACAAATAATTCAGAGAGCATAAATGCACGTTTGAAAGAGTCGAGAGATTTACCTGTTGCAGCACTACTTGATTCGATTAGAGACACACTGCAAAAGTGGTTTTATCAGCGAAGTAAAGCAACATCAAAGATGAAGTCAATTTTGACTACTTGGGCTGAGACAGAGTTACAAAAAGAACATGATAAATCAAGAAGTTTCACAGTAAGAATTTTTTTTATTATTTTCATGGCTTCCTTTCTAGTACACAACTTATTAATAAATAGACAAATCGTTACTTAAGTCAATATGATATAGATTTCTATCATTGATAGTATATTCATATCTTGTTGATTATATATTTTTTTTTTCAGGTTGATCCCATTAGCAATTTTGAATATAAAGTAATTGATAAAGATAATCAGTTCATGGTAAAGTTGGATTCCAAGTCGTGTAGTTGTCGTATTTGGGATCACAATGAAATTCCATGTTCTCATGCACTTGCTGTTCTTCGTGGGTTTAATTTGAATGCTTATTCTTTTGTGTCTAAGTATTATTTTTCAGCAACGTTGTCATCAACTTATGGAGGTTTAGTTCGTCCAATTGGGAATCATTCCGAATGGAGTTCTATAGATGTTGGCATGAATGCATTACCTCTAATTGTTAAACGTCAAGCAGGAAGGCCTCGAAAACAAAGGATGCTATCAATTGGTGAAGCGAGAAGTCACACAAAATGTAGTCGTTGTCATCGTGTTGGTCACAATCGTAGGACATGTAAATTTCCACCAATTTTACAATGATGTAATATTGGCAATTGACTTTTTTTACTATGGATATACAATTGGTTTTGGTTATGTGTTTTCGAGATAGACCTCAATATACATTTGTTCCTGTGATACTATTAATACTATCATTTGTGTCTAGCATTTGCAATATGCATTCTTTTTGCTTTGTTTAGGTAATTTATTTTGTTGATTTGGTTAATTAAGAGTCCAAGGTTGTGATCGAAATAGTGTGGTTACAATGTTGTTTTATACATCTCTTAATGATAGTGATAGACTTCTATCACAAGATAGATACCTAAAATAAGCACATGATATATTAGAGTTTAGATCCATCACATCCAAAATATATTCTCAAATCAAACCAGTTATTCATCAATCATCATAACTTCTTTACCCTTGTCCATCTCTCCCAATGATAGTGATAGACTTCTATCACAATAATTGTGATTAAAGTTTAAGTCACAAGACACCTGAAATTAAGCACCTGATAATCACAAAATAAAAACCTATCGCACAATCCATTTTATTCTCTAGCACATAGACAATTAAGCATAATTAAGAAACCATCTTAGCAATCATATTGATAGACTTGAAGTATATACAAAAAAGTTGTATTACAATGTAACCATACATTCAAAGTTGTATTACTGTATTCACAAACAAAAAAAAGTTGAAAATATCATTCATTCTTGTCTTGAGATATTTTTAGGTCGAAAGAAGGAGCATCGAGCTTGAATCTTGGAGAATGTCGTTTGTTTGGAGATTCTTTCTTTTGATCTTTTGTATTCTTTTGATCTTTTGCATTATCCAAGACTTTTTTTGTTGGTCTTGTCTGTCTTTTTGGCCTCCCAGCAACATTCTCAGCAGCAGCAGCAACATTCTCAGAAGGAGTAGGATCCTTTCCAAAGTTGACCTTAGGTTTATATTTTTTAGTTGCTTTTTCTCCAACAACCTGAAACATCAATTACACAAACTAATTAGACAATTATATACTAGAACTCTATCAGTGAATACAAATAGAAGTCTATCACTGGTAGAGTGATAGTGATAAAAGTCTATCACTGATAGAATTATAGAAGTCTATCACTGATAAAAGTCTATCACTATAGAAATAAAAGTCTATCAAGTTATAGAAGTCTATCACTGATATAATGATATAATTACTTTTACATGCTCACAAATAAAATCAAACCGATATAAGTATTTTATGTATTGAAGTGATGAACTTTAATAGTACTTACCTTCCCTTTCTTTTGGTCATGTGCTTTTTTACTTCGATGTTCTTGATTTTCTTCTTGATTTTCTTCTTCTTTTTCATCTTCTTTTTCATCTTCCTTTGGACTTCTATCATCTTCCTTCAACCTTGGATTTCCATCTTCTTTTTCTTCTTCATTTTCAACTTCTGTTTCCTTGTTTGCGTTTTCAGCTTCAACCTTTCATTAACATGGAAACAAGCAGTATAAATAGATGTATAAATGTATAACATAGTAAATGAAACATAAGTAATTTTACCTCTTTCTCTTTTTCTGTAGCATAAGTGGTTGCATAATCAACCATCTTATCTACATTGGTCATAGTTTCTATCAAGTCGAGACTATAAGATGGAGGTTGTTTCTTTTGGAGAGATTCTTGCTCCTGAGATGGTTTTACTATTTCTTCTTTTGGTGGAAGGCTCTCATTCACCACTTCCATTAGAGAAACTAGCAAACTCATGATCTCCTTCTGTCCATTTTTGAGCTCTTTAATATCATTTTCTAAAGAACATATTCTGTCTTTAATTGTATTTCTTGTCTTCTCAACATTCTTTTCTCCAATCTCCTCTCCTTCATGTTCAACCTTCTCCTTTTCTTTGTCCAAATTTTGTTTCTCCATCTCTTTCAGTGACAATTCAACAAAGTAGCTGAAGTGTTTGGATTTGATTTCTTATTCAGATGCAACCAATGGAGTGATAGAAAACTAAAAATATATATAAAAAAAAGTTAATTTTTAATGAAACAAACTATCTTATCTAAACCTACTTGAGTTGTTTATCACTGATAGAAGTCTATCACTGATAGAGTAATAAAAGTCTATCACTGATAAAAGTATATAAATGATAGAGTGATAGAAGTCTATTACTGATATAATTACTTTTACATGCTAACAAATAAAATCAAACAAAATAAAACAGTAAAAGGTAGAAAGGTAGAGGTATCTTACATCATTTGCCAAGAAGATGTTGTCATTCAAGTTCTGCCAATCATCTGGATTTTGAGATACCCAACGAATTATTCTTGGCCCCTGAATATCTATTTTTTTTTGCAAATCCAATGGTGGGATCAGAAAGTTTGGGTATTACCTCAAAAGCCCAATATACTAAAGCTATTGGGAAACCTTGAAGGAAGATAGACCCTGATTTGCTACTTCTAGTGGCCTTCCTAACATAGTCTATGGTTAGGTCATAACATAGTCTACCCCAAGGATAGGCCTTAAATTTCAGGTCATCATCTAACAATTTTGCATGCCTCCAATTTAGTTTATTGTGTGATTGTTTTGGAATCAACAAACACTCTAATAAATATAGATTGGCAAACTTGACCTTAATGCTCTCACTCGTGCAAGCATCAGAAGAAGAAAGGAGACTAAAAGCAGACAATAAATCTCTCCTATCTATTTTGTCTTTATTTTTGAAGAAAAAAATTCTAATATCACATTTTTTTTTCTTCCTCCTCATCATAGATATCTTCTACTGGATACTCATCACAATTTAATCCAGTAATCAAACAAAAATCTTTTAGCCCAAATTCTATAATATGTCCTTCTATATTGAAACCTAGGACATTTTTTTTTTGGGTATGGCATTGTCTAAGAATTAGGTGAGAAAGAAGTTGGAGGGGAACCTTTTTCATTTTTAAATCTAAAAGGTGTCCAAATGGTCCCTCCCTAAATGTTTTCAAAGAGTTCTCATCTAAGCCATTGAGAATATGAGATATTATTTCAAGCTTGAAGTAATGAGTTATTTTGGAATGTACAACCCAATCTTGTTTTTCAACAACCAATTTGTTTTCATTGATTTCATTTTCCTGTTACAAAAAATATAATAACATAAGATAAAGAAAAAGTTAATTACTAGAAATCAGATAAATTCAGAGAAGTTAGAAGTTAGTTTGTCACACCCCCTCCCGAACTACCTGTTATCTTAGCCCGGAGGAAGGCGTGAAGCCAACAGGCATCGTTTCACTTCTTAACGATACCTATGACCCTTTTAATTCCTGATAAACAAACCATACCTGTAAACGAAATACTTTACATATCACACAGCGGAACCCTAGAAAATTTCTACATATGCACACGGAGCAGATATAGTTCAAAACCTCACTTGAACAATCCAAACACAACCACTCGTTGTTTACACAACCACGACCACTAGTGCATACACAAATGAAACTATACGTTCCTTTTAAGTTATCTACACTACGAGCTGACTCGCTATATAATACCACCCACGTACAAAGTATCTAACTCTGAGAACCCTCGGCGGCGATGGCAGGATCTCAGGCACTGGGAGCTCGATCTCTACCTGAAAAGTTGGAAAAGCATTGAAAGAATGAGCTGGGAAGCTCAGTGAGTGACTGAGTTTAAAACTATTAACTCGTAAATCATAACATATAACATCAATAGCTTTTACAGAAGTCCAGCAAATGTGTCAAAAATATTAACCATTTTAAACATATGACAAATTAGTTGTGTAAGACTAGCCCAGTACAATCAATGTTCATTCTACGATGTAGTGGGGCCCGCCCAGCACTCCCATCGTCTTTGTCGTAGTGGGGCTCGCCCAGCACTCACGACAGCATTGTTGTCACGGAGTACACTCAACGTCGACAACAGAAAATGACCTGTGTGCACACGGTACTATACAACCTCGGGCTCAGTATCTCAACCATTAACTCATTCAGGTCTCAGAGAAACACATGAAAACCTTTAACAGTTCTTGCTAACACATGTAGACTTGGAATTAAGGTATTTCTTCTAATTTCAGAAAATCAGTAAACATATGCTCACAACGAACAATTTAAATCATTTTTAGGAAACCATATATGCTTATGAATATGTGTTCAAGAGACCATAAATCTTTAAGCTACATCATTCTTAGGAAGTCTTTTCTTTTCATGAACACAAGTTCAAGCATAGAATTTATTTTCAGAATTCATTTTGTCACTCACAGCGTTAATATTAGATTCTCGGTCCGTAAATTTGTCCTATTTCTTCTTGGCCTGCCAAATAAACAAAACCAAGCATTAGAATCTTGACCTCACGAACTTAATGCCTAGGGTTGCAAAAAACCCTCCCATCTATTTCCTGCACTTTACAGATTTTATACCCTAAACTCACACACCTATAACTTTTCCACTACTTGCTCAAAAATGATGTTCTTTATACCAAACTCTTCCTTTTTGAACCCTCTAAAACTTATCTGAAGGAATGAAATTGAAATTCCTAAAGGATATGTCCGTAAATACCTCGAAATCTACTTCCTACAAAATAGGTTTCTGCACTTTCCAGACTCGTTTCCCTGCTGCACCCTGAACTTAACATGAATTTTAAAGCAACTTCTAGTCAATTTCTAACCACGAATTCTTCATGAAAGTTATAGGAAATTAAATCATCTTTCCAACCATACCTAATAAAGCTTCTAATTCGAAGTCCACAGATCAGAACATCCAAAAAAACAGAGGTTCCCCGGATTTGACAGCAAAAACATTCCTTCAAATCCCTCTTCACAAATCATTAATATAACATCAGATTTTGCTCGAGATTCCTTCACGAAATTTGTTTGAAAATGAGTTAACTTTCCAGAAAATCAAACCTCACCTCTTAATTCTTCTTGTGGAGCTCAAAACAACCCAAATATCAGCAGTGAGCAAGATTGATCACCAAATCTGCCATGCAACCTTGAATTGAATCTTCTCCCTTTCTTTTTCAACTTCAAAACTAAGAAAATCCTCCTTCCTCTCTTTCTCTCATCCTCTCCCACGAAATTCCCTGTTTTTCTTTAATAAAAAAGAAGCAAATGGGAGAAAATGGGTTAAAAAAACTTATTTAATTATTTTTTTGGTGGTGAGTGCTCCAAAGTTTATCCATTCCCACATTTCTTTTTCCTTTTCTTTTTTTTTTTTTTTTAAAACAAAACATACACCTTCCACTTTCCATTTCTCTTTTGTTTTAGTTTCTTCTTTTTTTTTTTTTTTTTTTATTTAGAAAAAACAATACAACACATTCCACCTTTCTTTCTCTTTTTTTTTTTAACAAGCTTACCAATACATTTTTTCTTAAGAATTTTCAAGGAGGGATTCCGGGTTTACATAGTTTGTATGTACCTCTTTGTTTCTTATCTTCTTTTTGGAAGATGATCCTTCTTTAAAACGTCTCTTTGTTCCTTTTTTTCCTTTATGTACAACTTCTTCTTTACCCGTGTCCATGTCCATCTATTAAAACCATAAAACCATAGTTAGCAAGGATATATGAAATAAACATCTTAATGATATGATAGACTTCAATCACACACTCCCAATGATAGTGATAGAAATCTATTAGTGATAAACTTCAATCAGAAGAGACAAACAACACATATAAAAGTCTATCAGTGATAGTGATAGACTTCTATCACAGATAGACTTCTATCACAGATAGACTTCTATCACAAGACAATGATTGAAGTCTATTAGTGATAAACTCCAATCACAATAGAGATTTCAATCACATTAATACATGTTCGATGCACTTTACTCCAACAGATTTATTGCTATGATACTATCAATACTATCAATACTATTAATATGTGTCTAGCATTTGTAGATATTCACATTTTTTCTTTTACTCTGTTGAGTTGGTTAGTTAAGAGTCTAGGGTTGTGATTGAAGCCTGATAGACTCTTATCACAGTTAAAAGTCTATCATTGATAGACTTCTATCACTGATAGACTGCACTTGAAGTCAAGCTTGAAAGTTGGTACATAAAGTAACTAAGCAAATGGAAGCAATTGAATAGTTGAAGTCATTTGTGGAGATGTGTTTTTCTTTTCTTTTTTTCATTGAAATCTATCTATAATACAAGTCTATCAGCGATAGACTTCTATCACTGATAGACTCCAATTGCAGAAACCATACTTCCTAAGCACTTGATTATCAGCAACCATCCCAAAAAAATGTAGCCATTCAAACCATTTATTCATTCTTACTCGAATCTCAAAACATTTCTGAGCAACAATCACTATGATCATGACAAACAAGTCTATTAGCCATTGAAATTTATTAGCAAATATATTAATACATTGATAGAAACTTCTATCACTAATAAGAATCTATCACTGATAGACTCCAATTGCAAATACCCCTGATTATGAACAACCATTCCAAAAAGATTCATCGAATCAAATCCTTTATTCCTTGTTATTCGAATCTCAAAAAAATTTTGAGCAATAGTCGCCATGATCATGACAAACATGTTTATTAGCCGTTGAAATCTATTAGCAAATATATTAACGAAATACATTGATAGACTTCTATCAATGATAGATTCCTATCATTGATAGTAGTCTATCACTAATAGACTTTTATCACAGTTATTAGCGATAGATTTCTATCACTGATAGATTTTTATCACAGTTAGAAGTCTATTAGTGATTAACTTCTATCATTGATAGACTCTAATATACAGAAGTCAGGCGAAAGTTGATACATAAAGTAAAGTAACTAAGAAGATGTCCCCTTTTTGAACATTAATCATCTGTACAACAATAAACTAGGCATGATAATATTAAAGAATCTTAGTAAAGTTCCTAAGTACCTAAAACGATAGTTCTTAAGCACCTGATAATCAAGCAACCATCGCAAAAATTGCACCAATATCATTGATAGACTTAAGTATATTATAAAAAAGTATTACAATGTAACCTTCAAAAGAGTTACACATTCAAAAAAGTATTACAAAAAAGTTCTAGAATGTATTCAGATAAAAAAGTTCAAAAAAGTATTCATTCATTTGTCTTGAGATATTTTCATATCAAAAGTAGGAACATTGTGGTACAAATCTTGGAGAATGTCTCTATTTGTTTGGAGATTCTTTGTCTTTCTTTTGATCTTTTGTATTCTAAAAAAAAAAATTGTTGTTGGCTTTGGTTGTGTTTTTGGCCTCACAGCAACATTCTCAAGAGGAGTAGGTCTATATTTGGCCTTACTGATAGACTTCAATACATAAAATTCTATTAATAATAGAGGTATTTTCCGTAGTTGACCTTAGGTATATATTTTTTAGTTGAAGAAAGTTAATATGTAGTTAGATACTCAAATTGAATTAAATTATATGTATTGATAGACTATCAGTGATAGTCATTCTATCATCATCCTTCTTATCACACACTTTTATAAAAAGAAGCCTATTACTAATAGACTTCATTCACAACATGTAGTCTCTCTTGTACTAGTCTATCTAGTTTATCACAGAACTCTATCACTGCTATTATTGATAGACTACATGCATTCTGATTGAAGTCTATAAGCGATAGACACCTATCACTAATAGACTTCAATCACAATACATGTAGTCTATCAGTGATAGACTTCTATCACTGATAGTCTATCAGCAATAATTACAATTGTGATTGAAGCCTATCAGTGATAAGCTTCTATCATTGATAGATTTCACTCCCAATGGTAGTCTATCAGCTAAACATCAATAATGCAACATTTTAATATGATTAAACATCAACCAAACAAAGAAAAGAAGCATATTGCAACCAACCAGACAACCAAACATATTAAAAGAAGCATAATGCAAAGAAAAAAAAGCAAACTAAACCAACTAAACAAATTAGAAGAAGCAACTAAACATGAAACAAAACCAAAACCAATCAGAAGAAGCATAATGCAACATAAATAGAATGGCTTGAAATAACTTAGTTGGCAAACATACTACATTTATTGTCATTAAAGTGTATCCATGATAGAAGTCTATCACTGATAGACTTTAATCACAATATATGTTGCCCGTCTCTTTTACAAGTCTATCAGTGATAGTTACGTTGCCTATTCCATACTTTGAGGCTTCAAAAGTATAAACCAAGAAACCCCACAAATTATTCCACTAAACCCACAAAATCTAGTTTAACAATTCACCAAGAAAAGAGAATCAAACCTTTCAAACAGAGGAAGAGGAAAGAGAATCTTCAAGAATTCATGAGAAGAAACAGAGGACTCTGAGAAGTGGAAAAAGAGAAAGGTTGTCTGTCTAAATATGGTAAAAATACACAGAAATTCTCTTTCCACAAACCAAATCGACTATTTTATACTATCACAACATAGATCATAATGTGATTTATTAGCATCGTGTTTTCTGTCAGTAGATCATTTTCTTGGAAACCAACAAGATGTTTAAGAACAAATGAGAAGAGAACGTACCTTGAGAGCAAAAGTTATGGCGCTCAGTAACTTCTCTAGTAATGGAATCAAGAGGCGAGCTTGAGGAAAAGGAGTTTTGCAAAATGCGCACCAAAGCCACTGAAATGAGGTTGAAATGCGGGTTTAAATTTGTTGAAAGTACAGTTAGTCCGTTTCAAATGGTTAAGAATCATTGAAACAACAAACATGCAAGAATTACAAAGATGAACAGAAGGAAGAAGAAATTAGAAGAAATCGACGAAGACGAACCTTATAATCAACGAAGATGAAATCGAGATATCAAAAGGAAAACGGAGCTGAAGAAATCAAAAGAAATCACATGGACTATTGAAGACTTGAAGAAGGAGGAGAAATGAAACGGAAGGAGAAATCAAGAGACTTGAAGAAGAATCGCACGGATAAAAGGAAGGTTGAAGGTTGAAGATGTTGGGCTATGGGCTTTTTAGTAATTTACATGGGCTAGACAACTGGGTTTGCTAGATTTGCAAATTGTTTTAACGTTTTGCTATATTTGTTATTATTTAGGCCCATTTTGCTATATGCCCAATCGCCCAAAAAAATTTGGCCAGTTCGCGTATTACTACAAATTATATGAATTGCATACTTGAGTAAAAGGGATTTTATTATGATTCCCCCTAAAAAATTGTTTAAACTAACCTAAAACCAAAAACTTTATAAAAAAAAAATGACTGGACTTTTGAAAATTGGATTTTTTTTTAAATTTTTTTTGAGGAGTGAAATTCCATTTGTACCATTGAGTTAAAATAAACTTCAAATGTCCAAAATTTCTGTCTTATGTCTCCACTCAATCTTCTTAAAGTATATTGACTAAAATAGACATTTCAAAAGTATACAGACTTAAATAGACAATGACCAAAATGGTATTTAAACAAATTATCAATTTGGACTTAGTTTCAATTTTATCTTGATCTTGCGGAAATTAAGAGCCTATTTGATAGACAATCTGAAAACATCATTTTGAAAATAAGGGATTCAATGAAAACATGGTTGTATTTCATATTTTCAAATATGTGTTTGGTAGCAACTTTGAAAATTATATTCCAATTTAAACAATTGTTTAAATTGTGTTCTATAATATATTTATAAACTATGAAACTGGTTGTAGTAACAAAATTAAATATTAGGTTGAATATAAATCATTATTAATTAATTTATGAACATGTTTTTTTGTTATAAATTTTGTATAATTATTATTTTACAATATCTTATAATTTATAACATATTATATTATACATATTTTAATTTAACAACAATAAATTGAGTTTATAAAATAAAATACTATATTTATTAAAGCTGTTATATGTGTTTAATATAATTCTACATTTTAAAATTTCAAATTCAAAATTTGGATATAATGAAAACATATGTTGTTTTCAGAATTTCCATTATTTGGATCACATAATCCGAAAACCGTTTTCGAAAATACATCTATCAAACGCATATTTACTAAACTCTGTGAATTCGAAAACATAAAACATAATCTAGATTGCCTACCAAATAGGCTCTAAGTTGTTTGGTTAAATTGCTAGTTTCAATTAGTTATTGTGATCTAGACTTTAGTTTCAACTTTGTTCAAATAATTTTTAGAGTTTCAATTTGAAGTTTACGAATGGGCAAAACTTCAAGAATTATCTCGCACATCTTATGTGTATTTTGCTATGATTTGATTTTTTTTTTATCTTGTTAATTATATTGGAATGTGACATTGAGTAAAAATACGAGAAAAGTGTAGGCTACTCAAGTGGATAAACGCAAATTGAAAATGGTTTATGATTTTAATCAAATTATAAGGATGAATCAGAACATCTCATGTAAGAAAAAAAGAATTAGAACATTTAAAACTATATAAATCAAATTGAAACTCAACTTGAAACATACAAGCTAAATTAAAAAAATTAAATTTATATGAACCAAGTTAAGAATATGCCCAAAGTTTAAGGCCAGATTAAGTTGATAATTTAACCAAAATGCTTAATAAAAATGTTGACCTCTAAACAACTGTCTATTTTACACTTTTAAGTTTTAATTTTTTTTAAATATTAAGTTTGGTCTCTACACTTTTATCTTTGGTCACCTAACATTTGAAATATCAATTTGACTCTTGAATTTTTGTTAAAATTTGACTAAATAGTGTCTATCATGTGTGTGTCAAACATGTATATAAGAATTACATTACATTTTCCAAATCTATGTGTATGTTAGATTTAGTCATCCAACATTCATATAATTCTTAATATATAGATAGAGAATAATGGTAAAATGTAATAAAATTTAGATGGATAATACAAGCATAGTTCAATTAGTTAAAACACTATTATAAATGTCAAAGATTCAAATGCTTCACATAAATGAACCAAAAAAAAAAAACGAAATTTGATGCTTAAAAATTAGAATGACTTGTATAAAATTTGTTAAATTCCATCCAAATTAAACTCTTAAACAACATCGTCTCACAGTTAAAGCTTTCATAATATATATATATATACACACATAATAATTCCCTTACAAACTTTTTAATTTTTTTTTCCTTAGAATTTTGTGCTATTTTTGTAATTTAACAAAATCATAATCCCTTCCCTATTAACAAATTTTCGTATTAAAATAAAATATCATCTAATAAGTTTGCTTTAATAAGTTAAAAATAATTATAATAAAAGAGAGGGACTTCTTAACTAAAAAGTTTAATAATTTTTCTTCTATTGGAAAATAATGGAAGGAAGATGGAAGTGACAGGCGACTGAGTTGACTTGATTCCAGCATATTCATGCATGTTATATATCATTATAACTTTCCAATATTACATTTTGATTTGTTATTGGAGAAAAAGAAAATCATTTTAATCTCTAAATTTGTGCATTGATTTCGTGGTTAAGTTTTCACATTACAGCTAATTAAAAAACAAATTATTAATTTTCAAACCTATACTATATTTTCAATTTATGAGTGTGTATATATACTCGAAACACAAAACTATATACAAAATAAAATGTTTGAAAACATAATGCTAAATTCGGCATTCATTTCTGAATAAGTTAAATCACTATTTTAGTTGGTATGTTTTGAGTTTGTCTTTAAATTAATTCATGTGATTTAAAAAAAAAAAATTATAATCGTATATTTTAGTTAAATGTCCCAAAACATATCCATTGTCAATTACGTTAACAAATTTATTTCCCCCACCCCAAATGTTATTTGAATTGAAAAAAAAAAAAAAAAAAAAAACAAAATTTGTTTGTGACGTATTTTCCTATAAATGGTTTAGGTATACTTGATAAAATGTTGGTAGAAGTAGATGAAAAAAATTTGGCCAGTTCGCGTAACACTACAAATTATATGAATTGCATACTTGAGTAAAAGGGGTTTTATTATGATTCCCCTAAATTTGGCCAGTTCGCGTAACACTACAAAGTATATGAATTGCATACTTGAGTAAAAGGGATTTTATTATGATTCCCCTAAATAATTGTTTAAACTAACCTAAAACCAAAAACTTTATAAAAAAAATGACTGGACTTTTGAAAATTGGATTTTTTTTAAAATTTTTTTTGAGGAGTGAAATTCCATTTGTACCATTGAGTTAAAATAAACTTCAAATGTCCAAAATTTCTGTCTTATGTCTCCACTCAATCTTCTTTTTCTTCTTCTCTCTTTTGTGTTCTTTTTCTTCTCCCTCTCCTCTCCCCACCATGGCTACGACACCGATGACCCATCTTCAACACCCTCGTTGTCGTTCATCTATAATCAGTTATGACTTATTTTTGGGTGGAGGGGTGATCGGGTGAAACTTGTGGGTTAAAAAGTGTAAAAAAAAAAAAAAAAGATCAGCCCAGTGCAAGTGCACACTGTTGATGCAAATTATATAAAATTGAAAGCACTCCAAAGTATTTATCCCACAGAGAACATATACGACAAAATTTAAAATATAGTAAAAATTGTTCTCAAATTGCAACCTAGGTAACCAATATAAAATAATAGTTGGGATGATTATAGTTTTTGAAAATAAAAATAAATAAAAATGATAAAAGACGAATTCAAATATGCTTTGAAAGAATTACGGCCTAATTGCAATTGCAATCCTTTGACTCAATACACAAGCTTTGTAAACCGAATTCAACACCTATTCGACTTTTTATGAAGTATCTTTAGGAGGCTAAGTGATTAAACCGATATTTCTATGACCAATACAAACTTAGTTAATTTTGAAACACAATCATTTTGGTTTGAAAGGCTTTGCCCTATGTCTAGGGTAAAACAAAATCCTATGTCTAGGCTTTTTTCCTTTATTGCTTTTATGAAAATCCAATTTTACCTAACATTTTTAGACTTAATTTTTGTATACTAATCTAGGTGATCAATCTAGACTAATAATGAACATTAAAAATCAATAAAAGCAAACAAGATATAGAGTAGGCAATGTTGCTCTCACAATTAGGCCTTTATTCCTATCTATCGGGCATTCACATGCTTGAATCCTAAAGAAAGACTTAACTCATAATTGAAAGAATGAAAAACATGAAATTAAAGAATTAAAGTGCATAACTAAAATAGAAGCAGCATGTGATAAAATTTTCAGAATTAATAAATAATTGAATAACAACTTAATAATAATGAAATAACAACCAAAATTCCATTAATCAAAACAAATTCAGCAACTATTTAATTTAAAAAAGAAATTACAAATGGGAAGAATAAAACATTAGTTAAAAGATCAAAATTACAGCAACAACTAAATTCCTAAAACTAAAGCAAATAAACTTAGATAGTGGAGAAAATAAATTCTAAAAAAAAAAGACAAAATGGGGTCTCTGTTACTTCTAGTTCAATCAACTCAATCCCACTTTTCTCAAAGGGAATTGAGTCTTTACTTCTTTCAACTTTTATTGAGGAAGGATCAGATTTGAAGTTCAATTGGCTGGAAAAATAAAAGAAAAACAACATAAGAAAATTTATTTTAAAAAAAAATAGCAACACGTTGAGGATGAAAACGACCGAAAAATGATATATCTCTTGCGGCTTCTTCTCCAAGATTTAAAAGAGATTCGTGTTAGGGTTTCCTTCTTGAATGATGCATAATTACTGCTAAGGATAGGGGTGTGCAAGGTTCGGTTCGGTTTGGTTTTGACCAGGACCAATGACCAAACCGAACACGTTGGTTCTGAGGTGTCATAAATCGAGAAAACTGATGTTTTCTTCGGTTTTGATTAAAAACCAAACCAATCGGTTTCGGTTTCAACCAGTTCGGTTAAGTTTTTTAACCGACTTTTGCTTACACGTTTTACAACAGGTAGATAGAGTGAGAAAAAAAGAAACGGATAGGAGATGAGGGCAAGAGGAAGCTACAACATGAGGGGATCGACGAGTTGAATGATGAGGTTAACGGCAATGAGAGATGAAGAAAGTACATAGTAGCGTCGGCAGTGGTGGGTGGCCGTGAGTGGCTGCGAGAGTGAGACATCGTCGATGGTGGGCAAAGATGGAGAGGAAAAGGAGAGGAAAAGAAGAAGATAAGATTATGTTGTAAAGAAAAATAAGAGAAAAATAAGAAGATGAGATTAAGTTGTAGAGAAAAATGAGAGGAAAATAAGAAGATGAGAAAGTGATAGAGGATGAGTAGAAAGAAAGAGAAGAAAGAGAGAGATAAGTGAGGGGTAGAGGGAAAGAGAAGAAATAGAGAGAGAAGTGAGGGATATTGATGGTTGATTAAAAGAAAGTACAAATCAATCTTGGAAAGTCATGCTAGGAGAATGTGACATTGGACTTTAGACTTTGGGTATTAACCATTGGATGGTGTGTTGGACTAAAGGTTTTTTTAGTTAATTATTAAAATTCGGTTCGGTTCGATTTTCTTTGGTTTTTTAAAAGAATAAACCAAGGACAAACCGAAATTTTTGGTTTTTTTAAAGTTTAAAAAATGTCTAAAAATCGAACCGAACCAGTCGGTCGGATAAGTTCTGTTTGGTTTGTCGGTTTGGGTCAGTTTTTGCACACCCCTAGCTAAGGATCCATCTGAAATTGTGGAGACAATATTGCTTGAAATCCCTAGATTTGCAAATTTTCCTTATTTTTCAGATTTGCCAGAATTGCAATTGTAATTCTATTATTTCTTCAAATTATTGCACAAAAACATAAAGTAAGTGTAGCTTTCACTTTCTTTTGTTTTCTTTTCTCCACTTACTTAATTTAAAAAGCTTTCAACAATAATTCAATTCAAACCAACCTTTTGTTAGCCTTTTTATCTAATAACACATAAAATAACAAAAATATCTAAGTATGAAGGTCAAATAATCCTCATAAATGAGAATGATCAAAGGGTCGAACAAGCTACATTCCAGCACATAGATCTCGAAAAGTTACACGGAATTAAAAAAAAATTCATCCAATTCGATCAACTGAACTCAAAGTTATGGCCTCTCAAAGTTTAAACTTAGATCCTTTTAGTCTTGGGGGTATTAAAAGTGAAGATTAGAGATGTTCATTTTTCAATCCCTGCGGGGACCCGCCTCTAATGGGGCGGTGAATGAGGGAAAGAGTGGGGAGAAATTTTTTTTTTCGTTAACTAAACGGGGATGAGGACAGAGAATGTTCTCCACTCCTGTCCCTAGTTCGATTACTTTATTTTTTTAATATATATTTATATATATAATAAATACTAAATTTAAACTTTTATGATATATTATTTTATTTTTCTAAATAAATTAAAAAATCACTTTAAAATATAAAATTATCATTACGAATTAACAATTTAAATAGAAAAGTTCTAAAGAAATATTTTATTAATGAAAATAAATAAAAATAAAAATTATAAACGGGAAATAATTTCCTGCAGATAAACCAATCTCTGCGAATTTCCCGCTGAGAAATCCCCGCCCTGATCCTCGTAAAATTAAATAGGAAATTTTGCAAGGATGGAAAATGAAATTAGGGGCGGGGACGGGGACGACAAAGCCATCCCCGACCTTGTGGACATCTCTAGTCAAGATCCTTTAAAATTTTTCTTAATAAGTATGGTCATAAAGAACATAAAAAAATATATAAAAAAGAGTAGTCATTTAGCTCGAACGAATTTGTATCGAGGAATATATGACCAAATGACAATCACACACCACACTTGCGACTATAATGCGCACAAAACAAAAGGAGACAAAATTCGGTAAAAAAAAGTAAAAAATAAAACTAAACAAAAGTTAAAAATAAAAACAAATAAATAAAAACTAACACACAATATGTGTGTAATCTGGGCGACCGTGCCAAAAAAAACATTATATGTGTAAACCTAAACACACATATAAATGTGTGCATAAAGTCTAAAGAATGGTGGCAGCAAGCAAAAAAAAAAAAAAAAAATCATACATACATGGTGAAAGAAGAGACAAGCATCTATGTGCATCAAAGACACCAAGCTATATATGTATAAGAGATGTGCTGCAACTTTTGTGTGAAATAAAAAAATTAGAATTCAAGGAGGTGGTAGTAGGTTTATTCTAAAAAAAAAAAGGAGTTTATAACGATTCTTTTAACTTACTGATGACATAAATGAAGTATATGAAGGAAGATTATTGCTCAAACTCAACACCTACACAGAGGAAAAGACATGTGAGCATTTGAAGTCAAATAAAAAAAAAAAAAAAAAGTGAGGAGGTTGAGGAGAAAAATTCTTCAAATACCAAAACATTGTTGATGGAATGAC
The DNA here is from genome assembly GCA_033996785.1 of Trichosanthes truncata. NCBI lineage: Eukaryota > Viridiplantae > Streptophyta > Magnoliopsida > Cucurbitales > Cucurbitaceae > Trichosanthes > Trichosanthes truncata. The sequence goes on from JAWPNB010000003.1 coordinate 90,393,648, forward strand.
CTATGCTCTTGCTTATGCAATCTCTACAAGTTATAAAGGGAGGAATTATGTCAAAATATATAAGGAAAGTTTTGATTCTGGCAAAAAAAATTTGACATAATCAAACAAAATTGGCAAGCCAAATTTAGGAATATCCTACCATTGTTATTATGGGAAAAATCTACCTCCAAATTTATGTGAGGGAAATTTTGACTTAATCAAAATGTCTCTACGGTTTGGATAAATACCTACTTCTAAATTGGGGAAAATTTTAGCCAAATACAAGAATCAAAATTTTGGCTAAAAATCAAACATTTCGATTATTTGACAAAAATGTTGGAAGTCAAAATGTTGGCATTTTTTTCTCTCAAATCGAAATTTGGGTATACTTCAAAATTTCTCCCAAATAAAAAATTTGAGAAGTCTCAAATCTAAATTCCATTCTAAATTCAAGCCAAGATACATGTAATTTTGACAAAATTTCTCAAATTAAAATTTGGGCATAGTCCAAATTTTCTCCCAAATCAAAATTTGAGTTAAGTCTCAAATTAAAATTTCATTCCAAATTCAAGTCAAGATCCATATAATTTTGACCCCAAAAAAAATCTCAAATCAAAATTTGGGCATACTCCAAATTTTATTCCCAATCAAAATTTGAGTAAGTTTCAAATTCAAATTTCATTCCAAATTCAAGCCAGAATCCATTTAATTTTATCAAAATTTGAGCATACTCTAATTTTCTCAAAGTCAAAATTTGAGTAAGATACAAATTCAAATTCCATTCTAAATTTAAGCCAAGATCCAGATAGAATCTAAATTCTACTCAAAGTCAAAATTTTGGCACAATTTCTTAAATCAAAATTTGGGCATAATCTAAATTTTCTCTCAAACCAAAATTTGTATAAGATTCAAATTCAAATCTCATTCCAAACTCAAGCCAAAACTCAGGGACATCTTAAATTTCATAGTCAAAATCATCCTATATTTTGATTCAAAATTATCTTTTTTGAGATTCATCCACTACATACGTGTGCATAAATCTCGAAGGTGCATTTGTTGAATGAGAAATTTTGGCCAATCACAAATTGACACGTCATTAATTTAAATTAATGATAAAAATATATATTGATGAATTTGGGATCAATTTCAAATTTAAGCGTGTCATCAAATTAAATTAAAAGACATGAAAAATTTACAAATCAAATAATGCCATCTATCCAATATTGATCCATTGGGCGACTTAAACTAGTTCAATCAAATTATGTCATGTGACATTTGAATCTGAAGCTAATTTAGCTTGAGATCACTAAAAATAGATTGAGCTAAATTTAAATAATCCAAATCTATTAAAAAAATATTGGATTAAACTTGAATAAGTCAAAATCTAAAAGTTGGACCCAAAGTCAACCAAGTCTAAGCCCCCACAAAACTCTAAAAATAGAAGAGGTCATCTTTCATTGGAGACATTCAAATGAGACAAAATTCAGAGCATCCAGCTAGAGAATTCAGAAGCTCCAAAAGTCATAAGTTCCAAGAATCAAAATCCAAATTCAGATAAAGCTTGCAGGCCGATCCAAAATCACTCAAAACTTACATATTCGAGAAAAAGAATTATAGAATAAATAGTAGATATTGTAACACTTCACAAAAATTAATAAAATCAAATTAATTTCACGAATTAAAATTTTTCAAAAATCTCGTGCGTACACTGTCGATTACTATCATGTTTATAGAAAACGTAATGATATAGATATTTTGAGAGATTAAATTAAATTACAAAGATTATGATAAAACTTTTAAATGGATGGAATTGAATATATACATATATACACCAAATTGAAACTAAGCTAAAATCACGGGGATACTCCAATTTATGCTCATAATATTATTTGTTATTATTATATTCTTAACTTGTATGTAAATACTTCTTTCAAAAAAAAAAAAAAAAAAAAAAAATCTAAATACGTTCTCTTTAGTCTTCTTTGCTTCACAAGAAGGGCCAGTCTTGTAATTTAGCGAAATAAAATTTCTTTACCATTGAGCTCCCCACTTCGAGCAAATAGATTTGTCTGATCAGAGCTTGAGTTCTAAGAGCTTCAAAGTCCAAGGTTAGTCTTCTTCGTTAATTCTCTGATTTTGAGGAACCCTAATTTTGCAATTATATTGTCTTTCGAGAACTTTGATCGCTTATTGTGTACGTATCTGAATTTGTGTATGCGCTCGTTCTACTACAATATGCGTAGGATTTTATTGTTTTTAGTGTTTTTACCCTAGATATATGTCAGTCTGTGGATAAATGTTGTCAATTGACTGGTATTTCAATTGGAAAGATAATGGGAGTTGCAATTCCTCGTCCCGTCGACCTTTTATCTGGATACTGAGGAGGAAACCGAGGAATTGTTTCGAGAACTTACTATTTGAATCCTTACGACGGTTGGTAGTTGATATAACCATAGGCTGTGTTTGTAATTTTATCGGTTCTTGGGCTAATTCACCTTATGTTGATCCCGTATTGCTGTCTTTCTAGTGATTTAGTTGTGAGGTGGATGGAAACCGACTGCAGTGATTGTCGGAGCTATTCATTTAAACGTGTTTTTATTCGTTTGGTTGAATTTTCTATTGCTCATTTTGGTTTTTTCTTCTCCATTTTCAATGGAAGATTTTTCATAACTTTTATTTATTGCACAACCGTGTATGCAAACATTCTTTCCCCCGAGGCCTTAAAGAGTGGATTATTGAAAGCCAGCATTTAAATGGTTCTTCATATTTGAGTCAAGTTTCAACAGAATTTTGAGTTAGAGGAAATTTCTTGTTATGATGTATGAAGCAATTTAATCTACTTTCTCACAGAAATTCTACTATTCACACTTTATCTACTATCACCAACTATTATGGTTTATGTTTCCTATCCAAAAAAAAAAAAAAATACTATCACCAACTATTCACTCTTAAATAATCATTTCGACGAACAATTAATCCTAAGGTGCTACATAACCACCTGGTTCAGTTTATAGTTTGAATGTTTCCACATATCCTCTGGTATCATCAATCAAATGATCGTGCAGGCAGGACCTTTCTTTCCTTTTCATGTTTGTTCTGAAGATAACTCTTTTGGTTTTGTTTGCTGTGTGTTTTCTTCAGTTGATTAACGGATGCTTTTGGTCTTGCAGGTTGCATGAATTTCTCTGGTCAAGCTTACATCAGAGAAAGAATGCAACTTTGGTTGCCTAATATACAATTTTAGGAGTTTTAAAATAGACAACAAAGTTGAAGAATCATAATTAGTTCATTATGGAGCCTTTGTGGAAACTTCTATATTTGCTGGAACCTGCACCTGTCACTCTCATTGTGACTGCAGTGGCTGTTACATTTGGATCTGCTTTCCGGGCCCTAAATTATGGGAAGGAAATGGAGAGAAACCATGACTTTTCAGAAGCATCCATTACCTTAGACAGATCCCAAGCGCTAATGATACCAGTTATGAGTTCTTGCAGTTTGCTTTTGATGTTCTACCTGTTTTCTTCCGTGTCTCAACTTCTTACTGCATTCACAGCAGTTGCTTCTGTTTCATCCCTCTTCTTCTGTTTATCTCCCTACGTGGCCTATTTAAAGTCCCAGTTTGGATTGGCTGATCCTTATGTATCAAGGTGTTGTTCCAAGTCATTTACACGGATTCAAGGGTTATTATTGTTGGCATGTTCTGGTTTAGTTGCAGCATGGCTTGTTTCTGGGCATTGGATATTGAACAATTTGTTAGGAATTTCAATATGTGTTGCATTTGTCAGCCATGTACGTCTCCCTAATGTTAAAATATGTGCAATGCTCCTCGTTTGTCTCTTTGTGTATGATATATTCTGGGTCTTCTTCTCTGAGAGATTCTTTGGGGCAAATGTAATGGTATCTGTAGCAACTCAGCAAGCATCAAATCCTGTTCACACAGTTGCTAATAGTCTGAGTCTTCCTGGTCTGCAATTGATAACTAAGAAGCTGGAGTTACCCGTTAAGATCGTCTTTCCTAGGAACTTACTTGGTGGAGTCATTCCAGGAAAAAATGCCACTGATTTCATGATGCTTGGTCTCGGTGATATGGTATGCAATCATATTTTCCTTGCACTATCTTTCTTCATATAACTTCCTCCAGCAACAATTGTCAATTGTCTGTTTCTTCAGTTTTGCATATTTAATTGTTAGCTCATCTTTCATTGGAAAGACTTCATGAAATTAGCAATCTGCCCGTTAAAATACAATTACAATGTTAACCAAGGTTAGAAAACCCTGTAGCTCAACATTATGCTCTATTATATGTGAATTGTTTACTTCTCAGGGCTCTGATTCTTTAAACATTTCTGCCTGCATCTGGATATTTAGAGATCTATTTCTGTATGATTTTCTACCTATAAAATGAAAATATAGTCCTTTTCCTCCGAGTTAATGAAATATCCCAAAGCTAGGGTTACATGTTATAGAATCATGTATTAGTGTAATGAATTGAGTCCAAAGAATCTTTTTGCATCTTGAGGAGAAGAAAATCTGGTTTTGAAATTAAGCAGCATAGGAGCAAGAGATGAAGAGATGGTAATGTGTTGTCTCTTGCTTTTTGCTCATAAATATCCAGCCTACGGTGAGCACTGAGCACCAAGTTAGGGTGTCTAGCTTGTATTTTTTTTTTTTTTGTAAATGTTATATAGTTATATTGAACTGTTTACTCAATATTTACATTTGCAGTTTCATGTCAATATACACGTAGTGAAATCAATTATTGTGGTGTGTGTTTCTAAAAGCTGGTGAAAATTAACATCAGAGAAACCTTTTCACATCCGGTTTATTTCTGTGTTGGACATTGTTATCAATTATTTGCTGTTTGTTATGTTGAATGTGATGGTAGCCATTGCTGGTGTTAAATAAAATTTTTGGTACTTGTGGATGTTAACCATCTCAGGTGAACTTTTATGCTTGAGGATTCAACATAGTAATTGATCTTGTGAAGGGAGAACCTAGGGCAATTAAAAGTCAAGGAATTCGTGGGTGATCCTTAGAGAATTGAATAACTTTCTCAAAATATTAAGCATCTTGCACTTCTAAATTCTATCATATGTTCTAGGGTGAAATAATAGCATATGGTTTTGATTTCATGAATTTAGGAGGTGCAAATGTATTTTTGGATTATTTAAAAACTTAAGGTAGAAAATGTTGTGTGGGTACAGTTGGTAGTTTAAACATTCCCTAGCAACTTTATACGATGTTGTAAAAGGTTTTGTTGTGAATTTCATTCCATTTTGTTATGTAATTGTTTCCTGTCCTTCCTATTCTGTCTTGATCGATTCCACTGTTTATCTAAGGTGTTTCTGTAATGTTCGTTGTTTCATATTGTAGGCAATTCCTGCCATGTTTCTAGCTCTAGTTCTTTGTTTTGACCATCGGAAAAGTAGGGATACAGTCAATTTCTTAGATGTCCACACAAGGGGCGGCCACAAGTACATTTGGTATGCCCTACCTGGATATGCCATCGGGCTGTTGACTGCTCTAGCAGCTGGCGTCTTGACTCACTCTCCTCAACCTGCTCTATTGTATCTGGTAAGCCGTTTCATCTTTTTTACGTCATTCATGTATGCATGTTTTTCTTATGAGTTTAGATTACTGGAAAAATAGTTCTGCTCCTCTGTTGCCATCCACATTTCCTAAATTATGACCTAGTTGGATAGGGACATTTTTAGAGAGTGAGAAAGAGAGCCCTGGAATCTTTTTGTATCTTGAGTTATTGTTCTTATAAATTTTCTCCATCATGGCATAATACATAAGGATTAGGGCCAAATTGAGCCTAACTCAACAGTTAAGGTATCTGTAACTTTTCTTATAGGTCGAAAATTTGTATTTCCACCTCTATAATTATAATATTAGATTCTCAATAATAATATTATTATGGCTGATATTTTTCCTAGGCATTTTTTTCTTTTTCTTTTTTGGAATCATAGAGAGAGAGTTTTGGATTTTTTTACATCCCAAGTTATTGATAAATTATTCAAGGTGGCCGCCACATTGTGGTGGGTTGTTTTGCACAGTTTGATGTAGGAGAGAGAAATTGGGAAAATATTTCGATTTTGTATCTAGTAGTTATTAGGGGCATAGAGATTTTCGAATTCATATCTTACGGTTATTAAGAGGCGGCCACATTGAATAATTTTTTCAAGTTACAATTACTCTCTCAATCACAATACAATATAACTGACGTTTTTTCAAGTTACCTTTTGGATATTTTGAGGGGAGAGAGAGAGAGAGAGATCCCTGGATCACTTTACATCCTGAATTATGGTTGTTATGAATACTTCCTCAATCGTAATATGTTATGACCAACATTTTCCCTAGGTACCTTTGGGATTTTTTTTTTCCAACTTACTTATCTGGCTTCTTACTCATGTATTCATAATGGTATCTCTGTAGGTGCCTTCTACATTAGGACCTGTTATTGCCATCTCTTGGATAAGGAAGGATTTTTTGGAGTTATGGGAAGGTCCCTCGCCGAACCACAATGATAAAGTTCGCCAAGTAGAAGTAGTTTGAACTTAAATCACTCACCTCTTCCGCGCCTTTGATGATGAAGAGAGTTGTAAAGTCATTTTCTGTATCAAATGCTATCCTATCCTTTGAAAACACTTGTCATTTGTATGAAATTGCACGGCTTACAAAAATTCTGTTTAAATGCCCAACTCATTAGTGAAAAGGGGGAAAAAGAATGCTTCAACTCTGGTGTGCATAAACAAAATAGATTATATCACTTCTTACATTACATTTTATTTTATTTTTTTTAGAATTCAACATGTGGAGTGAGATATTTGAACTTCTAACTTATTGGTTGAAAATATATACTAATCAATTGAGTTATGTTTAGGTTAGCGGGTGTAGATCCTTAATTTTTACATATTAAAAACTATATCTTTGACTTTTAGACATATTGAGACTACTCTAAGTTTGAAATATATGTATTCGATTTAATATATTCGTAAATTAGACATTTCAAAAGGTGATTTTAAGTTCAAAGCATAGGCTTCAAAAAATTTGATATGGTTGGATGACAAAGATTCAACAAATGGAAGTTGAATCATATTCAAATGGAGTTTTTATTGCCTATCATTAGCTAAGTAGTTGTGATATTTCTACTTCTAAGAGGTGTAGGTACAAATCTTTTCATTTTACATGTGATGTAGTATCTTAAAAAGAAAAAGAATTTAGTCCAGTATGTAAATTAGTTCTTCAATAGCATTTATTGGAGACACTTTTAACATGTATGTATTGATACATCTTTTGATCTTTTGATGACACAATAGTATTTTTTTTTGTTATGATATTATTTTGGTCTCTGTAGTTGGGTTTCATTCTATTTTAGTCTTTGTATTTTCAAATGTCTAAATTTAGTTCATATACTTTTAATAAAGCTTAAAATTGGTCATTAGTTTATTGTTAACTTTTCTAAAAAAAAAAAACTCTAATGAAAATATGTTCACATTGTATCTTTTCTTACATGAAAATTATTATTATTATTATTATTATTTAAACTAATTTCAATAAAATTAACTTCAAAATAACAGTACGGATAATTTTAAGCTTTATTAAAAGTACAATGACTAAATTTGAATATTTGAAAGTACAAGGACAAAAATGGAATGAAGTCCAAAATATAGGAGTTAAAATGGTATTTTAACATATTTTTTTTAGTTCAATAACATGCAAGGTGAATATTCAAATCTATAACTTTTTTTTTTGTTGAGAATGTATACCTTAATCAATTGAGTAAATATTAGGGATGACACATTAATAAAGAGGTGTACTTTTTAAAATTATTAAAATATATAAATATAAATCGATAATTAATATGTCGATCAAAAGGTGAGAGATTAAAATCTCTCACGTCTAAATGTCGTTGAACTCAAAAATAATATATATGTATCAAAGAAAAATTGGAATCTTATTATTTTCATTTAGCTGCGTGATTTATATTAAGGATAAATCATGTCGCCGAGAAATTTTTGACGTCGTCTAGGTTCACCGTTTGAGAGAAACGACATGTTGCATCCCAGATTTCTTTGTCTTTACCAATTCAGAATCAGAACGACGCCGTGTTCTTTGATTGAAAAAAAAAAAAAAAAAAAAAAAAATGAAAAACTGCCCCGCCAATTTCCCTAAAACCTCCTTGCTCCTCCAGAACGAGGGAGTTGCAGAGAGGTTGGAGCTAGACAACAATGGGAACCTCTGTTCAGGTGACGCCTCTTTGCGGTGTCTACAATGAAAATCCTTTATCCTATTTGGTCTCGGTTGACAGCTTCAACTTCCTTATCGACTGTGGTTGGAACGACCACTTCGATCCTGCTCTTCTTCAACCTCTCTCCAGGTTCGCTTTCTCCATTTTTCTTCGCAATTGGTTTTGTTTTAGCTGAATTCGCAAGTTCCATGCATCGAGGCTGCTGAATGCCATGTGAATGGCGACTGGCACTGGTTGAGTAAGGAAATCAGTGATACCTAGCTGTTTTTGCTCGTTCTGAAATGTGTTAGGTTGCTACGAAAATCAGTGGAATGGTTCATTAGAAGTTCTACTTACTTTTGAATGGAACAAGTTTTCTAGATTAAAGGGATAAGAAGGAATATTAAGATAAAAGGCTTCTCAACAAATGGGCTACAAACACTTGATTTTTTGTTTACTTCATCGGCCTTTATACGTAATTGTGGTATTTCAGAGTGGCATCGACGATTGATGCAGTTTTGATATCACATCCTGATACACTTCACCTTGGTGCTCTTCCTTACGCCATGAAACAACTTGGACTTTCTGCTCCAGTTTATTCCACAGAACCTGTGTATCGATTGGGCCTTCTTACAATGTATGATCAGTATATCGCAAGGAAGGTAAATTTTTTTCATGTAATTTGCTTCCTTGATGTTATTAATTAACCAAATCAAAACAAGCTACTATACTATTTACCTGGATATTTGAAAAGGGACTTGCCCTCAAGTTTGGAGTGAATTGAAGCATAAGGTCTTCTTTGTAGTCTTGTCAGCGTGGTAGACTTCCCACAATTATGTGAGTGATGACTGACCTAGCAAGTTTTTGTTAATTTGAGTACGATATTTTTGCAGTTAACTTATCTGGGTCAGTCATCACTCGCCAGTTCATATTTGGGCTTGGACCCTTGAAGTTTTCGGTGTATGTTGTCCTAAAGGATTTTATTTTCGCTTGTGGTGGGGTGGTGGGGAATCATTATTAGAACCAAGTTATTCATTTAAACATAGTTGCTAATCTATTGCCGACATTTCATACTGGCCTTGGTTATGAGTAATCACTAGCTTGGTTCCTGATTGGTATTTTCACTAGCTTTTCAGTTTTGATTCAATGGGCTCTTCCTAACTGTCTTTTTTCTGGGTGTTGCCTTATGAACATGTCCCCGTTTCCCTCTGCAGCAAGTATCGGAGTTTGAACTATTTACACTGGATGATATCGATTCTGCTTTCCAAGTTGTAACCAGGCTAACATACTCCCAGAATCATCATCTTTCAGGTGGCTATTCTTGGTCTTGTTTATTTTTAGATCAAAGCTAATTGATCTCTTTCTCTCTTGGTTGCCTAATGATGGCGTATCATGTATGTTTGTCTATACTTATGACCCCACCTAATGTATCTCAGAAGATCATTCAGTCATTTATCTGAGAAGCACAAACACGATATGGCATGATATGTTACAATAATGACTGTTCTTTTCCAACTAAAAGGAAAAAAGAAAAAGAACCATAGGACATGTACATGAAAACAACATATTTTCTGAAGTACTTTTCTTTGAAGTATGGTATGATATAGGAGTTAAGATATGTGTCACCTATGGGAAATTAAAGAAGCCGATGACATGTTTCCAATGATGCTACATTTTATTAGAAAGGCTTATAAAATCAATGGAAAACCGAAAAAACATATTTCTAATTATTCAATGTCTTAAAAGAAAGGGAAATTTAGAATCAACCATGTCCATACCATGGATATGCTTAAGTGTTTAATGTTTGAGCCCTAGTTGTCACTCCGTTTGTATACTTTTTGTTCTTCAATGCTTTTGTCTCTTATTAACAAAAATTCCTTTGCTCTCTTATTATGTCGTATCCTCATGCTCGAACCTGTCTGCACTGTGATTTAAATTAAAAAAAATATTATAAAAAATTTGACAATTGAGTTTGAATGTCCAATTAATGTTGGACTGTTAACGTATCCAACTTATATCAAACATGGCCAAACATGGCCTTGGTGATCTGTTGAAATTTGTTTGATGAAGAAACCAACTTTCATATAGAATAAGTGAAAGAATACATGAGGGTAATAAAAAAAGAGAAGAGGAAGGCCTCAATACAAAAGGAGCCAAAAACAAAAGGCTAACAGAAACTTCAAAGCTACAAAAATAGGCTCCAATTCAAAAAATAAATATTGATATATATTTTAATTTTTTAGACAAGACAAAGCTTTCATTAAGAACAATAAAAGAATCTGGAGCATGCAAGAAAGCCTAACAAAGCAAGGGCTAATATTTGATGACAGGCAAAGGAGAGGGAATAGTAATTGCACCTCACGTGGCTGGGCATCTATTAGGGGGAACCCTATGGAAGATAACCAAGGATGGAGAAGATGTTATATATGCTGTTGACTTCAACCACCGCAAGGAAAGGTATATTAACTGTTGTTACAAACACAATCACTTGCATTAAGATTACTCAAACCGAAGTACAATGCACAATACTTATTTAACTTACTATCAGGCATTTGAATGGAACCATTCTAGAGTCATTTGTGCGACCTGCTGTATTGATAACCGATGCTTATAATGCTCTAAATAATCAGCCTTACAGACGCCAAAAGGACAAAGAATTTGGAGGTACTTAAAATCTTTTTTAGATGTTTAAAATTCTTCATTGCATCTGCAAGACATTCCATCTTTTGCCTCATTCTCCCCCTCCATGCCCTACTTGTAGAAAAAAAGCATATTCATGCCAAAAGTCCTTTGTTAAGGATGTTTAGTTGTTTTTTACTAGAATTGTTGATGAAAGTTACCTTTTTGATTGACATAGATACTATTCAGAAGACCTTGAGAGCTAATGGAAATGTGTTACTTCCTGTTGATACTGCTGGGCGAGTGTTGGAGCTTATTCAAATTTTGGAATGGGTTAGTTGGGGGAAGATAAAACCCCCTTTGTCTTATCTTCTCTTTTTTGTTTTAAAAATTTTCAATTGTGTTAATTAAGAAGTAATATTGACGGTCTCATTGTTAGATCATTGTTGTTATTGCAGTACTGGGAAGAGGAAAGTTTAAATTATCCCATCTACTTTTTAACTTACGTTGCATCTAGCACAATTGATTATATCAAGAGTTTCCTAGAGTGGATGAGTGATACAATAGCAAAGTCTTTTGAACACACACGGAACAATGCCTTTCTTCTCAAGTAAGTATAAGTGTTACATTTTTTTCTCTTTGGATAGGAAACTGAAAACTCATTTAAAAAGACAGGAGTACAGAAAAAGGGGCTAGTTACCAGTAAATCCCGTTGCCTTGTGGGTTCAAGTGTTACATATTTTATACTTGATAACATGCTTTAGTTATCTTTGCTTTTGGAAATTGAGATGGACTAAAGTTAATTTTAATGTAGCAGAGCGCTCTGTGAAGTGATATGAATGGAACTAAGAACTCTTACCAGGTTGTTCCAAATCTTGCAGGCATGTTACCCTTCTAATCAACAAAAGTGAACTTGATAGTGCTCCAGATGGTCCGAAGGTTTATTGCAACAAATTGTTGATTTTGTTAATGTTCACCTCCTTTTGCTTGAGGTTTAAATGAATTTACTTTAATGTGGTGTCTCTTACAGGTTGTTCTAGCATCGATGGCTAGTTTAGAAGCCGGTTACTCGCATGACATTTTTGTTGAGTGGGCATCTGATGCCAAAAACCTCGTGCTTTTTTCTGAGAGAGGCCAGGTATTCTTCTGCAACTTGTTCATCTGATTAGCACTCCAGACCTTTCCAGTGATTTTTTATGTTTTGGTTTTCTATTTTTCTCCAGTCCCATTAGCTGTTCTCCACAATTTATTTGTCATACTTGCAAAAATGCTGTTCCATCTTTATTTCCATTTTTTAAACATCTTCCATAGATCATTACATGATAGGTTTCTTTCATTGAAGATGAAGACACGTTTAATCTTATTCAAAGTTTCTTTCCTTATTGTTCTAGGAAAAACTACATTTTATGCTCAATCTCCTTTCACCTTAATTTTCTACTCGACGGTTTATCTGGCAATAGTCTGTGACTCGATGACAATTTATTTCAAGTATACTCCTTTCTCCTCTGTTAGCCCTCTACAGCCGGACAAGGCTTTGCTCTCTTGTGAGGATAGTGAACAAGTGCGAGTCTTAACAAACATCAAAGGATGGTATAAGGTGGGTAAATATCAGGTGCGTTTTTATCCATGGAGTGCGGAGAATATGCTTGGCAAACCAAAGGTGCCGTCTTATGGTGGATGGATGAAGATCCGGAATTTGCCCTTAGATAAATGGTCTATAGAAACTTTCAAAAAGATAGGTGATGAATGTGGTGGGTATTTGGAAACAGCCAACAAGACTCTATCTCGTATGGACATGATGGAAGTTTGCATCAAGGTAAAAGAGAATTATCTCGGTTTTCTACCAGCAGAAATTTATTTGCCTTCATCCTCATCAACACAAATCTTGGTAAAAATTGACCCTTTCTTTATGGAAGACTACTCAATTGGATATATGGCCGGAGTTCATGGAAAAATCCCCGGAAAAAGCAAGTCACGCTCCACCCATGTGAAGGTCCCTGTTAAACAAGAAATTACTGCTGAACAGTACCATCGAGCAGCCCTCATTGTACCTTCTGATGAGCTTCAGACAGACTCCATTAATAACCCATTGTCCAAATCATCAACAAAAAACCGGAGCCCAACTATTCCCTTATCTCACACGGCACCATGTGCCCCATTTGTCTTTCTACAAGATAAATTTGGGACCCACAATCAACCTAACCCTCTGCAATCTGAGACTAATATTCAACCCATCCCTTTTGTCTCACAACAAGTACAAAATGGGTCCCACCACCTTTCTATCACTCAATCAACTGAATTAATTACCCCTGCTGTCCAGCCACAAAAGTCAAGTTATCAGCAAGAAAAAACCACTGAACAAGCCCCATCAAAACATGTGGTACAGCACCCTATTGTTGACCTTACACCCTCCATCTCTCCTCGGTTTGGTGCCAAAGTTCCCATTGTTATAAACAACAAAAAAACTCATCTTCTCATTGGCACAAAATTTTCTACAAACACCGAGCCTCACATATCAGAATCCGATGGCAATCTCTCCTCCCCTTGTTCACAATCAATGGAAGGTTCCCCAGATATAGTTCGGCCACAACATTTAGCACCCATGGACTCCCCACTCAATATTTCCAGTCTTTTTGAAGATCCCAATCATTCACAGCCTATATCAGACAACCCACTCCCTTTATCCATAGAAGGGCCCACGATTGATATGGCTTGTCCTTTGATGGAGAGAGAAACTTTATGTGAGTTGGATTATCCCACACATAATTTAGAGATGGAAGATACCTTCGATTCAAAAACAGAGGATTGCTACCATAATGAAGACCCTGCAGTTTTTCTTCCATTTCTCTTTCCCTGGTTGGCCGAAAACGGAATGTGCATCATGCCTATACCCACCAAGCAAAAGAACTCAACGGCAGCCAAAAAGAAAAATAAATGGATTAGGGAGGTGCAGAATTTGCATTCATCTGTTAACTATAACAAGCCAAGCAACAGCAAAGGTCTTATTGCTGAGGGGTCGAGTACAATTAAATGATTATTATCTCTTGGAATGTTAGGGGACTTGGTTCTTGTAACAAAAGAGCGCTCATAAAGGATTTTTTTAGATCCTACAATCCGTCCCTCGTCCTTCTTCAGGAGACAAAATCCTCAGCCATTGACAGGAGGTTTATTAAATCCATATGGAGTTCCAGAGACATCGCTTGGGCTTATATTGATGCTGTTGGAGCCTCAGGCGGGATTGCCATTCTTTGGAAAGACTCCCTTCTCAATGTTTTGGAGGTGGTTGAAGGTACTTTCTCTCTATCTATACACTTCTCTCTTGCTGATGGTTTCTCCTTTTGGGTCATAGGGGTATACGGGCCAAATTCATCATCTGCTAGACAGAATTTCTGGAAAGAACTTTATGATCTAAGGGGTCTTTGCCAACCAAATTGGATTTTGGGAGGAGACTTTAATATCACTCGCTGGTCTTGGGAAAAATCATCTGCATCTGCCCCCACCCGAGGAATGAAGAAGTTTAACAGATTTATTGAGTTGTCCGAACTCTCAGATATCCCCCTCAGCAATGGCAAGTTCACGTGGTCTAGCTTTCGTAAAACTGCCACCATGACCTTGATTGACAGATTCTTAATTTCTGAGTCCATTCTTAATAAGTACAAAAATGTTGCCAGTCGAAGATTAGAACGAGTTACTTCGGATCATTATCCACTTTGTCTCACTTTGGGTAAGGAATCTTGGGGTCCCACGCCTTTCAAATTCATTAATGCTTGGCTGAGTCACCATTCTTTCTTACGGTTGATGGAAAACTGGTGGTCAACAACCCCTCTACTTGGCTGGCCCGGTCATGGCTTTATTCAGAAACTCAAGGGGCTGAAGAAAGAATTAAAGAGGTGGAATCAACACACTTTTGGCCACCAAAAGGAGTTGAAAGCAAAGCTCCGCAGTGAGCTCATGAACATTGATTTAAAGGAGGAAAACAATTTATTAACAGAAGCTGATCTGCAGAAAAGGATTGAGATTAAAGTTGATCTCTCTTCCATTTCAGCCAATGAAGAAGCTATGTGGCGACAACGTTGTAAATCGAATTGGTTAATTGTGGGAGATGAAAATACTGCATTTTTCCACAGAATTGTGGCTGCCAATAGAAGGAAAAACACCATTGTTGAAATTCTCTCACTTGATGGTCAAAGTCTGGTTCTTGACAGTGAGATTGAACAAGAATTCATTGATTTTTAAGGATGGTGATCGAACTATTCCTGAGGGGTTAGATTGGAATCCTATTACCGAAGAACAAAGCATTGTCTTAGAATCACCCTTTACTGAAGAAGAGATCTGCAAAGCTGTGAATGATTTGGGAACAAATAAAGCCCCCGGACCTGACGGTTTTACGGAGGAATTCTTTAAAAAATCATGGAGCATCCTAAAGGGAGACATAATCGAGGTATTCAATGATTTTTTTAAGAATGGAATCATTAATGCTAGTCTAAACGAGACTTATATTTGTCTCATCCCAAAGAAAGTGGATGCCAAAACAGTGGGTGATTATAGGCCTATTAGCCTTACAACTTGTCTTTATAAAGTCATAGCAAGGGTTCTATCGGATAGATTGAAAAAAGTTCTCCCCTCTACGATAACGGATCACCAATCAGCTTTTGTGGCACATCGACAAATCCTGGATGCGTCCCTCATTGCAAATGAACTCATTGATGAATGGACTAGAAGAAAAAATAGTGGCATTGTCATAAAGCTTGACATAGAGAAGGCGTTTGATATGGTGGATTGGGACTTCCTCGACGACATTCTTCGAGCTAAGGGCTTTGGTCATGTATGGAGGAAATGGATTAGGGGTTGCATCTCATCGGCAAATTACTCCATTATCATTAACGGCAAACCTAGAGGCAAAATACAAGCCACTAGAGGACTTCGTCAAGGAGATCCGTTATCACCCTCTCTTTATCCTAGTTGTTGACTGCATGAGTAGATTGCTCCTTTTGGCTGAAGAAAAGGGTTTGATTAAAGGATTTCATGTTGGGTCGGGCACACAAGCAATCTCCATTACACACCTCCAATTTGCGGATGACACCATCCTTTTCTCCTCATCAAAGGAGTCTCATCTTATTAATCTTTTTAGAATTATTCATGAGTTTGAGGATGCTTCGGGCCTGAATATAAATTGCAACAAAACAGAATTTTTGGGCATTGGTGTTGATTTTGTTGACTGCATGAGTAGATTGCTCCTTTTGGCTGAAGAAAAGGGTTTGATTAAAGGATTTCATGTTGGGTCGGGCACACAAGCAATCTCCATTACACACCTCCAATTTGCGGATGACACCATCCTTTTCTCCTCATCAAAGGAGTCTCATCTTATTAATCTTTTTAGAATTATTCATGAGTTTGAGGATGCTTCGGGCCTGAATATAAATTGCAACAAAACAGAATTTTTGGGCATTGGTGTTGATTTACAACAAGCTGGTCATCTAGCTTCTCATTTTGGTTGTAAGCTTGGTTGTTGGCCGACCACTTATTTGGGGTTACCCCTTAATGGAAATCCTCGCAACAACTCTTTTTGGGCTTCCGTTATTGAAAAAGTGGAGAATCGTCTGCATTCTTGGGGAGCATCACATATTTCCAAAGGAGGAAGACTTACTCTCATACAAGCTACACTTGCAAATTTACCAATTTACTATTTCTCCTTATATCTTGCCCCTAGCAAGATTACCAAATCCATAGAGAAATTATACAGACTTTTTCTTTGGCGGGGTGGTTCTGAAAAGAAGGGCAGCCACCTCCTCAATTGGTCATCTATACAAGCCCCTATTGAAGAGGGAGGTTTGGGGATCTTCGATATTCACAAGAAAAATATTTCCCTTTTGGCTAAATGGATTTGGCGTTTTTGTCATGAAAAAGATGCCCTTTGGAGAAGAATCATTGCATCAAAGTTTGGCACCAGTCATAACAACCAAAAACCGGGGAGTTATTCATTGCATTCATCCAAAGGTCCTTGGAAATCCATTGTTAAATTACAGCAGTTGATTTACAGCCACATTAGACCCAATGTTGGGCTTGGTGACAAGACCTTTTTTTGGAAAGATGTTTGGCTGGGAACTCAAAACTTTCAAACAAGCTATCCATCTCTTTTTCTCTTGTCACAAAGAAAAGAGGCTACCATTGTTGATATGTGGAACCCTAGTACCGAAGCATGGAATCTGTTTTTGAGGAGAAACTTGAGGGAATCGGAAATTCACGAATGGGCTTCACTATCGAATCTTTTATCATCATTTAACTTCACTCTACAAGAAGACAGATGGGTTTGGACTTTAGAAAAGGATGGATTGTTGTCCACAAGCTCACTTACTAGAATTCTAGCATCTACTGGCAATTTGATCCATTCTGATTTTTACTCCCAATTATGGAAAGGTTGCTCTCCCAAAAAAGTTAAATTCTTTGTTTGGGAGCTTAGCCATGCTTGTATTAACACCTTTGATAAGCTTCAGAGGAAATCTCCTTGGATTACCATTTCTCCTAGTTGCTGTCACCTTTGCTTAAGGAGTAACGAATCCCAAATCCATCTTTTTAGTGAATGCCCATATGCAACCACTTTTTGGAACTACATACAACAAGCTTTTTGCTGGTATATTGCACGTCCAGGTGATATATATACTTTACTCAATTACACCATCATTGGCCACCCTTTCAAGAAGGAGAAGAAGACTTTATGGCACAACTTTGTCTATGCTTTCTTATGGAATTTATGGCTAGAAAGAAATGCCCGAATCTTCACAGACAAACAACAAAACATTGGTTCCTTTATTGATTCTACTGTCTATCTTGCTATATCCTGGAGTAAAAATTATCCTCCATTTTGTAATTATAGTATGACAACCCTCATCGCTCATTGGAGGAGTTTTTTGTAATTATTGCCGATAGGACTTTTTGTATCTATTTCATATATCAATGAAGTGGTCTTTGTTTCCTATCAAAAAAAAAAGTATACTCTTAGTGCCATGTGCGTGTCTTGCTATGACTGTGCTTGGAAGTTGGAACAGTATATATATATATTTTCTCCTCTCTTTCCCCTTTGTATCTACTAGCATATTAAACTGCATGCTTCTTTGAACTCTTATAACTTCTACATTTTATTGTGAATGCGTAACCCTTCAGTTGGAAAATGTAGTTTGCCACTTTGGCTCGCATGCTTCAAGCAGATCCACCTCCAAAAGCTGTTAAGGTAACTGTGTCTAAGAGAGTTCCTTTGACTGGAGACGAGCTTATTGCTTATGAAGAAGAGCAAAACAGGAAAAAGGAAGAAGCTCTTAAGGCTAGTTTGCTTAAGGAGGAACAATCCAAAGCGTCTCATGGAAATGATAATGATCCTGGTGATCCAATGATCATTGATGCTAGCAGTAATGTATCACCAGATGGTATGATGACCGGTAACTGCTGTTCCTTAGACACGTGCAAACTTTTTTCAGTAAGGAAATTATGAGCATCCAAACTATCTACTTGAATTGGCAAATATACTTTAAGTGAAAATGAGATTTGGTTATAGAAATATATAACAAATGTTCTGCCAAACTCTATCATGGAAACATTCAATGCCACGTTAATACTTCTCTATACTAACAAGGGTCATTTGATGTGTCAGGTCTCGGCTTTGATTAATTTCTTTTCTTTTCTTATTTTTAAATACTGTTGGAGAAGATTGAATTCTTTTAGATAGTTTAGAGTGCTATGAAAGCCCTTTAGGCCCTGATCTATTACTTAGCGTCTCTCTATTACTTGGACACAACCATTTGAATAACACCAGATATTTTGGTTGAAGTGTCGTTATCTTTTCTTAGTCCTCTGAACATACATGCATTTCAGTGACAGTAGAAATGAAATTTATCATGTTCATTTCGTGCTATGCAATTATGTGATTGAAGAAGAGGATCCTTATCTTCTCTACAATCATCAATCTGATCTGTGAATTCTTATGATTTTCTTTGAATCAATTTTCATTTATTTCCACTTGGCTCTAAAATCTCCCTGCATTTCTTCATATTTGGCCAATAGGCATCTAGTAGCTTGATCGAAATTATTTTAACATATGTTTTAATAATTTTTAGTGGATTTGATTGGTTTTCTGATTGCATGTTGCAGTTGGTGGTTCACATGGAGGTGCATACCGAGACATATTAATTGATGGTTTTGTTCCTCCTTCTACAAGCGTTGCTCCAATGTTTCCCTTTTATGAAAACACTTCCGAGTGGGATGATTTTGGTGAAGTAATCAATCCTGATGATTATGTAATTAAAGATGAAGACATGGACCAAGCAGTGATGCATGTAAGATTCTTTGATGTAATTATCTGCCTTTGATTTCTGGACACTGGTAAGATTTGATTGAAATGAAATGTTAAATTGGTTGATATGTTGTGGGTTGATATAAAAAGTCTTTCTTGTACTAAAGTTTCGGAAACCAATTTGTTTTGTTTTGTTTGAGAAGAGACACCATTTTGTTAAATAACATTTGGAATCTAATATCCTGTTTGGTTTGGGTTTGAGAATGAGATTTTTTCCCCCTCTTTTGGTTGTTGAGAAGCCAATTTTTTTTTGGTTTTGGGATTTGTTGTTGTTATTAATATTGATGAGAAACCAACATTTATTGACGGGAACAAAAGAATAACAGCAGTGCCAACCATAAAGGGCTAGCAAAAAACAGAAGCAAATAAAAAATTTACGGATGAGACACAATAGTTGGTAATCCAAAAGAGGGAAAACCACCGAACAAATTACAACCAGAAACCTAAATGGATGCAGAGAAAGTATCATCTAACCATCCTCCCAAGTTGAGAAAGACTTTCTAAATAAAAAGGAACAAAAGGAAACAGAGTTAGTCGAGAATGTCTTTCTAAATAAGACCGAAATAAGGAAACTGAGTTTATTAATAAATTTTAAGAATCTAGAAATATGTGTGGTTATAGTATCAAAAATAAAATCGTTTACAAGTATGAATCATGTGAAAAATAAATAATTTAAACATGACAAGATAATTTTTAGTATTTATGATCTAGTTTCTTGCATAATATTAACTGTCTTCTGGCCTTTATTTTTATCAATTTCTTAAGAGAAGGAAAAGAAAAATTTGATATTAGAATTTAGAAAGAATGAATTTTGTAAATATAGAAACTTCATTTCAGTTTCTTCAGATCATTTAGCATTTAAGAATCTCTTATTCTTTTTCACTATATTTGGATTTTTAGTATCAAACACAGGCTTGCAATCGATTATATATCTGTTCTGGGAACAAAATACTTTAAATTCACTGGAAACAGCCGTGTAAAGATCAAAATCAGCATCCATGTAGCCATCTGTATAGCTAGAAGAACTCATAGTCAAATGGACTTGACTTTTATGCCCTTTGTCATTTGTCATTGTGAATGAATTGCTAATTTACTTGAATCATACTTGCAGGCTGGTGGGGACGTGGATGGAAAACTAGATGAAACTGCTGCAAACTTGATTCTGGATATGAAGCCTTCGAAAGTTGTATCTAATGAATTGACAGTAAGTTGATCTCTGGTTAAAGTTGTGTAAAGGTTTATATTGGTCGGCTGAAGTCACATGAATGTGTATTTAATGTTATTGTCACCAAAAATATATAAAATGCATATATTAAGTTTCTTTTAATTAAAATCTTTTACTTAATTGGAGAAGTTGCTTCATATAGTTATGCTTCCCTTTTAACCAATTGGAAGAGCTTTTTGTAATCATCATGGATTATCCATCCTTTTTGTAAATTTCTCTTATCAATGAAATTGTTTCTTATAAAAAAAGAGAGATTGTTTCTTATAAAAAAAGAGAGAGAAGAGGAGGTTATAATGAGTTGATAAAAACTTTTTCTGATTTGTTTCTCTAAAAAAAGAAAAAATCTTTTTCTGTTCTGTCGCTTTTTCTTCCAAGTGCTCAATTTTATACTTTCCATTGATCATCTTTATTCCTATGTTCAATTTGACGATACAATCAAGTTATTTATCTATTGACCGAAGCAATAAATGTTTCTGCAATTTCCCTATCCAGGTTCAAGTTAAATGTTCACTGCATTACATGGATTTTGAAGGTCGTTCAGATGGGAGATCAATTAAATCAATACTCTCCCACGTTGCCCCCTTGAAGCTTGTATGGTGTTTTCTTACTACTGCTGTTGGGTTGTCTATACATAAGTTTGTGCATATGTAGGAAGAAAGTTCAGTTTAGCTAAGTTGTATTCTGAGAAATTCCGTGTTATTGGATTTTGAATTTTAACATCCCGTGTACTTGCAATATATATTTTTTGTTGTTTCACTGAGCATTGTTCAGCGTTACCCCAAAACTACTTTCATCAACAATTCAACTGTTCGATTTTTTTTTTAATTAATTTATTTAAATTGTTGTTTGAAGGTTTTGGTGCATGGAACTGCTGAGGCCACTGAGCATCTTAAGCAACATTGCCTTAAAAACGTCTGTCCCCATGTCTATGCCCCCCAAATTGAAGAGACGATTGATGTTACTTCTGATCTGTGTGCATATAAGGTGCAGTCGAGACTCTTCATTTCCTTTTCAGGTTGTCATTTCATATATTGAGGCTAACAAATCTCCAATTCTCGAACTTCAGGTACAACTTTCAGAGAAACTGATGAGTAATGTGCTGTTTAAGAAGGTAAAGTTTTGGACATCCATGCAATTTTCCTTTCAAAATTAGCTTGTACTTTACATTTGAGTAAGCAGTCTTCCCTATGATGTCTGACATAATTTCAAATGCAGCTAGGAGATTATGAAATCGCTTGGCTTGATGCTGAAGTAGGGAAGACCGAGAATGGAACGTTGTCTTTACTTCCCCTCTCAAAGGCTGCTTTGCCTCATAAATCTGTTCTTGTTGGTGATTTAAAAATGGCTGACTTCAAACAATTTCTTGCCAGCAAGGGAATACAGGTATCTTTGCTTATGGACCTCCCTCTCGAAGGGAATAAATATCCCTTTTTTGACATGTATAGACACTAAATCTGCGACTGGGCAAGAAAAGTAAACGATAAGATCGTCCTATATGCATTGCAGGTGGAATTTGCTGGGGGTGCTTTGAGATGCGGCGAGTATGTCACACTACGCAAGGTTGCAGATGCAAGTCAAAAGGTGAGAAATTTTAAAATGATTGGGGGGGGGGGGGGGGGGGGGGGGGGGGGGGAGGGGGTGTTGGGGATTCTACGTTGGAAAAATGTAGAGAGACCTCACAATTTATAACATACATGGGCTACTCATCTCATTGTCAATTGATTTTAAGATGAAACCTCATGTAATCTATTATGGTATCAAAACCCAAACGAGTATTCGGTCCAAAAATTGGAATCTAACCCAAGAATGGTAAACCCAAAGAGACACCATTTTGAGGGGGTATGTTGAGGATCCCACATTGAAAAATTGTAGAAAGATCTCATAATTTATAACATACATGAGCTACTCCTCTTATTGCCAATTGGTTTTGAGATGGAACCTCATGTAATCTATTAGGGGGAAAATAGATACATATACATTTATGTTGAATTACAAGTTTAGTTACTAAACTTTCATGTTTGTGTCAACTTTAAAAATCATCTAATAAATCCATAAAATTTCAACTTTGTGCCTTATAGGTTCCAGAACGTTTAAAATGTCAAATAGATCCCTATGTATTCAACATTTTTTAAAAATATAAAATTGAATTTTGTGACTAATAAGACATTAATTTTTTAATTTTGTGTCTAATAGATTTGTAAATTTAAAAGAATGTCGAATAGGTCAATGACCTATTAGACACAATTAAAAAATTAATGTCTTATTAGTCACAAAATAAAACATTTAGGGATTTATTAATTATTTTTTGAAGTTCAAGGATTTATTAGACACAAAATTATTAGTTTTAGAGACCTATTAAACATTTTTTTAAAGTTCAAGGGTCTATTTGACACAAACCTAAAAATTCAGGGATTGAACGTGTAATTTAACCATGTTTCGACTTCGTAGCACAAATGAAGTGCATATTTGCTTATAATGGTGTTTTTTCGCTGCTTCTAAGCATAAACGTAGTATATTCAATTTATGCAGGGTGGTGGTTCTGGTACTCAGCAAGTTGTCATCGAAGGGCCTTTATGTGAGGATTATTATAAAATTCGGGAACTTTTGTATTCGCAATTTTATTTGCTATAGTTGAGATGTGATTTCTTGAGATGCCTCATTGAACGTGGAAGAGATCCAGCCGTTATAGAATGTGAACTGCCAAGTTGAAAATGTATCCATTTGTTTTTGTTTCTCAAATGTCTTTTTTATGATATGTTTCATAGCTGAAATTAGACAATAAATTTTCATATTTGTTTTCCTATGGTAGTCTATGAAACAAGTATATATTTATATATAGCTATAATTTATGCTACCATGGTCACTACCTTAACAAGGAAATTTTCTTAACGGTAAGTTTAATGGTCTATGTCAATTTGAAAATAGTTCAATTGGTTAAAGCACCAAGAGGTAAGATGTTTGAATCATCTCACCTCCAAATGTTATTGAACTAAAAAAAGGTTAATTGGTCTATATAGTTGTTTATGTACTTGTATAATATTCAGCCACGGCGTGTACCTTGACTTAGGTGGAAGTCTCTAGACCTCTAGATTTTTTTTTTCTTCTTTTTGAGAACAAACAATAACTGAAAGAAACAAAATTAACTAAATTAACTAAGAAGAAAATTTTGAAGACCCTCAAAAGGTTCCTCTGACCATACATCATCTCATTGAAAACTTTGAGCCCTTTGAACCAGCTTGTGAGCTGCACTGTTGTCACTATGAGGAACATGCATAAAAACAATTTGAGGCCAAGTAAGAGCTATTTCCTTCACCTCTCGAACAAGACGATGAGCTTCTATTAAATATTCATTTAAGCCATTGATGAGACGAATTGCTTTAAGAGAGTTAGATTCGACCATTAAAGGAAAAGATTTATCCATAATCGATTGTAGCTTGTATGAAATCACAAGAAGTTCCAAAATCAAAACAGGCCACGTTTGAGAGATACTTTTTTGGCCAGTGCCAACTATACGACCCTCCCAATTGTGAGTAATCCAACCCAAACCACCATTTTTCGATCTCTCTCCCTAAAGCATCCGTGTTTAATTTCCACCATCCTGTGTTAGGGGGAAGCCAACCATTCGGTTGCACAAGATTTAAAATAGTGGAGGGTTGAACAAATTGAGTCAACGTACTAAGAAACTCATAAAGTTGGACTTCCGTAGATGCGAAATTCTTGTCCCAATCCATGCTAGCATTTTTGTCGTTATGAATCAATAGATTACAACAACTCCAGATCTTCCACAAGATAATAAGAAAAGTGTTTGTTTCCACTTCTGAGGAATTGTCCTTTGTTCAAGTTAAAAAATCCATGACCGACCACGAATTCCTATAGGCAAAATAAACACTCGCATTAGAAGGGAGAAATCAAATCCAGAGTTTAGAAGTTACCTTACAGCCTCAAAACAAATGATTAATTGTCTTGGGTTTGCAATTGCAAAAAGGACACCAAGGATAACTGGAATGCCTTTCTCGATTAGATTTCTAATCGTTAGGATTTTGTTTTTAATAATTGATGACATTCATTCCATTGATATGAGAAAAATAAAAGACTTAGAGGGAATGATTTCAATTCATGGTGGCTACCTATCTAGGATTTAATATCCCACGTGTTTTCCAACAATCAAATGTAGTAGGGTTAGGTAGTTGTCTCGTGAAATTAGTTAAGGTGTGCACAAGTTGACCCAAACACTCATGAATATATAAAAAAAAAAAAAATCATTCCATTGATGTTTGAAATAGAGCATTTTTTTCGTCATGTTTTTTTACCCATAGAAAAAGAAAACAATTTTTTTTAGTATAGTAGGTAATAGTAACATTTTCTTAGGAGTGGAATTGGAGTTTTTCTCCACTTAAAATTCAAATATTGAACTTATTATTCAATTTGCATCACCTATAAATATCAACTCGAACAAACATTCAAAATCATTGAGATTAGAGCCTTACATAGTTTGCTATATTTTATCTCTTTTGTGTTTTCATCCAGCTTGAAACTTTTTATAAAATTAGAAGTTTGATATATTCCTTGTTATTGATGTTTGATTACTAATCTTATATATCCGGTTGTTACTTAATTACTTTACAAAATGTTTTACCTATAGTGAGACACACAAGTGACTTTCTAAAGTTTACTTTATCAATTTATTTGATGCACATGACTGTAATTTAACCATGAAAATTTGATATTCTTCCTTACCAACTTTTGGCAAATAAAAACACAACTCCTCTTCATTTTATCTTCTTTTTTTTTTTAAACTCTTCATTTTTTTTTCTATTGTTTCAAAAAATAATATTATAAATGTGATAAGGTAAATTTCAACTTTTGATTATTATTATTATTCTTGTTATTATTATTCAGTTCAACAACGGGGTAGTAATTTGAATTTCAAATCTTTTGATCGAGAATATATACTTTAACTAATTTAATATATTTAAAGTTTTACTTTTTATCAAGAATATGCCTTAACTTGAGCATATTTGATTTGTTGACACTTCGAGGATTACTAATATCATACGTAAAAAATTGAATGCATGAAAAATGAGACCTCTTTGTCAAAGTGAGCATAGCTCAGTGATAATTGATATGTATTCTCGACTAAAATGTCAGAGATTCAAATCCCCACCTTCAAATGATGTTGAACTAAAAAAAAAAAAATCCTTAATTCAACTAATTTTAACAAAATTATATATATATATATATTTTAAGAAACAAAATTATATCCAATTAATTTGTCTTTTTCGAGTTACCTCTTACCTTTTTCGAACACATGGAAGTGACGGCAGACGGGAAATAAAAGAAACAAACCATACATCTTCTTCGTTTGGATAGAAAGATAAGTAAAAAGTCTTCCTTTTCTTCGACCCTTTTAACCACCAAAAACCCTACACATTTCCCTCCATACTTTTCTGCAATTCATCCTCATTTTTTTCCTAAATTCAAGCTTGAATTATCAGCAATAGCCTCCTGAATCAAAACCCTTCTGTCCAAACTTCCTCAATTTCTTGTAAATTACTCAATCTGCTATTGGAATAGGATTTTTCATGGCTTCCACTCCTGCCACGTGTTCACCGAGCTCTCTCCAGCTTCGTCTCGCTCTGAATTGCAAGAATTGCGGCAAATTCCCTTCAGTTCTTGTTCGGGCGAGAGTGAGGAAGTTCAAGTTGGATCCTCGGCTCCGGGTGATTTGTCACCCTATTGTTCATAATGGCGCGAAAATCGAGTGTGCAAGTGGACTGCGGCGCAATGGAGTTTGTTTTGCTGGATCGGATTCGAAGGCTGATGGATTCTCTGGGTGGTCGGAATCGGATTCCGGCGAGGAGGATTTGGACATGCGGAGAAAGAATTGGTTTGGAGGTAGTTACTGAACTTTTCAAATTTTCCTTCTATTATCTTGGGCTTTTTTCTTTTTCTTGTCCTTTTTGAAGGATAGTTGGCAATATAGGATTTGAATTATTGGGGAACGATCCATGTTGGGTTGCACTGACGTTATTTTAGTTCTATATGATAAAAATCTCTTGCTGTTAATGTGGTTTTGATGACATGGTAGATATCAATTCCATTGTTTTGGTATTTAGTGGCATAATTTAGTTCCTAGAAACAATTTAAACATTTTCATTTCGAAATGTTTATATGAACGTAGTTTTACAAACTTTCAACCTTGTATGCTTGAATGCTCTTTCAAGTTTTGAGGTTTCCTATATCAGCTATTCAGTAATGGTTTTGAAGTAGTTTCTTTCAGGGTTGGTGGGGATTGGAATTACTGGATTCATCCTTGTCTCGGGAATCGCCTTTGCAGCATGGTCAATAAACAAGCAGAATAGTTCCAGTAAGTAGTTTTCTTGCCTATTGTGGCTATCGCAAACTTGATGTTGAATTTTTCGAGAGAGTGACTGGAGGAATGTTTTCCTTTTTTTCTTTTTAAGCTGTTCTTATCTGACTAGTGTACAAATATGTTTATAATAATTCGTAGGACAAAAGCCACAAATGGAGGCCTTAAGTACGCAGCAAGAATTACTATTGGACTCTGATACTGGAAATGATAAGCTTGGCGAAGATGAAAAAGTAGATAACAGTGTGAATGCAGATGATGGAATTCTCGCTGGTG
Organism: Trichosanthes truncata; assembly: GCA_033996785.1. Taxonomy (NCBI): domain Eukaryota; kingdom Viridiplantae; phylum Streptophyta; class Magnoliopsida; order Cucurbitales; family Cucurbitaceae; genus Trichosanthes; species Trichosanthes truncata. The sequence continues at coordinate 90,420,694 of JAWPNB010000003.1, forward strand.
AAACAGGTAATCATGCAGAATCTTCTTCATATACAGAAAATGAAGAAACTCTCAACAAAAATAGAGTTGGTGATGTTGTTGATGTTGAGGAGTTATCAGGAAATGATGTTGAATCTGCATCCAGCAATAATGATGTCAATAATGTTGCTTCCTTGCAAGAAGATATCCAATCTGATTCCTCATTAGCTGTTACATCAGTTGCTTACGGAAGTTCTGACATTGATTCTGACGTTTCTTCTGGTCCTAAAGATGTAAACTTTCATGCTGGTACAGAAGTCTTAACGTCTGAATCTGAAATGAATATATTGAAAGATGAACCAGATAACTCGCCTAACTCTAATACTAATTCATTAAACCTTAAAACTGATATTCAGGGTGAAACACCTGATACTAGTGGAAACTATGATTTCAGCTCTGAGAAGTTACTGAAAGATGATAGTTCATCAAACTATAATTCTGGTTACCAGGATGAGACACCTGGTCCTCCTGTAAATGAAATTACAGATTCTTCATTGCATGAATTTTCTAGCATACCTGGCGAATCGGGATTAGTTGACAAAGAGACTGTGACTGAATCATCAAAAGGAGTTCTGAACCCTGGCAAAACTGAACGGCTCTTATCTGAGGAAACTGCATCAACCATAGAACAGCAAATAGAAAGAGGACTATCCGAAGCAGCATTTGTCTCTGTCACAGCTTATCCATTGGCAGATGATCAAGAAAAAAATCATGAAACTATCATGAATAGTACTGCTGCCAAACCGGAACTACAAGGGATTTTATTTTCTTCTGCAGGTGTTCCTGCTCCTCTGGTTTCTGCAGCTGTTAAAACACTTCCTGGCAAGGTTCTAGTTCCTGCAGTTGTGGATCAGGTTCAGGGGCAGGCATTAGCAGCACTGCAAGTTTTAAAGGTACTTTGTGATGTCTTTCCAAATGCACGTGCATCAGAAAGTTCATCTTGTTGGATTGGTCTTAGTATATCCTACTCAGTCTACTGTCTTAATAATAATTATATGACTAGAGAAAGCCAGTTACTTCCTACTGGCTAACACATAGCTATGAGTTTTGATACTGAAGATACTGGACTAATTTTCCTTGGTTTTTTGAAACATAATGTAGCCTAGTTAGAAATAACTGAATCAAATGTATTTTAAAGATTGTAAATTCTTCAGGTGATTGAGGCTGACGTTGAACCTAGTGGTCTATGTACTCGTCGGGAATATGCTCGTTGGCTGGTGTCTGCAAGCAGTGCTCTTTCGAGGTAATTATCATTGCAGCTTTAGTTCACTGAAGGATTTGGACTTTAGGATATTGAAATGGTAAGCTTTTTAGTTATGATTTTACTTGAATATAACTGATGATACGATTAAATTGTTTTAATCCATAGGAACACAACATCTAAAGTATACCCAGCAATGTATATAGAGAATGTTACCGAGCTTGCTTTTGATGATATTACTCCCGAAGACCCTGATTTTACATCTATTCAAGGTCAGTAGGATATTTGACGTTTGGGATATGAGCTTTTCTGTTATAGGTTCTAATTCATCTATATATTTCAGGTTTGGCAGAAGCTGGCCTGATTTCAAGCAAGCTTTCGAGACATGATATTTTTTCTTCATTGGACGAAGACCAGGATCCTTTTTATTTCTCTCCCGAAAGGTTATTCATCATTTATCATTATTTCCTTTATATCCTTCTTTTTGGTTTGCATTCTTCTTTTGATTTCCATTATCAACATTATGTATCTTTTCAGTTACTGATTAGATATGTCAGTCACCTGATATATTTTGACATTTAAAATGAATTTCTCCAGCTTTTTCATGGTTTCTCAAGGTTGTTCATGTGTGCAACTTTTAAAGATAGAAAACAAATGTCTCTGTCTACTTCCAAAGAGTGCATGAACATGTGATTTTTTTAAAAAAGTTAAATTTCTCATGAACATGTGATGTTGATTTATGCCAAAGCCTTTTATTACTGACTGATCTTGGCACCTTTTAAAATACTCAATTGCGTTGACTGGCCCTTCTTTGATTTGTGGTTTGTTTCTCATCAACTGTAAGATGGGCTAAATTGCTTCTGCTATTTATTGTCCAAAACTGCAGCCCACTATCACGTCAAGATCTTGTGAGTTGGAAGATGGCCCTTGAAAAAAGACAGCTGCCAGATGTAGATAGAAAGGTCAAAATATTTGAAGCTTGACCTTTTGTTTTCCACATTTCCAATTTTGTGTTTAATCATCATCTTTATCAAACGTTGGCCCGACTGATATGCAGATGCTCCACCAAGTGTCTGGATTTATAGATACTGATAAGATCCATCCAGATGCTTGTCCTGCGCTTGTTGCTGATCTTTCTGGAGGAGAACAGGGAATAATAGCTCTTGCATTTGGTGCGTACATATAATTGCAATTTGTAAAAAAAAAAAAAAATCCTTACGAAATTCATTTCAAATTTTATGGTTGATGTATCTGTTTTAAAACTAACTTTGCTTCTTAAAGGATATACAAGGCTTTTCCAGCCGGATAAGCCTGTAACAAAAGCACAAGCTGCCATTGCTCTTGCAACTGGGGAGGCGTCTGATATAGTAAGTGAGGAGCTTGCAAGGATTGAAGCTGAATCAATAGCGGAAAATGCGGTTGCTGCACATAGTGCTTTGGTAGCTCAAGTTGAGAAAGATATTAATGCCAGCTTCGAGAAAGAACTTTCCATTGAAAGAGAAAAGGTTGATGCTGTGGAGAAAATGGCAGAAGGGGCAAGGCAAGAATTGGAAAGATTAAGATCCGAAAGAGAAAGAGATAATATTGCCTTGATGAGGGAACGTGCTGCTATTGAATCAGAAATGGAAGTTCTTTCGAGGTTAAGGAATGAGTTGGAGGAGCAGTTGCAAGGCCTGATGAGTAATAAAGTAGAGGTGTCTTATGAAAAGGAAAGAATCAACAAACTCAGGAAAGAAGCTGAAATTGAAAATCAGGAGATTTCCCGCCTGCAATATGAGCTTGAGGTTGAGAGAAGGGCGTTGTCCATGGCCAGGTAAGGTTTTGTAGCTCTTTTCTTGTATGAGGCTGACACTGAACATGAAATCATTGGATTTACCTGATAGAGGAAAGTAACACTGAAGTTGTTTGTTATCATATTGTCGATGGAGTTGTGGTTATAAAGGAATAGTTTAATAATAAGTAATAAGGGAAATGCTAACTTGAGCATAGCTCAACTAGTTAAGGCATATACCCTCGATCAAAAGGTTATAGTTTTTTTTTTTGAGTTCAACAACATTTGGGGTGGGAGGATTCAAACTTCTAACCTCTTGGTCGAGGGTATATACCAATTATCGCTTAGCTATGCTCACTTTGGCCAAGAGGTTAGAGGTTTGAATTCCCCACCCTTAGACGATATTGAATTAAAAAATAAGTAACAAAGGAAATGCAAAAAAGGGCGGGAGTAAGAGTATTGTCATAGCCTCTGTGTCATTTGTAAAGCGGTTCTACCGCCTTCTTTTATCTGCGTTCTAGTGAAATTGAAGCATTTTTCTGCCTTCAATGAAAATTTCCTCCCCATGAAAAGGAAAATGGTTTTACCCTCAAATGAAAGATTTCAATCTGCATTATGCCACTTTACTTCCATCACCATTTCTTTCATTTTGTCTCACAGAGCTTGGGCCGAGGATGAAGCAAAAAGAGCAAGAGAACATGCAAAAGCACTTGAAGAGGCTAGAGATCGCTGGGAAAAGCGTGGCATCAAAGTAGTCGTTGACAGCGATCTCCGTGAACAGGAATCTGCTGGCGATACTTGGCTTGAGTCTAGCAAACAGTTCGCAGTTGAAGAAACCGTCGACAGGGCCGAAAACTTAATGGACAAGCTAAAAGGAATGGCTACAGAACTGAGAGGGAAATCCAAAGACATAATTGACAAGATCATCCAGAAGATAGCTCTACTAATATCAAACTTGAAGCAGTGGATTTCCAATGCTGGAGAACAGGCTGAAGATCTAAAGAATGTGGCCATTGCAAGGGCAAGTAGATCAGCAAGTGAGCTGCAACAGAGCACTGCAGAGTTGGGGTTGGCCATGAAGGAGGGAGCAAAGCGAGTTGTGGGAGATTGTAGGGAAGGAGTAGAGAAAATTTCCCAAAAGTTCAGAACATCGTACGGTTAAGAAACTATTGATTGAGCAGAACATCGTACGGTTAAGAAACTATTGATTGAGCCGCTGAGTGATATGTACCGTAATTCTGAAGAGCAGAATGAAGTTGACGTTCAACTTTGAAAATTTTGTTAATGCACTTTTTATAATGAAAACTTCACTCCATTTCTACCCACAATGACAAGATAAAAGAGAGATAATTGGTTCGATCTTGTTCATTTTCTATTGCTGATTTAATTCGATTTCATCATCTCTTTAGTTGTTTTTTTTTTTTAATTTTTTAATGAATTGAACTAAATTAAATTGAGAATAAAAAAAATTGTAAAATATTTTGAAGCTTTTTAATCAAATTGAATGATTTTTATTTTTTTTTAAATTAACTTATTTGAAATTTATTTGTTTACAATGAATTTAATTTGAATTCAATTTTCATTAGAAAATGATAATGGATTAGAAATAATATAAATCAATCAGTTTTGTTAACGATTAAAAAAAAAAAAATTGTTGTAATCTATATTTGATCGGCCGCCAACTTGAGCACAACTCAACCAGAACACATTATAACTGATCAGAGGTTTGAATCTCTAACGTTGACATATATATATTAACAATAAGGCCTTTTTTCATAATAGCATAACATAATAAATAATTCTTAATCTTTTAGGTAATATTTAAAATTTGGTCACTATTCACTAAGGCCCCATATGATAATAATTTAATTTGTGGTTTAAGCTTATAAACACCACTTCTATTAATAAGTTTCTTTTGTTTTGTTATATAATTTATGCCAAATGTTTTCAAAAACCAAGCCAAAATTTGAAAACTAGAAAAAAGTAGTTTTTGTTTTTGGAATATGAATAAGAATTCAAATGTTTACTTAAGAAAGACGAAAACTATTGTAGATAAATTGTGAGAAAACAAGCTTTATTTTCAAAAACAAAAAACAAAAAACCAAAAACCAAAAACCAAATAGTTATCAGACGGGGCCTTAGTTTTTGGTTTTTGAAAATTAAGCCTATAAATACTATTTTCAACTATGGGTTTTCTTGTTTTGTTATCTACTTTTTACCTATATTTTCAAAAACCAAGGCAAGTTTTGAAAACTAAAAAAAGTAGTTTTCAAAAACTTATTTTTATTTTTAGAATTTGACTAAAAGTTCAAATGTTTTGTTAAGAAATATGAACACCATTGTAGAAAATTGATGAGAAAACAAGCACAATTTTCCAAAACCAAATAGTTACCATATGGGACCCAATTTTTTAAAGTTCTTAAAGTTATCCTTAATGTATTAAAATTTTAAATTATATCTTTAAATATTTTGTTAACAATAAGATGAGGCATTACTAACTTATTGTTTTATTGACTCATTTTTTGATACCTGAAATTTAAAAAATAATTTAATGACATCAAGTTAATATTTTAACGAGCACAACTTGGGTGCAGCCCGCCACAATAAGATGAGGCATTACTAACTTATTGTTTTATTGACTCATTTTTTGATACCTGAAATTTAAAAAATAATTTAATGACATCAAGTTAATATTTTAACGAGCACAACTTGGGTGCAGCCCGCCACAAAAAGTTTTTCTTTTTTAATTTTGATTTTTTTTTAAAATTTATGTGGTGTTGAAGTGGGTTGGACTGTACCCAAGTTTTTTCCTATTTTAACCGATTCTTTTTAAAAAGATGTAATTAAGAATTCTCAGCACATTAGGGGTAAATTTGAAAATCTTGAACCTATTTGGTATATTTATCCTTTCAAAAGTTCGGGACATGGTCTTCATTAATTTGGGCTTTAACCACTTCTGGGCTCAATTCGAGACTTGCTAAAAGAAGCCCAATAACATTTACGGAAGAAAGCCCAAAAAATCATTTGGAGGCCATCATTTGTCAACATCTCCTTATAAAACAAAGCTTCTGAAACCCTAATCACTAGCGTCGCTCGCCTCCTCCGATCATCTGGTTCTAGTCCATCCGAGAAGGTAAAACCTTTCATGCTCCTCTTTTGTTCTTCTTTCCTTTTATCTTGTACGATACTTGTACAGAATATTTCGGTTATTTTCCCTAGACAAATTCTACGATATTGAGGTCGTCCAAGAGTATCAACTTTATCTGTGGTTTTTAATTTTTTAGTGGATGTTTCTGAATTCGAAATTTTCTTAGTTCTTTTATTGGTTGAGAATGCGATACGTCTTGCTGAAGTTCAATTGCCAAAATGCTATAATGTTCTATAGAAATTTACTTCTGTTTTTCCTCGATCAAACAAGTAGTTCCCATTACTTCATTTTTAATTTTCTTAGTTTTGTTTTTCTGTACTTTTTATTTATTTGAGTATAAATGTATCTATATTTTTGAACAGGCAATGGCTCCGAAGCAGCCGAATACTGGTCTCTTCGTGGGACTTAACAAAGGGCACATTGTTACAAAGAAAGAGTTGGCCCCGCGCCCCTCAGATCGTAAAGGAGTGAGTTAATTCTGTGCTTTCGTTAATCTAGAGTGTACATTGTGTAATCATATACTTTATTAAAACTATGCTGTGTTTAATTTTTATTGAGTTGATTCTGTGCATCTCTCTTCTTTTTTGGGATTTTAGGGGTGGATATACAACTAGGGTTTGCCTGGTGCAATATGAAGCTTGGGAGGAGTGATTTAAAAAGATATTTTCAATACTGATCTTTTGTAATATGAATTCAAGTTATTTACTTTAGAAAAGCTCAGAAGCAAGGGGATAGATCTTGATCGTACATTTGATCGTTAGTGAATTGGAAGTATGAACTGAAACCTGCTTGGTTCGTTATTAGTTTCCTTAGAAGATATTTTAGCTGTTACCTTTTAGAAGTTCTTATTGGGCCCAATTAGATCGATCATGTTGAAAACTGGCGACGGAGTTCTCTTTGTGAGGCTTTTGAGCATACGCATATAATCATTTTGCTTCTCATATCAAAGTCTTCACAAATTTAAACTTGTCTTGTTCTAGATTTAGTTGTTGGTAGAAAAGTTATGTGACATTAATGATTAATGGTTGCTTGAATTTTATTGATACCATAGAAAAGTAGCAAGAGAGTTCTCTTTGTGAGGAATTTGATCCGGGAAGTTGCTGGCTTTGCGCCATATGAGAAGAGAATCACTGAGCTTCTTAAAGTTGGAAAGGACAAGAGAGCACTAAAAGTGGCTAAGCGAAAGTTGGGAACTCACAAGAGAGCTAAGAAGAAGAGAGAGGAGATGTCCAGCGTTCTCCGCAAGATGAGGTACTTTTAGATGGCTTTCAATTTCTCTTATTATGATTGAATCTTTACCACATTCACTTTTGACATTGTTATCAATGATAATACTTTCATGTAATTTCATTTCCGCCACGTAATAATACCTGTTTCTCTGAATTTCTCTTTGATACAGAGCTGGTGGAGGTGGTGAGAAGAAGAAATGAAACATGTGTGGCTAATTTTGAAGCTTCAAATTCCCATAATGTTAGAGACATGTTTTAGATTGTTATTTTTCTTAATCAAGAATGAAATTCAGTGGATTTTTCAATATTCTGTTAGATGAATTATGATGGTATTAGAACTTATATTTTAATTTCTACCAAGTCGTCTTCTTTTAATGAGCCTTGCGGCCATTTGCATCTTTTGATATACTTGCCATTAGCTTCAAAGGAATGCATCGTTTTATTAGCCTCTGAGAATGCATTATTTGATGGCAGAAAACTGTTAATCGCGTATCCCCTATTGTGGAATTTCAAAGAATCTTCACAATTGCAGGATTCTCGAATTAACTTAATTTTGTGAAAGTAAACGTAGCCTAAGGTTTAGTGCACATGGTAACAACCTAATTGATATTGTCACAATTTTTTTTTTACTTTAATTATTATTATAGAAGGCACAGGCTGAATACAGGAATTAGGGGGATCTTATAATAGCCAATAGGAATTGAATGTTAAGTTTAATGGAGGTTTGGAGATTAAAATTAATGTAGCTTTTGATTCATGTTTAAGTTTAAATTTTGTAATCTAGATGAGTTAATATTTAATATATGGGCTTGTTCATTCAAATGGAGTTAGTTTATTTCATATGGTGGGTTACAGTAGTTTAGACTTGAAAAAAAACTCGGACCAACAAGTCAGTATTTTATTAGAAAATCTATTTGATCCTATTGGAGTAAAAAATTAGACTGTTTAATTCGTTTAATTTTCTTTTTTAGACTATTTTATTCTTTTTTTTTACGCCAAATTATTCAGGGCCGATATGCGCATTTACCCAATTAGCTCAAAGAACAAAAATTAGCAATTAGACATCAAATCTTCTTACTACAAGCACATGTAATAATTGGTAAATATGGGAATTATATAAAATATAGAGATGAATTGAATTATTTTATACATTATTTTTAGAATATATAGTATTAATTAAAGAAGTGCATTAGCCAAGGCGAGCATATGGCTAGTAAAAGTGCATTGGCATTATTTTAAAAATGAAATCTTATAATTTAGGGAAAAGAAAATCCTCCAACTTAAGTACTAAGGAATCCACGTCAATTTGTAAAAAAAAAAAAAAAAAAATCCACGCGAGTTTGATTACCAAAAAAAAAAAAAAAAAAAACACATAGAAAATCGACGTCAAAATTCCAAGAGACCAAGCGGTTGATTAGGTGTGAAATTTGGAAAGCTTCAAGACCAGAGGAGTCGTCTCTAAGTTAGTTCAGTTCTGGCACCGCCTAATCGAAGCCCGCCCATTCCTATGGGTTCAAATCCTGGTGCTGCAATTCCACTGCTATGCTAAATGATAGCTTCCTACAGATGGGCACTGCCGACGAGATTGGACAACTGCTGCAATTCGATGTTGAAGACACTATATTTGTTGCAGTGGGCACGGATGTCGACGACACCGAACCTACTCTAATCTGGGCTGTGCAGAACTTCGCTGGGAAGAATTTTTGTCTGCTTCACGTTCATCAGCCTGTTCCTCGGAGTGAGTTCTGTATCTTTGGAATTTCATTTATGTCCGTACAGTTTGATGATAGTTTGATGGAGGAAACAATGAAATGCGAGTTGAAATCTGGGTCTGCTTTATTTCAGTTAGATTATGTTGGTAGTGTTAGCTCAACGTTTGTCATTGACTCATTTGGTGTGGAGAATGGAGATTCACATCATTTGCTTTGCTTTATAGCTAATTAGGTGTGTTAGTTTTTCCTTTCGTTTGTTTGTGCATTTCTTTTTTCTGTCAAACTGCCATGGATACAAGTAGGTGACAGGTATCCATCTTCTGCCAGTGGTTGCTCATGGAGAAAGAAACATTACAGTTGCCACTCACCTTGAAGTCCAGCACTTTAGGCTTGTCTTGTTGATATTTGGTGCTCTTTCTCATAGTTTCCTCTCTCAGTACGTTGTGATGCCTTTTCCACTTGTTTTCCAAGATATACAGCCTTTGCAAAGTTCGTATTAATCTTAGAATTAGTTGATCCTTGTCTATGCCTCAAAGCAGCAGCTGCAGTTCATAGTCAATACTGCTAGTGAAGTATATGCTCATAGTCAATGGCTGGAAACTGATTCTGATAGGAGCGTCACATCATTGGCCAAGCTGGATCTTTTGCCCATCTCTGCCGATTGATCTGTGTAGAAAGAGTACTCCCATTAAAGCAGGGGGACATGTTACCGGCAACTTTAGAGTCTTAGACCTCACACCGGGATAAACTTTTTTAAGGTTTTCCTTCCAAATTGGCTAACCGGTGGTTCCTCTGACCAAGTTTAGTTGCTCCTGCCATCCAAAGGATCCTTTAATTTGTAGGCTACCATTTTCACCGTCTTTTCCTCTAAGCTACCCCTACATTCAGAGAAATGTCTTCTGTGAAAACCCAATTAAACAAATTTTCAACATGCTATTGGCATCAAAAGTAGGGTGCTTCAGGGTTGGGGATTGTAGTTGTGATTCTCCTTCTTGAACTTTTAGCTACATCTTTTAATTTCTTGTAGTTATCTGCCATTGAATCAGTCAAGGTGCGTTGGTGGTGGTATGGGTCAGCTGCCAATTCAAGATCAGATCTGGTTCTGGAATGGCTAGTGCTTGGTTGTAATGCGGTCCCCTTTTGGTTGTGGTTCTATGCATTAGCTTTTACGATGTCCAATTTTCATTGGATAGAGGGTTTGGTTTTCTTGCTGACTGGTTGAGGGTAGTGCCTGCAGAATGGCATTTCGAAGCTCCTTCAGGCTCTAGCAGATTTCTCTCTTTTATGTACCTTCTTTTGATAGTTTGTTTCTTATCTAAAAAAAAAATCCTAAAAAATAAAATATATGAAAATTGATGAGACTGGTTCATCTACAGTCAGTAGTTTTTGTAACTTGTCATGGAGTTGGTTGGGTTTATCCATTTTGTACTAGATTGCTATTGGCTAGTATTTCCGCAGATTTTGTTAAAGAAATTTATTAATCAAATTTAATACAAGTACAAAATGTAATGAAAATCTTTCTGTTTTTCGTTTAGAGGATATACTGATGCAGTTATATTCGGGCAGAAATCCAGGAGTTCTCTTTTAAATTTGTGGTTATATTTTATGTTAGAAAATAAGTTGTATTTAGACTGGGTAAGTAACAAGAATAAAACCAGAGTATATATATGGGAGCATCACAAATATGCACTATAATAAACGATTTAGAGGTTTGAATGTGAAGTACTGAGGTTGCATTAGACAATATTCTTTGTTGGTTTCTAGTTTTTTTGAGAATTATGTTTGTTTTTAAAAAGTTTGTAATTATTTTTTTGAACGAAACTAAAAAAATTATTACTTGGTTTCTATTTTTAGTTTTTTTAAAAAAAAGTTACGGAACTCTTATAGTTGTTATCAGTTATGACTTGCTAGCTTCCATATTTGTGGGACATCCTTACCATGGTGTAAAGAAAGTTTTGTGGCTCGCTTTAAATAGAGTTTTCATTTGATTTCTTTGGGGCAAAAGAAATGGAAGATTATTTTGGGATTCTTTCTCTACCTTTGATATTTTTATGGATTTAACCCGTTTTTATGCTATGCATTGGTGTAAATGTAAACACCCTTTTTCTAATTATAGTTTATCATCTTTGATTTCGAATTGGACATCCTTTTTGTAATACACCATTAGGTGTTTGGAGGTTACACTCCATTTTATTTTATTCATCAATGAAATTGTTTCCCTTCTTATAAAAAACTGTTATAGTTGTTATCCAAATCTTTTATAATGACAGCTAAATATCATGAACGTTCAATTTCCTATTGGTTCTAATTGAATATTGTTTGAAAAAACCAGCAATTAAAGTTTTTTTATTTGGTCTTTCAAGCATTTGGAAATGAAAAATTAAATCAAGTTCTCATTTTTCTTTGAGTTTTGAGAAAGAGAAATTGCTGTGCAAGACAATTATATTCCTTAAAATACAAAGAACAATAAACAGAAAGGGTTCTTATAGTTGGCCATTGCCATTCAAGTATTAAAAATTTTCACAAAATTCACGCATTCTGATAGCATATACATTTAAAAACTAATGTAATGTACAATTATGTGCATGTCGTCATTGTTTTCTATTTGTTTTAAATTCAAGTAATCGACAACTTCTACGGCCGGTTCCTTTTGCTTTTTTTTCTAACATTATCTGTCTGGAAGTTAGTATGATGAGTTTTATAGCGGCTTAGATTATGTATCATAAGTGGTCTCATAAAATGTTATCCTTGCATGCAGAAAATGAAGAGCCGTCTTCCAATACACTACAAGAACATGCAGCAAAGGCATTTGAGGAAACTGAAAGGCAAAAGCCTTTAGAACTTCTTAATCAATATGTTTTCATTCTTGCCAAACTGGGGGTACCATTTCAATTCCCATATTAATTCAACATCAATGTAATCATTATAAAGACTCTGTTGTAGCGAACTCCAAAAAAAAAAAGGACTCTGTTGTAGCATGCTACTCTGGCTTGACTAGTCGCATGCAAGATAGTGTTAATGAATGGGTTGTATGATAACTTTGTACTTCTCGTATTAATCAATGAATAGCGTTTTATTGGTTATGACTCAAATCAATGAATTGGCTTAATTTGTAGGTACAAGCCCAAAAAGTATGGACTGAGACGAACAGTGTTGAGAGAGGGATTGTTGAAATTATTGCTCAGTACAGTATTAAATGGCTAGTCATGGGTTTAGACGCAGAAAGATACAATCTGAAGTATGCATCATTTACTGTTATTATGAGCTTTCAAGGAAATTGGACTGTTTAGTGGCAACCTTTTTTTTTAGTTTAGTGGCAACATATTCATAGTAACATTTTAATGTTGTCTGTGGGATCTGTTTATTTAAGTCTCAAAAAGCCTAATTAGTGTGAAGGATGCTTACATTACATGCAATTGTATGCTTTTATAAATATAAAATGCATGTATTTTTATTTGTTTTAAAGATTGGTCAAGTCCTAAGAATAGATGACTGAGACAAGGAGTAATTCTGACTTATGCATCTTGACAGTAATTTTATTTCTTTGAAGTGATAATGCATTCATAGAATACACTTCAGGGAACTGGATGGTTTTTGCATTTTGGAATGTTAATTTCTACAATATTTTCCTAAAAAAGATAAAGGATGAGGAGACTGTTCAGACTAAAATGTAATTACTATAATTACTATTTGTTTTTTCTTTGGCAGGGGGGAGGGGAGAGTTTATTTTTGACTTACAAGTGTGACACTGTGTATTCTCTACTTCACAATCGTTTGATTTGCATTTACTTGCTCAATTACATTATTAGGAGGTCCACAGGATTAAACTCCAAGAAAGCTTTCTATGTATGCCAACAAGCACCCATATGCTGCCACATATGGTTTGTCTGCAGAGGGCGCCTTATATACTCAAGGTACTTTGATGTTTTAGAATTTGAATAGGTTTTGATTTCAAGAATGGATGATGCTCTTTATACTTAATTTTATATCCATTGAGCTACTTGTGATGGCTGATATGTTTATTAAATGTCAAACTTCTCACAAATCGCCAAAGGTTACTTCATGCTACCTACTCTGAGAGCTACTGGCTTCTTTGTAGCCTGTTGGCTTTTCATTCTCCCTGAAGCAAGGTGTCTAATACAACACAGTTTCCTTTTCAATTAATTTAAATTGATGATAGAAATCTCATATTTCTACACACTATTTGAACTTTTTCTAGATCTCAGATCCCTTCTAGGTTGAACTAGCAATTACTTTTGTTTTTTTGCTCTTTCTTCAATTGACTGCATGTATTATTTGTTCATCGTTACCTAGCAAGATTCCTATTAAAACAGGGAGGGCAGAATGGGAAGATTCAATCCATCGCTGCTGCAGAATTCAGAAATAGGAATCGACCTATCCAACCATCTGAGACTAGAGTCTGTGACTTGTAAATTGAATTTTCTAGGTATCTCACATCTTCAAACTTTATTCCTCTAACATCTGGTTTGTTAAGTATTTCTTCTTGTGCTGTATGGGTTTCCACAAAGAAGACAGCAGAATTACATTGTTGCAGAACTTTGCAGATGCTCAAGAAAAGGAGGATGAATTTGATAGAATAAGCAGGTTTAGACCTCAAGGTTTGGTGGATCCAAAATATTCCAATAATGGAGTCATGGGTACTTCGAGGACAAGACTATTGTTAAAGAATGAGGTGAGCAAAGATAACCCCTCAATTCACAAGTTTGAAAATGGCTTCAATTATGATTTCTGTTACTTTTCATGTGATTATGAGGAAACACTTGAAAGGTGAATACTTTTTTTTTTTTATATAATAAATAATTGGGCGTTAGATTTTCACTCCATGCATTGCTTGCTCGTGGCACACCCCACTAATCCTTGGGAGGCTCCACCTATCACAAGGCCAGCTACGAGAGATAACCAGAGGTTGAAGTAATTAAATTTTCAACCTAGAGGCTTGAACCTAGGACCTCAGTGTATATCCAAACATCCAATACTTACGACCATGGCCCTTGGGTTTTAGAATCAATGAATTTGCGTGTTATGGATTTCAGCATATTTCATTTTGCATAGTCTTCAATAGATAAGAAATTTGATACATTTGTATTCATATCATAGGGATTCAACTATCTTTGGACATTGTTAAATATTTAAACATCACTGATGGATCATGAATTTCTTAGGGAGTAAAAGAAGGACAACAAGTTAGCCAGAGTCTTGGTTTGCAAGAAGCATTGATGAATGTTAAGTTGATAAAAGAATTTGAGGGAGTGAAGGTTTGTGTAGAGGAAGATGCCAACGGTGCTCATTTCGAGGTATTTTCTGATTATTGCCTGAAGTAGTATAAATTTTTTGAAAAGAGTAGGTTTTTTTAGGTCTTGACTGATGGTAGGGTAGTTGATCTTGTCAGGTTTTGATTTTCGTTTCATAGGTTGTATCATTCCAGTCTCTCCCCAGCAGACAATCATGTGCAAGATTAGTTGTTACAACTTGCCCATGTAGGTTACAGGGGCATGTGGATTAGAAAGCTTAATGATTAGATAAATATTCTGATTGACTTCTAAAGATTTTCCCGGGAAATCTGCACTCTGATTTTGTTTATTTTATTTTCTATAAAGGATTTTCTTTTTATGTCATCTTACAGGCTAATTCATTAGAAAGCTCATGTATGGAGGAGGTGAAAAAAAGAAAAGAGATGGAAGAAATTTTAGAGAGAGAGAAAAAAGAAGTAGAACAGATGAACAAAAAGCGTGATGAGCTCTTGAAAGAACTATATGATGTCCAAGAGCAGAAATCGCTACTTGAGAGAAAAGCTTCAGAGTACTTGTCTGATGTGGAGGAGTTGGAGAAGAAGATGTTTGATGCTGTTGGCCTCTTAGTAAGATTCAAGGAAAAACGAGATAAGTTGCATATAGAACATAAAGGTGCAAAGAACAAGCTTAGACTGCTGAAGAATATGGTTAAAAGGGAACCTACATGTTTTCGCAGTGTAGAAATGCCTACATTCTCGTTCATGGAGATAATTGAGGCAACGAGAAACTTTGACCCTTCCTGGAAGATTGGTGAGGGAAGACATGGTAGTGTTTATAAAGGCTACCTTCGCCACATGGATGTTGCTCTAAAAATGTTGCCTTCGTATGGTTCTCATTCTCAATCAACGTTCCAATACGAGGTAAATCTTGGCCAATGATAAAACAAGTTAATTGTCACAGCATTCTCATCTGAAGATCTTTCTAGAAAAGCAAATTGCTTAAAGAAATAGTCAGTTTTAAGATGTGTTACCATTGAATATATTTGATCTATACAAATATTCTTACTTGTTTCATGATTTGAAGATCTACTTCTTGTAGAAGCCTTTGATAATGTACTTTTTCTCTTTAACATGCATTGTTGGGGGAAATTTTAATTGTACAATATCAAGTCCTCACTAAACCCACGAGTTTAAATCGATAGATTATAATAAATTCAATATTCTAATCAACTTTCACTATTTCCAATCAGATGCATGTTGGTAGATCAATGTGCCCAACGTGTGGACTGTTATAAATATGAAATAGGAGGAATTAGCTATCTATTAGGATTCCCCTAGCAAGAAGACCTAAGAAAACACAAGGATAGAACTATATTGCAATATCAATAGAAATTACAATATCAAATAGCCTTTTGAGAGGGTCATGTCTCTCCCAAAGTTCCAACACTGGACAATACCCAAAATCATTCCCCCTCTAAGGTTCCTAACTCCCTTTATTTATAAGCAAGGCATCCCTAGCTAATTACTACTATGTCCTTACTAATAACATACTAATCTCCCCCACATAGCCCATATACTCTCACATTAACATTATAGGGATTTAAAGGGATTTAAGCTTAAATATTTTGCATGCATGTATCTTGTAGATCAACATACCAAACCAATATATATGTGGACTATTATAAATATGAAATAGGAAGAATTAACATTGCAAGGATTTAAGCTTTAAATATTTTTAGGGATTTAAACATAAATATCATCGCTTTGATACTATGTCTCCACTAACCTAAAAACTTCTCAGATAGGTTCAAGTAAGTTTAATATTTTCACTACGTTGTTCACATTCATATCTTGTTTGCTAGTTTATGATTATACACAACCGATCTTTAACTACGTGTTTTGGGTGGCTTCAAATGACGACCTCACACTTTTTCTGTTGGATTTTCTATTGGTGGGTAACAGCTTGAGGTCTTGAGTAGGGTAAGGCATCCCAACCTGGTTTCAATTATTGGAGCATGTCCAGAATCTAGGTTAATAGTCTATGAGAATTTGAAAAATAGCAGCTTGGAAGACCACCTTTCCTGCAAAGATCGCAATCGCCCACTTCCATGGCAAGTACGGATTCGTGTTGCTGCTGATATCTGCTCAGCCCTTATATTTCTCCATTACAGCGAGCCTTGCATTGTCCATGGAGATATAAAACCAAGCAAAATCCTACTTGATGCCAATTTTGTTGCTAAACTAGGTGGCCTGGGCATCTCTCGTTTGATTCCACAAGAAGAGAAGGCCTTCAATTCTTCCTCAGCATATAATATGTCGAAAGAAAATAATCCATATATAGATCCAGAATATGTTGAGACTGGAAGGTTCACTCCAGAATCAGACGTTTACTCTCTTGGTGTTACTTTTCTGCGAATTTTAACTGGCAGAGCACCTTCGGGAATTGTAAAAGATGTAAAATGTGCTCTAGAAAATGATAAGATTGGTGCCATTTTGGACTCATCAGCTGGAGACTGGCCTCATGATCTAGCAGAACAATTGGCTCTTGTGGCATTGAGGTGCTGTGCAAAGGAAAAATCGGATCGGCCTGACCTCGTCTCAGAATTGTGGAGTGTTTTGGAGCCAATGAAATCCATTGCCTCAGCATCATTTTCGAGTTCGAAGAAACACTCTCGAGTGCCTGCCCATTTTACCTGTCCCATTTTTCAGGTATAATCTAGCCAAAAGTGGTTTGCTGAGCGTGTCTTTGTAAACGAACATTTTCTTTTAAATTCATCCATAAGTAATGCTAAGTAATGGTTCATTCCATTTGAACGATGCATACTTGGCATCGTGTCGAAAAGAGCAAAATGAAGGAAATGAACTTCGTAATTCACATGCCTAGGACTTGGTTTGTGGAGTAATCTTATGTGAGAACTAGCTTTTGGTGAAAAATATACCTTGCTGAACAGCCATTGATTGATTTTACAGGAAATCATGAAAGATCCGCTCATTGCTGCAGATGGATTCACATACGAAGCTGATGCAATAAGAGGATGGTTCAAAAGTGGCCATGACACTTCTCCGATGACAAATCTTAAACTTGAGCACTGTAATCTTGTGCCAAATTATGCTCTTCTGAATGCAATTCAAGAGTGGCAGCATCAGCTATGACAACTTTGGTTCATTTCCTTGCACCCACCAGAAAGACTACAAACTGGTGAGGCTTGGTACAAAAGCTGTCCCATAATAACAGTTCATACAGGTTATTTACATATCTAATAACCTTTGATGTACAGACATTGTTATACATAGGCCTATATAAAGCATAGTCAAATCACTGCTGGCTTAAAGTTGGGTCCTCGTGAATGAAATCTGATGTTGGGGTGGTATTCTTAGATCATGGCTCAACTGGTTAAGCATATACTCTCGATCAGGAGATCAGAAGTTCAAAACTTTCATTCTCACATGTTCTTGAACTCAGGAAGGGTGGTATTTTTACACTTCCTTTCAGTAAAAATTCATTTAATTTCCAAGCTTTGCTTTGACATTGCTATTGGGAGTGAGGTTAGATTTCTTTTTAGATTCCTAACATTTAACTAATTTTGTCTTTCTTTTTTTTTTTCGAAAAAGCTAATTTGTCTATTATAGATAGTCTCTATGAAAATTGGTTTTTCCGTCTTGAATTTAATGCATGAGCATGATTAAGAATGATTTTGAAATGAAAAAAAATTACTTTTTAAAATCACTCTCAAACATGTCGTTAATCATTCAAAATCAAATTTGATTGTAAGAAAATTGTGTTTAAAAGTGAAAAATCAAACATGATTATATGAAAATCACTTTTAATCAATCACTTATAAACAAATCATTTTCACTGATATCACTAATTCTAAAATTGCTCTTGAGCGTGTCTTTTAAAAGAAGGATAAAATTGCTTTTAAGTGAGGTTAGTATGCCTACTAGTTTAAACATTTTTTTAAAAAGATGAATAAAATTGCTTTTAAGTGAGGTTAGTATGCCTGCTAGTTTAAATACTTTTTTAATTTAAATACTTGTGTGTTTGATTACATCTTCTTGAAAGCGATTTTAATCACAATTGCACAAAAGTGATTCTATAAATATCAAATTACTAAAGAGAGCATAGCTCAACTGGCATATTGAATATGAGGTTTGTGGTTCGAACTCTCCAACCCCTATTGTACTAAAAAAAAAATTACTATAGAGAGTCAAATGAGAAGCTTTAAATTTAGGACAATTTTGTCATGTCAGAATTATTTGGATTTTTTGCATCTGGAGTTTTAATTTTAATTTTTTTTTTTGGTAATATGAAGAGTTTTTTTATTTTATTTTATTTTAAGTGATTGATTGAGAATCACTTTAAAATCACTTTTTTTTTTAATAATCAATTTTAAATTGACTATTAAGAAAATGATTATTAATCAATCTAATTATTTCAAAATTGATTGTTTTTTTTTTTTTTTTCGTTCTTTATAATCACACAAATTTGATCCAAGCACACCTTTAAGAAAGTTATTCGGGTAACTTTTAGTCATACAGGAGAGAACAAAAAAGAAGTGACGTTAGAAGATAATAGAATCAAAACCATGTTGTACAGTTTTCATTGACTTTGCATAAACCTTTTAAACTTTTCTTATTCTATGTTGATCAAAATTCTTTTATCCAATCTTTTAGGGGCTGTTTGGGGCAAGGGTTATAATAACCTGTGTTATAATAACCTGTGGAGTACTCTGCACCCCAAACACAGACTATTATAACCTCATACTAAACAACTCTGCATTTTAAATAATATTATATTATTTCATAGACTATTATAACCCATGTTATTATAACCCACTCAATGCCCCAAACAGCCCCTTAATGTATTATTCTTAGTACCAAAGGTGGAAGATTTATCATTTGAATAAATTGGAAACCATATCTAGAGATCAAGAGAATATTTTGTCAATCAACAATTAAAATATTGCTAGAGACAATATAATCATCATCATTCTTAATTTATGGATAATCAAAATTAATAATTGATTTATTTCATCAAGATAAATTATTTTTCTTTTAGTTCAACGACATGTGGAGGTGGAGATTCGAATCTCTAACTTCATAGTCAAAGGTATATTTAACCAATTGAACTATGTTCATGTTGACATTAATCTAGATAAATTGTATGTCGATCGTGTTTCTTTTTGATATTATTATAAAATTTCTTCTTCTAATGTCACGTCTCAAAATATTCGTTTGTCTATTATGGTGGGTTACAATTATGAATATGAATTATATATTACCATAAAAACTCGCGATCACAGCCAATTCGAACATAGCTCAAAAGATAAAGGCACCACCAATTACAATTACTAATGTAAAAGTCGATGGTTCAATCCTTCACTCACAATCATACATTTGTGATTTTGTGATAAAAGGGATGAAAAACACGTGGCAACTATCTCTATTTACGGAAATACCCCTACTGGTTTCTCAAATTGGGCCCATTTCGGCAGATTTGTTTGGACTAATTGGGCCCAAATCATAAATGAGCCGACAAGTATGGCTCGTTGGTTGCTCGGCCCAATATCCAATTTTAGTAACGTACGCACGTTAACAGCGCGTGCGCTCGTGTAATTTCCACGTCATATAATTCCCTCTTGCACATTTTATTTAATTTTCTTTTTCTTTTTCTGTTTTTTTTTTTATGCCGGACTGAAACACGAACAGGGCTTCATTTTTATGCCTTTATATTTTCTCCTACGAGCTTTCGTTTTTTCTCTCTCTGTAGAAAGAAACTCTCCCAAAAAAACAGCTTCTCTCTTCTCCACCGATCACTTTCTCGAATTTTCCAGCCCCTTTTCCTCCGGCCTGACGCTCTGTAACTCTTTCCAAATCGGCTCCATTCACGATCCGATCTGTCGCCTTCTTTCTTTCTTGCAATCGATCTTTGTTGTCCTTACTGGTACGTGAACCGATCACACTCAGTTTTGTGATTCTATTTGTTTTCGCGTTATTGTCTTTGTATGTAGCTTATTGTGTCGATTACAGATCATGTGCCCGAGTTCTTGAAATGGTTGTTTCATAGTTTTCTTGCTGGGCAATTTTTTTTTATTCTTTTGTTTGTTTAGTGTTTTATTCAGGTTGTCCCAATTCCATTGCTGTGGAGGTCTGGTAGAGAGATGGATGAAACCTTGTTTGTATCTATATATCGGGTTCTTCTAATAGTGAACGTAACTTTGCCCAAGTGTTGTGTTCTGTTGATATGATGTGAGATTTGTGTAATTAATTTGAATGAGATGGCATTTTAGAAAATGCTATCTTTCCCCTTTCGTTTCCTGTTGTTCTTGATTTCTTTCTTCGTGACCCCGGAAGTGCTTTTGTGAATTTTGGGGAAAACCTATTGAATTTTATTCATTTTCTTATGATATAGTTAATTTCTTTCTAGGATGCAATTTTTAATAAATTGCGGAAAATAGTTCTTGTTCCCCTATGATAATGATATTCCGTTGAATGAATTCTTAAGTTGGGGCCAACACTTGAATCTGGCTTGGTCATTTGGTCGTATAGAAGGGATCTTGCCCTTTTTTCCATTTCATCGTTTCTCCATATGCTAGCTCATTTTTAGTGGATGGAAAGCTGTCTTTCTTATCTGTTTGCAGCACACTATTACAGCCAATATCTTGTGCTTTATTTCCTTGATTTGTCTCTAATTGGTGTAGTTTTATGGTCAGGATCACTGGGTACTGCTTTCCAGCGTGTAATGTATTTTCTTTTTTATTTTGTGCAGTGCTTTTGCCCTTGAATTTTGGGTTTAAAACGTGTGTGTAGATGCCAGTTGCAAAACTCAAGACCTCTAACTATCCAGATGTGATGAAATCGGAGGAGGGAAATGATTCTCTAGACACTATTATTAGACAGGCAATTGGAAAAGAGCCTTTTCTTTCTTTCTCAAGAGCTGGTGAGAGCCCAGTCCAGTGGATTCAACTACTTCATGCTCTAGATCAACAAGGTATTACAAGTGTTCAATTAAATTGAACTGCAATGAAGGGCTTTCCCTGAAATGGTGTGATACTGATAGCTATTTCTAATCTTTGGAATATTGCAGTAGAGCATATTATGTCCTTTGGATGTAAAGATTATTTCTTTGTAGGACATCTTGAGTTCCATTTACTTGCATTTCAAGTCAAAGCTGCAAGAATTTATTTTGCATATGTGCCAATTTCTTCTTCTTTTAGTAAAGCTTTTTCAACTTATGTGTGTATACACATGTCCGTGCCTCTGCTCTTTATTGTCTATTCAAGAGTATCCTTATACAATAACAAAGCGAAGCCTCCTAGAAGAGGGTCAATTTTTCATTTAATATATTGTTATTCTTTATTCAAATCATATGGTTTGCGCTGCAGTTAATTGTGTAACCGTTAGGATTCAAAAGCTTTGAAATGTGTTTTACTTTTTCGACAGAACTCCCAGGTTGGCCCTTGCTCTCTCCTTTAAAGGTTCAAATGCAGAAGTGTGAGAAGTGTGCCCGGGAATTTTGCTCAGTTATCAACTATAGAAGACATATACGAGTGCATCATAGGCTGAAAAAGCTGGATAAGGTGTTTATTTTCTACTATCTGATGTTATAATTCTTTTTAATTTTATGAAAATTACTTTTATCTTTTGTATTCAGAACTATGTGCTTGCCCATTATTAAATTAAATTGTGATTTTTCCTTATAATATTCCTTTTTATCTTTGATTTCTTGCTTGCTTGAAAGTTGAACGTACTTGTTCTTTTGCACTTTGTAGGATTCTGCCAAAACTAGGGATCTACTAGCAGCATTTTGGGACAAGGTAATCTTTGTCCACTATCCACTGCCGCTTGTTCTACATGGTCTCATTCTTTATTTTAAAACTTGTTTGTTGATGTTATTCTGCATAGTCGAATTCATTTATAAGCTTATTCATTGATGTTTTATACAGCTATCCTGGGAAGAGACGAAGGAGGCTGTATCATTTAAGAACGTCTCAAGTGAGGCAAGTCATTCTTCAGTTTCTTTAGATTTTTATTTGAAGTCTTGCATAAAATGTCTCTTTCTATACAGTCTTTAAATCATTGGATAGAAATGAAAACAGAACATAACCTGAAGGAAAATCCTTGCAGGTTTTAGATATTGTCTGTTTTATATTCTCTTAAATGATTCGTCTCTGTAAACATATAGGGAATACAAGGGTTAGCTGTCATCAAGAATCTGACGGCCATTATTGGAAAACCGGGATTTTCTGCCCTACCACATGTTTATTTGAGGGCAGGTTCTGCCCTTTTGGTATGTTCATGTTCCACCAGCCTTTATTTTGGGTCCTATTCATCATCAGTGCATTATTGTGAACAAATATATATTTATCTTGCATACCTGAACCTTTTCAGGACATTGTACAAGGTAGACCATCTAGGTTTCCACTATCTTCCCAGGAGTTATTTGAAATTCTTGACAATGCAAGCGAAAAAACATTCCTATGTGGAACTGCTGTCTCTATGCAAAAATATATATTTGATGGGGAGGCTGTAAAGATCGGTCTTGAAACTAAAAACCTAGTTGCTTGCATGAGCTTCTTGTTGGAAGAGAAATTGGTAAGTTATTTCCCTTTAATTTTTTGTATAGTTCTTATGCTCTGTCTAGCTGATAGTTCTTGCTTTGTTTTGCGTTTGCAATGTATACAAGCAATATGCTATTTTTAGGTAATCATCAAGGATTAAAATATCTGCTTATATGTCAATATATTTGTAAATCGGAGAGTTCATCATTGATATTAAAGATTGTCGATATCTTTAATATCTTGTATAAATGTCCATAAAACATAATATATATATATATATATATATATATATATATATATATATATATATATATTATGAATTAGTCACTCATATGAATATAGATATTAATATTAATTATTAATTTAAATAATTTTTTTTATTTTTTTATTTATAGGAATATTCGTCAATATCGATATTTCATAGATATATTCATAAAACTGAAATCTCCATGTCGATATGGACATCGATATTTTAATCATATAATCATATACTCATATTGACATGATTGCCTGGTTTTTTGCTCATTAACATGTGGCAACATTTTCTTGAAGGTCAAAACATGGCTTGCTGACAAGGATGCCGAAGCTTTGAGGTGTCAGAAGTTGCTGGTAGAGGAGGAAGAAGCTGCTCAAAGGAGGTATATCCATTATCATTTCCATCTAATTTTCCCTTTTGCATGGTACCTTCCTATGAATTTTTGAAAGAGTAGCCTGATCTAGCAGGATATAATAGGGGCCTTGGTAGAAGTCAGAGCTTAGATAAATAGTTTTGCGTTAATAGTTGTGTTAGCTAGATCACTGGTACGTATGCTATTTGATAGAAAACAAAATTTTACTTTGTTAAACAATTATTTCTTAGTACGGAAGAAGGTTACTTGAACCAGTATATTTTGACTTGATGAGTATCTGTGGAGGTCCTTTTTGTAATCCACCTATGGTGGCGGGGTTCTTTCTTCTCTTTTGTTTATTTCATTCATCAATGAAATCTATCGTTTCCTCTTTAAAAAAAGTATATGTGTAGGTTCACTGAACCCTTAAAAAAAATAAATAAATAACCCTGCTAAGAATGCTGACCGTTCAAAAACTTGCTTCTTGTGAATTCTGTGTCTTAGAACACTTGTTCCTCACCCATATGACATATGTGACTCTGTAGACAAGCGGAGCTGTTGGAAAGGAAAAGGCAGAAGAAGCTAAGGCAGAAAGAACAAAGGTCAAAGGAGCAAAAACACGAAGAGAAGGCTGATATGGAAGGGAGTGTAGATGAAACAATTGTAGATGTGTTACCTGAAGAATCAGAATCATCTAGCCCTCAGACTGAATGCCACTCAGAAAGGGACTCTCTGGGCATATTGCCTGATCACCTGCCGTCATCTATTGAAACATCTCAACAATCTCTAACTGACGAAGATGAAGATTCTGAGTCTCATTCTGGGTTTCACAGTGGCTACCCTGAACATCTGCCTGTTGATCACAATGGTGAACAGCAGAAAATACAAATGAATGGCCATAAACATGTAATTGCTCAGTGGCAGGCATTGCCTAAGACACAAAGGGGACTTTCTAATGGTTTTCGTGCAGATCAAAATTATCAGGGACTCAAAAATGGAGATATGCGAAGGTATGGAAACCATGTGCAATCAAGGGCTGCGCCCATTGTTAATGGAAAGAAAGTATGGAGCCGGAAGCCTAAGCCAGAAAGAGATGGTGATCGTTTCCAAGCCAGGATTCAGGAAGAGACAACGGCCCAGGCAGAGGAAATTAAGAGCCATGAGGTTTTGATTGGTTCTATTTCAGTGGCATTAGGAAATTGTAACCAAGAGAGTAAAGATCCAGTTGGAGCTCCAGATGATTGCCAGGATGGTCATCAAACGCCTAAGAAGATTAATAATCATTTGGAGAAATTCATTAAGCCAGATTCTATTCAAACTGCAACAAATCGGGTGATGGTTAAGCTTTGGAGGCCAGTTAGTCGTAATGGAACCAAATATGCAATGCCAGATCAAAGTGAAAATGGCGAATCTGAAGCTGAAGTGATAACTGCCCTGCTGAATACATATTCTCCACGATCCTCTTCCTTGGATGGTGACACTGGAGACTTCGGAAACAACTCTTTGATCCAGGAAGAGCCTGCGCAACCAGTTGGCTTGGAGTTCTCTAGTCGTGCTGCAAAAGCTTTCCTTGCACAGAGTAAGTTAAATTTTGACACAAATCTTCATTTTGTGTGGAAGGTGGTAGCCGTATCCAACTTCTTTTAATTGTTGAATGCAGGGTGGAAGGAGGCTATAACAGCCGACCATGTCAAATTGAATCTACCCTCCGATTCTGAGTCTTCGGGATGCTCTGAAAGTCAAAATGACACTGAAACTTCTGCATTCCAATCGACGAACCTCGACAGACGCAATGTTCTTGGCAATGCGATATCAATTAATTTGGAGCCTCCCAAGTCCTCAGCCAACGAAGCTGGCAAGACCAAGTTCAGAACAAAATTTGAAAAGGGTGCGAAGATAAAGTACATTCCCAAACTTCGAACTACTACCTAATAATGGAGAGAGGATGGGATCTAACCCACGAGTTGTTTTTTACATTCTTTGCAGAGCCAATTTTACCAATGGTCTTCTGTCTTGGAAGTTGAATTTTTTTTTCCTCTTTTTTTTTCCTTTACTGGGAAATCTTTTATGATTCTGTTCCTTTGTGTCAGGTTGCTGCAGCAGATTTGTTAGCGAGGAAAATTCCTTATTTTTGGTATAATTTCTAGATTTTCCTGTAATATTTTTGTTATTAGTTATGGAAAAGGTGCAGCTATATTTTGCCAACCCTCTCATTTTTCTCTTATCTCTTTGGTTCTTCTTTTCGGCCCCACCCAATTGGGCTTAAAACCCAATTTCTACTATTCCATGATTCTTCTATCCAATCCAATTATAACTACCGAGTATACCCACTCACAATATTTTGCTGATTTTTAGATTTTTTTTTTGTGAGATCAAAATTTGGGCCTCAAATATGAATTTTCCCATCCCCTCTATTTGGGCATAGCTCATTTCTCAATATTCAACATGTCAGGCGTTTATTACTACTACTTAGTATTTACTTCCTTTACTATATCCTTGACATGGTATTAAATTTCTGTTAGATGTTGACATTTCCAAATGTCGGGTTCAACATCTAAATATAATAAATGCTTTATCTCATTTGAAAAGTGCAAAAATGTTTTTTCAGAATATCCATTGACGTATTATTTATATT
Source organism: Trichosanthes truncata (assembly GCA_033996785.1). NCBI lineage: Eukaryota > Viridiplantae > Streptophyta > Magnoliopsida > Cucurbitales > Cucurbitaceae > Trichosanthes > Trichosanthes truncata. The sequence goes on from JAWPNB010000003.1 coordinate 90,446,828, forward strand.
TCCATCGACATTTTAAACTTGACTTTCACAAGAACTGAATTGTTCCCCATGTTTGTCATTATAAAGGAATAATACTCAGTCCCTCAAACTTCATGATGAAACAGCTCACAAACTTTATCTTGTAAGAGATTATCCTCCAATGCAGAGGTCAATTTATGATGGGATGGGAAAAAAATCTCTCAGGGAAAGAAATGAATTCTCTTTTGATTGTGTTTGACCAAAGAGAGATGGTAAAATAACTTGACAATTTACTGAAAATGGAGGGCATTCAATAATCAGGTCCAAACTAACATAAAATGACAGCCATTCCTGAACTTCCATAAATCATAAGGAACTTTAATTGCATGGGATGTACAAGTTCCGGATTCTCTCAATAAGATAATAATAGATACGAAAGCCAGTTCATTCCTTCAACAACTGTACAGCATAAGTTTTCCTTTCTTTTTGGTTGAAATGAAGAAAGTTCGGAGATGGTAATTACCATTTGTTCCTTTAGTCTTTCTATATGATGATCTAAAAAATGTACATTTTTCACTGCTGTAAGTGCTTTCCTACTTCAGGAACTCAATGGGTGGGCACTTCTCTCTATCTCAAGTAACCTCCGTTTCACATTTGAATCATCAGAAGTCATCCCGCACGAACAAAATTAAAATTTTGCATCTCAGATTAGTTGGTCAGATGATAAAATCGAACACTGTACAAGCTGATACCACAGGTCATCGCTGGATCAAATCGAGCCAGATGTTAATTTAGTGTCACACAGCTGAGCCTTCTTATCCTTCAAGAATCAAAATGTCAAAAGAATCATCTCCACCGGTTTGGTGGTGGAAGACTTAATATCCCAGCTACATCCAGTTTAAGAAAATCAACCTTAGTCCACTATTCCCTCACCCTCTGTTCTTATGTAACGTCTTTTGGCAGGAATGATTAGGTATAAGTCTTTCCAATCTGGAGAAATCTTCTTACTCCTGACAACTAGCTCTAGTAGGTCGATGCATTCGGAGTCAGATACCATTCATGCGGCCAGACAATGTAGGGCTAGGACTCAAATCAAGAGAAGGGCTTGTTTTAACATGATCCCTCAGGAGCTGTCGAGACACTCGATCAGCCAAGACCTGCTGTCCATCATACAGTTCACCATAAGCAGGCCTTCCGACTCCAACCTGCTTTCCCAAGATATCATTTTCTGGTATCATTTCAGAGAAGATGGGAGCCCCAGGCTGCAACCCTCGAAAAATATCGGGATTTGAATCATGGAAAGACAGACCACTGCTGTATGGACTATTATTTAAGGACTTCGGCATGCTTCCAAATCCCTCTTGCAAGTATATAGCTTGTTTCAGGTGGTTGTAAGGAATTGCACCACCACATCCTGTCAAAGGTGTCGACGAGCCCGATGTGGTTCGTGGACTTGATATAGGTGAAGGAGACATTCTTCCACTGGGGTGTTGAGGTGATCGCGAGTGCAAAAGAGGGCTTCCAATTGGTGAAACAGGACATGATATGTTTCTGGGAATGTTGATTTCACTGGATGGAAAATGAAATCAGAATTAAATCCCGTCTCAATCAGTAAAATATTCTTTATTATTATTATTATTATTTTGGTTGGGAATTGGGGTTGGGGGGGAAGAGAGAACCTGGCATGAAGAACAGCTTTAGAGACTCTTGAAGAATGAACTGCAAGTCTACTGTCTGAGTCCACAGAAGTAATCCGCGATTGGCCAATACCCTGAAAGTGATTAATAGACAACACTCAGAACCAAGAAGGAAAGAAAAGGAAAAAAAAAAAAAATCTTTCCAGATTCTAATCCAAATGCCCCACAATTTATCTAAATATCAAAACTCTGCTAATTTTTCATAGACTCACAGCTGGTCGCCTAGCTTAGCTTAGTATTCGACTAAAATATCAATTTATAAAAAAAAAAAAAAAAAAAAAAAAGAATCCAATAAGACAAAAACGGTAAGACAGAAAAACATAGCTCAATCTTTTGCACCATACAAATTAAGGAGAAGCTGTTATAACAGCATCTGCAGAACATTGCAGACAGCAACAAAACCCAAAACCACAAGAGAGCCATACACATTGTGAAATAATGTGCAGTAATGAATCAGAAAAGCAATGTAAAAAGGTATGCGTACCAAAGTCTTCACTCCGTTTGTAACCCCAGGAGATGCATCAGAAGGTTCAGAGCTCAAAATTGGCCTCTCTACAGGTGCAGCATATTTGACAAAAGGATGATCCAAAAGTTGAGCAGCTGTAGGTCGATGATGCGGATTTCGTTGCAGACATAGTCTCACAAAATCCCTCCCATCATCTGAGAGGTTTTCTGGAATTACTGGGAGTTCTTTGCTATTACCAATCTTAAACATCGCAGCAACCTTTTAAGCAAGAATATAAAATGTCCCACCGTCAGAACAAAAAACAAGGCACCATGTAAGAAATGTGAGAAACATTTAAGATAGACCACACACGAAACCATGAACTTTGAGAAGAATAAACGATCAAATAAGACACGTGCGTACAAATAACAATCCTAATAGAAAGTTTCTGGTTACTTATTATAATAATTAAAATAAGGATTAGAATAAAATAAAATATAATACCAAAAAGCCTTCAAAATGATTATTTTCAATTTAAATGTGCTTTCTCATCAGTTCAATAGAGATTTGATAACAAAGTGTATTTCCTATTGTTGAAGACACTTTTATAGCCTTGATATTTAAGAACGTCCTACTCACCCCTTCATACTGGCTCCAAGGTGGCTTTGTAGTAGCCATCTCCAGAACAGTGCATCCAAGACTCCAAATATCAACGGCAAGGTTGCAACCATTTGAGTTCTTTATGACCTGGGAAAGCAATGGGTCAGATATATGTATCATTTAGTTATGATTTTTGCTTAAAGAGGCAATAAATTCTGACCTCAGGTGCCATCCAGTAAGGGCTGCCCTTAAACGACAGTGGACATGATTGCCCTGTGATCTGAAACCAAAAAATGAAAAAAAAAAATGCTGAGCATTAACCAACTAACATCCTGATTTAAGTGAATAACGATCATATATTTACTACTGTCTTAACATGTCTATTGGATGTAAAGTTTTTTTTTTTTTTTTTCTAGTTAAAAGATTTCAGTACATCCACATAAAAAAATAATTGGTAATAGCAAAACTTTTAAAGTAAATTCTAATACATGTAATCTAAATATAGCAGATAAATATGAAATGCTAAATGTGTATTTGTTAGTTATTAACTAAAACAGAATCGTGGTTTTTCTTTTTCTTTTTCTTTTTTTTTTTATAGGAAACAGAGAACAGAATCATGGGTTTTCAATAATATATGCTCCTCGTGCACAAAATGATTGAATAAAGGGAAAAAAAACATAATTTAATAAATACTATTATGAATAATTTTTTACTTGCTATTACAATTGACTTCAATAATTAAATTTTAATAATAATTTAAAATATTACTTGTTAGGTACAATTTCATATGCACAAGATAGTTAATAATTGATAAGCAAAAAGAGAGAAAACAACTAGCTATAAATTTAATGGATGAAGATATCACAATTCGAAATGCTTTCAAAGCAAATGATTTGAGGTATAGTAACGGTAAAAACTGTGAGCTTATCTTACATGCTTCGCCATTCCAAAGTCTGCCAATTTAACACGACCATTTGGGTCAACAAGTATGTTTGCTCCTTTAATATCCCTGCAGAAGTTAGAAGTTCAATATAAAGTCCCGCCAACAAGGTTCAATAAGAATGTAGCAGCAGCTACTATGCTATTGCATGTGTCAGAAAAGTTGTGGTGTGGGATCATAGATGTTCAAATCACCTGTGCACTGTAGTTTTAGCATGTAAATATGCAAGCCCTGATAGTATTTGTTGAGTATAGCTACGAATTGCCAGTTCCCCAAATTGTCCATACTCTTGTAGTAATTTATAAATGGAGCCACCAGATACATATTCCAGATATATATAGAGTTTATCACCCACCTGTTACAAATGATTTCAAATAAAAATTAGATGTCCAAAACATGGAAGATTACATAACCGCCTATATCCAGATTTCCAACTACACCCATTGTATGCAGCAACAGTAGTATATTGGAACTTATTAGAAATTAGGTCTCAAGTCGAATCCTATACAATATAGATACTTCACCTCCAAAGACTAATCTTCATAGGAAACTGTCAACTACCTATTCAAATTAACAAATCACAGTAGCTATAACGAAGGTAATAGAAAAGTTTGGCATGTTTTTGGTCCATGGACAATGGGTTCCCGTGTTCAAAAAAGTGATTGAGGTACTCTACAGCAAAAACAAAATTAGAAGCAAAATACGCACTGTTTCCGAACCATAATACTGCACGATGTTGGGATGCCGTAAACGACTCAGTAAAGCAATTTCCTGCCATAAAATTGAAATGTAAATTCTTAATAAAATTATAAAACAAAGAAATAATGTAGTGTAAAAAGGAAGCACTAGATGAGATCTGCATAAAATGGAACTTGTACCTGCATTAATTGTTTAGCACTTTCCTTAGACTTTGCATCATCAGAAAATAACGTGACCTCCTTCATTGCACACATTTCTCCACTTTCGCTGAATGATTGAAATAATAAACAAAAAAAAATCGAAACCAACCATGTTAGGCTCTAAAAATGACAGACCTCACGAGTAAGAGAGATAAATGGCATCAACACTGTAATCACGGTATCATAATCACTTATATCGGATAAGCTATAAGCCTACAACATCATAACTAGTATTGTGAATGAACAAACTTTTGTCTAAATCAATGACAATGACAAATTAAATGTTTATTTTGTTTACATACCTATTAAAACCAACATATACGTGCCCAAATGTTCCCCGACCCAGTAGCTTCCCCTTTTTCCAGCGTGAACCTGGGCTTGCTGGAGTCTCTGTCCTTCCTGGACTCCTAGGCACTGAAGGAGATGTCACTGCTGAATTTGAATGAGAAAATGGAGAAGAGTTTGAGATTGCTATGGGAGGAAGAGGCAAACGATGAGTTTGTTTCTCATCAGGCCAGCAAGTTTGTGACTCAGCAGGTGGAGCTCCTGCCCTAGGATGAATAGGTGTAACAGCACCACTTTGAATTCTGGAGCTTGGGCCGGGGCTAGTCATTCTAGAACTAGGTACTGGAGAATATTCAGGGCTACCCCTACTTTGTTGCCAAAAGAAGTGGCCTGCCATATCACCTCCCATAGAGTTGTGCCCTGAATTGTGACCAGAACCAGGACTGGAGCAGTGGCCAGAGCCACCTAAAATGACATCTGGGTGAGACTTTCCAGCCCAAACAGCAGTGTTCATGACTTGCTCAGTGCTAAATATCCTCATAGGACTTCTAGAGGGACTAGACATGGAACTATCTGGAGCGCTAAAGAAAGCCCCATGACGAGGAACTTGTAGATTTGTTACATTGCTGCTTAAAGGCCTCCGTTTAGGGGTTGAAGGATTCTTATGAGGAACTGAAAGACTTTCCGGTTTCTTGCCCTCTTTTGAATTTATTTGCACGACAGTAGAAGACTGGTCCTTGAGAGTTGCACTTCAGAAAAATCCACCAAATATGTCAGGGATAAGTAAAATAACAATTTAAAAAACAATGCATCAGATGCAAGCCGACTGCTGTAGAACAAGGACAATCAAATAAAATGATGCAAGTAACCTTAGTTAACCATTTAACCAAGAACCTTAGTTAACCATTCAACCAAGACTATCAACAATGAAAAGAGTGACTCCAGAATGGTAGATAAAGATGAAATAAAGACATGTGAGTTTACCTAGGTTCAGTAGAACCTATCACAGTTCTAGTCCCAATGTCATAGTCAGTTGCCTGATGACTACGTTGACGTGAATCATTGGGATCATCACTATCACTTGAGGACTCACCAGAGACTGAACCAGTGACCAAATCTCCATCCAAATCTGCAGGATCTGGCCTACTTCGGATACATGCAGGTCTAGGGAGGGGTAGGAATGAAGATGTCTTGGAGCTTCTCTCTAATTTTGATTTTGCTGTCACACTAATCCCAGAGTCTGTGCGACCTACACCTACAGGGTGCAGATCTGGAAGTGGAAGTTGGTGAGAACGTGATCTTTCAGCAAAACTTTGACATCTAGATACTTCCTTGGAAGATGATGGTGATCTTGATGGAGGTGATTTAGACCCCTTCTCAGATATAGTGTCACCACCACGTCTATGAGAACTTCCTGATCTGCCGTTTACTTTACCTTCATGTGAATTCTTAAACTTACGGTGTAATGAGTCAATGAAACTTTCCTTGCTTGTTTTCTTCTTTACTTCTTTGGATGATGGCTTCCCCCACCATGAAGGCATTTTTGGTTTTTATCCTAAATTATGTGGAAGAAGCAAAGAAGCTGACTCTAAATTGAACTCACTCTGCAGAGCGAAAATATTTTGTGAAAATTGATGTTACACTTCCAAAGCATCCGACAAGTACATGATACCCTTCATACCATAAGTAACTTTTACCCCATAGGCACGCTGGTAAAGCTGTGACTGAGTATCCAAACTACCACTTCAGCTAGAATTTGAGAAAAATAATCAGGAACTAGCAACAAAATCCTGCATGAAAAGGAAGTGGAAGTTTGAGTACTATATATCACGGAGATTATGTATCAGTTGGAGAAACAGCATTCTAGTTATTATTATAAAATTTTTAAAAAATAATAAAAGAAAATAAAGAAAAATAGTCCCCGATGGGATGAACACTCTCAAAGCAAGCTTATGCATGCAGGAAATTCAGGATTTCATGACTACAGATATAACAAACATGTCTCAAGCACACTCTGAATGTATTAACTTCATATTCTTCAGTAGCAATACTGAAAAGTATGTTTCTCTTAACCTTTTGGAGTCTTCTACTGCATATGAATTACTACCGACAAATGCAATCTTACAGTTCGAATCTGAGGTGTAATTTGAAAGGTAGAGACAGGACTATTGGACAATTAGTGCATTTCGTGGCTGATATGGTCCACAATCACAGAATACCTTTGAACCTTTGAATTAAAAGGATAGTGGAGAGATTTTTCAAGCACTATTTGACTCTTTAATAACCCCCAAATCTACTTCTTAATTGGAGACAGTCAAATTTCTATTCTCTTATCATGATAAATTGGAGGGATTTTTTATAATCCCCAAATCTTCTTCTTAATTGGGGTTATAAATTTTGTCCAATTTGACTTGCAGTACACACCACTCCCTCCACTCACCAGAAGGAAAAAAGGGGAATAAACAAAATAATAATAACAGTGACATAATTAATAAAAGAAGAGAAATAATCAAAGTTGGGAAGCAACTTAGAATCCTCACAATAAGGTCAAAAGACTCAAAACAAATGGCTAATGAGAGTTTGAGATCATTAATTACAGCGCTGAACAACAACATACCCAACATATAATCGAATGATTCAAGCTCCCGTCTACTCCGAAGAAATTTTTTTTATTAACCAAAGGGGGGAAATAGACCAGAGAAATAAATTCAAATCCAACCTCTTATCGCTTATGTCATCTGATATAACCGAAATTCCCACCGCAACAAAACGAACTGAACCATTTAGCTCAGTCGTCGCCAAGGACACTTCCAAATTTCCTTCTCTTCTTTTCCACGGCCGTTCAGGAAATCAAACAACGAGCTACACTTCCATATTCCTCAAAACTCGACTCAAGGATACAGATCTACCGAGAATCTAATACAGATAAACTAGCATAGTGACTAGCGAAACTAAAATCCCATAATCAGTAATTTACTAAAATTAGATTAGAAGAATGAAATGAACAAGTGTTACCTTAAATATTGGAAACTGCAAATTCCGGTAGAAGCCCACTATACTCGCCCAAATCCTAGTGAGGTAGACTTCCGCAATAATTCAAACTGAAGACCAAATTAGAAAGAAAAAAAAAAATCGAAACCCTAATCATCTGAAATCACAGATTATCAGAGGCGAAGCGTTACATCAAAGCTTCACCATTTTATGATGAATTGTGGGATTGAGAAAATCGCGTAATAAAAGTGAGAGAGAGAAATGAAAGAGAAAGAGAGTATGCCTAAGCGACGACATGGAGTTGTCCGAAAGTTGATATTTTTAATATTATTTTAATAAATGCGCAAATAAAATAAATTATTTCATCATTCATTGCTTCTCTCTCTGGAAGCTGCCACCAAACTTTAATAAATCTGGTTTTTTTTATTATTATTATATTTTAAATATTTGATTTGTATCTAATTTTTCAATTTTAACTTTATAATTATTATTTGGTTTATTTTAATTGCTTTCATTATCTTACGTGATTGTCTTGCCAACCAACATTATGTCAACCATATAATAGTGACATTTTCCATGAGGAATATATATAATAATGAGAAGGGATTATTGTCAAAAATATTTATATATTACTTTAAATATTCAACTCAAAGAAATTGAGTGTTGTTAAAAAAATTGAGTGTTGACTTCTATTTCTTCATAGAGATGACAAAGAGAATACAAACACGTGAAAGTTTTGAATCATTAGTTCGTTGGTTTAATAGTTGTTGATGGTAATTTTATGTCTTTTAAACAATAAATAGTGACTGTAGAATTTTTAAATAAATTTAAGTGGCAAAAATCATAGATTCAACAAAAGTTGGTGCGCCTAAAGAGTTTATGAAAAAATTTAAATTCATTTAAATAAAATTTTATTAGTGAATTCTTTTAAATAAATATGGCAGTTGTATGAATATATTATTCTTTTAAATTGTTCCTATTCCTATAGTTGAACTAAATCAATTTTTTGTACTAAAAAAAGTACAACAATTTTTAAAGAAATTTAATCTAGTATACAGATCAAGAGGCTAAAGATATAATTTTTATAGCAGGACAGACCTTAAAGAATTGCCCCTAATGGAGCGGAGAATTTATCTAAGAGGGCGGGACGATGGGATTTGGAGATGGAGACGGGAAATGAAATTTCCAACCCAACCCCATCTGATCTCTAAATTTCTAATCATTTTTATTATATTTATAGATTAATAAAAATTATTAAATTTTTGTATACTCTCAACGTGGTAGTTCATGTAAGCAAGCATAAATTGATCTTTTAGAAATGGGTACTTCTTTTAAAAAAAAATCAATAATGGACATACAATTGTAGTCCAAAAAAGTTAGAAAAGGGGATTTAAATAAAAATTTAAAAAAAAAAAAAAAGAGGGATTGGTGTCGTAACCATTGAGCTATTATGTTAATTAAAATTGTTGGCAATTTAGACATAATTTGGTAGTTAAGACATTTATACCTCTATTTAGATGTCACAGATTTAAATTTCCATACAATATTTTAAACGATAATTGGTAAAAAAAAAAAACAACATATCAATTTCATATTTAAAAAGTATATTAGAGAATATATATTTTTATTTTTTTATTGCTTCCTTCTTTTTATTTAAACTAGATGAGTGGGAAAGCTCTTTCCTTTGGTTTGAAGGAGGGAGCAAGATCTCTCCCAAGGAAGGAGGAGAACTCTTTATTAAGGGAAGTCAACTTGATTTTTGAAGACCTAGATGATGAATTTTATAGAGACAAACTTATGGAATGTTTGAAACATTGTTTTGAAAACAATTATTTTGTTTATTGTTTTCAAAATCATTAGAAAATTATGATTGAATCACTTGTAAAAACAGGTAAGCTCTATTTGATAATCACTTGATTTTTTATTTTTGGTTTTTAAAGATTGTACTTGTTTACTCACAAATTCTTCACAATAGTTTCTCTCTAAAACTTTGAATTCTTAGCTAAACTCCAAAATCAAAAACTATATTTTGAAAATTACTTCTTTTAGTTTTCGGTGGGATTTTGAATACATTTGTAAAAAGTAAATAACAAAACAAAGAAACTAATAGGTGGAAGTGGTCTTTATAAGCTTAATTTTCAAAAATCAAAAACCAAATAGTTATCAAACAAGACCATAATTTTTAAAAAGTTGTTTTTGTTTTTTGAAATTTGATTAAAAAATCAAATGTTTCTCTTAAGAAATGTGAAAGTTATAGTAAATAAGTTGGGAAGAAATATACATAAATTTCAAAAAAGAAAACTAAAAGTAAAATGATTATACTAATTTCTAAAAAACATAACATAGTTCAATTTCAGAATTATTACCTGTACGGCATTAAAAATCAGTTTCACAACTATTTTGTTTACTAATAGAAAATGAAAATAACTTTTGTACTACCTGCTCCAGTTTTGTAACCTAAGTTTTAAAAATATTCTACAATTCTAAACAAATTTTCAAGACTAGAAAGGTTTTCAAAAACATGTTCTTTTTCTTCTTTTTTTTTTTCAATTTAATTAGGATTTTCAAAATGATTTTAAGAAGTAGAAACAAAATAAATAAATTATTAGTACATAATTTCATTTTTTATAAAACAAAAAAAGGACTAATTATTAGTGGGGCCTTAATTATTATGTAAATAAGTGATGATGCCTAATGTAGTAGACTTCATGATTTTGTGTCCTTTACTCATTTATATTTTTTTAATATAAAGTTAGAAAAATCACATGGATGATAGTAAATACATTTACTCTTTATATAATTTATTTTAAAGAAATCGAGTATTCAATATCCTATTGTTAAAGAGTATTTTCTTTTGTTACTAACAACATAAATAATAGGTTAAATTATCAAAAATATCCCTGAACTATGGGGTTGGTTTCAATTATACCCTCAAACTTTGAAAAGTTTTATTTTAACCCTTGAACTTTGATATTTGTTTCAAAAATACCCTTGAAGGCTTTTTTTCATTAAATTCATGGTCAGAAAATAATGTTTTTGCATTTGTATTGTTGCTTATGTGAACATATTTGAACATATACGTTGAAAAAAAAAATCAAAACATATGCAAATACGTCATTTTTCATCCATAAATTTAACGAAAAAAACCTTCAAGGGTTGTTTTGAAACAAACTTCAAAGTTCAAGGGTTAAAATGAAACTTTTCAAAGTTTAGGGCTATAATTGAAACCAACCCCATAATTTAAGAGTATTTTTGATAATTTAACCTAAGTAATACAATATTGATATATGATCTCATAAGAATGATAATTCAATTAGAGATTATGTTAAAAATGTACATACATCTCATTTTCAACTTTAGACGTTTTAAAGAATAGATATAAGTATGAAAATTTCGCATCACAAATTCGAGTTTCTCAAAAAATATATATATTTAAATAAAAGAAAAAAAAATCTAAGTCTAAATTCATACAATAGTCTCATTTCTGAATTTTGAAGGATCAAAGTACGTTTGAGAAACCTCTAAATAGAGATTAAATTTTTCATGAGATTTTTTTTTTGAGACACATGAGAGCTTTTGAATATTAGAAAAAAAAATTAACGTTTAAAATTATTCATTAGTTTGAATATTTAATTTATACCTACAAAAAAATATATGTTTTTTATTGGTATATATTAGAGATGTCCACGGGGCGGGGCGGGGAATTGATGCTCTGTCCCCGTCCCCGCCCCCCATTTCATTCCCCGTACCTGCGAAATTCCCCATTTAATTTCGGGGGGATCGGGTTTCCCGTGATGAATTTTTTTCCGTTCTTTTTTTTTTAATCTTTTTAATTTTTTTTAAATTTATTCTCAACCATAATAAAAATTATTTCTAAATGAATAATTTCAATATAATTCTATTTTTAAAAAATGTTATAAAATTTTCTAATAAAAACAATAATATACTATAAATAAAAATACTATAATGTCGAAACAACTTAATTTCTAAAAATTCAAATTTCAATATTACAACATAGTCTTTAATTTTTTTTTTATAACGAAATAATCTTAAACTAATTCCTACTATAGTTTTTTTTAAAAAAATATATATATATTTATAGGTAATAATTAATATATATATACTTATTTATTTATTTATATTACTAATCGGGTCGGGGCGGAAAATCGGGGCGGGGTCGGGATTGGGAATATATTCCACGTCCCCGTTTAGCCAATGGGAAAAAAAATCTCCCCGCTCCCTCCTCCATCTCCCTTGTAATCGGAGATTCCCCGCCCCGTTTTAGGTGGGTCCCCGTTGGGCCGGGCTCCGCGGGTTAAAATGGACATCTCTAGTATATATAGAAAAAAATCAATAAATATGAGACCTTAGCGTGACACCTGTCAAGTCAAGTGGAAAATGTATTTTCCCTATTTTTTGTCAAACTATAAATTCTCTATCACATTAACTCATTTGGTTAGATTCCTACCTAGAAATTTTGCCATATCTTCATCTCTTTGATTAACCTTATAACAAAACATAATTATTTTTTAATTACCCAATTAAAAACAATAAAAGGTCAGAATTTTTTTTTAAAAAAATAACCTCAAATAAAATGTTAAATACTACAAATTAGTAATGATAATCCAATTAGTAAAACTTAGATTCATAACAAAAGTTAATTTAAAGTTCAAATCGGCTCATTATCAACCATATTTCACAAGAATAAAGAAAAAACAAAATAACTCCCTCTAATTCTAAAATTTGTGTGGTTACAATATGTCAAAAGAGATAGTATTGAATTTCCTAAAATTTAAAAAACATTGAAGGTTAAAAAAGAAAAAATAGAGGGGTAGATGAAGGAATAGTGAAAAATTGGAGGGGTCATTTTCGAAGGGGAGCGTAAATTGGGGGGACATGGATAATATTTTATGGCAGCAAGAAAGGTAGGATGTTGCGTTGGAGATGAAAGGTGGCTAATCTATACACCAAGGGAGATGTACAACACTTAATTGAGAAGACTTGTGGGAGTTGAAATGTACCTTCGCACGTGCCTACGGGTCCCACCTTTTTTCCCTCATTTTCATGCTATATATTTTTAAAAAGTATGGAGAATTTTTTAAAAATATATATATAATTTGAATATAAGTTGTTTGGTTTGAATTCCCATCTAGAGGGCGTTTGAAGCATCATTTCAGAATTAGAACTCTTGGAATAGAAATCCTGGGAGGTTTGTTTTGGGAGGTTTGAAATCCTGAGAATCAAAAAATAGTGTTTGGACTGCAGTGTTCTAAAGTCTGAAAATCAAAAAACAGTATTTGGAGTGCACCATTCAAAACCATGGAGTTGTGTTTCAAATTTATTGGGTTTTGAACACAATGACCCAAACAATGCTTTTGATCAAAGTACATTAGATTTGAAAATGATCTTCTCTTTGTCCATTTTTCCCATACTTTGGACTTAGCTAGGGATTACTCTAGCTTTTGAAATAATTGTTGCCAACTTTGTTTTTAAGAAAATCAGCTGTCATATGAAGTAAATTAGTGTTTGGTAAATTAATACTAAATTGCTGTGAAATAGATATAATGCCAATATAAACATATATTTCAATTAAGCATGGACTTGAATTAATATTTAACTTTAAATTTTTTATAAGATAATTATGTAAAACTTTATATAATTTAAATTACAAATTATGTTTTGTTTACTTTAAATAATTTGATAAAAATATCAAGAAAAGTCATTGTTAAAAAAAAAAATTGTTTCAAACAAAATCTAATTTTAGTTTAAATATACAAAGAAATAAGAAAAATAAATGAGAAACAATAAATTAAATTTAAAAGTAAAAATAATGAGATGAGGTGAGATAAATTGTAAAAATTTGTCAGTTACACCAAATTTTTATAGAAGTCAAATCTAAAAGTTAACTTTTGTAAATCAACGTGATTCAAAAAGTGACTTAACTAAATTATTAAACAATCAGTTTTATCAAACAAGAGGGGGGGGAGGGGAATTATTTTTATTGTCTTCAAAAGCACTCCCAAGTTGAGCTTAGACTGGTTGGTTTTCGTTGAGCCAGCCAAATGTATGTATATATGTATATATTTTAAATACACAAAGTAAAAATAAATATTAATAAAAAAGTTTCTTAAAAATAAAAATGAAAATCTATAGTTCCACAAATTTTATTGAGAAAGAAATAATAAAATTTACTACAAATTTAAAGGAAAGAATCAATGTTTACCTAAAATTGACATGATGTATTAATTTTTACCTGAATTTTTAATATCATCAAATTAAATCCTAACCTTAAACAACTGTTGTGATTTTATCATTTTTTTTTCAATTTTTGCTAAATTCAACCACTAATTTTCAACAAGTAGTAGGTAAAAATATCTAAAAACTCACTATTTCAACCAAAATTAAGTCTGACACAAAATTAAGTTCAATTAATTTATGAGATAGATCATTGAATAAATCTCCCAAAACTTAAAAAATTCAACAGAAATTCAAATATAGTATCAATTTTCTCCAGTTTCAACAATTTTGTGCTAAACATATGGCTTATAAATCATAATGATGTTTTTTTTAACAATTTTTTAAACTCAAGTATATTAGAAGGTAAAAGTTACGACACTTTTTTAAGTTTAAAGTAAAGATTGCAATACTTATCAAAGTTTAAGGTCCAATTTGGTAAATTGAAAGATTAGGGAAAATTGGTATTTTCTCAAAATTTAAAATGAAAGTGTCAATGAGGTCATGGGTTAAGGTCAAGGGTTTAAATAGTTTGATTGTTGGAGGTTGGGCTGACGGCCCAGGCCCAGGCCCAGGCCCAAACATGCATCGTGTATAAAGGTAGAGTATATTCTTTTCAAAATCAAAAGTAAAATCATTTGAAATTTTATGCTTGGTTTAAGGCACATCATAGTCTAGAATGTACATTGATGTGATCCTTTTCATAAATTCACACTGCCACTCTTTTTTCAAAGTTCAGATGATTCTTATATAGTGGTTTAAGAAAGCATATTTCTAAGTAAGAATTCACTATCTTATATAAGGATAGATTTTTATTCTTCCAAAATTAAAATGATTCTTATTGTTGTTTGAGGAAGGAAATTCCCAAATAAGGAATGGATGTCTTTTACAAAGATTATTAGGAATAATTTTTCGTATCAGTCTAGTCTTATCGAAAGGAAAAGAGAGCGTGTTTTTCCAATTATATCAAATGAATAAATATTATGCTAATTTCCAATTTTAATAAGACAAAATGTGGATCTCCCAGAAAGAAGAAAGAATAAAGAAAGAAAAAAAAACCAAAAAATTATCTTTGATTTTTCCAACCTCTTTAAAATACTTTGAGATATTCAAATTTCCTGAATATGGGTCAAATAGAAACCCGACTTTAGCAAGGGTGAATTTGCAATTTTTAAGCATCAGCAATGGGTTGATTTGGGCCAATGACTTGGAATCATAAAGGACTTAGCAGCAACATTATGAGCTGAGCTGTCAACCCATATGAATATGAATCTCTGCATAAATAAGCTTGTTATAAAGCAAGCAAACAATCAAGAACCTGTCAATTTTTTTTCCTTTTCTAGAAATAATACATTATAAAGGTGGGAGAGGAAAATGTATGAGGTAGATGGATTTTTTTAAAAAAAAAAATAATGTAGTTTAGAAAATTAGAAAACTAGAGTAGTTAAGTCATAGGTCTAAACCATGATTTAAATGAATTGCAACCAAAACTTATAGCTTAATGGTAACTTTTTGGTTTTATAATTTCAACTCCTACGTCTATAAATCACATGCCAAGTGCATAATTTACATGTAAGTTCATATCATAGTAGATAGTCAAATTCACATAAGTATTAAGGGACTGTTTGGAGTAGTGAGTGGGTTATAATAACATGAGTTATAATAGTCTATAGAATTATATAATATTGTTTAAAATACAGAGTTGTTTAATCTGAGGTTATAATAGTATGTGTTTAGAGTGTAGAATTATAACATAGATTATTATAACTCATGTCCCAAACAGCCTCTAAAATTGTGTTTTAAACCTACAATTTTGCACCACCTAATCGTTTGTCATTAGTTCACAAAATGCTCCATTTTTAGAATTAGTTATTTTTACTATATTATTTATGTACTTTCATCTAGAAGAGATTCGTACTCACCGAACCACTTCAACCGTGTTCAAATTGAATCTAAGTCAATTTACATGAGACAAAACTTCTAACACTAGATTAGGGACCAATACAAGGTTGGTGGGAGGAATGACAACTAAAGTGCCTTTTTTCCTGTTCAAAGTCAATATCCTTTAGCAGAAAATAAAAACAATAATAAATATAAATTTAAAAAAAAATGGAGGGATTGAACAAAAATGGCTGTTTATCAGTTCATATCCATTTTCAACTCAACAATATTTCCAACATTTGTTTCATATTTGAATTTGTACAGACTTTTCAAGGAAACATTCTTCATATATAATATCTATATTAACTTCGAACGAAATCTACAATTCTAACCTTCATCAGAAAAAACTTTATTATAGAAAAAACAATAAACGAAAGCAAGGAACAACGAGAAGAAAATCATCTTATGAGAAATAAACCAATGGCTGTGATAATAAGAGTTGAGGGAAGTCCAAATTTAAGATGATTCCAGAAGGATAAATTGTAGCTTAGCTGTGGAGTGCGACGAGCCTGTTCGCACACAATCAAGTTGGCAGCTGAGCCTAGTAATGAGAGATTTCCAGCTACAGTACTGATCCAAGCTAAAAGAAGCCATGCCCGTTTTTCGTCAGCTGCGGATATTGCAGCAGCAGATGCGGCGACCCGTGCTCCGAGCAGAAGAACTAACAAGACAATGAAAAAGCATTAGACACAATTGCATTCTCAGAGTAGTGAGATTTTCACGACGACAAACAGGTCAATCGAACTAGTGAATAACATAATGTTCACTAATCAAGAAAAATGATGGGCATTTGGTTCACTTTTCATTCAAAATTTTATGCAAATGGTGAGATTAACTTGTTAATTTAGTACCTATCTATCCTCATCGAATCATGAAATGCTAGACAATCTATCGCAACCTCAATTGTTTCTATGAAAATGAATTTCTGATTTTGCACTATGTGCATAACCGCAAGCTTATTTAGGGCATGTTTGAGAGAAATTTTGAAAGGAAAATCACTCCCAACCACATGCATGCCTTTAATCATTCAAAATCAATTTCCATATATGAAAATCAAGTTTAAAAGTGTAAAACCAAACATTAAAAGAATTATATGAAAATCACTTTTAATAAATCATTTATAAACAAATCATTTTCACTAAAATTACTACCAAACATGAGTTTATACACATCATTTGCCGTGATTGTCCTCGTAATCAGATATTTCTTGACATGTTATTTTGTGCATTTCATATAAACCAAACACCAAAAATCCTCCAAATGAGGTTCAGGGTTTCTTTGCTATAATGGAATTTTCATTCCACAAAGGCTATCAACATACAGAAGAAGAAGACATAACTGGACAAAAAAATTGAAAATTCTGGAAAGCAAGGAAAAATGGGAGGATAAGTATTAAAATACCAGTAGGCACGTTTGAAGCCAAGTTTGAGAGGTATAGTATGACAAGAGCAAAAACTACAGTCCCAGAAACACGATCAATCTGCGCATGTGGCTCCATGAAATTCCAAAAAGCACTTGGTAATCCAGTCTTGTTAAATCCATCAACCGTCATAAACATCCCACAAAAGAAGACTAAAAGTGAATAGGAAACCTGTAAAAATAGAAAATTTGTTGTTATCGTTCACCTTAAGAAAATTCCATCGACCAATTATAACTAGTAGTAGTTAAAGATGGACAAAGAAATCTATTTACCAAACAAAGATGGACAAAGAAATAAAGGTTCAAACCTTTTCTAGGCATGGCTGAGCATCCTTGAAATCAAGAACCACGAGAGCGAGTGCAGCAGTCACTGCAGTCCACGACATATTCAAGCCCATCCATAAAGCAACTAGCATTCCTACAGTCACAAGATAAACACAACATTTCCATGCCATCCTTCTCCATTTTGCGCTCCAATGATCCTTTCCTTCTGAGACCTGCAAAGATACTGGTTCTTTCTGTTTATCCATTGAGTTGAGGCTCTTAGAAGAAAAACCTTCTTCCCTTTTCTGAGGAGATGCATTGGGCACCCACTCTTTTGATGCATCAGATATTCTTGCCGACTCCATCATAGCACTCTGAGACCTGTGTATTTCATTATCTTTTGAACTTACTGAATTTCTTATAGTTTCAACATTTGCATTCGAGCATGGAGAACTTTGTGCGTTCATTAAATCCAACCGAGAATCCCATTCCTGAGAGTTGATGGATGGAATTTGTGAGTGTGACAATCTGGCTGGTGAAAACCTATGAGAATTCACATCTTCATCTGCAACAATTTCTGGGGATGCATCTTCTTCATCCTTTTGGATAGATAACAATTTCCAATACGAGATAAGAATAATTAAAGCATTTACAACAATACCAACAAGCATCGCTGGGAGTATTCCAATCACAAATTGCCCAAAAGGAATTCCACTTTGAACAGCTATGATCAAGTTTTGGGGGTTGCCAATAGGCGTTGCTGAAGATCCAATATTAGCACTTGATGCAAGGGCAAGAAGGAAGGGACGAGGTGGAAGATTATGTTGCCTTGCAATTTTTAATACAAATTCAGTCAAAACCACGCATGAGGTGTCATTGGTGAACAAAGCACTTGAAATTGCAGAAATGAGACACACTCGACAAATTAAATCCTTGGCTCCTCTACTCCTCCACGACAGCACCTTACCCAAGTACTTGAACATATCAGCTCTTTCAAGATAAACACTAACTACCATTGTCCCAAACAGAAGACCAAGTATTGGGAGATCAATGGCAGCATATGCTTGATCTGGAGTTAGGACTCGAAATGCGACCATTAGCATTGCCCCTAGGAGAGATCCTGCTGTTCTCCCAATTGGTAGAAATGGGATAGCAGGAAAAACAGCTAATAACCAGAAGACTGCAAAGGCAATTGAGCCCAGAATGACTTTTACAGTATGATCCATGGCCATTTTTGCAACCAGATTTGTCTAGAGTCAGCCTTGAACCTGATTGACTGGAAATTATACCGGATATATTTTCAGCACCAGAGTAGCTCAGTATCTTGATTCAACTTCTCATAAAAGCCCTGTAAACCTGAGAAGAAAATTTAGTTTACATATTTTACTTAACAAAATCATATTAACAAAAGAAAACTATAACCCAATTGAAGGAATGCAAGGATAGAGGAATAGAAAAAAGTGGCACAAGGAACCTGCTATGTAGCTTGAAACGGTGACAAAATTTCAGAACACAAACTATCCGGCAAGAATTTATACATCTTTCCAAAAGCTAACTTTAAGAGATAAATGTTGATTGAACCAACTTGTACACATTTCTTCTATATTTTAACTTTGAAGATAAGAAGTCCACTTGCCATGTAACGTTAATTTACATAAAGTTCAGGCAATATATTAAGAATGAATATTAATCTAATGGCTTGAACTTTTAGAATTAGGAGTCATTCAATTATATAGAAAACAATATGGCATCAAACAGTACTTGAAACTCTGCTTTTTCACCTTCTTCTAAACCAGATTACCAACTGGATCGCATTAGGGTAGTGACATTAATTTCTAAATAGTAATTGCCATGATATTCGGAATCCAAATCCTCCAAGAAAAATAGTGGAAGTACAAAATTCATTGGCCAACAAGAAACGGAGGTGGGAACCAAACTATCAATAACAAAACTAGATTGAATTAAGAACTGTAAATGCAGATTTTTCACATACTTCATGAAAGGGCGGCTCGAAGCTCTCATGGCTTAAACATGGAACTTTAAATCTCCAATCCAACCAATACAATACGTCCCAGATTGGGAAGTTAACAAATTCAAGTTTAAAAGACAAAAGATTAAGAAGGGCCCTACATCAAAAGAGGAAAGGGGATAAAAATGGGCGGCCTCTAATTGATACACTACCAATGAAAGCATATCATCAGAAAATTGAAAGATGAACCCACTTTTGCAAGCTGCGAGTGAAGCTAAAAGAACTTACGAAAAATTTGTACGCATCTGGATCCGAAAAGAAGAAATCTCAGAGTCTTGCTTCTCTGTTCGAAAACGAAGGGGAATCTAATTAAAAGTGGATATAATGAAGGTTCTCACAAGAATTCAGAGGGAAGAAAAAGTTGGACTTCACACAAAACTTTCATGGCCACATGGTGAACTCTCGGCTTTTAAATAAAATAATGCCTACATAGAGACAGAATTTTTGTCAGTCAGCGATTTCATGGCTCTATTTCGTCGAGCTGTTCAAGTTATCTGGGAATGGGATTCCCAAATCCATTATTAAATTAACACCTATTTTCGATTTTCATCCAAAAAAGAAAAAAAAAGGACATTACTATTTCATTTGATCGATGTGTTTAGCATATTAACCATTCATTTCTTCATTGACTATTAATTGCGAAGATCATGTACTTATTATTTCAAACTAATGGACAAACTGAGATAAGGTCTAGTAATAATTGAAGAGATTTAACCCTGAGCTTTAAGAATCACCCCCAAACAGTTTACCATCTGTCCTTTCAATCTCATTGTATCCATTCTATCCCTGTACGCCGCGGGCTCCACCATCCGTCGCCGGAGGAACCGTCGACCTTTATTCCTCCGTCGTTCTAGAAATCGCGATCTCTCATTCATGACTCAGTCCCTACAAAAATGGGGCCCTCTTTTGAAGGTTCTAGCCTGGACCAAGTCAACAGGTGCATCTGCAAACAGGAACTCAAGGTTGAAGAGCCAAGAGGCGGCGGCGACCGGTGGAGCCGCGGAGGAGGAAGGTGGGTCGGGACAGCTTGGACGACGGGCGGGTTTTGTATTTTTGTAAGTG
The DNA here is from genome assembly GCA_033996785.1 of Trichosanthes truncata. Taxonomy (NCBI): domain Eukaryota; kingdom Viridiplantae; phylum Streptophyta; class Magnoliopsida; order Cucurbitales; family Cucurbitaceae; genus Trichosanthes; species Trichosanthes truncata. The sequence goes on from JAWPNB010000003.1 coordinate 90,467,592, forward strand.
ACATAATTAATCTTATCTCATTTAATTTTCTTTTTTTTTTTCTTTTTCCTTGTGTTTTTTTTTTTAGAAAATGTCTTTTTGCCTTCTTCTTTTTCTTCCTTTTTTTTTTTTTTTAAGTATACAAATTATTTTAATCCTTATCATTGAATTTTTTTTTTGTAGCATTTAATAAAAACTTATGCAATCATTTCCAAATTCAATACAAAATAAATGTAATAGTTGCATGAATTTATGTACTACACGTAAAATCTTTATTAAATGGTCGGTGATCGATTGTCAAAATAGATTTTTTATGTTTTTTTTTACAACAATAAATTTTTATGCAAGTGCGTATAGACTTTTATTAAATACACTGCAGATTGTCAAAATATGTATATATTGTCAAATTAAATACACTGCAGATTGTCAAAATATGTATATATTGTCAAATTAGATTTTTTTATAGTTCAATTCCTATGGTTTTAAAAGTTATAATTTCATTCTTTTGATTTGATAAAACCTCATAAATAGTTCATACCTTTAAAAATTAAAAAATGTATATATATTTATGAAGATTTTATCAAACTATATTGACTAATTCTAACATTTAAAACCATAGGAACCAAATTTTAACTTTCTCAAAATCATAGGGACCGAATTTATAATTTAACCATCTATTAATTTATTGAATTATATTCACAACAACTTGTCAAATATGTTTTTGTATAATGTTAATCACTTAATTGTTATGCTTCCAAGTTTTATTCAATTTCTTCATAAGTCTAGGTTGGAATTCTTATGTCAACTCGAGCATAGCTTAGTGAATAAGGTACTTAATTACCATCTTAGAAGTCGATGGTTTAATTCTCACTCCATAATTATTGAATTAAAAAAAAAACAAGTTAGAATTCTTATTTTTTAACAAACTTGAACATAGTTCAATTAATTAAGACATTATGCATCTATTTTAAAAGTTGTGTGTTTGAATTTTTATCCCACATCGTTGAATTAAAAAAAAATTCTTTATTTCTGATTTAAATTAGTCTTAAAAAAAAGTATGGTGTGTGTGGGTGTTTTTTTTAGTTCAACAACATATGAGGTGGAGGGATCCAAACCATTAACTCTTTGATAAAAAATATAGATTTTAACACGTTGAATTATATTTAGATTGGCAAAATGTGTTTATTTGAAACTATGCTAGAATAGGATTGAAGAAAAAAGAAACGTTATAATAAGAGTGAAAGTCAGAGATACTACAATCAAAATTCAGAAGTACCATAAGCAAAGTCATCATAAATCTACTTTAAAACCAAATAATTATGCAAGAACAAGTGTAAAAGTCAAGGTACTTGTTTTATTTATTTTTTCATTTTTCACTTTACTTCTAATTTTTTTTATTCCATCCTTTATTTTTCTTAATTTTTTTTTCTTAAACTTAAAATTATGACGTATTTATACATTTCATAATTCTTGTCTTCTAACAACTGTATAAAATTTGATGAGTTTTTTAGTTTTTTGAAGAAAATTACAAATAATTATGACAATGTGTATAAATTATATTTTTAGTAATTTCTATTCTTAAAACACATGATAATATGTATGTTTATCCTTCAAAATATATGTACATTTTTTTCAATCTCAAAAAGTGGATTATTAGTTTCCAAAAGAGGCCTCAATGATGGCAGTATGAATAAAGTCTGTTTTCTAATTATTTTTTTTGTTAATGAATATTATATTATTTATGATTATTTAAAAGTTTAAAAGCCGTTTTCCTTTTTCAATAAATAAATAAATTAATTAAATAACTGCTTTATAAGAAGAATTTGTTGTTTTCTTTTGTTTTTCTTCCAAAATTAAAATAAACATTTTGAAAGTTCATAGAAATAAAATAAACATAAAAGTTCAAAAATAAAATGAACATTTTAAAAATCAAATCTAGAGATCAAATTTTAAAAATTTAAGCCTCATTTAATAAATATTTAGTTTTTTATTTTTTGTCTTTAAAATTTGTGCTTGTCTTCTCATAATTTATCTACAATAGTTTTTATCTTCTCTATAATGGTTTTCATATTTCTTAAAAAATATTTGAGTTTCTAGGCAAATTTCAAACATAAAACACAAGTTTTTGAAAGTTTTTTTTTTTTTTTTAGTTTTCAAAACTTGGTTTGATTTTTGAAAATATATGTAAGAAATAGATAAAAAAAAAAACATGAAAATTCATAAGTAGAAGTAATATTTATAGGCTTTATTTTTAAAATAAAAAATCAAATGGTTATCAAACAAAATCTTAAATACTAAAATGAAATTTAGATCATTTTATAATAATGATTTTCAATCTTACCGTGAATGATTATTTTCAAATATTAAAAAAGAAAAGGCCAAAAAAAAGTCCAATCCACTTGATTGCTAGAGCAAGGTATCAAAATTGTTTTTTCATCCCATGAACATGAAATAAAGGTTAAATAGTTTTTTAAAAGAAGAAATTACAAACTGGATTCAGTTTTTTGAATTTACTAATTTATTGAAAAGAAAATATAAAAAAATGACGGTTCAATAAATATTCCAAAGACTGTTGACCGATCATTATTTGTTTTTAACCAAAAAAATGTGACAAATTAAAAGTAGAGTAGACACATAATAGACAACATTTAATTTAACGTTGAAAATCAACCAAAGAATGTACATCATATCATGTAGTCAATAAAATTTAATTGGTTCAAACTTTTAACAATATGTCAAACATGTAGGTACATTGGTACCCACCACTCTCTCATCAATAGACTTACCAAGAAAGAAAAGTTTGAATTCTCACTTTAATTTTGCTTCAATAAATAATAATAATAATAATAATAATAACTCACTTTAATTTCAATATTTTATTAGAAAGTCAGCCTGGCGAGCTCTCAATTTATACACCACATGATAATGTTAAATAAATTTTGTACGGCTACTTATAAATTTTTTTTAAAAAATGATTTGCCCTAACATAAGGGCTCGCTCTTATCTATCCATTTGTCATTATAAACTGTTTAGCTATCCACTTATTTGTGGACTTGAGCACAACTCAACTGATTAAAATATATACTTTTGATTAAGAGGTTAGAAGTTGGAATCTTTCCATTCCACATGTTGATTTTTTTAAAAAAAATTATCCACTTATTTATTCTCTAAATTTATCATGTTGTGTCAAATGAACATACATTTACCTAAATGGTATGTCAAATGAACATACATTTACCTAAATGGTATGTCGTCACACAAATATTTTGGTAATGATGCTAATGACAAAAGTATGTCATATTAGCATTTTGTTGATGATGCCAACAATAGAAATTAAATAAAATGGTGTTTTAAGGTCTATAGGCACAGTTGAAGCTTTTTAAAATTTAGGGATTAAATAGACATGTTGAATGACTAATGATGTTTTTAAAAATGAGTTAGAGAAATAAACTATTTTGAGTGAAACACTTGAATTCAAATTCTAGAAAAAATGTTTTTAAGTGTTTAATTGAGAATTTCTTCTAAATTTTCATGATATATGAAAATGACTAAAATACCCTCGCACTACCTTCACTTCTCCATCCCCCGCCCACCACTAGTAACCATTGGCAACCGTCGTTGTAGTCCATTGCCACCTCACAACTGGCGACTATCTTCGTACGTCGCGCGTCCACCACTAGATTCCGCTGTCGTCTCCCGGCACCTCACCACCGGCGACCATCACGACCGATCATAGTGTTTTAAATACAAATTTGAAGTTATTAGTTCATAGTGTTTAATAGTCGCCCTTTATAATAATTTGACATTTGTAGAAGCATTTTGAGTGTAGAACAAACCAAACAAACTTGTGTATCAAAATACTTTTGAGAAAATGTAACCAAACATATGAGTGTTTTAATTTTAAACCATTTTTATAAAAAAAAAAAATGTTTAAAAGAAAATAAAATTTTCAAAAACATTTTTTTTCACAGGCAATCTAGATAGGTCCTAAGAGTCTTTTGGAATACCTTATAGTTTAAACACTTTTAAAAAAAATATGTTCAACAAAAATGTTACTATATCTTACATTTTTTTTTCAAAAATATTCTAAATAACAAATTTGTTTGATTGCACTATATTCAAAAATGATTTTATTAATTATAAATTTATTTTTATTTCGTACTACATATTTTGAAGACTTTTGATTAATCACTTTAAATACATTTTTTTGATAATCCATCTCTGAAGTGTTTCTTCAAAAAAATTTTAAAATTATCCAATTTTTAAGCACTTTTTATTTATTAATTTTTTTTTTATAAATCACTCTTGATCATCTAAGATCACTAAATAAACTATTTTTTCCAAAGCTGCATATAGAAAAATTTATTTGATTTAAAAGACATTTTTTTTCCAAAAATTATTCCAAACACATTGTAAATTCATAATTCGACTAAATGCTAAATTGCCAAAGTAAGCTTAGCTTAACAGTAATTGACTCATTGTATAAGATACCCTCGACCAAGAGGTTTGAATCTCTTCACTTCCAAAATGTTGTTGAACTAAAAAAAAAAAAACTAAATGCTAAATTATATTATTTTGTCCCTAATCATTATTGGGATTTATGCCCTAAAGCCTCGTAATTAATAATTTATTTAATAATTAATAAGAATTTTGATTATTTTATTTACAATATAATATTATCCATTATATGACAAATCCAAGGTTAATAGTGTAATCTTGAACAATATGTAGTTGATACATGGGAGGTTCATGTTCAATAAATAACATAAAGGGTCATAGGATATGGATAAGGTTGGGTGTCTTATATTGGTAATACTATTGATATGGTCCACTTTGTAATAGTTACAAATGGTTTGATCCAAATCGTTCATGTGGAGACATGTGAGTGGAGATATCTTATGCAATGAGTTTGTATAAGACTGAACTACGGAATATTTAATATATCTTTATAAATCCGCTAATTGAAAAGATTAATATTTCATTAGGATGATCATATGCGACTCGATCTTAATCTTGAGTGAGTTATGAACTCTTGCCTATGAGGGCTTGTTATTTGATTTGCATGGGTGAGAGTGACTTTTGTGGCTGATTCAATAAACTATTTTGGGGACTTGACCGAATAGGAAACTGGGAACATAATCTCACATAATGAAATTCACTCATTCCCATATAGGGTAAGTAGATGAGTAGTTCCCTTAAGTGCTGATTTTGGGACTTGAACAATAGGGCCTCACCCTCTCACTGGCCCGAAAGGGACTAAGTTTATGGTTTGATCATAAACAAATTGTTCATTAGAGGATCAATGGTACTTAAGGTGCAAGATGTAATTATAAGGGTAAAACGAACTTTTGACCTAGCTGTAATTACGAACAACTTGTGAATGATCGACTTGCATGTAATGATTAGATTCATGGACATAATTTGTCCTACAGTGCATAAAAGTGCAACTCTAGGCCTACAATGGAGTGACCTATAGTTAATAAATGAAAATTAATTAATTAAGGCCCCGTTTGATAATCATTTGGTTTTTGGTTTTTGATTTTTAAAAATTAAGCCTATAAATACTACTCCCACCTATGGTTTTACTTGTTTTGTCATATACTTTTTGTCTATGTTTTCAAAAACCAAGCCATGTTTTGAAAACAAAAAAAAATAGTTTTCAAAAACTTGTTTTTGTTTTTAGAATTTGGCTAAGAATTCAAATACTTCCTTAAGGGAGATGAAAACCAGTGTAGAGAAATTGGGAGAAAACAAGCTTAATTTTCAAAAACCAAAAATCAAAAACCAAATGGTTATCAAACAGGGCCTAAGGAGTTTGATTCATTAATTTTGTATCATTGGAGCTTATAATCTGTAGGTTCATAAGGTCACCTTGCTAGCTCATACGAACAATTAGGAATCAATTTCGTTGAAAGAAAATATGAAATGTTCAAATTAATATTTAATATATTTGATATATTAAATGAAGGAAAACATATTTATTGTATTTGATACATTAAATATCAAATAAAATTATTAATGTATTAAAATACAAATATATATAAAATTTAAATGAGATTCAAATAAGAAAATATATATTATGAGAATTTAAAATATTTGAATGAGATTCAAATAGTTTAAATATATATTTTAATATTAGATATTAAAATATATATTATTTAATTATAGCAATGTTTTACCTTAGGTGATCACTATAAATAGGACCTCTATAGGTTAAGTAAATGAGTGTGTCCTATCCATTCCCTCAATTCTCTTATCTATTCCCTCTCTCTTTCAAGAGGCTCACACAAATCTTGGTCATGTGTCGAGTCATAGCAAACATGCTTTGTGGAATTGGAGTTTCGAACTCGTTAGAATTGGACCAAAAAGAATAAACACCCTCTAGACAATTCTCCATTATGTTTGAGGTATGTAATACTTAACCTTTGTACTTTTAGTTTAACTCTAAACAAACTCAAACAATTTCAACGCTTCCGCTTAGGTTTAATTCGATTATTCCCTACAACTATATAATTTTAGGAAGAAAAAAAAAACAATCATATCTAATTTTTTAAAATTTTGATATCATTTTTTTATTGAATTTTTTCAATCAAGTTATTATTGTCAGAAAATATTAAAATGAACAAATGAAAATAGTGATGTGAACACTAAAGTACATTTCATTAACCAAAGTTGAGAATATATGTTTTAATTTAATGAGATAGACGTGTTCACTCATACAATAGAGAACTTACATCCTACCTGATTCATAATAACTTATTCAATTCAAAATGACAAATGACTATAGAAATTGGACTAATAAAAAATGTTATTGTACTAAATAATAGCCATGTAAGGAAAAAAATGTTGGGAGTGCGACCAAAGTCCCACATCGTCTAGATAAGGGGAAGATCATGGGTTTATAAGTGAGGGACACTATCTCCATTGGTATGAGGCCTTTTGGGGAACCAAAAGCAAAGCCATGAGGGCTTATGCCCAAAGTGGACAATATCATACCATTGTAGAGATATGTAGAGGTCTGTTGTCCTTATCAATTAGTATCAGAGCCATGCCCTTGAGCCGTGATCGATAGAATTCTCGGGTGCCAAACAAAGGAGGCGAGTCCCAAAGGCGTAGTCATGGTGGAGATCTGTGGTAGAGAGCTCTATCGGATAGGCGGTGTGTGCTCCGGTAAAGGAGTTGGCCAAGATAAGAGTTAGACGGATAGATGACTATTTGAGGGGAGGCTCGGTTGGTACTTTGGACACTATCTCCATTGGTATGAGGCCTTTTGGAGAACCAAAAGTAAAGCCATGAGGGCTTATGCCCAAAGTGGACAATATCATACCATTGTGGAGATATGTGGAGGTCCATTGTCCTTATAAAAAAAAACAATTTAACTATTTCTGAGTTCATATATTCTCATATTTTTCAACTAGATCTGTCTGGAAAAAAATGGACAATAAAAAATAAAACAGTGCATAAACTTATATATTTATTTTGTTAAGTCCCACTAAACACAATAGTCACAATATGATATCTAGAAGCTTTTTTTTTTTTTTTTTTTTAAGATAAGCAATATCTAAAGTTGCATACTTTATAGTTTGTCGATTTTATTAATTTATTTTAACCAATGACAAATCGAAAAACGTCACGTTCCTTTTTGTAATGTCAATAATGCATTTAGAATGATTTTTAAAGTAGTGCTGTGGTGAAGCATATTTTCAATAAATACTTTATCCAAACTATGGAGGACCGTTTGAATTACCTAGTATTTTTTATAAAAATTATTTAAAATTAAAATACTCATATATTGAGTTATATTTTCTCAAAAATGTTTTTATACACAAATTTCTTTTGTTTGCTCTACATTTAAAATGTTTTTACTAATGTCAAATTACTATAAAACATGAATATTAAACACTATGAAATAATAAATTCAAATTTGCATTTAAAACATTATGATCTGCCGACCACGACTGGGGTTGCCAAAGTGGTCATCAATCGATGGCGATGGTAGCGGCATGCAGCGATAGTGTGAGGGTATTTTGGTCATTTTCATATATCATGAAAATTTGGGAGGATTCCAAGTTAAACACTTAAAAACCATTTTTCTAAAAGTTTATTGCAAGTGTTTCACTCAAATTAAAGTAGCTTATTTCTCAAACTCATTATTTAAAAAGTCATTTTGAGTGTGATAGGAATGAACTCTTTATCTTGCAGCGGAAGCATTGGATCGTCTTTGATTTATTCAGAATTAAACACAAAATATACAAGATTAAGCAAAAACTTACATTAGAATAATTATGGAGATGGTTCTGGCGGGTCTTTTTCTCCTTGTGCTCCAACTCCAACAAGGTTGAACTCCAAGATTTCCACAAAGTCTTCTTTGCTATGACTCAAACAAAAGACCAAAAAGGTTTGTGGGAACCTTCTTAGAAAAAACAAGAGGGAGTGAGTAGAGAATTTCAAGAGTTCTTTTCTCTTGTGAATAATACACACAATGACTCACTCCTAGGATCCTATTTATAGTGGTCTAGGGAAAATAATTAAATAATATATTTTAATATATAATATATTAAAATATATTTATCTAACCAATTTGAATTTTATTCAAACCTTTTTGAATTCTCATACGACATCTATTTCCTAATTTGAATCTAATTCAAATTTAATAAATATATTTTCTTTAATGTGTCTTAATACATTAATTTTTTTTTAATATTTAATGTATCATATACATTAAATATGTTTTCTCTCATTTAACATATTAAATATATTAAATTTTAATTTGAACATTTCAAAAAATTTCTCTGAACGAAATTGATATCTATTTGTTCATATGAGCTAGCAAGAGGATCTTATGGACCTACAAATTATAAGCTCAAATGATACAAAATTAATTAATTAAATTATTTAATTAATCAATTTTCATTCATTAACTCTAGGGTCACTCCACTATAGACTTAGAGTTGCACTCTTATGCATTGTAGGACAACTTATGTCCATGGATATAATCACTACATGCAAGTCGATCTTCACAAGTTGTTTGTAATTACAGCTGGGCCAAAAGTCCGTTTTACCTCTGTAATTACATCTTGCACCTTAAGTACCACTGATCCTCTAATGAACAATTTGTTTATGATCCAACCATAAACTAAGTCCCTCTTGGGCCAGTGAGAGGGTGGGGCTCCATTGTTCAAGTCTCGAAATCATCACTTAAGGGAACTACTCATCTACTTACCTTATAAGAGAAAGAGTGAATTCTATCTTGTGAGGTTATGTTTCCAGCTCACTATTTGGTCAAGTCCTCAAAATATTAGGAATATAAAATCGGCTACAAAAGTCACTCTCACACACGCAAATCAAAGGACAATCTCTCACATGCAGGAGTTGATAACTCACTCAAAATTAAAATCGAGTCGCATATGATCATCTTGATAAAATATTAATATTATCAATTAACGGATTTATAAAAAGATATTAAATATTTTATGATTCAATCTTATACAAACTCATTGTATAAGATATCCCTACTCACATGTCTGCACATGAACGATTTGGATGAAATCATTTGTAACTATTACAAAGTGGGTCGTATCAATAGTGTTTCCAGGATAAGGCACCCAACCTTATCCATATACTATGACCCTTTAGGTTATTTCATGATCCTCCCGTATGTCAACCACATACTGTTCAAGATTATATTAATAACCTTGAATTTTTCATATAATGGATAATATTATATTGCAAATAAAAGAATCAAAATTATTATTAATTATTAAATAAATTATTAATTACAAGGCTTTAGGGCATAAATCCCAACAATCTCTTACTTGCACTAAAGCCAGCGAGACGTGTATCCTAGGACATACTATATACCCAACAGTTTGAGACAGTTAATATTTTGTCCTTAAAATCTTCATTTTTGACATATAAAATATATCGAGTCATTCCAAATCATTCATTTGGAATTGGTTACTTAGTCAACTTTGTATGTTAGATAGAAATCTTACCTCATTCATAATGAGTAAAATATTATCAACATAAAACATGATCAAAATTCACCAATCAATTAATGATTTTATTGTCTATACAAGCTTCATTAATATTTATCCAAAGTCAAAGGTTTTAATACTTTTATTAAACCTTATATTAAAAAATCTAATGGTAAAATTCATTTCATAAATGAATCATTACTATTTTACAAACATTAAATAAAATATATTTATAAAATTTGAATAAGATTCAAATAAATAAATATCGTAGAATATTTGAATGAGATTCAAATAAGTATAAGATATATTTTAATATATTAGATATTAAAATATAATATTTTAATTATGGCAAAGATTTGTACTTGATCTCTATAAATAGGACCCTTGGGTTGAGTCATTAGATACAACACACATCTCCTCAATAAAGAATTAGAGAATTCTCTCTAGACCTCTTCCTCTCCAATCCCTTATGGATTTTCTTTCAAGAGACTTCCACAAGCCTTGATTTGTGTTCGAGTCATAGCAATGAAGACTTTTGTGGAAGTCTTGGAACACGAGAAGTAAATAACTGCTAGAAAATATCTCCATATTTACTCAAAGTAAGTTTGCTTATTCTTATTTTTTAGTTTAATTTTAAATAAAATCAAAGACGATCTAATGCTTCCACTGCAGAGTGAAACGTTCATTCCTTCAAACCACATATTATTCAAGATTACATTAATAACCTTGGATTTTCATATATAGATAATATTATATTACAAATAAAATAATTAAAATAATTATTAATTATTAAATAAATCATTAGTTATGAGGCTTTAAGTCATAAATCTCAATTCTCAACAGAGCGGTTGCCGAACACTACAATCTTATTATAATATTTTTTTTTCAAAAATAAACACGGTAGTTTCCTTCCCCCAAGTATTCCTTCCCCCCAAGTAAAATTTTCTTGGGTATTCACTAATACAGTAAAAAATACTTTAAAAAAATGTTTATAAAGTATTTTTAGATGAAGCACTTAGTATGTGTTGGTTTGGTAGGCTTATAACGCACATGTTATAACTAATAACCTTTTTTTCAAAATTTGTAGCACTTGATTAAAATTTTAGAAGTAATTTTACTAATTAAAGTGCTTTTTGAAAATTTCGATAATCAAAAGTAGTTTGAAAATTATAAAATTAGATTTAAAAAAAAAAACACTTAAGTTGCTTTTGGAGGAAACATTTAACCTTTTTTTTTTTTTCCCTAAAAATGCTTATATACTAAGTGGTTCGCTAAAAAATTAATTTATACCCCTAAACTTGAGGATTGTATCAATAAAAATCCTAAACTAATAATTACATCAATTTAAATCATGAACTGTTATAAGTGTATCAATTTACATTCTCTGTTAGATTTCATTTGAAAAACGTTAGTTTACACATGTACAAACTTATAATTCTATCAATTAAAGCTCTAAATTGTCATAAGTGAATCAATTTAGGCTCTCAATGTGAAAATTGTTCATGCATCAATTCTCACACGTGTGTAGACTTCTTCAAAAATTGAAACCCTGCATTTGAAAATCGTCAATTGTTTGAAACAGAGGGTCTAAATTGATCCACTTATGAAAGTTCAGGAGTTTAATTGATATCATTATAAGTTTGCACACGTGTAAACTAACATTTTTCAAACGGGATCTAACGGAGAGTGTAAATTGATACATTTATGAAAGTTTAGGGTTTAAATTGATACAATTATTACAATCCCCAAAATTTAGAGGTATAAATTGATTTTTGCCCAAAACATTTTTTTTTCAAAATTGATGCCAAACACTTTTAGCTAACAATCCTTGATAATGCTTATATTTTACATATTTCTAGCCATTTTTACTTAAGCTATTTGCACAAATGCATGTTCTTATGTCTAATAAATGTAGCAAATTGATAGGAGAATAGCCAAAATTAATAAATGGATTGTTTTAAGCTGAGGAATGTGAAATAAGAGGAAAAGAGTTGATTTTGAACGAGCTTGGATGTTTTTATGCAGGAATCTATAAACTGCCAGAATTGCAACTCCAATTTTTCCTGGGGATAGAATTTCAAGAAATCAGGAGGAAATTTGAAAATTCGATTTTTTTTTGCTAATATTTGAAGATATTCTCCACGAATCAAGCTCATAAATATTCGATTTTTGCCTTATAAATCCATGGAGAAAATCCTAGCATTTGAAGGCTATAAATAAAGAAGAATCAAGCTACAAAGCGGGAGTTCATGATCGTATATACATTCCCCAAACTACCATAATCTCTGCAGTTTTTATTTTCTATTTTATCGATTTAAAGGGAAGAAGAACACTGCCTAATTTTTAATCCAGCCCTGTCAAAAGTTTAGGGTTGTAAAGATCTTACTCTCCTTGAAAGGGGTTGAGTTTAGATCAATTGAATTGGGGGAAGTTATCTCCTTGAGTCTCGATTTTTCCTTTGTAATTTCAATTCCAGTTTTCTTTTTAGTTCTTTAATTCAGTAGTTTGAATTTTGTTCTTCACCTTATGTTTACTTTCAGTTTTTTAGACTTTAATTTGTGTAATTCTTTACATTACCGCAAGTTTTATTTTAATAAAATTTATTATTCAAAATTACGTTCCAACAAGTATATTTTTCTTCTTTAATTTTATTTTGTTCTTTCATTCTTAATTCCAACATGTGTTTTCTCTTTTTTAGTACTTTGGTATTTCTTTTCTCCCTTATGAGCTAACTTCTTCCTTGGGATTCGAATATATGAATGTCCTAAGGATTGGAAGCTTGGCCTAAGATGTAAAAGTAACTTTGTTCGATTCCATAACATTGTTTGCTTTTATTGATTATTCGGTCAAAAAATTGGGATCCGACCCAAGAATGGTGAACCTAAAGAAACACCATCTTAAGGGGGCATGATGAGAATTTCGCATTGGAAAGATGAGAAGACCTCATAATCTTTATAAGATACATGATTGGTTTTAAGATGGAACCCCATATTTATCTAATAATGTCGTATAGGTTAATGACCTATTATACGCTTTTTAAAGTTCAAGGACTAAATAGACACAAACCTGAAAGTTCAGAGACTAAACTTGTAATTTAACCTAAAATATTATTAGAAATTTTTTTATAAATACTTTTAAGATTTAAATACTATTTTAGTTTTTGTACTTTCAACTTTAGTTCATTTTTGTCCCTATACTTTCAAAATTGTCTATTTTGTCCATGTACATTCAACTTGTTCATTTTAGTCTAGTCCCTATAATTTTAAAATATCCGTTTTGGTTTTTATACTTAAAAAAATGATCATATTTTGGTCATTGTTTGCAAAATTCTAACATAAATTCTAAACATGGTGAAACCCCTTTAATACAAAATTATTGCTACATTTCAAGAAATTTATTAATTATAGTGTTGTGCTGAATTTTGTGGCCGAAAAAAATGAGATAAAATAAAAAAAAATCATTTTAAAAAATATAAAAACAAGAAGAAAAAAAAAAGACAAAAACTAAAAGTATAGGCCTCGTTTGATAACCATTTAGTTTTTATTTTTTGTTTTAGAAAATTGTGCTTGTTTTCTTACCATGGTTTTTATCTTTCTTAAGAAAATATTTGAATTCTTAGCTAAATTCTAAATAGGTTAAATTACAAATTTGGTCTCTATGGTTTTGAGAAAGTTAGAATTTAGTCCCTATGACTTTAAATGTTAGAATTAGTCTCTATGGTTTGATAAAATCCTCATAAATAGTTCCTATCGATAATGACTATTTATGAGGATTTTATCAAACCATAGAGACTATGAGGTCTTATCAAATCATAAGAATGAAATTATAACTTTTACAACCATATAGACTAAATTCTAACTTTTTTCAAACCATAGAGACCAAAATTATAATGTAACCTTTTAAAAACAAAAACAAATTTTTAAAAACTATTTTTTTTTAGTTTTCAAAACTTAGCTTAGATTTTGAAAACATTTGTAAAAAGTAGATAACAAAACAAAGATACTCATAAGTAAAAGAAGTGTTTATAATCATAATTTTTAAAAACCAAAAATAAAAAACTAAGACCCCGTTTGATAACCATTTAGTTTTTTGTTTTTAGTTTTTGAAAATTAAGCCTATAAATACTTGATAACTCTAAAATTTAAAGTTATAAGCTAGCAAATCAGGACTTAATTGTCATATTTTCTCTCATTATGTTGTGGAAAACTCCTAGCTTTGATGTATTTTGCTCTATGATTAATTTTGATATAGTAACATTATTATTAGAGCAATATTATCCTAATTAAGGAGCTTTATTTGATTGATTTAGGGTTTGAATGAGGAATGAGCCCTGAAGATAAGAGCAACATTTTTACAACTGTTTGCTGGAGCAAACTTTGCAATACAGGCCAATACAAATTTCGCACGTGGGAATTGCTATTCATTAAATGAGTTGGCAAACAACAGTACAGTCAGCTTTTTCAGTCATCTAGAGCCCGCCACGTCACTAGTCCTGTCTAACCAGCCCTTATTTGCACATACTTGGAGATATATGTAAAGGGGCGCCGTTTTAGATGATGGGAAGTTGGAGATCCCGAAATAACAGAGAGAGAGAAAGAGATGTAGAGAGCTCCGATTTTGGGAGGCCATGGACGGAAGTTTTCCATAAAAGGAAGGTTTCTCCAGGGGATCAACGCCGATGCTGAGTCAAACGTTTTGGGGCAACTTTCCGATTTCTTTTGCTACATTTTCTGTTTTCATTTAGTTTATTTTCTGCATCATTTCCATTATGTTTACATTTTGACTTTTCTGCTGTTGTTTTTACATTATGAACTAATCACCATAGGTGAGGATTCGAGGATGATTGTTTTTGGTTAATGTTATAGATGAGTATATTTCATTTCCATCGATTTGGTTCTTAAGAGGTTGTATTTATTAGCTCATGTCCGTTTGGCCAGCCGATGTGAGCAGTGTTCCTCTGATTTCTAGGAATAATAGGAAGAGCTGAAAAGTTAAAAATCACGTTAGCCCCTTGTTAGGGTTAGTAGCTAACTAAGTGAGTAGGTTAGGGATAATCACTCACCTAATGCACACAAAATACAATGGGTTCAATGTGCTGAAGTAATGGAAATGAAACAGTATACTTAGGTGATTCGGGAGAATACCGTGAAATCTGTAGTGAGTCGAATGGAATGAATACGTACTCAATTCATAACTTAATTAAAACATGATTTACCTCTAATCCGAGCCTTGTTTTAGCTAAAAGTATTTAGACCAATTATTATTTGTTCAGTTACGATTCCTCTGTTTTTCCTGTTCCAGCAAATATTTTGTTTCAACAATTGTGATTTCTTTTATTTCATTTCCTTGATGAATTTGAATGGTTACAAATTGAGTTACTAGGAATTAATTTATGGTAAATAGAAGAATTAATAGTCTCTGTGGATACGATAATTTACTTATCGGTTGCTACAAAAGTATGTGTACACTTGCGCATAGACAACATAATATTGCATAATTATTCACATTACTCTAGCAAGTCATCAATACTACTCTCATCCATGGATTTACTTGTTTTGTTATCTACCTTTTACCTATGTTTTCAAAAACCAAGTCATGTTATGAAAACTAAAAAAAGTAGTTTTTAAAAACTTGTTTTTGTTTTTAGAATTTGGCTAAGAATTCAAATGATTCCTTAAAGGAGATGAAAATCATTGTAGAGAAATTGAGAGAAAACAAGCTTAATTTTTAAAAACCAAAAACCAAAAACCAAATGGTTATCAAACGGAGCCTTAGTTTTTAGTTTTTGGTTTTTGGAAATTAAGCCTATAAATACTACATCCACCTATAGATTCTTATGTTTCTCATCTACTTTTTATATATGTTTTAAAAAACTAAGCCAAGTTTTGAAAACTAAAAAAAGTAGTTTTCAAAAAGTAGTTTTTATTTTTGGAATTTAGCTAGAAATTCAAATGTTTCCTTAATAAAGATAGAAACGTTGTAGAGAAGATAAAAACCATTATAGAAAAATTGTGAGAAAACAAGCACAATTTTCAAAAACTAAAAACCAAAAATCAAATGGTTATCAAACTAGAAATCAAATTAGAGATTTTGGTAAACATAGAATAAGATGAACCAAAATTAAAAGTACATGGATGAATATTATATTATATAGGGTTCCATCTCAAAACTAAATAAATTGTGAGGTCACTCTTCATCTTTCAGATGTGGAATCCTCAATTTTAAATTTTTTTGATTGAATACCCGTTTGAGTTTTTATTGGACCGAATACCCGTTTGGGTTAAGATGGCACTCTTTGGGTTCACCAATCTTGAATCAAATCCTAATTTTATTATTTTATTATTATTTTTTTTAGTTTTATTTTTGGGACCGAATTCCCGTTTGGGTTTAATAGGCTCTGATACCATATTAAATTACATAAGATTCCATCTCAAAACCAATTGGCTATGGGAGAAGTAACCCATATATCTTATAAATTGTGAGGTCACTCTTCATCTTTCAGATGTGGGATCCTCAATAATGAAAATAATATTTAAACTTTCTTTAAGCAATTAGCTAAAAGTATTCTTTCATATTCTAAAAGTAATGTTAAATCTTAATCCACCTTAATGCCATGCATCTTAGGCATTCGATAAAGATTTTTTTTTTTTCGAAAACTTAGTATTTACAGTCTCTCTAATAATTTTAAATAACCATATTTTATTTTCTTCATTTTTTCCTATAGGTTAGCCTGCGCCAACACTTTACTTTAATCTAACGATGAGGCTGCTGCATTATCACAACAGTATTTTTATGCATTCACACACTTGGAAATATAAATAAATAATTCATTAATAAAATAAAATAGATAACATATATTTTTAATTTTAATTTTCATATTTGAGTGATTCACAGGTGACAGGTCAATATGCATTAAGAACTTGCAAATATAAACAATTCATTAAAAAAAAAAGTGGTACTTATTTTCCTTTTTTTTTTCCCGTCATTTTTTAATTACCACATGCCAATTCACTAAGATCTATGCAAAACTTTTTTCAAAAAAAAAAAAATCTTTGCAAACGTAAACAATTTATTGGAAAACAAAATAAGTAGTAATTGATTTTTCTTTCTTTTCTTAATTTCAAAGATTCACATATCCAAAAGCACTACGAGACTTGAAAAATATAATAATTCATTAACAAATAAAACAAGTGGTTATTTTTTCTTCTTCTTCTTCATTTCAGTGATTCACAGATCAATATGCACTAAGAGAGCTGTAAGTCTAACCATTTGTTAATAAATAAAAACCATTTATTAGTTTCAATTTTGTTCGAAATATTTTAAAAGGTCCAATTTTACCTCTACTCTTTTAATCTATAATATATATATATATATGGGGTTATGGAAGAGAATCTTTTGTTTCCTCTTTTGCCCTTATATTTTTAGTAAATTCCTAATTTGCCCTTTGTTGATGATGCATAACTCTTCAAGTGTAGGTGTCTATTGAGTTCAATAGGTGCAATTGATGACAATGGGATGCGACTGTTTGGGTAGAGGTAGTTACACGTCGAATTGGTGTATCTATTCACGTATGGTTGCGATTCATGTATAAAAAGAAAAACAAAATGATTGCATTTACTTACGTTGCCTATTTTCAGTTATCAAAATGATTGCCTATACATATATTGTCTATTTTCAAAGAACTCAAAGCTTTCCAAAAAGAATGAAAATTAAAAGTTTTTGTTATTTGTAAAGGAAACATTGAACCGTGTCACAACGAATTATTGAGAATTCATAATTATTTTGGTCAATGAAGGGTACTATTATCTAACCCTTTTTTATTTTACTTATCCCATCAAATTTTATTTAAATTAATTCCTAGAAGTAAATATAATTTCGTTGAATCATAAATTCCTTCAAGTAAATATAACTTTTTAAATGTTGCATTACACGTTTCAACTCTCAACATTTTAAATTTTGTATTCAAAAGAATTTAGTTATATTTCCTACAAATTAGTTATTTAAAATTATAATAAAAAATTTGAATGCCGCACTATAAGTCTTAAAGATTACTTTTGTTGGGTGCATCTTGAAATTTGGATGGTTATAACATAAATGATTTTCTTACAGTTTTGAACATTGAGGTTTTATGTTTTGTTGAGTGCTAGAACGTGGGCTCTTTATTTTATTTATGATCACATTATTTTGTTTTGCTTATTGCATTGTAGTTTTAGTCTATCTATCACAAAATATAAACTATTATCTTGCTAGAGACTATCAACTGAAAGAAGTGGTCCAAATATCCCTTCATAAATTATATATTTATTTAACTTCTTTAATTAAAAAAATGTGAGAACTAAAATAAAAATGTAAATTCTTTTAGTAAGATAGGAAAATTTGGGAGAACATAAAATTTAGAACAAAAAAAATGTTAGAGATGGACAAAAATTTTGGACGAAAATATTTAGTAAGAAAGGGAGAAAAATTTTTAGAGGGAGGAACAAAAGTTAGAGAAAGGGAAAAAAAAAAGAGAAAAAGTAAGTTGGAGTACACAAGTTCTAGAAAAAAAAATTGTTAAGTAAGTGACAGACAAAAATTTTGAAAAGAAAAAAAAAGAGAGTAACAACTTTTATAGAGAGAAAAGTTAGAGACATGAGATACAAAATTATAGGATAAAAGAAACCTAGATATAGATGGAGTGACACATTTTAGATGGAGAAAAATTAGAGAATGAGAGACAGATATTTTGGAGACAAAAAATAGTTGGGAAAAGAAAATGACAAAAACTTTAGAGAGACAAAACTTTAAAAGTAAAATAAATTAGAAATAAAAAAATGGAGAACAATTTATAGAGAAGAACTAAGTTTTAAATTTTCTTTCTAAAATTGTAAGTAAATTTTAAAAATAGAGTTTAGAATATGTCAGCACAAAAAATTTAGAGAGGAAAAAGAGAGTGAAATAAAAATTTTAGAGAGAAAAAAGTGATTAAAAAAATTAGATATATAGTGAAAGGGACAAAATATTTAAAGAAAACATTTTAGAGAGAGGAACAAAGTTAAAAAAAGGGAGAAAAAATTTAAAGAGAAAAATAGAAATAATGAAAGAAAATGTTTTAGCAAAAAGAAAAAAAACTTTTGAGAAAAAAAATAAGAGAGACATAAGGGAGATGGAAAAAAAAAAGCTATCAAAGGAGACGAATAAAATTTTTGAGGAAAAAGTTTTTACTCTTACAAGCATGCATCTTTTTTAATTTTGAACACAACCTTAATAATAAATCCTCTTTTATTCAAGTTTATGAATGATATATGTCTTTCACCAATTTTATTATTTATCACTATGCACCGAAAAACATCTCATCCTATCTATGCTCATCTATTACTTTTCTACCTTCAAAATATACAAAACTTATGTCTCACTACCTATAACCAAATTTATCTTAATTCTACATAATTTTGTTTTTCTAAGAAGGAATGTTAGGTTTCTTAAACATCTTAAGTCCACTTAATGACATAAGATATTCATTCAAGGTCAAAAGGAAACAAAAGAACAAATTGTTCCGAATGTTGAAATATACCTTCCTCAACATGTATTTTCACATGGACAATTCTATGTTGCATTATCAAGAGGAGTTTCAATGTCAACAACTTATCAAATCATTAGAGGATCCATATTTGTTTTCCAAACATACAAAAAAATTGTTTATAAAGAGATTCTCCGTTTAATCAAGATTCAATTTATTAAATACTTATTTATCTTTTTTTATAAATTTCAAGGGTATATAATTCTTATGAAATATATTCCTTTCTTTATTTCTTTATTTTCTCCACAAATCAAATTCTTCAAATAAACCGCCAAAGAATTACCCATGAAGTTATAAACTATCTTATTATATCACTTCTTTATCAATTTTAGTTTACAACTTTTAATTCAATTACATCATATATGTATTTTTATTTTATTCATTATATGTTATTTTTATTTTTATCTCTTTCGTT
Source organism: Trichosanthes truncata (assembly GCA_033996785.1). Taxonomy (NCBI): domain Eukaryota; kingdom Viridiplantae; phylum Streptophyta; class Magnoliopsida; order Cucurbitales; family Cucurbitaceae; genus Trichosanthes; species Trichosanthes truncata. The sequence continues at coordinate 90,487,522 of JAWPNB010000003.1, forward strand.
ACTTTTAAATTTCATGTGAAAATTTTACAATTTAAACTTAATAAAAAGTATATTCATTCAAAATTTATATTATTTCACCATAAAAAATTATGTTTCAAAGACTTTCAACCACGTCCAACACATTTCATATTTATTGTAAATTAACCTAGAGCAAGATATATATAGATTTAGCTATTATTTCTTTCATTACTCTTTAATTCAATGTCAAATATTTACTATTTAAACTCAATGTAATATATATCATTTAAATTTTAAATTTCACAATAAAAATTTATGTTCTAAAAATTTTTAATCGCGTGCATCACACGTCTTTTAACTAGTTTGTTACAAAAAGTTAGACGATCCATTAACCATCGTTAGAATAAAAAATTTTAAAATATTAGAAGTAAAATTGAAACTAAGTTACATAAATTAGGGGAAAAAATGAAACCAAACTAAAAAAAAAAAAAAAAAGCTCATGATTTGTTTCAATTTTGCTCCAAATATATGTTGTATAGTTTCATATTTTGCTCAATCATTTTTAGACCCTCAATACATATATTCCGTCAGACATTTTTACAAAATTTGCTAATAAAGGATTTTTATGAAACAAACTAAAAGATTGAGGATAAAATTGAAACTTTTATAATATTATAGGCAAAATTGGAACCAACCACATATGAGCATTTTGTACCATATATTCCTAACTTTTTTTTTCTTTGAGTTCAACAGTATGAGATGATAGAAATTCGAATCATTAACCTCTCGGTCGAAAGACTTAACTAGCTTTTTTTTTAATTCAACAATATTTGGAGGTGAGGGAATTCGAACCACTGACTTCTTAATCAATAGTACATGCTAATTATCGCTCAACTATACTTATTTTAGCTATATCTTAATTAATTAAATTTATGCTCAATTTGGCTAATCAATTCATAAGTTCGCACGCGGGTGTTTTTTTTTTTTTTTTTTTTTAAAGCTGGTAAAATGCCTCCTCATCTAATTAACAAATACAACAAGTAGTGATTATTTTATTATTTTCTTAACTTTTTTATGCACTACTGATACAAATAATTCATTGATAAATAAAAGAAGTAGTGCCTTTTTTCTTTAATATTTTAATAACTACATGTCAAATTGTCAGTGCACTGAGATGTTTGTAAATATAAAATTTATTGGCAGATAAAATAACTAGTAACCTTTTTTTCTTTTTTCTTAACTTTTTTTTTTCATGTTTTAAAACAGCTTTGGAAATATAATAATAAAACTAGTACTTTTTTTTCCTAAACCTTTTCCCACATTTTAACAATTCGAATATCAGTATGTTGTACGGAAGAGACTTGCAAATAAACATCATTCGTTAATGAATAAAATATTTTTTTTTTTTTTTTTAAACATCGTTGTGGATTCCCAAGTCATTATGCACCAGCGACTTGAAAATATATATTTAAAAAAAATACTAAAAAATTAAAGCAAGCAAGCAATCATTTTTAAGGTAAGGTTGAACGCTTAGCATGTTTAGAAGTGATTTTGAAATTGTTAAAATTACTTTTATTGTATTCAAAATCACTCTGAAATATATTTTTAATTATTCAAAATCAATTTTTATGTAATGAAATCGTGTTTAAAAGTGATTTTAAATTATTAAAGGCATGTTTTGAAATAATTTTTAACATAAAAAAATGATTTTGACAATTTCAAAATCACACATGCCTTTCCGTCCAAATTTTAAAATATCAATGTAATCTCTTAAATTTCCAACCTATTTCAAAATAATCATTATACTTTGGAGGATGTTAGCTAGGACTTTTGGAGTGATTGAAAAAACCTATTTTAAAATAGTCATTATACTTGGAAGAGGTTAGCTAGGACTTTGGGAGTGATTTTTGGTCAATTATTTAGAAAAAGTACTTAATTAATATTTTTCTTTGGATGAGTTTGAAGTGTGTTTGGAAAAAAGTGGTTTTAAGTGAAAGCATTTAAAAAAAATCACTAATTGAGTAATAACTCTTCTAAAAGCTTTTAAGTATTTATAATTTTTAAAATCATTTTGGTTATTTAACTAAACACTATAGAATTTTTAACTAAATTACAAATTGAGTTCTCATAACCATTTAGTTTTTGGTTTTTGAAAATGGACTTATTTTCTCATTATTTCTTTACAATATTTCGAACATATTTGGAAGTGATTTTGGAATGACCAAAATCACTTATCTTTCAAAATTGTGATGTTTGACAATGGTGAGCAAGTGATTTTGGAAGTATTCAAAATCACTTTACTTTTGCGTCGGCAAAACCCTAAACCCTACTTTTTCCTCTTATTTATTTATTTATTTCTATACTACTTGATAGTTTGTTTTAGTATCATTTTAAAACAAAAAATAATATCATAAAAAAAAACAATAGTATTGAAATACAATAATTTGATTACAAAATGTTCAATCTCTACATGTGTACTAGAGTTCAAAAGAAGAAAAAAAATACATCGGAAAGAAAACAATTAATCTTGAAGGCTTCAATTTTCGCTCTTCGTTTGTATTTTTGAAAAATAGGTCTTCAAAATTCCACAACTACAAATCTAAAAAATAGAATATGAAACATTTTAAATATAACACAAAAAATAAAAGAAGGTGTCTAAAGTGAAACTAAAACACAAAAGAGTCTAAGTGTCATTTTGACTCTCAAAGAAACTTAAAAAGTGTCTAAAGTGAAACTTAAGCACACAACCAACCCTTCGATGCTATAAAAGCATCTTAAAGGTGCTTAAGCATACTTTGAGGCCAAAAACTAACTCAAAATGTAAAAGTATCTACTTTGCCCTTTGGAACCTACAAAGTTGTCAAAAAGTGCCTAAAAAGAGTCTAAGTGTCATTTTGACTCTCAAAGAAATTTGGAAAGTGCCTAAAGTGAAACTAAAACACACAACCAAACCCTCGATACTACAAAAGTGTCTTAAAGGTGCCTTAAGCATACTTTGAGGCCAAAAACTAACTCAAAACGACCTAAAAGTGTCTACTTCGCCCCTCAAAACCAACAAAGTGGCCAAAAAATGCTTAAAATAGTCTAAGTGTCATTTTAACTCTCAAAGAAACCTAGAAATTAAAGTGCCTAAAGTGAACCTAAAGTGCACAACCCCCATGATGCTATAAAAGTGTGTCTTAAAGGTGCCTAAGCGTACTTTAAGGCAAAAAACTAATTCAAAATGACCTAAAAGAGTCTACTCTGGTCCTCAAAACCTACAAAGTTATCAAAAAGTGCTTGAAAAGAGTCTAAGTGTCATTTTGACTCTCAAAGAAAGTTAGAAAATGCCTAAAGTGAACTTAAAGCATACAACCCACCCCCCAATGCTATAAAAGTGTCTTAAATGTGCCTAAGCATACTTTAAAAACCAACAAACATTCCCAACTTATTGAAACTCTTATTTCAAATATCACAAACTCACTCAAACCTGTTGGGATTTATGCCCTAAAGCCTCGTAATTAATAACTTATTTAATAATGAATAATAATTTTGATTATTTTATTTGCAATATAATATTATCCATTATATGAAAAATCCAAGGTTATTAGTGTAATCTTGAACAGTATATGGTTGACATACGAGAGGATCATGTTCAAGAAATAACCTAAAGGGTCATAGTATATGGATAAGGTTGGGTGCCTTATCCTGGTAACACTATTGATACGGCCCACTTTGTAATAGTTACAAATGATTTGATCCAAATCATTCATGTGGAGACATGTGAGTGGATGTATCTTATACAATGAGTTTGTATAAGATTGGACCAAGAAATATTTAATCTCTCTTTATAAATCCGTTAATTGAGAAGATTAATATTTCATCATGATGATCATATGCGACTCGATCTTAATCTTGAGTGAGTTATGAACTCCTGCCTGTGAGGGCTTGTCCTTTGATTTGCATGGGTGAGAGTGGCTTTTGTAGCCGATTCAATATGCCTACCATTTTGGGGACTTGACCAAATAGGGAGCTGGGAACATAATCTCACAAGATGGAATTCACTCCTTCCCATATAGGGTAAGTAGATGAGTAGTTCCCTTAAGTGCTGATTTCGAGACTTGAACAATGGGGTCCCACCCTCTCATTAGCCCGAGAGGGACTTAGTTTATAATTAGATTATAAACATATTGTTCATTAGAGAATCAGTGGTACTTAAGGTGCAAGATGTAATTATAGGGGTAAAACGGACTTTTGACCCAGCTGTAATTACGAACAACTCGTGAAGGATCGACTTGCATGTAATGATTATATCTATGGACACAACTTGTCCTACAGTGCATAAGAGTGCAACTCTAGGTCTATAGTGGAGTGACCTATAGTTAATGAATGAAAATTAATTAATTAAAGAGTTTAATTAATTAATTTTGTATCATTGGAGCTTATAATCTGTAGGTCCATAAGGTTCCCTTGCTAGCTCATAGTAACACTAAAAGATCAATTTAGTTGAAAGAAAATTTTGAAATGTTCAAATTAATATTTAATATATTAGATATATTAAATATAAAAGAGAAAAATATATTTATTGTATTTGATACATTAAATATTAAAATTTGAAATGTTCAAATTAATATTTAATTTGAAGTGTTCAAATTATTAATTAATATATTAGATATATTAAATAAAAAAGGAAAATATATTTATTGTATTTGATACATTAAGTATTAAAATAATGAATGTATATTAAATAAAAGATATTTATTAAATTTGAATTGGATTCAAATTAGGAAATAAATGTCGTAGGAGAATTTTAAACGGTTTGAATAAGATTCAAATTGATTAGATAAATATATTTTAATATATTAGATATTAAAATATATTATTTAATTATTTTCCCTAGACCACTATAAATAGGACCCTAGGGGTGAGTCATTGTGCATTCTTCACAACACACATCTCCTCAATAGAGAGAATTAGAGAATTCTCTCTAGACCTCTTCCTCTCCAATCCTTGGGGATTTTCTTTCAAGAGGCTCTCACATGCCTTGGTCCTGTGTTCGAGTCATAGCCAGGAAGACTTTGTGGAAAATATAAAGATCTGCCAGAATATTCTCCATAATATTATTTTCAAGGTATTTATTGCTTAACCTTTGTATTTTAGTTTAATTCTAAATAAATCAAAGACTATTCTTATGCTTCCGCTGTGGGTTTAATTCGATTATTCCCTTCAAAACCCTCTTCACACACATCCCACTTAACTCACCTAAACTAACCCAAAAAAAAGTGCCTAAGTTATCTATTCTTACTTAAAATCTCACTAACTTATCAAATATCTAACCGTTAAAAAAATGTGTCTAACTCACTGAAACTAACTCTCTATTTGAATGGCTACCATAACTGCAGGATAGTCATACATTCAAGCAAAAACTTTAAGACTAATGAAGAACCTTAATCACTTAAATCGATTTCTAAACCCAATTATGGGTATAATAACTTCTAAATAGGCATATAAGCTAATAATTAAACATAAAATACAATATAACATACAACCAAACATATAAAAGACAAAAAAATTCATAATGGTTTTATAACATCAAAGAAATCATGCATACTTAGTTAGAAGAGACCATTTTGTGTGCTTGTCATTGTACTATTAAAATAAGTCTACTTCAAAAAATGGACAAACTATTATTAATTATAGATAGAAAATTATAAAGCAAAATTTTATTAATAAAGTTAAAAATCAAAAGTTGAAACCATTACTAATTATAGATAGAATTTAATGCAAGTTTTCACTCCAAAGTGTCTAACGTACAAATTTTAGATGATTAAATCATCCCAAACTCACTCCAAACTCTTCCGAAAGTGTCTAACTTCTCTCCAAATGTCTTAAACTAACCCCAAACATCCAAAAGTACTTAATTTTAAATAAATTTCATTCTAACTCTCCAAAGATATATTAAGGAAAAGTGTCTTTGAGTCTAGCATTTTGTGCACCAATCTAGTTCCAAGTACGTACATATACAAGGCACTTAGGAATTTTAAGAGAATAAAATCACAATATAATATTCACTAAGCTCAAATTAAGCACTCTAACTTAATATATAACCTTAAATTAAGCTAAAAAGTGACACTTACATTTTAATGTTCAATGGCTCAATAGGATAAAAATCACAAAATAGGCTACAAATCAAATTAATCAATATTATTAGAATCAAACATTAATTACACACAAGAGGCTCAAAATCAAACTAATCACACACTTGGATGTAATGTCACAATTTAATCACACAAATATAGGCTCAAAATCACACTTCTAATCACACAATAAGCTTCAAATCATACTTTAATCACATAAAGAGCCTACAAATCACAACTTAATCAAATAATCAAGCTTCAGATCACATTTTGAACACAATAAATTCAAAATCACGATTTAATCATACTTTAATCCAACAATAAGCTCCAAACTAAACAACAATCACATAAATAACCTCCAAATTACACTTTGAACACATAATACACTCAAAGTAAAGTTTTTAACTTCAAAAGGCTCAATAATCACGTTTAAATCTTAAATAAGATTAAAAAAAACACAATTTAAGAATCTATATACCTCTAAATCCCTAACCAAGAAGAAAATTCAAGCTACCAACGGAATTTGTGAATAAAGAAAGCCCAAAATCAGACTGTCGCCTCATGCCGTCAAAACCTACAAGAAAAACGTCAGAAGTGGAAGAGAGAGGGCATGGGTGAAGGAATAGGGAAGAAAATGGAGAAGAATAAGAAGAGATGAGGCAACGGTATGAGGTTTTAGATGCAGACGATGGAGAGAAAAGAAAGAAGAAGGGAAGAAGGAGAGGAGAAGAAGAAGAAGAGAGGGCTAGGGTTTTATTTTTCATGACTTTTCGCAACTCAAAAAAAGTGTCGGCAGAGGTCCAAAAAGATTCGAAAAAAGTGAAACGCACGTTTCACTTAATTTACTTCTACTGACACTAAAACAAGTGTCGACATAGCCTTTTAATATGTTGGCATATCTTTTCATGCCATATGACGGGCTATGGTGAGCAAAAAGATCTCTCGATGCAAGCATTTTCGATGGGAAAAACATACTTTTCCCGATGAAATTTTCAAGCGTAGGGAAAAGTCCTGACGAAAATGGCAAGCATTAGGAAAAGTGCATAGATTTACCGACGCTTGCCATTTTCGTAGGGAAAAGTATGTTTTTCCAGACGAAAATCGTTGCTTCAAGAAAAACTTCGTCGGAAAATCCAAAATTCTTGTAGTAATCACCTTTGAAAACAAACATTAATCATTTTTTTAAAAAGTACTTTTAATTAAATTAAATCACTTTTACAAGTGTTAAATCAAATATTAAAATGATTTATAACTAAGTACTTTAAAAAAATAATTATAATCAAATCACTTAGCTTAAAACACTTGTTTTAAAGTCGTTCCACACATGCCTTTTGAAAATCACTTTTAATTGTATGAAAATCACTATTGAAAGTGTAGAACCAAACACTAAGTATATGAAAATCACTTTTAATAAATCAATTATAAACAAATCAATTGTGCTAAAATCAATATTTTTAAAATCATTTCCAAACATGTCCTTCATCTTTTTTAAGAAAACATTTAAATTCTTAGCCAAATTCTAAAAACAAAAACTACTTATTTTAGTTTTTAAAACTTGGCTTGTTTTTTTTAAAAACATATGTAAAAAATAGATAAGTAAACAAAGAAATTCATTGGTGAATGTAGTATTCATAAGCTTAATTTTCAAAACTAAAAACCAAATGGTTATCAAACGAAGTCTAAACTTATACACCTAAAAGTTGAATTAAAATAATTGCCAAGAAGTGCTTTTTTCTTTCTAAAAATCCTTTCAAGCTCACCTACAAGCGTTTTGGGTTATGAAAGTCCTATCTCAAATTAACTCTATGAATTAATTTTCTTACCCACCATTTTGAGTGATTTCAAAACTAGTCTATGAATTAATTTCAAATGAATTCCATTTGAAATCTCATCAAATTTGTTGGACCATATTTCGGTAAATTACTTATTTAATTTTGTTATATTTAAATTTTTATTAATAAATTAATATTAAAAAGTTTATATTAATTTCAGCATGAGCCTCAACAATTAAGGCATCTACTCATTCTCTTGAGATTGAAGGTCCGATTGACAACCCGAAAATGAACAATGAAATGCACGACCATACAACAACTCTAACTTATCCACCATAGCTCCATAACCAGGTGAAATGCCCTTACCTAGATTTGTAGAGACATTATAGAGAAGAAGAGAGAAAAGAAAGAAAGTTTTAATTTGGTTAAATTTAGTTTTTAACTTAATGCTAGTATTTATTTAATTATTAATAACTTGATACTAGTATTTACAAACGGAGATCAAACCATCAACTTTAAGAGTGATAACAAGTGTCTTATCCATGATGGACCAATATTAATGAATTAATAACTTTATAATTTTTCACTTCAATATAAAAAAAAAAGTAATAAAGTTAACCAATTACATTGTCGCTATGGTATTAAATTTCCGTCGACATATCGACATTTCCACATGTCCATGGGTTCGATATCGACATAAGGGGAGAATCGACATTTCCACTACACCGTATAAAATTGATGGAATATTAAAAAAAAAAAAAAAAGCAAGAAAATATAACTTAATGTGAATATAATATTGTAACAATAATTTTAACTCATTTAAAAAGTGTAAAATGTTTATTTATTATTTTAAATATTTTTTCTGACTTTTTTATTTTTAAATTTTTTCTAGAAAGATCCATCGACATCAACATTTTATCGATATTTCCATCGACATTTCTATACAATTTAGACTTCGACATTTTCGTCGACATCGACATTTTAAACCTTCGCTTGCACCATTTTTGACAATTTCAGAGGTTAAAGATAAGGTTGTAAAATTTAAGGATAGATAAATAAACTATTTGTGAATTTTTATAGATTGAAATATTTTTTTATTGGTAGCTTTTTTCTTTTCTTAATATTTATGTGTTTTTCGTTGAGCAATTTTTTGTCATCCTGGATTCTTGAGGCTTCTCTCTTAAAGTGTATTTATTTATTTACCAACTTAAACATAAGTTAACTCGTTAAAATATATGCTTTCGACTAGGTTAGAAGTTTGAATCTCCCACATCACATATATTATTGAACTTAAAAAAAATTATATATCTAATTTTTTTAGAATGTGGAAGGAGAAAACTAATTTTGATCTTTGGGAGGGTCCATATTATTGTGGGTGTGAGAGGCTGAAGTTGGTGTGGGTCAATTTTGGCATTTGAGTTGGCATATTCTTCACTTGTTTAAGTAGCATAAACAATGTGTTTGCATGTGTAAAAGTATGTTTGGTATGCTTACTAATTTAAATATTTTTTAAAAAATATTTTCAACAAAAATATTTTTATATCTTACCTTTTTTAAAAAGTATTTTAAATAACAAATTTGTTTGGTTGCACTACATTTAAAAGCGATTTAATTAATTATAAATATGTTTTATTTTACTTACAACATATTTTGAAGATTTCCAATTAATCATTTTAAAGTCTTTTTTTTATTAATACATCTTTTGAGTATTTCTTCAAAACTAGTTTTAAAATTAATCTAATTTTTTAAGTACTTTTTATTCATAAAGATTTTGTTAAAAAAAAAATACTTTTAATTTTTGAAAATCACTCCATAAGATATACTAAATACACCTCGAATTATTGATGTTTATAAAGATGCTTATAGGAAGAATGATTTGATTTAAAAAACATTTCTTTTCCAAAGCTATTCCAAGCACATTATACATTTGTTAATAAAATATCTCAGTTAGCAAATTTAATTTTGTATGAAAGGAATTAATTTAAAGAAATTCATATATTGAGTGGAAAACAAAAATTTTAAAAGATCAAGTATAGTTTATAGTTTATAGTTTATATTTAACCTGAGCCACAGAAGGAGAATCTTTACATGGAATGTTTGTCTATTCTATTTTATGGTCAAAATTTTAATATAAAAAATTACATGGGATGTATTTATCAATTAATAGTTGATTACTTATCTAAAAATAAATAAATAAATAAAAATTGATTACATTTCATTCACAATCAAATTAACACAAAATCTGGGGCAAATAAAAAGGTTTTTTTTCCTTACTTTTTTGAGTTGGGATAAAACAAAGTTGATTTATGACTATAATCCTCCACATGTCTGATATTTATTTATTTAAAAAAGTTGACTTACAAATTTGGTCACTATAGTTTGGAGATAATTAGAATTTAGTAGTTTTAAAAATTACAATTCTGTCCTTATGGTTTGATAAAACCTCATAAATAATTTATATAATTTGATAAAACCTTCATAACTAGCCTCTACCTCATAAATAGTTTTTATCAAACCATAGGGATTAATTCTAATATTTAAAATCATAGATATTAAATTCTAACTTTCTCAAAATTATAGGGACCAAATTTGTAATTTAACATTTTTTTTATTTTTTGATAATTATTTACTAATTGATAAATCTGGTTTACTTTATTCATTCACACGAATCCATTTAAATATCATTTCAATGGACGATAATTTTACTTTTTTTATTAAAAAAAAAAATTGACCTTTATTCATCCATATCTTAAAAAACATTATCTTGTACTGTTGGTTGATTAAACATTTTCTAGATTTTGAGAGTAGTTGGTAGTGATGTTATAATCAACCACAACAATAATTTTATTGAAATTTAAACAAAGAAAAACTTCAATTTAATTTTCAATCATAAATAATCATTTGTACGACAAAAATAAATATAATAACCAATTCTAGCAATTTAAACGGTTAGAAAAATTAACGACAATTCTAATTTGTATTGTTTAACACTATCCAATTATTGCTATTATTTTTGTTAGAATAATTGTGGTTATTAGTTAAAAGACATTATAACCTCGGCCAATAAATTTCCACCCTACATATTAGTGAACTCAAAAAAAAAAAAAAAAAACTTTGTTACCATATATGTATATAATGTTAATAAAATATATACATATTTAAAAAAAAATACTAGATGTGTACTTTTCAAATTAACCATAAATCTACGAGTAGGGCAATGTTTTAAATGTTGATATTGATGAAAATGTCGAAATCTCAGCTTTATGAAAATGTTGATAAAATATTAATGTCGATGAATATTTATGAAAAATATATAAAATAAAAATTCATAAAAAAATATTTATAACAACAAATAAGCATTTTAATACAAGTTAAAATCCTGTCGTTATTAATTCTAGGTTCATATTAGTGATCTTTTGTTCATTTTTTTTATATATATTTTATCAAGTTTTTCATGATACGATGAAAATATCGATTCACCTCTCTGTCGATAACAATGTCGACATGTTTATGCAAATTTAATACTCTGAAGTAGGGTTTCCTTTTTCTTTTCAAAACATAACATTACAATGACAAGTAGCGTCCAACTTCTGACCTAGAAAAAACAAGATCTTTCGGAAATATAACATTACAACGGCAATAGCGTCCAACTTTCGACCTACAAAAAGAGGTTCCAATCGAATTCGAGGCATTCTACAAGCTGTTAAGTTATATGTAGGTATGATGACAGAGAAAATTTAAATGTAAAAAGGCCCACACTGGCTGTGAACAGCCTGAAATGTTTGTTGGCAAGGGCAGTGGGATGAGAGTTTGCAAACTGCTTTGGGAAGAAGAACATTAAAAAATGTGGCTTTCTCAAGAGGACTCCTTTTTGAGCTGAATTTTTCTCTGTTTCACATTTAAGTCAATATTTTTCTAACCTCGTGTTTGTTTCTTGGGAAAATTCTTCTAAGAGCTATTAATTTTTCTTCCTCGAGAAGGAAGTTTTTGCAGTTCTGGTTAGATTAGATGGAGACATCCCAAATGAAGAGAGCCTTGTATTGGTAGGACTTGAAAGTTTGACAATTAATTTGTTTTCTTGGCAGATGGGCCAAAATTGACTGTGTCATTTTCATCCTTTTGGACTTACGAAGTTACTTTTGGGCTGTCTCCATTCTAACATTGTGTTTGTTTCTTGGAAAAGTTCTTTTCTTTTTCCCACCAGAAATTTTCCCTGCCTTGAGCAGGAAGTATTTCTGCCATGTTTAGATGGAGACAGCCCAAAGGAAGGTCCTTTATCGAGGTTAAAAAAACTTTTGGTGCCTTAACTTTTACGAAAGTAATAATTTAGGTCAAGTTTGATAACTATTTAGTTTTTTGTTCTTAAAAATTGTGTTTGTTTTTTCATTATTTCTTTACAATGAGTTTCATCTTTCTTAAGTTGAATTCCTAGCCAAATTTCAAAAACAAAAACAATTTTTTGAATACTACTTTTTTTTAGTTTTCAAAACTTGACTAAGTTTTTGAAAATATTTGTAACAAGTATGATAACAAATCAAGGAAACTCATAGTTGGAAGTAGTATTTAATTTTCAAAAACTAAATAGTTATCAAACGGGGCCTTAGTCATTGAATTTCAGTTTGTAACAATTTAGTCAATGACATTTAATATGTAACAATTTAAACAGATTTAGTCCCTATTTCGTTTAGCAATCTACACATATAAGAAAACTCATTAAATCTTAATGAAAAATTTTCTGATAGGGACAAAATTTGATATAAATCAAAAGACTTCTATCAAGCTTCAAGCATCCAACATTCATCCAAGAACAATCACGAGCATATCGAGAGAGAGCAAGTTGGAGAAAAGTTTTACAAGTAGTGTCAATGGACGAGAAGACTTCAAAAACCTAGAAGTGAATACGCCTCATGAAATGAAGGAGCTCTACCTTGGAGAATGAGAGACCCACGAAAATTATATTTTTATCCTTTCTTGATGATCCAAGAGAAAGGTAACTAAATTGACAGCTTAGCTTTGATCTACACCATTGATTCTCCAACTTCTTAACTTTACATATTTCCAATTTTACCCCTCTAGGTCATGTTAGAGTAGGAGTATTTCTTTCTTTTTATGTAGCCCTACAAATTTACGGTTTTATCGTTATCTTTTATTATGTATTTATAATTAGGGTTAGATACTTGAACGCCTGCATGAGGCAAGGTTTACATTTTATTTCAAAAACTTTAAAAGTTTTTAGTTTTGATATTAATAATTTGTGCTTTGTAGCTAAGAGAGCTCCACCCTTTTGCAATTTCATGTTTCTTTGAGTTGCATACAAAAAACATTCAAGTATGATTAATCATTCTATTTTATTGAGTGTTTGACTCTTAAATTAAGGAACGTGTTCTTTGTCTCAAGACCTTTGATCTCAAGGCAATCCATCTCTAACCTAAACCTTAAGATTAATCTGAATTGATTCAAAGATATTATGGTTTAGAGATTAGTAGGAGAATCTTCAATCCTGTAGTGCTTTTGTATCAAAATTATGATAAATTTTAGAGTAAAGAGACTAAATTATTACATTAGAACCTAAATTGTTGCATAGTTAAAAGTATAGAGACTAAATCGTAGAAACTAGAGTTCAAAGACTAAGTTGTTACTTTCACCCAAGTACAAAGACTATCCGCGTTCAGAACCCTTTATTTACAAAGGTATAAACTTGAAAGCTTCAAGCTGAAATATTGATTAATCACTTGCATTTTTAGGCAGATGGGCCGAAAAATTGACTTGGAACTACAAAGTTAAGATACATATTAAACCAGAATATCCATTTTGGAATCATCTTCATCCTTGGACATATGAAGCTGTTTTTGCACTAGAAGGAGAATAAAGCTTTTACATTTACTTGCAGAGGAATTAAACTAAAATCACCAGAGAGTTTTCAAGAAGGGAAGTTTCATTGTTGGGGAAGAATGAAATTTCTTATTATTATACAAGACAAGAAAGAATAAACCACTTCAAAGATATCCTATGATTATGAATGATCTACTTCATGCACTATGATAAAGAATGCTCCTTCAGTACCCACACTAGTTATCCCTAATAACTACCTTTCTTTCTGCTGTCTATTGGAACAGTGTTTTCACAAGACAACTTTGAAAAACATTCTTTTCCCCAAATCATTCCATCTGTTATCTGAGATCACAGGTCCTAAAAGTCGAATCTCCAAAGGAAGATTACATTCAAATGTACATTCAAAAGGTTGGTTTTGTTGTGTCTTCTTTTTCTTCTTTTTTATTCTTTTTACTGTGGACATCCACGTCAAAGTCAGCTGACCCCAGATTGCAACATTGGGAAGAAGGTCCAGTTGTTACCTGGACTAGCTTCCTTCACAGCCACCTTTTCATTGGCCCACCATTCTGCACCAATGGAGGCTGTATTGTGTATTTCTCCTTTCGTTTGGTCGAAGTTGAACTCTTTGAATGAACCGATAGTTACGGCTCGCTGATTTTGGTAGCATCGATCGTCCTCTCCTGAAGTTTTTTCAGGTGTTGTGGAAGTCGTCTTGATGTCGAAGAACTCACAAGTTTCAGCATCTCTTGATGTTTCTTTGTTTTCGTTTTGACAGTTTGTGCTTGTTTGCTTTGGAGACTCCGATTCGGTTCTAATGGATGTCATTGACTTATTTGCAAGACAACGTGCAACATCTTCGCCAGTTAACTCAAATGACACCCTATGATTTGTCACATCATTTTGGCATCGACTTTCTGAGTTGGCAAGGGAAGCCACCTCAGATATTTGGTTGTCCAACAGTAGACCATCTTGCAAGGCATGCCCCAAACCATCAGGCGTCAAGGTTCCAGAACCCAATCTTGAATCTTGCCTCATGCCATTCGGGGTCACAGATCCAGATCCCAATCTTGAACCCATGCCCATACCATCAGGGGTCAAAGTTCCCGAACCTAACCTAGAACCTAAACCAGTACCATCTGGCGTCAAAGATCCAGAACCCATTCTCGAGATCCATTTGCGAGTTGTAAAATGTTCAAGACCCAAGAGCTTCGGAGCATCTGCCATGCGGAACTCAAGAATGGGGTGTTTATCAGGGAAAGGAGAAGATGTACCAGAGTTTGAAATTACTGATCCAGGTGATATAAGATAGGCGCCAGGGCTTCCTGGATACGGTTGATAAGGCTGGAAATCACAATGGGATAGTGCAAACTTCTGGTTAGTTCCAAAATTTTTATTAGTATGGCTCAGAGAAGATGTCAGCAATTTAGCAAATGGTACTTCAGGAGATGAGGGTGTGGTCAGTTGCACAGACTCAGGAGGAGGAGTAAAAGGAGCAGTTGATGGTTCAGTGGTGAAGGCAGAAAAAACTGGAGGTGAAACCAACTGGGTCTCATATGCATAAGGGCCTATTGCAAAAATGGATGCAGGTCCATTTGGGGAGTAGTTATTGACTGAAAGGGCAGTTAATGAGAGTAATCCAGCCGGAGATTGAGTATGTGATGGAGGTTCGGACTGGAGGAAAGATGCAGGAGAAGACGGAGGGGCAATGAAAGGTAATACCATTGTCGTTGAAGGTGTTCGATGTTCAGCAGCAGGGGCAACAGCTCCTGGTACCACAGGTTCCGGAACAAGTACAGCATTACTAATACGCTTACTGTTTTTCTGCGAACCAATACCAAAACACCAGTACAGACTCCAGCAGCTACCCCATCTTCGTTTCTGTAGTCAGATAACAAAAGAACATGAATGAAAATACCAACAGGAAACAGAACAAAGACTTCACTCTAGCTAAAAAGATAATTTTTCAATCCATCAGAGCAGCACTAGGAACAATTGTTCAGAAATCTAAGAACTTCAGCAGTTACAGACCTCAGTAGTAAAAGCTCATATTCATCAACGATTATGTGTTAACAAAATACTAAACTACTTCCTCGCCTCCTCATGTCAGGCAATAGATAATAAGACTGAAAGGAAGAGGGTGGGAAAAACCACTGCATCCAATGGCCAAAAATTCAAAATCAAGCTTCTCAAAATCCAAACTTTTATGTTTCTGGGCCGAATTTATTAAGTTATTCACGTTGTGTTAGTAAACCAAACCAAACAAAATTGTTCCGGAAAAGCTCTGTATAAAAGCAACAAACAAGCTTGAAAATTTTTAAGCATATGCTAAATGAAAGCCAACTGAACGACATCTCAGTTTTGAGCCATTCATTCGGGTAGATGATCTTAGATCTATGAAAAGAGTTCTTCTTCATTCTTAAGCTTAAAACTAAAGATTTTGGCAGTTAATTGCTTCAAGATAAGAAGCGTATGATAGCTCAAGAACTACACCTTCAGGAGCATAGAATCTTCCTCTAAACAGATGCAAATTTTGTCTGTCCCCATTAAAATAAATCTCAGCCCAGGCGAAACTCAATCTTAATAGAAAAAACTGAAGCCCAGAAGAGCCGAATTAATTGATACACTGTATACAGCTACAAGATCCATTATAAAAAAACAACTAATTCAAGAAATCTAATGAGAAGTAAATAAGATCGCTAACTAAATTGATAGAAGTTGCACTATATTGACAATCTTTCACCGAATGAATCTATGTTTCGATGAAAGTTACTGCACAGAATCGAGCATATCGGGCTTGTAATTAATTACCGAACAACCTCATGTTCTCCTTCCTTTCTGTTTCGAAAACAAATTAACAGAAACTTTTCAAGTTGCTTTATCCTCAACTTTTTAGCAGTCAGACTCATTAAGCAACAACTTTTTGTGAATTTAACATTCAGCATCTTCGTCCAAAGAAAAAAAGCAACACAATCAAAAACCAGTAACCGAAGCAGAGAATACCAAATCAAAATCTTAGTATCAAGAAACTAAAAGGCGTAACCAACATAGTTTTCTCAAATCGGAGAAAATCAATCAGATCATCGACTTTTATGAGATCTTCCCCATCCAGACACAAAATAGTAAACCAACACCGAGATCAAAGACTTCATTCTCAATCAAATTATCGCACTATTCTCAGTTCCAAAACAAAATCAGACAACAGAATATAGAAAAAAACCACCTACCGGAGGCGTCGGAGGCTGAACTCGAGCCTCGGCGGAGACGATCGCAGTAGCGGCAGCATTAACTGTATCCACGCTGTTGTTCATGCTTCCCATCTCCACTTTCTTCCAATCCAGAGAGCTCCGCCACCGGACTTTTCAACAAGCTCGCCGTGTTTTCCGACCAATCCACCGCCGCTAACTCGCCGGCAAAATCAATTACTCTCCAGTGAGATTTGACAGCCAAAAAAAAAAAAACAGAGACGACTTTTGGATTTGATCTAAGAAATGAAAAACTCAGACTCAGACCAAGGAAGAGAGAGATTGAATTTTCTCATTTTATATATTTCCAAATTTTTTTTATATAATAAATAATAATAAGCTAAATATAAAATAAAAATATATATAAATCTGGAGTCTGGTTGTCTCTAAAGTCGACTTGGGTGGCTCGTCCGGTATTTATCCTCTGGTTTCCGCAATTTTTAGCAATCAAGTAGAACCGATAATCTAATGGGACCCACTTTAAAAATTCATAATCATAACTTATAATATTAATGGCAATGCCCATGATAACTCCATAATTGCTATTATTTTCATTAACAAAAAGAAATTAATAAATCTTTTCAAAATATATATTCCTCTCACAAGTCACAATAATATTAAAAAAAATGAATCATTTTAATTATTCTCTCTCTCTCTCGTAAGACTTACATTCTCTCCTTAAATTGAGGGGTTTTGTTACTTTTACTGTGGTTTTGAAAAGTAAATTTTCAAATCATCGTACTTCCACTTCAGAAGTATGGACAAAAATATAGTTGTTTTAACTTTCAAGTTATCTAAGATAAACTGTCAGTTGTTGGTAAATTGTCTTTTGAAATTACCC
The DNA here is from genome assembly GCA_033996785.1 of Trichosanthes truncata. Taxonomy (NCBI): domain Eukaryota; kingdom Viridiplantae; phylum Streptophyta; class Magnoliopsida; order Cucurbitales; family Cucurbitaceae; genus Trichosanthes; species Trichosanthes truncata. The sequence continues at coordinate 90,505,283 of JAWPNB010000003.1, forward strand.
TTTTATCTAAGACACTATTTATCCTTATACGATTTATGAGTAAAAATTGGTTTTTTTTGGAAACTTTGTTTGGATAAAAATCCCTTGAATTTTGATGGAATTTCATTTTTGTGTATATCAAAACAAATTTTAAATTATTTGAGAATGAGGGTGTGTTTGTAATTTTACAAATTTTAAAGTTTGTTGTGGATATTTCAATATATCCATAATTTCTGATGGCGTTGTCGAAAAAAAATGTTTCCATTTGATATAATTTATAGCACACTCTCGCATCATTATTTGTTGACCCACATATAAATACTTATTTCTTTTCTCTCATTTTTTTAATTTGAAATGGCCACCTGTTTTTTTTTTTAAAAAAAAAAACTACGGATGAAAGTTTGTTAACTTATGAAAATCCACATCAGAAGTTAGATGTTTAAAAAGAAATTAAAAAAGAAAAATAGTCAGGTGAAATTACCTCAAGGCCCCCTTGAAAAAATGCCCTTGAATTTAGAAGAAATTACAGAATGAGCCACAGGGGAAATAACTGCAAAAGGTTGGGCTTTAAATGCCTGTCCCCAACAACAAAAGGAGGTGCGTGAGATACTCGTGAGTTCCTTGTGGTCTCATTTATGCGATTTGTACTCCCGGCACGTGACCCATGTGACTGTCATTCTGCGAGCCATCAGATCTCCGCCGATCTAATTTAATATGCCTCATCAAAACAATTATAGCCGTTAGATGAAGTATAACTTTGAATATGATATGCAACAAGCTTTTTTTTATATCTTTTAGTATTGGATAGAATCATTCACAATTCATATTATTATGTCGACGACAAGTGCAGCTAAAGTGAGCATAACTCGGCGATAATTGATATGTACTCCTTCTTTTGAGGTTGAAGGTTTAAATCTACATATCTTACATTTGTTATAAGCTCAAATCCCCACTTCTTATTTGAAATATAATGCTTGAAGCAAAGTATAAATAATGTTATGGGTAAAATTAGACCATGAAGATGGGCTGGAAAATCCACAGGAATTAAAGGTCAAATAAGAGCAAAAAACCAAATACAAATTGAAGCATACCAAAATCGAGCAAGAGTCGGACCACCAAGCGAAGAGTAGAAGGAAAGAACTTGGACCAAAACCCAAGTTCATGGTCAACCTCGCCTCAGACCAAGGATGACCCTAATTGCAACCTAGTTTTGGGCCACCTCCCACTTTCTCTTGGCTCGTACAGTCCAAGTCTAGTTCAATTTGGTCCTTTCTTATTCTAATCCTAGAAGGAAACCATGAAAAGCCCCTAGGAGAAGGTATATAAGCTCTTTTCTACCAAAGGAGGGAAAAATCGGATTCGATCTACCAATTCTCAAAATTTCTCACAATGGAGCTTGTATACCACACCAGTGTGTAGGTTTTTCTTGTCTTATAGGTCGCGTTCTTCTCCTCCAAATTACAAATTTACATTGTTGTCACGTGGAGTTCAGGTGCGTTTTCATATCCAAATTTTGACAACAACAAATAAATAATAATTACCTGAAAATTGCTAGTTTTAAAAATGGTTTTAATTCATAAAACTTTTGAATGCTTTTGTTATAATTCTTGCACTTTATATGAATGTATTATTTTATTTATTGTACATAATTTAATAAAAAAAATAGAAACTATTTCAAAATTTAATTATTGACCTATGTGAATTTCAATCACGTGAATTCAATCATTTATCCATATATGCATAAATGAATAAAAAGTGTTCCTACATTGGGTGTCCATCAAAAATAGTTTTTAATACAAATTTTATGAACGGAAACATACTGACATGTGTAATATGAAGTGAGAATAGAAATAACATTATAAAGTCCAACCCAGAAATTTAAAATTACAAGTTAAGATAAATTTAACCACTTTATGTTCTTTATATGCACCACACTTTTGCATTTTTTTAAAAAAATATAAAGTTAAATTATAAGTTTAGTGTCAAAACTTTTGAAGTTATCTAATAAGTTCTTAGACTTTAAAAAATATATAATAATTTTCTAAACTTTTAATTAAATAGTATCTAATAGGTCTATGAACTTATAAATTTTGTGTCAAATCAGTCATTGGCCTACTTGATATTTTTTCAAATGAACAAACTTATTAATTAAGCATGAAATTATAATGATTTTATTTGTCTAATTACAAACCTTGACATTTGATTATTGTGTCTAACAAGTCTATAAATTTTAACAAATATCTAATAAGTTGAAGACTTATTAGACATAAAATTGAAAGTGTCGAAATTTGTAAGGCATTTTTAAAATTTGAACGTCTATTAAACATAAAATTGAAAGTTTAGGCCCTGTTAGATAACTATTTGGTTTTTTTTTTTTTAGTTTTTTTAAATTAAGCCTATAAATACTACTTCTACATATGAGTTTTCTTGTTTTGTTATCTACATTTTATATCAAGTTTTGAAAACCCAAAAAAGTAGTCTTCAAAAACTTTTTTTTACTTTTAAAATTTGGCTAAGAATTCAAATATTTTCTTAAGAAATATAAAGGTTAAATTATCAAAAATACCCTTGAACTATGGGGTTGGTTTCAATATACCCCTGAACTTTGAAAAGTTTCATTTTAACCATTGAATTTTGAAGTTTGTTTCAAAACAGCCCTCGAAAGTTTTTTCCTTTAAATTTATGGATGAAAAATAATATATTTGCATATGTTTTGATTTTTTTTCAACGTATATGTTAAAATATGTTCACATAAGCAACAATATAAATGCAAAAACATCATTTTTGGTCCATAAATTTAACAAAAAAAAGCCTTCAAGGGTTGTTTTGAAACAAACTTCAAAGTTCAAGAGTTAAAATGAAACTTTTCAAAGTTTAGGGGTATAATTGAAACCAACCCCATACTTCAAGGGTATTTTTGATAATTTAACCAAATATAAAATGCATTGTAGAGAAATGATAAGAAAAGAAGCACAATTTTAAGAAAACAAATAGTTATCAAATAAGGCCTTAGTTATCTATTTGAGACTTTTTAAACTTCACGAACCAATTTAGACACACCGATAAAAATTCATAGACTAAATTTATAATTTAACTTTTAAATACAAAAGTGTATGCTTTTAACATAGAATTTGGCATACTCAAAAAAAAAATGGCGATGATGACACGAGTAGTGCACGTGACGAATCAATGGACAGGTGCAAGCAACGTAAATACAAGCAATTAAAAGGGCAATTCAAATCAATAAAAGTCCTTTTTTTTTTAAATGTCAATTAATTTAATGAATTAGTTAATATTATTTTTTGTTGTTACTTTTACTTGGAAGCATGAGCCCTTTTCCTCTCCCAAGTAGTGCACGTGTGCAGATCCACTTGCTTTCATATTATGGATTTTCGGTGTCAAGAAAGTGACTTTTTTTCTCTCTTTTTTTTTTCCCTTTTTCTTTTTTTTTTCTTTCTCTCTCTCTAGATTAAGCTTGCACGAATGGTTCTCTCATAGCCATTATCCTATTGCTTTCTGATGATGATATCTCAACTTCTTCCTTGGCCTTATTTATTCTCTCTCTCTTAAAAAGCCATTTTTTTAAATGCCTTTTGATTGACAGCTAACTTTTTAACATTTTAGATGGAAATCTCACCTTTTCTTTTAGCTACTTCACTTTTTAACCTTTGTTTTTGTGTTTGCTTATTCTTGACCTAGTTTCATCTATTTATTTTATTTTATTTTATTTTTGAGGTGTTTTTCTTTTATTTTCTCCAACATTTTGTTGCTTGAGAGGTGAGATGTTTCACTTTTTAACATCAATAACACCCCACGGTGTTTGAATTGTAGTGCCTATACCCTAATAGTTTCTTTAGCCTTTTTTATATGAAGTTCCTAGAGTTTACGACAAAGTATATTGGTTTGTCTAGACATTTTTTACAGATATTGGGTTTGTAATTTTAACAAGGCTGAGTGGGTAAAACTCAATTGGAAAATTTGAGTCGGTGTAGTTAGAACTTGAGTTTTACGTATGGTGAAAAAATAGAACTTGAGATGAGTTAACCCACGTATCAGACGTAGAAAATGTGTTTCACAACTCTAGATTATATAATTTGTGAGTCAAATGTCTTTTTATTTTCTTCTTTACTCATTTATTCTTAGGTATTTTCTTTATTTTATTAAAGGTCTCTTTCCTAATAGCGATATCTTTAGTAGAGTGATTATGAAGTTAATATATTATTGATACAATGAAAATGCTACCAGTAATCCATCACATCATAAAAGAAAAAGATGACAATTTTGAATAATCTAATTACTTAGCAAACCAATATTGAAAGAACATACTATGAATAAAAGTAATGATAGAGACCAACTATTAATAATCATTGAACTTTGTTATTTGTTACCTTTGTAAAAATAAATAAACAAAATTAACATTCGAGATAAATTAACGATCATTTAAAATTATTATTTTAACTGTTTATGTGAAAATACATGCATGTTTTATTTTAAATTTATTCAAAATTTAAAAGAATTAGTATTGATAATAATTGAAAGAACATAGTATGAAGAATGATAATGATAGAGACCAACGGTTAATAATCATTGACCTTCGTTCTTTGTTGCCTTTCTAAATATAAATAAACAAATTTGATATTTGAGATAAATTAACAAGCATTTAAAATTATTATTCTAATCAAGTATGGGAAAATACATACATGTTTTATTATTAATTTATTCAAAACTTAAAAGGATTAGTATCACAATTAAAATATTTGAAATGAACATAAAAAGTACATCAAATACCCATAGACATATGTCTAAAGAAATTATGGTTTTTTGCTTTACTTGCGATTTTAAAAAGAAGAAGGAGAAAAATTAAGAGGAAATAATCTTATAAAAATTAACTAGTTAAATTAATTTTTTGTTTTAGAAAGTATATATTCCCATTTATTTCCCAAATGGATTTGTCCACAAAGTTGGAAAAAGACGATCACATAACTTTAAAACTAGTTGTGGGAAGGTAATGACTGAAAAAAAGTAGAGAATTATTAATGGCTACCTTTAGGCTTTACCAAGGTCCACACGTGTGGCAAGTTAAAAATAATAATAATCATAATAATAATAATAATATTAAAAGAAAGCTGAAAGCCTAAAAAAAGTAACATGGAAAAAAGAAAAGTAGCCTTTTTTTTTTTTATAACTAGGCCAATTCATCTCTTGTGGGGCCCACCAAGAGTGTGGGACTGTTGGATATTTTCCCCAAAACTGACCCCTCTTATGGGGTGGCTTAGTGAAGTTTTGGCCCCACATTGCAAAAGCTAAACCAGCATACCACATGTTTTGAGTTATCAAGTAGGTGGTGGCTGACCTATAACATTTAAAAGTGATATATATATATATATATATATATATATATATATATATATATATATATGTTTTTTTTCATTTCATGTTGGATATTTAGCTTACGGTTTTAATAAGTTTGAAATTACAGATTCTAAAATCGTTTGGTTGGTACGAAGTAATATGTTATAGAAATTTTAGTTTGTATGATCTATATGTTTGATTGATGAGTTGATGATTTATATATATAACAAAAGTGAGTAAATAAATGAAATAGAGTAACAACGGATTTGACTAGAACCAATAGAGCACCTGAAGAGCTTGGAGGAGATGACGACCTTCATGAACAACTTTCATCGCCCATAAAGGACATTCCTCAATTCGAATTTCAAATCTCCTGTGAGCTTTTACTCGTGTCATTAAGATATGAATAACTTTGTTGTCAATATACAAGGTTAGATTTGTAAAGATTAACTCTTTTTTTTTAGAAATAAATACATTATAAATAAAAGCTAATCTAAAACATAAATGGGTTTGTCCCTCTCAACAAGAGGTTAATAGAACACATGTTCGATGACCTAACTGAGTATTTAAAATTAAGTAAACTAAAGATTTTACATTGTTTAGAGTATAATTTGAACTAAAATAGAATAGATAATATTATAATTATTAGAAATGAAATGAAATTCTCCCATTTGAATTTAAGAATTTCATTCTTAAATAGGAAAATTTTAATTTTAGCAAAAATTAAATTTAAAATTTATTCCAGCAACGAAGACGTCCTATTAAAAAAATTCATAAGCACAATTTTTTTTTTGGTCAATTTTCTTCATTTCAAACCATCATTTTCATCCATTTTCCAAGGTATTATATTACTGTTGTCGTTTTATATAACTTATTATATTCTCTAATTTGAGTTTCAAAAAAAAAAAAAAACTCGAATTTAAATACAATCGAATCTCAATAGAAACACCTTATGGAAAACTGCAAAGACAACAAATAAAATTATAGAAATTTCAAGAGCTAAAAAAAAAAAACTGAAATAAAATAATATTTTTAAAAATTATGTAAATTAACTAAAAAAATCATGTAGAAAAACTCATAGATGCATGTATGAGGCTGCATTTTTCAGCTACATATATATAGAGGTTTGGTTAAGAGTGTTCCCTTTACGGCTACAATTATTTCTTTTTTAACTCATCCTTTTGTTTTTCTTTAAATTGTTTTCGTCTCCTTAAATTAAGTAGTCACTTCAATAATTTTTCGAATCGATATTTCTAACACATTATACTCTATTCTATTCAAATTTACGTTAACTTTTGAAATAATCAAATTAATATTATTATTATTATTATTTTGAGTTCAACAATATTTGAAGTGAGGAGATTTAAACTTATGGCCTCTAGATCGATGATACATGTCAATTACCTATGAGTTAAGCTCACTTTCGCAAATAATATAATATAATTATTACTAAATTATAACCAACATAAACGCCACTTTATTATCACACATAAAATATATTTATAATATACATCCACGTAGGCAATACACTTTTTATTTTTATTTTTATTAAAAATATTTTTAAATACATGCACATGCATGAAATATGCAAATATTCAATTATATATAGGTGTCCAGTCTCCCTCTTAATAAAATTTAGGACAAATATCAATTTATACCTCCAAACCTTACATGTTGTATCAATAAAAATCATAACTAATAATTGTATCAATTTAAATTATGAGCTTTTACAAGTATATCAATATACACTTTCTATTAGATTCCATTTGAAAAACATTAGTTTACATGTGTGCAAATTTATAATTATATCAATTAAACTATTAAACTTTCATAAGTGAATGAATTTAGACCCTCCATTTTAAATAATTGACAATTTTTAAAGAGATGGTCTAGATTTTTGAAGAAGCTTACACATGTGTGATAATTGATACACGGACGATTTTCAAATTTAGGGCCTAAGTTGATCCATTTATGACAATTTATGAATTTAATTGATAAAATAATAAGTTTGCACACGTGTAAACTAAAATTTTTCAAATGAAATCTAACAGAATGTGTAAATTGATACATTTATGAAAATTCATAGTTTAGATCGATATAATTATTAGTTTAGAATTTTTATTGATACAACTTGCAAAGCTTAAGGGTATAAATTGATTTTTGCCCTAAATTTTATTTGGCTACTTTTTTAAAATATAATATTTTTAAAAGATATTTATATGTCACAATGATGGATAAAAATTCAAAATTGCGACTTAATAGAGAGGTACATATGACCAAATGTGGAGCGAATAAAGAAGGAAGGGGAGGTTTTGCACCTTCTTGATTTGTCTTAATTTATTTAAAAATATTAAAAAATAAAAAACAAAAGTCATCGATCTATTTTGTCCTCCAGAATTTTCAAAATGAAATATTAGATATATAAAAAAAGTTATCCATCCTAATAAAAATTTCACTTTGCCGACTGCATGTGTTTAACTATTTAATTAAGCTACATTAAAATTTGTATATAATAAAATATTTATGTATAATTGATATAGTTACAAGGTAGGGGTAATAATTATAAATATGCATACCTTGAATATAGGAGTTGGGAAGGTGGGGCAACATTGGCAGCCCATGTGAAGCATTTAATTTAGACTATAGTTTTCATGTACATGTATATATAATATTGAGATATATTTTTTATATGGGTTTATCACATTCAACATTTGATATGCTAGTGGACAAACACAAACACTATATCTCCAATTAGTGATGCTTGATTTTGACTTTGAACTCCTAAGTTTTGAGACAAAAATGTAATAATAATAATAATTGAATTGTTCAATTTTATACTTGAATTGGGCCTAGCTGCCATTATGATGTCTGAAAGAGTGAACTTGGGCCCCATGATAGCCCAATAAACCGGTCCACTTACAAAAGGTTGTTGAATGGAGTGAATTTAAATTTACAAAATATGTCGAGATTTAAAAATACATTTTTTTTTTAGTACAAATATTTAAAAATGCTTGGACTAATACTACTTTACATAATATCAACTTGTTTAAAGATAAAGTAAATTACAAATATGTCATCTTTACATAATCGATAATTTAATTAAATGTTGATTAAATTACATAATCACTAATTAGCATGTGTTTAATTTTATATTATATTTGTAGTCTTTTCTTGACGATGGTTTTTTGATTTGTTATTTGTACAACTTTATTATGTTATATTTTGTAGTTAGCGTTTTATACAATATACAACCAAATTCCCCTTTCTTTCTTTTTTTTTTCAAAAAAAAAATTTAAGTAAATACATGGTATAGTAAGTTTTGGGCCAAAGGCCCGTCAAATAATGGACCACACATAAAATGTTTTCATTAGTAAATAATAACTTATTGAGAAAAGTGTGAAAAAAAAAACTTATTGAGAAAATTTCATTCATTGTTATTATTAGGCTAAATTATAAAAAAAAAAATACCCCTAAACTTTGTACTTTGTTTCAAAAATACTTATGAACTTTTAAAGTTTCATTAATACCCTTAAACTTTCGAAAAAAGTTCAAAAATACCCTTATCGTTAGTTTTGGATGGAAACCGTTAGTACTTTGTTTCAAAAACTCCTGAACTTTCAAAAGCTTCATTAATACCCTTAATTTTTTTTTAAAAGTTCAAAAATACCTTATTGTTAGTATATGGATAGAAATTATTAGTATCTCATTTTAAAATACCCATGAACTTTCAAAAGTTGTATTAATACCCTTACCTTAAAAAAAAGTTAAAAAATACCCTTACCGTTAGTATATGGACGGAAAACATTTATTTACATCTCATTACCTCCCTCTTCTATTTCTTCTTTCTCTTGATTTGCTTCAATCTATGGTCTAACACTTCTCTATTTTTCCTTTTTTACCTTTTCTTTTTCAATACACTCTTTACTCTCTTCTTCCATTTTTCAATCTCTAAGAATACTCCTTTCAATCAAGGTATATAGACTATAGCAAGAAGAAAGAAGAATAATGGAACCATCAAAGGACCATATGACTTAAATGCTTTAACAAGGTTGTACGTTAGTAATTTGAGTTAATATCTTTGGGTTTAATACAAAGAAAGAGAGACGTGTTGAGAATTTAGGTTGTAATTTTGAGGACATCTAGTGGGAGGAAAAATAAAGAAAATATATGCATTACCAAATTTGTAGCCGATGAAGATTTTATCAATCATTGTTGCAGTTCAAATTAGTCTATTTGTTGTGGTCAGTTAAGAATGTTCCTCTAAGAATTGGACAAATGGCTATATGGAAAAAAAAAGTATCTATAGGAAGAAAAAAAAATGAGGGTATCTATGAGTTATTTTCAAATTGGTTATTTTCCAACTCAAAATAACTTCAAAGACATTGACTATTTGGGTGTTGAATTTCTTTTATTTATGTTTGGACATGCTTAAAAATGAGAGAGAGCTCTTCATGTTTATTTAAAGTTCTAATATTTAAGAACATAGAAGAAATGAGGGAAGTTTTAGAGATTTAAAAATGGAAGAAAAGAGTAAGAGGGTATTGAAAAAGAAAAGGAAAAAAAGATGAAAAATAGACAAGTGCTAAGCCATAGATTGAAGCAAATTAGGAGAAAGAAGAAATAGAAGATTGAGGTAATTAGGAGTAGATAAATAGTTTTCGTCCATATACTAATGGTAGGGGCATTTTTTAACCTTTTTTTTAATGATAAGGGTATTAATGTGAAAATTCAAAGGTATTTTTAAAATAAGGTACCAACGATTTCTTTCCATATATTAACAGTAAGAGTATTTTTGAACTTTTTTTTAAAGTTTAAGGGTATTAATGAAATTTTTGACAGTTTAAAGGTATTTTTGAAACAAAGTATAAAGTTTAGGGGTATTTTTGAAATAAAGTACTAACGGTTTTCATCCTAAACTAACAATAAGGGTATTTTTGAACTTTTTTTGAAAGTTTAAGGATATTAATGAAACTTTTGAAAGTTCAAAGGTATTTTTAAAATAAAGTACAAAGTTTAAGGGTATTTTCTATAATTTAAGCTTATTATTATTAGTTCAGCAATATGCGGAGGTGAAAAGATTCAAATATCTAAACTATTGATTGATAGTATATGTCTTAACCAATTAAGATATTCTCAAGTCGACTAATTTAAATTAACTTCAACTTGTAATAAAATTTTAAAATTAATAAATACTAAAATTAGTATTAAAAATATATGAAATTAAAAATAATTTTAGATTAACACTCACTATCTCATTTCTCCCATACAAGCTCACTTGTTATATCATTTTATATAAAAATTAAGGATTGTGGAAGTAATCTCAATTCATAATTTTCTTCGATATTCATTTTTTTTTAATTTCATTTTCATGGAAGAAACTCCTTTGTTAAAAACGAGGATATAGTAATGTTTTACGGAAGATCATATTCTACTCGAATCAAGCTCCATAATTCTATGGACAACTAATATGAGCATTAACTAAATAGATGAGATATTTATTATTATTATTATTATTTTTTTGAGATAATCACTCACTCCAAACTTGTTGAAATAAAAAAGCTCCGCAGACCACAATAAAAAGGTTAGTTTTCTTAATTAACAATGGAGATTTTTTTAGATAAATTAATTAGTCCAAATGATAGGAAAAATAGGGACATTTTATCTCAATTCTGTCTGTATTAGTGTACAAAATCTATGGCCATGCTGACTCAGAAGGGACTGAAGCTTTGTCCAATTTAGCGACTATCTGTTTGCTGAGTCTCGCCCGGTTCATGGTCGTTCTCATAGTCATGGCCTCCAAAGTTTTAGTTACCACGTTCCCATTTTCCCAATCTTCCTCATCTTCTTGCACAAGACTTGCAGCTTCCACTTCATCTTCCTCGCCCACCTTATGCTCCAGAATCCCCAAAATTCGTCTCTCCTTGTGCAATTTCCCACTGGGTCTCGGACTTTTCTCTCCATGGAGTGGTTTAAAGCATCTGGGTATTTCAACCAGAGAAAAGTTTCTCGGTATGAATTTACTTTCTGATGATCTCTGGTTTGTATGATTGATTCGATTTGTATTCATATTTGTTTGAATCAAGTGTTTATTGACTTTTTTTGTTAATTTTATCTTCTCTGAAATGCTGTTGTCGCAGAGAGGAGGAAGAGAATTCCCAAGGGGAAAGCAGTTTTTGCATCTTTGTTTGGGGTTGGAGCTCCTGAGGCATTGGTTATTGGGGTTGTGGCTCTGTTAGTTTTTGGTCCCAAGGGTCTTGCTGAGGTGAGTGATAAATTTGGAGATATTTGGCTGCCTCAGATGTGTTTCTCTTGTTTATACATTTTAGCTTGTGTTAAATCTGAACATTGGAGTGTTCTGCCAATATTTGCCTTGAAAATTCGTCAAGAACCTTGTTGTTTCTCTCGTTTAATGTTTTCTTGATAATGGAAAAAGGTGCGCCGTCGTCACAAGGATAGAATTATGTTCAGAAATTAGATTTCATCTCTTTTGAGGTATTCTGTTAGGTTATGGAGTTATTGCTGTTGACCACAGTTTGAAATAGCAGCATGAAACATCACTTGCCTTAATACTCTAGTCTTTATTGTCTTGAGCCACAGCGAGAGGAACAAGTAGGTTGTATTTTTGTTGATGTCAAGAAAGGTAGCTTCTAATGTTATCGATAGGCCTCCGATTATTAATGTATATACAAGAAAGCATGTTAGGGGAAGGGTTTTGGGCCCTCCTGATTGAGTTTGTTAGTAACTTTGGTGTCGGTGGATGAGCTTGTTTGGTTTATGTTTGGCCCGGAGTAGAGGTTGTTGCTCTATGGTGGAGGAGGTGCTTCTGAGTTCTTTCTTTCTGGAGAAGGGCAAAGTTTTGTGGCATGCTAGTTTCTTTGTTGTTTTGTGGGGCATTTGACTTAAAAGAGGAATAGCATGATCTTTAGAGAGATGGATAGATCATGTGAAGAGGTTTGGGAGGTTGTTAGGTTTAATGCCTCTTTGTGGACGTCGCTTACACAACTTTTTTGTAACCATGAGGTAGGTTTTATTCTGTTGGATTGAAGTCCTTTTCTGTTTTTAGGTTTTTGAATTCTTTTTTGTTGGGCTTGTTTTTTGCATGCCCTTATATGTTTTTTCATTTCTCTCGATGAAAGTTCGGTTTCTTACCCAAAAAAAAGAAAGAAAAAAGAAAAGAGGCTTGTGCTTATGTTTTGGTAAGTTTGGAATTAGGGAGTGGTGGCTTATGTTTTGGTAAGTTTGGAATTAGGGAGTGGTGGGGAACTTTTAGAATTTTCCTTAGTTTGTATTTCTATGAAAGGATTCTATCCGTTATATGTTATATTATGATGTCATATTTGAAGTGCTGAGAAATTAGATAACTGGCTTTTTCCCTTCTGAGGTAAAATAGTGGGTGGTAAATGTTTTACAAAAAGACAAAGATAGTTAAGAGATCCGACGATATATTATTGGGAAGGTTTATCTTTTCAATTTATTCACAGTTTAGGCAGAGGGTGGGCTGGCACGGAGATTCACACCATAAAGTGCATGTAGGTAAGAAATAAGGGAATGCTTAACCTTGTTTTATGCAGTAAGAAGCTTGTGAATTTAGGATATGGTTATTATGAAATGTTGGTCGAGCTAGTTGCATGGTTCATGGGGGAAATGCTGATTAGTGATTTTTTTCCCTTTATAAGAAACGATTGGAGATATATATTAACAAAACAAGGCAAAAAACAGCCTAGGTGCCGGGGGTGAGAAGGTCCCCTCCCAAAGAACTAATGAAGCAAAGCCTTCCAATCTTGAAGAATTATAGACAAGTTGTGATTATTGAAGCATTTCTTGTGATGCTGATGGTGAATTTCTTTTCTATTTCTCCACATCTCTTTCATTGTTCTTCTGGAACTGACTAATCTTAAGCTTCTACAATGTCAATAATGACAATCAAATAATTTAAAGTTGTGCAGTTAGTGTGCTGGAACATATGGTATACATCAAAACAAACTGAAACGTTGCACCATTACTAGCGATACTTGATAAGATTTTAAATTTACTGATAGCAATTCAAATACACCCCCCCCCCCCCCCCCCCCCAAATTTTTTTTCTTCTTTATTTGATGCTCTAAATTACTGATACGAATTCAATTACTCAATGCTAATTTATCATTTATACTTGTCCTGAGACCAAAATGAGAAGAAAGTTGGGTTGGACTTTGGAGATCTCAAAAGACTACCAAGGTCCATAAGTTCTTCCTATACATCATTATAAATGTAGAGTACTCAAAATAGCTCATTTATGTTTCCTGATATAGGGCTTGTAAAAAGGTAAGGATGACTTCAAGTTTTGAGACTAAACAATATGAAGTTAGGAGATTGATATGTTAATGTTTGTCAGTAATTTGTTGTTACAAATGGAGATGGGCAGTCTCAAATGAATGCATGTTAGTGAAGAATAAGGATTGCCTTAGCCCCGTTTCATTGTAGAAAGATTACAAGCTAGTTATAGATCCATGTTATTGGGTCCACCCGACCACTAGTCTTTGTGCGCCCCAATGTCAACTTTCAGGAGATTGAGTTTTGGACTTGGAGGTTGGGACTCAAGAACTTAATAAACTTGCTTTAAACATCCCAAACCTTCACCGTGGCTGCTTGTTGGGGGAAAAGCTAGTGTTTTGAGAATGCAATTATAGAAGACCACAATTTTGGAACTTCTCTTGATGCCTCTATCTCTAAGCCTAAGATGAAGCTGCATGGATTATTGGTGGATGTTTAAAGAGAAGGAATCCTCATTTGCTCGCTTTTTTGATGCTATAGTTTTCTTAATGGCTTCTGGGTGTAAATGCTCTCCCATCCTTCATTACTATAGCTTTACCTCTTTATTTTCCAATTTGAGAGGTTTTTTGTAATTCCCTTGGATTTGGGCTCTCCCCTTTTGTAATTTCATATAATCAATGAAATTGTCGCTTATTAAAAAATAAATAAATAATATAAAAAAAGAATCTGAGCTTTGATCTGTGGCAATCAAATATGTTTCAGGCGGATTCTTATGTTACAGAAGACCTTACTGTCGGTTTCCTAGGTTGCCTACAATATTCTTAACTTTGGATGGAAAATGTTATGGTTTCATAGTTTAGGTTTGGTAGAATGGAATGTTAGGATTGATTAGGATTCTCTCTTCTGGCTGTTAACATCAAAGTAATGTCGTTGCTCATCTGGAAGTCTGCAGCATTATGTGCTTTAAGACCTATATATAGAGTATAAACGGTGAATGGTAGAATTTAACGAATCTTATCTGCTGGCTTTGTAGATCAAACAGGTTGTTTGTAATTAACGTTCTTTTCTCATTTTCAACCAATTAGGATCTCTTTTTGTAAACTTCAAGCTATTGGCTGGGGAAGATGGAAAATTCTCCTTGAAATCTTCTCATTTAATCTAAACATATATAGGGTCTTGCTCAAGTGAAATTCTAAAAACCTTCTCTTCAGAGGCATCCAATGACCTTGGAGCTTTAGCAAGAATAAATCCTGTTGAGTAAGGTCGTCCAATAAACTTGGAACTGAATTCCTAAAATCTATGAAACTCAAATTTTCTTTTGTAAATTTAATGATCCTAACCAATCATATAAAAACATTTGGGCAGGTTTTTGTTAAATTCTTTGGAAGATTTGCAGTAAAAGATAAAAGTATTTTCGCTGGACTGGAATCTAGTTGACTTAACTTATTTATATGCAGGTTGCTCGGAATCTGGGGAAGACCTTACGTGCTTTTCAACCCACTATAAGAGAACTTCAGGTAGTTACATTTCGGTTTTTTGAGATTTTCCAGTATAACTTCTTGGAGACCTTCTGATCGTAGTTTTTTGCTCTTCATTAATATCTGTAGGATGTTTCTAGAGAATTCAAGACCACGCTTGAGCGAGAAATTGGTCTGGATGAAATTTCGAGTTCAGTCGACAACTCATACAATTCTAGCAGATCCAATACCTACTCAAACCCACCTTCTGTTCCTAAAGCAGAAGATTCTGTTGCAGTAGCTGAACCCAGTGAGTGATTTAGTTATTTATCATCCATATTCTTATTTCTTAACAGTACTTGTATTGTAAGGAAAGATTTCAAAGGTACATAGAAAGTAATGCCAAACGGAAAAAGATTAGGTTAAAATGTCATTTTCGACTCTGGACTTTGAGTCTCATTTCATTTTAGTCTCTATACTTTCAATAATTATTTATTGTTAGTTTGAAGTTAATTTTTATCAAACAACCTTGTTTCTTAAAAACAGAATTAAAAAAGAAATAGTTGTCAAACCAAGCCGTAATAATTTAAAGAGATCGAGAGCGTGAAATAGAATTGGATTTGGTTTTTAATTTGGTTATTGTTAAGGGAATGGATGAGAAGATTTTAGTTGCAACATTATCAAACGGCAGTGTTATAATTATAGTAAAAGCAGAATGGCAAATTATGGAACATCTTTGCTGTCGGGCATCGTATCTATGAACTGATATGATCGGGTTTAATCAGTAGAATTATAGAATCATCATCCGTTGCCTCTATTATGATATGATATGATAATGAAAGGTTCTTTTCATAATGTAGAAACAGCAGATGATTCTCCATCAGCAAGCAAAGCATATACCTCTGAAGAGTACCTAAAGGTTACAGAAGAGCAGCTGAAAGCTCAAGAGCAGGTCCAAACCAATCTTGAAGCAGAAAGCCAGAGTGGATCCCAAGAACAGCCTCAAGGTTGCTAAAACCAAATCACTTCTTTTTTCTCTCTCCCTCTCTATCTCTCTGATCTCTGAAATATATGAACTCGTAACAGGAACCCTCGAAGGACCGGCCACAGCAGCACCTGGACCCCAAAATCTTGGAACAGGTAAGGCTGAAGAATCTGCTGCCTCAGCTCCTGGACCTCAAAGTCCTGGAACTGAGACATAAAGTTATTAGAATCGATTTTGGATCGACGAATATTTGTTATTTCATCTTGATGTGATACACATGTTCTTCAGTTGGCTGATGTAGAAAATCTGTGTTAGTGTATGAACCTCAAGTGAGAATGATTTTATCAGTGTCTTGGAACTCAATTCAGTTTCTCGACATTGGATAAGATGATTTTGTTGGATTAGTAATCATAATTCCTTCATGATATCACATAATATCTTCTACAAATTTTAATTCTATTGTACTGTTCATAAGGTCATAGGATTGATTTGTCAATTTGAGCATACCTATCTCTATCTCCTCTAGCCGTTCTAAGTTCGAGTTCTACCTATCACTCAAGTAAAAAGGAAAAAGATTACTTTTAAATTATAGCTAAGTTCTAAGCTTCTTGAGCGAACTCTCAAATAGAAGATGTACAGTGAGTTGGTAGAAGTTGACCCTAATGAATAGACTATGAACACTCAAATTCCTTCATTGTTTTGTTTTCAAGGAATTTGATCCTTTTGACTTTTCGGTTTAAATTTCAATACCTTAATCAGGTGAACTATGTTATTGGCAAATTTTTTCATTCTTATTTCCTTGAATCCTAGCACATTTTAGATATGTTTCTTCAACCTCTGTCATGTTTCTGTCCCTTTGCATATAGACAAGGATATTTGGGAGGGATTTAAAGGGAAGTTAGTTCTCTCTCTCTCTTTAAAGGGAAGTTAGTTCTCTCTCATGGCTTCCTTTTTTGGTTGTTTTTATTTTCAAACTATTCTTAATTATTAACTATTAAGGCAAAGTGCCTTACAATTGGAAAAAGAAACCTCTCAAGAAACCAGTGAATTTAAAAAAATAAATTATCTAATCAAAATATTTATAATTTTTTTTTTTTTTTTTATTCAAGCACATTTTCAAGATTTTTAAACAACAAATCTCTAGAGCAAAAAATCCATAGTTCCTCTTACAAATCTCCAAAATTAAAAGGAAAATTGCAATGAGTAGGAAATATATATATATATATATATATATATATATATATATATATATTTGCAAATATAGCAAAAAACTTTAAATCGATTTCTTTTTTTTTATTATTCTAATTTTACTCTCATTAGTATATCAGCAGGTATATCAATAGCATATTTAATATACTTTATATTTTGTATATTAGTAGTATATCTCGTATATTGAACATTAGGTATATCAGTGAAATGTATATCTAAAACGAAGTATATGAGTAGTATATAACTGATAGACTACTGATATACTTCTTTTTAGGTATAGCAGTTAAATAATATATATCAGTAGCATATCATGAATATTTTGGATATTCGGTACATCATTGATATACTTCATATTAGTAATATTAATAAAATGATAGACCTACCATTAAGTATATCAGTAATATATCATTGATATACTTCATTTTAAGTATATATGATATACTAAATAGAAAGTACTAATCTACTATTGATATACTTCATATTAGAAATATCATTTCACTAATATACCTAAGTATTTTAATAGAATATTAGTGATATACTTCATTTTAAG
The DNA here is from genome assembly GCA_033996785.1 of Trichosanthes truncata. Taxonomy (NCBI): domain Eukaryota; kingdom Viridiplantae; phylum Streptophyta; class Magnoliopsida; order Cucurbitales; family Cucurbitaceae; genus Trichosanthes; species Trichosanthes truncata. Next base: position 90,523,068 of record JAWPNB010000003.1, read on the forward strand.
TATATTAGTAGTATATCAATAATATATCTGATGTACTATTGATATACTTCATAATGGTAAAATGTAGAAAAAAGTTGATAAGGCTATTTTCGAATTTTCTACGTTGTTGTTTGGGTCGGGTCAATTTTTTTTTTTTTTTTTTGCCATATTTGCAATCTTTAAAAAGGGTGGCACGGCTACAATTCAAACGTATTTGTCAATCTTGCAACTGCCTCTAATTAAAACATGCATAAATATATATAACAAAGTAAAACATAATTAGTTTAATTTCATCCTCAAGATGAATAACCCACTTGCTTCGGCTTGGCTCCCTTTCAATTTCATTATTAAAAATCGAACGCCTTAGCCCAATTTAGAGAGTCATATTATAAGAAATACAAAGCAATTTCACCAAGAAATTCAACACCCGCCATTTTTACCCAACTGCTAACTCTGCAACTTTCTTTTTCACTTATTCTTCAACCACTGCGAAACCCTAAAGCTCCATAAGAAATTCCTTGTCCTTCTCCAGCCTCGCCATCGCTTCCTCCTCCAAGCTTATCTCCACATCAATGCTCCTCCCTCCGCTCTTCCCTTGGTACAGATACATCATCCCGTCGAATCTGTTGTTACATCCACTTCTCACGCTCTTCGGTTTTCCCCATCCAAAATCAACCTCGTACACCTTGAATCTCGGCGAACTCCCCACCGCCACGCAGTTCATTCCGGCGTCCTTGAACTGGAAGATCTTCGGCGCGCTCTCCCATTCTTTGTTCCGTTGATCGATCGCCGCCGCGTCGTGTGAAATGATCGCTTTTTGGATCACTCCGGCGCCGAATTCCGGCGGGTTCATCAGTAGCAGGCCGGCGGCTGTACCGGTGAATATGGCTTGGATTAGATTTCCGAAGTAGCTATCCGGCATCGGCGGAACGACGCGTTTGCGGCAGTCGGCGAAGACGGTGAAGACGGTGATGTCCTCCGGCTTTAGGTTTCGGGCTTGAGTGACGTGGCGCCATATGTGGACGGAGAGCGATTGGAAAGTCGAGAATGGATTTGAGCCGCCCGATGGAGGGTTCGTTGAGTTCGCTTTTGACTTGATCTTGTCGATGGCTGTTTCTGTAAATTTGAAAACCTTCTCCCTCAGTGGTAGCGGAGCCTTCCCGTCGCCGTTGGCGGCGGCGAGGGGTTCCGGCGGAAGGGTAATGTCGAGCTTCACTCGCGTGTTACGCGCTTTGGTACGCTCGAGAAATGGAGGGACAGATATGTCGTGGGCCCCACGGCAGATCTCGGCCCATGAGCTCATGAAGTGCCACGTGGCATTTCCATCCAGAACCGCGTGATTAAACGCGCACCCCATCGCTACTCCGTCTTTAAGCTTGGTTAGCTGGACGAAAACGGATATGGTGTTAGTGGGCCGTCTGAGACTGATCCATGGCCCAAATTACAACTATTTTGTTCTGGGCTTCGACCATCGAACATATTGGCCCAGGCCCATGATAATGCCAAATTGGGCTTTAGGACCAACAACATTGAGAGCCAGAACAAGAATGACGTTGAAAATTCAATTAATTAATTAATCAAGAACAGGGTAAATACATTCCTTTCAAAAATAGGAAAAAAAAAAGTGTAAATGCAGGTTTTGGTCCTTAATTTTTTTTTATTGCCTTTTCACATTTTTTAAAAAAGGGGCTATGGTTAGAGAAGTAATTAGAAATTTCCTTTTCTAATTAGCCTAATTCCTTCTTTTAATTTTTACTGACTCACTAATTATCACTAATTATTATATCGTGTAAATTTATTATCTGTCTATTTTAACATTCATCGATAAAATTTAATGTTATGTTAAAAAAAATGTTACAATGAGCATTAGAGGCTAAAAGATTACCAAAAATGAAAGGGCAAAAAAACATTTTACTACCAGCAAGGAAATGAATTTGTAAGGTTTTCTTTTCACCTGAACAGCCAGCAATGGCCTCTGGAGACCTTCCAAGTTCAGGATCCCATTGTAGGGAAGCAGCTCCTTGAAGGTGGCTGTGCCTTCCTCCGACACCAAGTCGGCAATGCCGACATCCTCAGCCACAGCCTCAGCCACCTCGACGCCTTCCATATCGTCGTCATACTCGACTCTAAAAATGCCATCTTCATCCTTGCCCAGCCTCCCAGCAAGCTGATGAAACGGCTCGAGAACCGTCTCGAGGCCATCCTTCAGCGTCTCGACCATCTCGGGAAACCGAACCTCGCCGCCATTGTCGCCGTAGAGGAGAATCTTTTGGTTGTAGTAGAAAGCAAGATAGGGGAGGTCAAATGTGACCAATTGGCACTCTTTTTTGCCAAGTTTCTTGATGGGTTTGACATGGCTTTTGCCTATGAGTTTCACTTTCAAGCCTGTCTCCTCTTTCTTCTCAGCTTCATGGAGATCACCTGCCATGGGTGTTGAACAAAGGCAAAGGCAGAAAAATGGAGGTTGCTTGAGGGTATGAAGAGAAGGCTAAAGATCCAGAGGGATTATAAAGAAACAAAGTGAGTAATATGGTTGGCAGTGCATTTATGAGGTTCATGGGTGCAGTTGTGACATATTAATGACACACCTTGAAAGTTGAAATCCCCACCGGCTCTGGCTTTAGATCGAGGTTGAGAAATTACATGGACTTACTCTTGTTTCTATAACCTCTTTAGTTTTTTTTTTTTTTTTTTAATTTTTTTGGAACTTTTAGTTTTAGACTTGTTTGGATCTAATCTTGATACTTTATAACATTATTTGTTGGTGTTTGGATTTTCGTGAAATTCCATTTTGATCTTTATTATTAAATTTTCGTAGGTTAAATTACAAGTCTAGTCCTTGAACTTTCAAATTTATTTATAATAAGTCTATAAACTTTAAAGTGTCTAATAGGTCCTTAAACTTTTCATTTTGTGTAGAATAGATTTGTGGACTTTAAAAATGTCTAATAGATCTTTAGACTTTTAATTTTGTATCTAATAGATTCTTTGACATATTCGACATTTTTTTAAAAGTAATGGATTTATTGGACATAAAATTGAATTTTATGTTTGATAAGACTCTAAACTTTCAATTTTGTATACAATAGATTCATGAATTTTAAAAAATAATGTCAAATAAGTGACCTATTAGACAAAAAAAAATCAATGATCTATTAGACACTAAATTGAAAGTTTAGGGACCTATTAGACACAAAGTTAAAAGTTAAGGGATCAATTAGAAACTTTTTACAATTCAGGGATCTATTAAACACAAACTTGAAGGTTCATTGACTAAATTTATAATTAAACAATTTTCATATTGCATTTAATATCAATATTAGGTCACTTTTTTAAGGGAAAAAAAAAAAGAAAAAAAATCAATTTTGACCCTTAGACTTGTCAAGTTGTATCAATTTTAACCTTAAAATTTCAATTTCATGAAATTAAACCTCAAACTTAGATAAGTGTTGCAATCTTAAGCTTAAACTCTCGAAAGTGTTGCAATTTTAACCCTCTAGTAAATTTTCGCTCCAAATATTGTTAAAAAGACGTTTTATCTTATGCATTCAATGAATTATAAAACATACGTACAATATGAAATTGATAAAATTTTAGGGAAAAAAATGATATTAGAGCTAAATCTTTTTTGTTAAAATTTATGAATTTTGGCAAAGTTAATAGTTAATTTGTGCATTTGTCATACTTATTTTTGTGCAAAACTTTATTTTATTTAAATTAATGAGTTTATGAATATTTTTACACTATTTTTTGTTAAAATTAATGGGTGAATTAGTAGAATTTGAATCGAGGGTAAAAATTGCAACACTTATTTAAATTTAGGGTTCAATTTGATGAAATTGAAAATTTATTGAGTTTAGGATCAAATTTGATGATGTTAAACTAGTTAGACATGACTTAAAATGAGTTTGAGATGACTTTTAGAAAAGTGAAAAATATTTAACTCATTAAAGGTATTTTTACAATTTTTGTAGCATTTGACTAAATAGTTAAAAGCAATTGAAATCTTTTTAGAAAAACACTTTTAACTTAATTTTTTTTTTCAAAAGTCACCCCAAAATCACTACTAAAATATCTTAATTACAATTGTAAGAGAAAAGAAAACCATGAATCATAGAAAGAAGTACATGTCAATTATCACTGAGTTAAGATTCACTTTGGCAACCGTCGAAATTCTTGGGGAAATAACATTAAAAACAAAATTAAATCATTGGTATCCATTTTTCATTTAAAAATAAGCCTAGAATTTGACGGAAATAATCCAATCGAAATTCTTGGGGAAATAAACATTAAAAACAAAATTAAATCATTGGTATCCATTTTCATTAAAAAAATAAGCCTAGAATTTGACGGAAATAATCCAATCCTTATAGACATTAAATTTTCATAATGGACTCGTCTTAAAGCAACATTTGTAGTTGTGATGTCGACTGAGTTCGGTTGAGGAGACCTCTGCCCTTGAAGGGCAAATATGGAAAAGGGAGGTCTAAAATTGCAAATACTTTTGACAAAATTTGACCGGTTGGAGGTGGCCATGTTTGGTTTTAGTTGAGTAGTAATTATTTTGGCTTTGGCAAAAGGCAATGCCTTGGCTACCTCTTGAATAAGTCACAAGCTCTTCTTAGTTTGGCATACATAAATAAATGGAAGCTACCCATTTGTTTGAATTGGTTAAATAATTAAATTTACTTGGACAAATAATATAGGCTTATTTTTATAATTGCTTTTTATTTAAGAGTATCGATGGGATCGCATCAATGAAACCACTACCAAATTATTTTGTTAGTTTGTATTTAAATATTCTAAGAAAATTTACAGATAGCTATACTAGTCTCTTTTCCTCGACTAAAAAAATAAATATAAGATACAGTCCCAATTGTCGAATTGCACCTTTTTTAGATTTTTTTTTTTTTTAATATTGTATTTAAGGTCTTATTGAACTAACCTTGTGTAATTTTAATCATTATCCTTGGAATTTTGTTTCGGATGTCGTTGCAATAAAAAGGATTTTTTTTTTCTTTTTATTCTTTGAAAAATCAAAAAAAATACTATTGTAAGAATGGTAAAGATTTTTAAAAAGCCAATTTTAATAATAAAGGAAATAGAGCAAAGAGAGCACGTTAAGGGAAAAAAAAAATCTAAATTAATTTCTTTCACACATTTAAATTTTTTTTTTTTAAATAAGATGTCTCTCACTTACCTAGTAAATAAACTCAACCAAATTTGGGTGGAGGATATTTGATTAGTCAATAGTTTGGACTATTTAAAAAAGAACGAAACGTGTGTTGTGTTTGTGTTGTGCTTAAATTTTATTATATTAATTAAATAGAATAGCATCATAGACTTGTGAAAAAAGATTTAAATGTAATAAACAAAATAAATTGGAAAGATGGTGTTGGTGTTTTCTTTAATGAAGAAGGCCAAATTATTATAATAATTATTATTTTTTTTAAAAAAAAAAAAAAAAAAACCCTCTTCCACATGTATTTTTCCAACATTAATGTGTGAAGCCCAAAAAGAGGTTGGCATTAATATAAGCAATAAGTGAGGTTGCTTATTTTGGTACCTACAGCCACAAAAGTAGTTATAGACTTATAGCTAAACCAATGTGAGTCAAAATCTATTTCGATAACTAAACCAATCAATATTGGTATTTTGATTTTAATTGTTTAAAAAAAAAATTGGTATTTTGACCCTTTCCATCAATTCAAATGTCATTTTCATTTGACATAGTTATCATGTAATCTTGCATCTTGAATACACTAATGGTAAATTACCCACTTTGTTTTTATTGTTAAGGATAAATATGAGCAATTTAATCTCATTAAGGTTGGATTAGAAAAACCCATTAACATTGAAAGTGAGAAAATGTGCCAAAGGAAAGTCTATGGTATGACGGTGAAGGGATTGATTTAGTTTTAGAGTCTTTCTATTTATTGTGGCGATCATCATTTAGAGACTTTTGCTATGGTTTTCAACATAGTGAATCTCTTCTTCACCTTGGACATGAACATTTTTTTATATAGGTAAAAGAAACACATAATTACAAAGCATTAAAAGTGCAGCATTTCTTCAAACTAGACCCATGGTGCTCTAAAATAGCAACATTTTTTTTTTTTTTGGAGTTCAATAACATTTGAAGGTAAGGAGATTCAAACATTTGACATCTTGATCGATGATACATGTCAATTATCGTTGAGTTAAAACTTATTTTAACAATTAACAATAATTTTACCATCTTAAAATTGATTTTGGAATTTACCTTCCTTTATTTACCGTCTTTATCTCCATGTTATCATAACAACTGAATTTTGTAATTGGAGCCTAAAAATCATCTCAAACTTTTTTTCTGTCAAGTGTCAACTAGGTTGTGTTAAGAGAAATGCTTTGAACTTCATATCAAGTTTGTCCAATCAAATGAACAAATATAGAAGATGGGAACTAATTGGTTTAAAGACCCATCCATTAATGAATAACTTCCTATGTCTAACAATTTAAAACACCCACCTTTTCAAATTTATGCCTCCAAGTTGTATACTCTTAAAATACCTTCAAAATGTCACCAAACCACTTTTAATTCCTTTCCCATATATATAACCTAAATATTCTCCATTTACAGATTTAAAAATAAATAAATAAATTTCCTTGAGAAAAAAAATGTTAAGTTGTACCATTTGTAAAATGTTGAGGTAGATAGATTTTGTTAATTAATTTAATGAAATGATGTCATATCAAATTAACTCAATAAAAAATTGTTAGTATGCTAACAGCAGAGATATAAATTCAATTCATCTAACTAATAGTGGCTCTAAAAGATAAGGTAATCATTAAAAACAAAAAACAAAAAACTCTGCAAATGGTGAATGTCAGACTTTTAAGGGGCACATGGCTATGGTTTTGTGCCCCTATCTTCATTTCCTTATATTAAATGTTATCATAAATACTGGCCATAAATTATAATGCTTAATTTCTTGAAGTACAATATTGGAGGAATTATTTTATCTTTTACCATAGAAGATAATATTTAAGAAATTTATGGAGAAATTTAAGTTAAAACATCATATGCCAGTTCAATTAGTAAAGATTAAATTAAATTACTGAAATAACTCAAATGGTTAGCATCTTTATCTCAATGGTTGTGGTTTAAATCCTCTCTCCGTAGTTGGTAACATTCTAAAAAAGAAACAATTTTTTTATATATGTATTCATAGGCTAGCTTGCGCACATCTTGACTATTCTTAATCGTCTTACCCTACAACATTTGGTTGCCAAAGTAACTCATAAGATATTAAATCCTAAATAGATGACCACCATAGCTTGAACTCACTTTCTCTAAGCCATTTTTTATTATATGGTACCACTAAACAAAACCACAATGGTTTCTAAAAAATATATATTGAAGTTGGTTTTTTTAGAACAAGGAAATTTAAACCTATAACCTTATGGTCGAAGATATATGCATTGACCAATTGAAATTCTTGAATTCTGGTATAATTGAGAGAAAGTTGGAATATGAAAGGTTAAAAAGGTAAAAAGTCAGTGTACAGGATTTCTGAAGCACCCACATAATTTTTCAATAATGTTACAGTAGCTTCCCTTTACCAGTTAAATTTTCAAGATTGTCATAAGTTTATGCTACTGGTTGGGGCTATCTTAGGAGAAACTAGCAGCCTCATGGCTGTCATTAGGTGTTTTCCTCTGTCATTTAATGTATATTTACTTTGTGGTCCATTACTTCGAGTTCAAGGTTTTTGAAGTTCATATCAACATTTATGGAGGGGAAAATGGATGGTGAAGAAGAAAATGCGGAAGGTTGTTTAATTTCATCTTTATTTAAAAGAAATGTTATTTTAATTAATTTTTTATAGAAGTTTTAATTCAATTTTAAGGCGTGCATATATTTTCATTTTTTGTACCTGTTAGTGGGGTTATCTTATTTCACTAAATTGTAACAACAACATATTAACAGAGTAATTCGAAGTCAATTTGAACATAGCTCATTGAATAAGACACCAATTACCATAAAAAATATCGATGGTCTGAAAATTCCCAACCCAACAATCGTTGAACTCAAAAAAAAAAAGGTAAATCAAAAGTCAATGACATAAAAAAGGATATCATTCAAACTATTTAAGGTCCAAATCCTCTCTAACTATAAATTTTCATCTCAAAGTAATTCAGGGTGAAGAGAGAAGCATGCTAGAATATTTTTAAGAGATTCCTCAAAGGGTAGATCAACACGGCACATGAATCACACAATAAGATTCTCATGGTATTGAACCCTACTTATCCATGATGTGATCATTAAAAAAATGCTTTTTCAGTAAAGAAGCTAATTTTAAAAAATATAAGACTAAAAAAATTGAACAGATATCAAATAGTACCTTGTCAAAGTAGAAGAAGACTCTCAGTATAAGAATCTGCATAAACCCAATGAGACCCCAATTCAATTCCAATATCCTCAATGTGCTCCAGTTCAGGGTCAAACAATGCCAGACTAGAATTTTCCAGCCCTTCAATCTGCCTAACAAGGAGAAGTTTATAATCCAAGAGGCTCCATTGTCCTGTAATTTTCCCATGCAGTGGCAGAACAATAGTGTTTAATCTCAACCAAGAGCCCATTTTCAAAGCCCAAGTGTCACACAGTTGCTTCCCACCATCAGACCTGCAATGGAAAACAGAAAGAGATTCCCTGACCACTCCAAAGCATAATGGTGATGGAGTGTCTGTGTAAACCAAACAGTCAAGCAGCATTAGCCTATGAAACTCCTCAGTGGCCATGTCAAAAGAGAGAATGGAATTGGGAATTTCACCATTTTTGTGCTTCACAATCCAATGGACAAGTCCATTGAAGCGGATGGATTTGGGCAACAATTTGCAGTCAAGTGCAGTCGGAATTGGGGGAACAAAAGAAACTCTCTTCCAAGAGTCAGCTTTGAGACTGTAAATTTCCACTTGATAGCAGCAACTCCATTTCTCAAGCCTTACAATTCTCACCACTATGTGACCATGCACTGCTATGTGGAATCCAAATGCCAGGTAGTTTAGAGGCCAACAATGGTCCTGTTTGGAATCAAGCCACTGGGAAGTTCTCTAGTTTTTCTAACAGATGGATTCCATATAAAAATTGGATCTACATCCAACAGACATGCAGATGAAATGCAGACTAACCCATTATATGATTATCAGACAGAGAGCTTATAGCCTGTATTGGCATTCATGGGCAGCTCTGATCGAAGAGTTTCATTGAATGTTTCAGCATTGACAAGTGAGAAACATGCTTTCTGGTTAGTGTTGGAGGTATTGATTATGAGCAGAGAATTTGGGATTCTCTTTTTCAAATGAATATTAACAAACAATGGTGTTTGAACTAATTTGTTCCATTCTTTGCATACACATCTGAATTGCAGAAGCGATTTCACAGGTAAATATGAAAGGATCTCTATCAAGACTTCATTGGGACAATTTACAAACACATGGTGGTCGTCTTGTGCTATTCGCATTGTTAAGAACGAGGAAGAAAATATACCCGAAAATAGCTTGAAATGCAAGAGCAAAACCCGAGATAAGAAGAAAAATCTGCAAATTTCACCTGGGAATTCCAGTGCTAAATCGGAGGCAATATGAAGTAAACTCAAATGAAGCCTCAAAGCACGCCAATTTCTCGAGATCCAAGCTAATATTTGCACAATCAAAGTCGAAAATGGGAAAAAACAGTCAGCTTAATCAATTGGAACTGAAAGAAAAAGGTAAGATTCTCAAAGAACTAGGAAAGAATTTCACCTTCAATCTTTGAACTGATTCCTTTGATTCCAAATTTATGGGCAGATCAAAAGAGACATTACAGCTAAGACCCTTTTTTCCTTTCGGTTGCCATTATGGTATGGGAGCTGAGCCGCTGCCATATTCGGAATCTTTTCTGTTACAGCGCCCACTACGCTCATTGAACAGCACAATGACAATGAGCACTATAATATCTTTTCGCTAAGCTTGCAAATCTCTCTCATTTCTCCCGCCTAAATATTCACATTACTAAATTTAATTTTAAAGTACCAAGAAAAGAAAATTCCACTTGTAGTAAAAAAAAAATTAATTTCTTTTTTATTATTGGACACAAGTAGTAGATACTACCCGGAATAAACGAAAAAAAGGCATATCCAATATGTAATTATAATTTTATTGAACACGTAAAGTTAATTATTTTTGTTTCAAAAAAATAAATACATATTTTTGTAATTTTGAAATTATTCTTCTAGACCAAAATTACATGGGCCGAAACACGCATCCCAAATTGGGCCCAACAAACAGTGGCATCCCAAATTGGGCTGGACCCCAAACAAACAACCCGAAATTCTAACAAACAAATCGGCCCTGACCCGACCCGTACATGTACAAGGTTTTCCTTTCTAAAAATCTTCGTCGCCGTAGCCAAGATCATCCTCCACCCTCTCCGCCGCGTCCTCGGCGACCTTGTCCTCCAAGTATTCGACGCCTTCTCCTAGGGCCAATCCACCCAAAACTCCGGCCGCCGCACCGATAGCCAGTCCGGTCCCCATGCCGTACTTGCTCTTCTTCTCCTCAGGATGCCCGTACACCTGATCGCCATACGCTGGCTGCCCGTAACTCGCCTGACCGTACGACGGCTGCCCGTAATTCGATTGGCCATAGGGCGCAGTCGACGGTGGCGGCGCCGGTGCATTGTACCCGCCGTAGGGGTATCCGGACGGCGGAGCCGTCGAATAGTAAGGATCGTGAGGAGCAGAGTACGGAGCGGCATAGGGCTGCGGCGGCGGAGCAGAGAAATCCCTAGTCGCACCTGGCGGTGGGACCCCATACGGCGGCGCGTAGTAAGAATCGGAGGATCGGTAACGTGGTTCTCGAACCGTTACTTTAACTTCGACTTTTCCTTGAGGCCTGCCGGAGGGCCGTTTCAATTGGAGAGTCCGCTGAGAGCGTTCGCCGAGGCCGACATCGTCGACGACCTCGGAGAGACGGAGTTTGGCGGAACCGATCAGCGGCTTGGTGTCTTCTTCGGCGGAGACGACGTGGACGACGTCGATGTACAGTGAGGAGTCTTCGATCGGCGATGAGAACGGAATGACGAGCGTTTCGTCCCAGTACGGTGATGTGTCCCCTTCGGCATCGACCTTCGTTGACGATTTGTTCTTCGGATCAATCCAAACAACGGCGTACGGTTTCAGGCCGCCGTAGCGCCAATTGATATTCTTGAGATCTCTGGCGGACAGGATTTTCACTTCCACTTCGTAGCGAGAGGCCATCGCCGGTGCCGGAAAACTCAGATGAAAGGTGGATTGAGAGAGGAGAATCGGATACCTATTACCCAATACGTTGCTTCTGGTAAGGACGTTGCTTCGAACATTTATATAGGAGACACGTATCTACCGGACCATACTGTTACGGAAACTGCCCGTGATTTTATGGCATAATTACGAAACTGCCACGAATGACATGTGGCATTTGATTAATTTGAAATGACGTTATTCTCCTTTTAGATATGGAGTCTTCCTGTTCTAGCTAGGGATAAATTCGGGGAAGGCACAAAGTGGGGGAGCGCTTAACTGGATGGGTGCGATTAGAAAGTCTCAGAATATATGGTTTGATGCACCATGCACGAAGGGAAGGCGTTCGCTTAATTACTAAGCAAGATGACGTCATGGTGGTCCCCGCATTGGTAGCTTCTACTCATTGACTGTTCGTTGTGTAATTCGAATTTGATTCAAGTCCTATTATTCAGACTCAAAACCATTTTTTTGTTTTTTTTTTCTTGTGTTAAGATATTATATTTTTAATAAAAAAAATTAATAGATTGAAATTTTCACTTTGAATTTAAAAAATAAAAAATAAAAAAACTCAAACTTTTTAGATTAATTGTATTCTGCTTAAACTTTGAAATGTTGATAAATTTGACATTCTCATATTTTGTTATTTATTTATTTGACCAATAAATATTTGCTAGCACATGTGTATATGAACTCATTGTGCATAAGGTTATGTAATGGATTTCTTTTTTTAATAGTTTGGAAATGGATTCAAGAATCAGGTTCTTATTTAATGATTACAAAAAATAAATAAATAGGGGTAAAACTTAAAATAGTTTTTAACGCAGAGTTTATAAACTAAAATATATATATTTTTTAATATACTGTTGTTTCATTATTCGAAAAAATAACAAAGAATTTTAAATAAACAAATAGCCATTGGATTCTAAATATTGCATGCGCAATTATTGTTGTAAGTTGTAACTAAGAATTTAATAGTTTATTAAAGCATATTTTTGAAATATACGCATCAAATATAATAAGACGTGTCAATTCATATACGTCACATCAATTTAATTGTGGATATGATTCTTCATATAAAATAGTGTTTTTTTCTCAACAAACAAATTACACACACATATATAAAGTAGTGTTTATTTAAATTAAACATTTTAATATATAGAAAAAAGTATTATTTGGTGACATTATACCAATTGTTGGTATTCGCTATTTCGTCAGATAAGATGTAACGATATTTAAAATGCATTTAATATTCACAATAATTGTTGAGTAAATTATAAAAATTATAGCAGCTGCAATTTATGTTGCTACAACATAAATTTGAAACATTTCTTATAATTTCTGTGAATTAAGCGCATTCATTAGTAATTTTCACGCAAAATGACGTAAGACGTGTTAGAATTATTTCTAGATTACTTTTGCTTTCATTTTTTATTTAAGTTCATCGTCTAGATTCAGGCATCTCAATCTCAAACTTTTCATACTAAATTTCATATTCTCAAAACTTGCATATTTAGCATTCAAACAAACTTTTTTTTTTTAATTCAATAGTGTACAAAATATTTTGTCCAATTGTGTGATAGGTTAACCTTTTATCATGGCAATAAAATAAACGATCTCCTATCAAATTGAGCTTAGTTTAGTGGTAATTGACATGTATTTTCGACCAAAATGTCAAAGAGAGGAATCCTCTCATCTTCAAATATTGATGAACTCAAAATAATAATAAAATAACATGACTTCCTTATAGTATAGTAGACCATGTCAACTGAAAAAAGGAAAACAAATGAGAAATTTGCAATTTATAAATTATTATTATTATCAAACCATAAATAATTTATTTTAAATGACATTAAAACTTTGTAATCCTGTAATCCTTAGGAATTAAAATAGGTCAACGTAATAAATAGATAAAAGTAAAATTACTACTTAAAATCTCTCGGTTTAAGATAGATCAATAGATGGAAATAGCATGTATTCGTTTTATCTTAAAATAAAAAAGTTCTCTTTAGTTTTGCCATTTTTATATAAACTTGTATATCAAGAGTTTTGGAATGTTCAAAATCCAAACAAGTTTTAAAATATGTAATCATAATATAGGGATAAAATTGAATATTTAAAAAAGGAAAAAAAAAATCTCTCCACGACGATAGGGATCGAATTGTATAATCCACTTACAAACTATAGGGTAATATGGTAATTTAATGAACAAGAAAAATCAAACTTGGGGAGTAGAAGGGAAGACTGAAATGTGTTGAAATTGAAGATTAGAGAAAAAAAAGGTGGGGTGGGGCCCACGCGGAGTGAACGCGAACACGAATTTGGAAAATGGGGCAGTTCTTTTTTATCCGAAGTGTTTGGCAATCGTAGCCTTGACTTCATTTCAGAATTCCAAATGTGTCCTTTTCAAAGTTCAAAGCATGCATGCTTTTACTTTTGCTGGACTAGGAATTTGGAAGATACAGAAAGCAAAGGGTGCTGTCTAGTTTCGCCCCATGACCAAAAGGAGAAAAAGCAAATTACGTGTTGGGATGGCAATCGTAAGAATGAAAGTGAACAAGAAAATGAATGAAATTAATTAATAAAGGGTCCATTTGGATTATCTTTTAATTTTATTTTTTAAGTTTTTTTTTTTTTGTAAAAACTATTTAGAATTAAAAACACTCATATATGGGTGCACGGTGGTCGACGGCGGTGGACGACGATAGTGTGGTAGTATTTTGGTCATTTTCATATATCATGAAAATTTGGAAGAGATTTCAGGTTAAACCCTTAAAAATGTTTTTCTAAAAAGTTAATTTTAAGTGTTTCACTCAAAATAGCTTATTTGTCAAACGGGTTGTAAGTTCAAGTGTCTTTCTACTTTCAATTTTTGTTGACTGTTGTCTATATATTTTCAAAATGTTCATTTAGTCAATGTAATTGGGACTTTAAGACATCAATATTAGTTCATGCAATTTAAAAAAAGTTACTTATCTCTCAAATTTTTGTTTTGTATATAATTTGTGTTAACATTTTGCAAATAGCAACTAAAATGACAGTTGTTCAAATGCACGTGGACCAAAGATGATATTTTGAAAGTATAGATACTAAAATTGATTAAAAAAAATTATAGAGATCAAAATAAATATTTTTTAAGCTAAATTATAAAAAATACCCCTAAAGTTTGTCATTTGTTTAAAAAATACCTATATTCATTAAAAAGTTACAATATTATCTTTGGTATTTCTCAAACGTTTCAAAACTACCATTGAACTATAGAATTTGTTAGAATGTTAGATGAAAAGTCGACGTGACGAAATGTCATTCTTTCAAACTTAATATAGGCAAACGTCTCAGTCACTGTCACATCGTTCTAGGTCACCGTCATATCAACTTTTGATCTAATATTCTATCAGATTTCTACTTCATTGATAGTTTCGAAACATTTATGAAAGGTTAAAGATAATATTTCAACTTTTGAAAGAATATAAGTATTTTAGAAATAAAGGGTAAATCTTATAGATTTTTTTTTAATTTAAATTATTTTTAAAGTGTAAGAACCAAAATAAAACATAAGTAAATTACACATATCAAATTAAAAGTGAAACCTTAAAATTATTTCAAAATTAGAGTCACAACGAATGGGGTTATTGCCAACAAGAGCATAGCTCAGCTGGCATAAAGTATGTGTTCGTGATTGGGTTCAAATCCCTCAACCCTTATTGTTGAACTAAGAAAAAATGGAAGGGTTACTGATGTTATTTATCAATATTTGAAATGATAATTTAATTTAAATTGATATGGGAAGTATAACAGTGAAAAGAAAATAATAAAACAACAATTAAAAAAAAAGGAAATTGTGGCAAATAGCACGTTTTAAACTATATATTTCATAAATGTCTCATTTAAAAAAAAAATCGGCTCTAGCATGACTCGTATTTATGAGATCAATTTATTCCATTTGTACCCTTACAATTTATGCATATATTTATAATATTCTTATAATTATCATTTATTGTTTCCATAATTAAATCAGTCAATTTAGGTAATTAATGTTACCATTAATTACATGAATATATTTTTTGTAATTATAAATTTTATTTCTTCCATATTCTATTATTCGAATTAATTTTTTTGTTACCATTAATAACCATGCTCCATTATTCTAAGGAATTGATGGTTTTCTGCATCTTCTCCGATTGTGGTTTCAACTGCTGTCTACCGATTTTTATTCTCCAAAATGAGTAAGTCTTCTTTCTTATTCTTTCTTCTTTGTTTTTCATGTGATTCTTCCTTCTTCTTTTTTGTTTAGTTTTTCCTTTGGGTTTTAATTTAAATTTTGTATTACATGCCAACTTTAGCAGTATGGAAATTTTCTTTATTGTTTATTGACTTTTATTTATGTTTTGTTTTATTTGAAAATTTCCTTTGGTTGATTTTTGAAATACTTGACGTCAAATATATAATATTAAGTATATTGTAAAAAATAAATTTACATAGAAGTATATTATATATACATATGTATATAACTCTATTATATTCTATATAGGCAATAAACATAGTTATATTCACATATATATATTATATAAACATAGGTAAATAATCGTCATATGTTTTGTATTGGTGATAATTTTATTAATTTTGAGATAACCTTACATTATATAGTTATAATGTCATAACATGATCTATCCATTTTATATTTATTGTATGTAATATATAATGTTCAATGGGTTCCTATATATATACTGTGTTATATATTGTACTCATAAATATATATGTTGAGGTATATGATATATACATCAACATGTAATAATTTTATATGTTTGGGATGACATAATACTCCTATAATATTCTCAGATATATATTATATATACCCATGCTATATTCTTAGATATATAATATATATACTCCCTTACGTATGAAGAATGGAACCGTTGATAATGGAAAGAGTTGTCTAGTTTTTAAAATCCATAGATTTTAGGAGGAAAATCATAAAAATCTTTCATTTATTTTATTTCTTATACAAAATTAATGGTGTTTGGAGGGAATGATATAGATTTTAACGTTTATGGAAAGTATTCATATATTTTATTTCGTATATATATATAGAGAGATGAGTAAATGAGTAATGTTCCTCTAGATTTGACTTCTATTTGGCTTGAAAAGTGATAAAGCCAATATTAATAACAAAACGTGTCATTTGTGTAAAATTTAGTTTCAAATATGACATTCATGTAGTTAACCCTAAAAAAAAAAACAAAAACCACCGAAATAATAGACCGAGAATGACAATCTCCATTTTTCATATGGTGGTCATGAACGTGGGCTTTAAAAAAAAAAAAAAGGTCATGAATGTAGACTGTAGAAAGAAAAAAAAGGAGTCATGAATGGCCATTCTCTGTCTCTCTTTTTTTTTTTTTTTTAATAAATACGGCCCATTCTCAATTTCAATATAGGGCCGATAGAATTAAGAATAATTTTATAATTGTCAATTGGTTAAGAAATTACATTTTTAATCCAAAGTTAAAGATTTGGATTCCACTACTCGTTGTTATAACTAAAAATAAGTTAAATTACAAATTTGATTCTTGAACTTTTAAATTTATATCTATTTGATCTATAAACTTTCAGCTGTATATCTAATAAATCATTGAACTTTAAAAAGTATATAATATTCAACATTTTATTTATAATTTATGGACCTTGATAAAAACAATATTGAAAGTTTAGAGTTTTATTATAGATAAGTTAAATTTTTAAAATTATATAAAAATCTATTTGACACGACTTTTAAAGATCATGAATCTTTTAGATACTTGTTTGAAAATTTAGAGACTGAACTTATAATTTAACTTTAAAATATTTCATTTTTATTATCTTGATTGAGACAGTAGACAGTGAGAATAAGGAGAGAATTATATTATATATATATATAAACAAGGGAATAAACATATTTCTCCCTCATTTTGGTTCAAACGTGGCGAACTCAATTCAGGGGTAATATCGCCAATCAATTTAAATTCAGTGGAACACATTGCAAAGGTAAATATAATTTTTACTTTCCTATTTCCCCTTAAATTTGATACCCGAATTTGGAATTAACCAAAAAAAAAAAAAGTTGTTAATACGTCAATAAACATAAACTATCGATTACTTTTAGAAGAGCTTTAGTTTTAATTAGACCGTGAATATTAGTTTTGGTTTTTTTTATTTATTTGTTGGGTTCGGCAACAATTAAAGGTATAAGATTTCGAATTTGAATTTTTTGATTGATAGTACATATTAATTATTACTGAACTATGCTCACTTTGGCATCATGAATATTAGTTGAATTAATGTATTTCCCACCTAAAATATTAATAGACTCATTAAATGATTCATACTTTTAGCCAAACTTTGTTAGTTTGATGTTGAGAATATAATATGTTTCCAAAAAAAAAAAGAACAATGAGAATATAATAAAGCTTTACCTTTTCAGAAGAGATGTTATTCTCCTTCAAATGATCAAGAATCATGTTTTTTTTTTTAAAAAAAAAATAATTATGGAAATAATTTAGAATGTTTTCATTCTTCCATTTTTCATTATTCACGATTAAAAGAAAAAAAAAACTGAAGAACATAAGTAATATTTCTTTCTTTTATATATATATATTTTTTAGGAGCTGTAAATTCTTATCTTAAATTGATGAATAATATAATTGTATAAACAATAAAAAGGATTAGGTTTCTAGTTGAGTTTTTTTTTTTTTTTTTAGGTTAACATGATATTATAAAATAAATGAAGGCCTCTGCCTAGATATATATCTTAAGGCCATCGGTTAGGGCTACAACTAACGGAAAGTGGATCTACATGCATCTATGTCTCGGTGCTCCCGAAGTCCACTTCGAAGGTCATTCTCCAACGTAATGTTATGGGGCCTTTTGCCCTTAAGCCCATCATTCATGTAAATTGAAACGTGAGTTTTTTTGTTTTTTTTAGTTGTAGGTAGAAAGATTCAAACCTCTAACCTATTGGTTGATGGTACATGTCTTAACCAGTCGAGTCATGTTTAAGTTAGTAACGGTAACAAGAGTTTGGAGCAAGAAGTTTAATATCATTTTAAGAATGAACAGTTGAGTTTGAAATGACTAATTTCATGATGATATACTATAGCATAGGAAAGTAGTCACTCCAATCATATATCAATTTGAGCATAATTTCACTCGTTAAAGTATTATACATTTGATTAAAATGTCAGATGTTTGAATTTTCACATCCACATATGGTTCAACTCTAAAAAAAGAAAATAAAAGAAAAGAAAAAAGCACTCCAATCATACCACAGATTAATCAAGTCTAGTTTGATCACCAGTTTCTTTTGCCCCATCATACAAGGTGGTGCGGAAGGAAAGAACTTGCCCCCTTAGCTTGCTTTAGACAGTTTATGGGTTTGTTTGAAGGGCAAGACTTGGGTGCTGCCTGGGCAGCACCCAAGTGCTGTGCTGCCCACATCACAGCCATCCATTTTCCAAAAAAAAAAAAAAAAAAACCCAAAAAAAAAAATGGATGGTTGTGATGTGGGAAGCACAGCACTTGGGTGCTGCCCAAGCAACACCCAAGTTTTTTCCTTATTTGAATCGCCGTGAAAAATAGTGGTTTTTAAAAAATGCATTTTTCTATAAAAATAATTTAGAATTAAAACACCCATATATTTTGTTACATTTTATAAAAAGTATTTTTATACACAAGTTTGTTTGATTTATCTACACTCAAAATATTTTTACTAATGTCAAACACACATAAATGACGACAATTAAACACCATGAACTAATAAGTTCAAATTTGTATTTGAAATATTATTACTAGCCTACCATCTCCAACCACAAACTAGAGGGGTTGTCAGTCATCGGAGGTTGTCGTCGGTCGCCAGCGATGGGCGGTAATAGTGTGAGGGTGGGTATTTTTGTCATTTTCATACATCATGAAGATTTGGGATGGGTTCTAAATTAAACACTTAAGAGGTTGTTTGGGGCGTGAGTTATATAACTCGTGTTATAATAACTTGTGAAGTACTATGCACCCCAAACACAAACTATTATAACCTTAGACTAAATAACTCTGCATTTTAAACAATATTATATAATTTCACATACTATTATAACCCACATACTAAAATAACCCATGTTATTATAACATACTCAACGCCCCAAACAAGCCCTTAAAAACCATTTTTCTAAAAGTTGATTTCAAGTGTTTAATTCAAAATAGCTTATTTCTCAAACTTATTTTTTAAAAAGTCATTTTGAGTGGTTGTTAAACACTACAATTTTTATTATTTCAAAAGTAAACACTTGAAAATTAAACCAAATGGACCCTAAATATTGAGTCTAATAGGTTTATGGATTTGAAAGGTATCTAATAAGTGTTTCTAACTTTAAATTTTGTATTTAATAGATTCTTAATCCATCAAACAACTAGATATGCAATTGAAAACTTAGGGCTTTATTAGACACGACATTTAATTATCAGTGTAAAATATTTGATTAGATAAAAATTGAAAGTTTAGGAACTTATTATATATTTTTTAAAATTTATTAAACTATGAGACACAATTCTAAAAGTTTATGCCCCGTTTGATAACCATTTGGTTTTTAAAAATTAAGCCTATAAATACTACTCTCACCTATGGTTTTACTTGTTTTGTCATATACTTTTTGCCTATGTTTTCAAAAACCAAGCCATGTTTTGAAAACTAAAAAAAATAGTTTTCAAAAACTTGTTTTTGTTTTTAGAATTTGACTAAGAATTTAAATACTTCCTTAAGGGAAATGAAAACCATTGTAGAGAAATTGGGAGAAAACAAGCTTAATTTTCAAAAACCAAAAACTAAAAACCAAATGGTTATCAAACGGGGCCTTAAGGATCAAACTTGAAGCTAATACCCCATTTGATAATCATTTGGTTTTTGAAAATTGAACTTGTTTTCTCATAATTTCTCTACAATATGTTTCATATCTCATAAGAAAACATTTGAATTCTTAGCCAAATTTCAAAAACAAAAACAAGTTTTAAAAAACTACGGCCCCGTTTGATAACCATTTGGTTTTTGGTTTTTGGAAATTAAACTTGTTTTCTCCCAATTTCTCTACAATGGTTTTCATCTCCATTAAGGAAGCATTTGAATTCTTAGCCAAATTCTAAAAACAAAAACAAGTTTTTGAAAACTACTTTTTTTAGTTTTCAAAACAAGGCTTGGTTTTTGAAAACATCGGTAAAAAGTAGATGACAAAACAAGTAAAACCATAGATGAGAATAGTATTTATAGGCTTAATTTTCAAAAACCAAAAACCAAAAATCAAATGGTTATCAAACGGGGCCTACATTTTTTAGTTTTCAAAACTTAGCTTAGTTTTTAAGAATACATTTAAAAAGTAAATAACAAAGCAAGTAGGTTTAATTTTTAAAAATCAAAAATCAAAAACCAAAAACCAAAAATCAAATGGTTATCAAACGAGATCTAACTATTTGGTTTTTAGTTTTTGATTTTTGAAAATTGTACTTGTTTTCTTATCATTTATATATAATAGATGTTGTATTTCTTAAGAAAACATTTGAATTATTTGCCAAATAAAAAAAAATTGATTATTTTTTTTTATTTTTTTTATTTTTTTTTTTTGTTTTCAAGACTTGACTTGGTTTTTGAAAACATATGTAAAAAGTGGATAACAAAACAAGAAAACTTCTAGGTAGAAGTAGTATTTATAGGATTCATTTTTAAAAACCAAAAATAAAAAATCGAATAATTATTAAATGGGGCCTAAATCATTTTATATGATAATTACTTGTTTATTTATTATATATTAGTATTATGTCATTTTAATGGAGGAAAATAGAAGAAACTATCGTTGACAAAAAAGCAAAAAAGTTAAGGCCTCGTTTGATAACCATTTGATTTCTTGTTTTTGGTTTTTGAAAATTGTGTTTGTTTTCTCACAATTTATCTACAATAGTTTTCATCTTCTCTATAATGATTTTCATAGTTCTTATGAAAACATCTGAGTTTTTAGGCAAATTTCAAAAACAAAAACCAATGTGGAAAACTACTTTTTTAATTTTCAAACTTAGCTGGATTTTTGAAAATGTATGTGAGAAGTAGATAGAAAAACATGGGAACTCATAGGTAGAAGTAGTATTTATAGACTTAATTTTCAAAAATCAAAAACAAAAAACTAAATGGTTATTAAACGATGCCTAAATTATGCATGATATTTTGGAATTTGGGGGCAAGTTTCGATTATGGTACTAGATTTTGAAATTTTCATTTTAACTATTGAATTTTGAAATTATTTAAAAAAAAGTTTGTGAAGAGGCTTTTTTTTTTTTTTTTTTTTTTTGTTTTCATTAAAGTGATGGATGGACATTGACTGACAAGTAATGTATAAAATTTGGAAGTCATACATAACATCATTCATGTAAAATGTCATAGTAGTTTAAGTGTAAAATATGATTTTGTGAATGATATTCTCTTTTCGATGATGTCCGTGATATTTTATGAATTAAAATGAACAATAATAATAATCTTAATATCTTATATAGTTGAAATTGAGTTATAAATGATGGCACATGTACATTTCAATCGTTACACATCAATTGTCACACAAATTTTCATACTCATTTTAACGAAAAAAACTCTTAACATTTTTTTGGAACAACTTTAAAATTAATTGGTGAAATTAAAACTTATGAACGTTGATTGAGTAATGAAAAACTACCTCAAAATTCAATTTTTTTTAATATAATTTAACAAAAAAATATATTTTTAGTTAAAAAATGTCAAATTATAAATTTAGTCCATGTTGTGTGGAGAAGGTTTTAGAGTTTAACTCTTATAGTTTGATAAACCCTAGAAACTATTTACCAGAGTTTTAATAAATTTTAACTTTTAAAACCGGACTAAATTCTAATTTTATTTAAATCGTAAAGACCAAATTTGTAATTTAAAACAACTTTGGTCAGTGGCATTTTTGAAAATAAACAGCAAAACTGCTCTACTTCCCGAAAAATGAAACCCTAGGTTACCGCCGCAGCCCTTATAAATTTAAAACCCCAAGCAAGCGTTCTTCACTAACTTCGTCCCTGTGCTCTATTGTTCTAAAACCCTAGCGGAAACTATCCTCCGGCGCTCGCTCTCTCGGTGACTGAAATGAGACCTCCTCGAGGTACATACGAGAAACAAGCAGAGCTTGTACTCCTTTTGTTTTTGTTTTTCTCGTTTTGGATTTTGAAAAAGCTCTGTTGAGTACGATGGAGACTAATGTTTGTAACGTAATGTATTGTTCGTCTGTTTATTTCCATTCTTACTACTTACTGAATCTACATCTATAAAATATCGTTGATCGGTTGTTTGATTGTTGGCTCCAGCTCTTCAGTATACTCTGTTTTCCATTCTTTCTTTCTTTTACTTGATATATATTTTGTTCGTTTCGTAGCGCGTTTTTTCACTTTGTATGGGTCGTTAAATTGGAATAAGTTGGATATGTGCAGGCCGCGGTGGTGGTGGTGGATTTAGGGGAAGGGGTGATGGAGGAAGGGGTGATGGAGGTAGGGGTGGTAGAGGCAGAGGCGGCGGTGGAGGTAGAGGCGGCGGTGGAGGCAGAGGTATGCAAAGCCGTGGTGGTGGTCGAGGAGGTGGAAGAGGTCGCGGTGGAGGGAGAGGAGGTGGTATGAAAGGTGGAAGCAAAGTTGTCGTTGAACCCCACAGACACGAAGGTATTTTCATTGCCAAGGGTAAAGAAGATGCTCTTGTCACTAAGAATATGGTCTCTGGTGAATCTGTCTACAACGAGAAGAGAGTATCCGTACAGGTGATTTGCTTCTAGCAGTAATCTTGCCCTTTACATGCTCATGCCTGGATGTTTGTTAGTTTTCAAAGTACACTTATCGAGGTTGAGGGAAACCATGCTGTTTTGGAAAACTTTGATGATGAGTTTTTGATGTACATTGTCCATGAGAAATTCTAGTTGACATTAATACCCCCAAATAGTTTCCCTGGTTCTGGCACGGTAGTTAGTGCTTGTAAATATTCTTGTAATCCTTAGTTAAGTGAATCGTTTATGCATGTTCTATTGTTATAACTTCAATTCATGCAATGTTTGGAAGTATTTGTGCTTGTAAGCTGTCTGCATAGCTAATTGTTTGATGTACTGTCCTCCCAGAATGAAGATGGAACAAAAGTAGAATACAGAGTTTGGAACCCATTCAGGTCTAAGTTGGCTGCTGCTGTTCTTGGTGGTGTTGATGACATATGGATCGTAAGTGCTTTTCACCTCCAATTTGATGTTCTAATCTTTCATCTACTTAACTCTTTTAGTTTGTCTTTTCTTTTATTTATTTTTAATGTGTTAATATATGTAATGTAGAAACCTGGTGCTCGAGTGTTGTATCTCGGTGCTGCTTCAGGAACAACTGTATCTCATGTCTCAGATGTTGTTGGCCCTGTAAGTAGAGTTATTTAGAAATTATTTTTATTAGTTTTCATGAAGTAAAAAGGTTTCTTAACAATTGTTGCTGCGTTGATTTGCAGACTGGTATAGTGTATGCCGTTGAATTCTCCCATAGAAGTGGTAGAGATTTAGTTAACATGGCAAAGAAGCGCACAAATGTTATACCTATCATTGAAGATGCTAGACACCCAGCCAAGTACCGAATGTTGGTTGGTATGGTGGATGTGATATTTTCAGATGTTGCTCAGCCAGATCAGGTTCACACTTTTTTCTTTTTCTGATTTGTCTGTGTTATTCTTGTATGTGAACACCATCAACTTAGCTGAAATTTGATAGAACAGTTCTTTGGTTTATATAATAATTGGAATCTAACTGTTGTTTTTTTGTTGTTTCCCCATATTAACCCCTTTAAAGTGGTATTTAATATATTTAGGCTTTGTTTGCTAACCATTTAGTTTTTGGTTTTTGGAAATTGTGCTTGTTTTCTTATAATTTCTCTACAACGTGTTTCATCCTTCTTAAGAAAACATTTCAATTCTTAGCCAAATTCCAAAGCAAACACTAGTTTTTGAAAACTAGTTTTTTTAGTTTTCAAAATTTGGCTTGGTTAGATAACAAAACATGTAAACCATTGAGAAAAGTAGTATTCTTAGGTTTAATTTTTAAAAATAAAAAATAAAAAACCAAATGGTTACCAAACGGGGCCCTAGCTTTTCATCAACCGTTTTTGGTTGTTATACCACTATTTCATCTTTTTATGCTTAAAGCCTTTTTATCCTTAAATTATTTAGCATATGAAGAATTGCTCGGATTCCCCTTCAAGACTTCTTGAATGATGCAAAACCCGAGTTTCTGATGCATGAAAAAAACTTACTTTTGAATTGGCATCATCTTTTGTTTTTTAATTGCACTGTTTGTCTGATACTAGCAAACTTCTTTTCTTTCAACACTTTTCTTGGTTTTGTTTTCTTTTTCCCATTGTTTATCATCCTATTATATTTCAAATAGACAGTATCAAATCCATTAAAGCTTATTTTTGTTTAGGTTCATCTACTCCTTGTGGTTGGAGTTCTCAATTTGCATCTCTATCATTTTTCTATTTTTTTAAAAATAATTTTCATTTTTCTATTACTCTCATGAAATACTTTTGTCATAATTCATTGCCATTTATTAGTTCTTTGATTTAAACCACATTGTTTTCTTAGCATGTGTAGCAGTAATCTGAATCTGAATTTGAATTTCTGATTCCAGTGCAAGAAATAGTAATCACAATCACCTCTACTTTTTGACAGTTACCCCACCCATCACACCTCTTTTTGTGTTTAGTAGAAGGCCGTGACCTTTGCTGATTACATGAGATCAAAAGGCTTTGTTTATGTAGCTTTATTTATATTTGGATCTTGATGGTAGTTTAATTGCAATCCATTCTGCTCAATGAATATGGTCTTTCTATGCGTAATCTTTCTTATTTCCCCCCAATAATCTCTTACCAAAAAAAGTTCCCCCCAATAATCATTCTATTATTTGCAGTTATTTATTTATTTATGATAATGATCCCTATGGATCAGTTCAGTTTTGGAGGTTTAGATTCTAGAGTCGACCGTAGAGTTGCAAGAAAAACGAAGAAAAGAACAAGAATCTACTATCTTATTTAGATCATCTTTGTTTGGATAATGAGATATAATGGGATTGTGCCTTAAATCTTTAGCTCTTTCACCATTTCAATTCAGATTTATTTTCACTAATAATTTGATTCTTACTTCTGGTCAGGTATATTTGCTATTGAACATAGTGCTATGTATCTTATCACGTTTTTACCTTTTAGGCTCTTCCACTTTGCTAAGCATGTGATGAATTACTCGGATTCCCCTTCAAGACATCTTGAATGATGCACAACCCGAGTTTCTGATGCGTCCAAGAATATCATGCTTTTATTAAACCTTTCATCAGTTAGCCATTTTTGCATTCTTGCTCGGCCAATTCTTTAAACCTATGAACTTGTCTGCATCTTCTTACATTGATCTCTTGACTTTTTCAACGCAGGCAAGAATTTTGGCACTTAATGCATCATATTTTCTCAAAGCCGGTGGCCATTTTGTTATATCAATCAAGGTGAGTCCGTTTCCATTTTGTTAAAGACGAAAGACGGCATAATCCATGAATAGATGATGATGTATTTCATATCGAACTTTTTGCAGGCCAACTGTATCGACTCGACCGTTCCAGCAGAGGCAGTGTTTGCGAGTGAAGTGAATAAGCTAAAGGCAGACCAGTTCAAACCCACTGAGCAAGTGACTCTTGAGCCATTCGAGCGAGACCATGCTTGTGTTGTTGGTATCTATCGTGCGCCGAAGAAACAGAAGCCCACTGCTTAGACAGTTCATAGCTGTAGTTTATCCATGTTTCTTATGCTAGCTTGTAGACGAGATCATTTAAAAAACCAATATGCGAGTGAGCTTTGTTTTTCATAATTTTGGTGATTAATGGAGGACAGAAATGCTGCGTTTTTTTTACTGTATTTTATTTCTATCTGTTTGAAGTTTAAGAATTGGTCTTTTATTATAGTCACATTTATAATCAGAGTTTTTCAAACCAAAACTGCAATTTCATGATGTCTCATTCTAGACATGAGTTTTTTCTACGCAAAATTCGAATTGTTTTGTTTGTTTTTGTTTTTTTTAAAAATTTTTAATTTCAATTGTTTGATGAAACATTTTTTCTCGGAGGTAACAAGCATATAAATTCGTTAGAAGGATAAAGATGTTTCTGGAAATATGTTCTGATTACTCATTTAAATTTTGTTATGTATAAAGTATTCAAAATTTTATTACTGAAATAATAAGTTTAATAAAGAACTAATATAGCCCTATGAAGAGATGATGTGCATTTATAATCTTTGGCTATGAGACAATGTACCAATTATCACTATATGGTTCGATCTCCTCTAATTATAAAAGGGTATGTATTTCGCTATTTTGTTTTTCTTTTTGTCATTTATTTTGGCCGTTAAACAAATTAAAATGGTAGAAAGTAGTGGAGATGGGAATGATATATTCTCTACTTCCATTATTAATTATTAATATTCTCTACTTTTCTTTAAATTAAAAATCAAAGAGTCTAACTTTCAAAACTGAAGTATAATACTTTAATTATGTTTTTTTTGACAAAAAAATGTTATTATATATTGCCAGAGATATATTATAACCTCAATTTAAAGGAGAAAAATAGGAATGATATATTTATAGAGATGGAGAAAATTATACTTAAGAAAACAATTTTTGTGTAAGTATATTTATAAACCCGATAATTTACCTAAAAAAAAACTCGATAATTGATCGGTAAATAGTACTTATATATTTTTAGAGATGTAGGTTGTAGGGAGCAAATTATACTAAAGAGAAAGGGAAATTTATCTGCCAGTTTTTTATTTAAATTAATGAAGAATAAGAAAAACATATTATTTTTGTCAGAAGTGGGATTTGAACCCACGCCCTCTCACGAGGACCAGAACTTGAGTCTGGCGCCTTAGACCACTCGGCCATCCTGACTTTTGTTTGAAAAGAGGAAAAACAATTTATCCATACTATTAACAACGTTTTTTATCCTATACTTTTTTTTAGAACAATCCTCTCTCTGTCTCTATATATATTGAGTTCTCCTATACTTCTACCATATTGTCAATATATATATATATATATATATACCCAAAGAATGTATGATGGAATACTGTTTCTACTCTATATTATTATTGAAAAGGTATCCTATTTAATTATTTTCCTACCACTATAAATCATTAGATAATCTTTTTAGTTTTTATTGAAGTAAAAAAAAATTCTTTATTTCTCATGGAAAATTAATTTAGAATAAAAAAAGAATTACTTTTTCCATGTTAAAAACAATTCCTAAAATTCTGTCAACGGTCATTTTACCGTAAAAGAAAAAAACTTATGGTATTTAAAGTAATAATGTACTCAAACGAAGGGTATTAATGTAAAAGCATTGGAAAAGAAAAGTTACCGTTGGAGACTCGTTGCCGGTATTTAAGTAGGGTGTCGTTCAAGGACTCCCAATTTTGCAACGAACTAAAAACTCGAAGAAATCGCTAGAAGTTTTTCCAGTAGAAATTCAAGAAAGTCGAGAGGAAGATCACAAGGGATAAATAAGAGGTTGTAAAATCTTCCTAACTGTGAGTTTCTCCCTGAACTCTGCCACTTGAGGCTTTTGTTTTTTCATGGAAATTTCAAATATCAATTTCTCTCGCATGTCGAATATTTTTTGTTTTCTTTGATTACTGTATGTTCCCGAGTTTAACTGTGAAACAGATGAACAGCAAGAAATTGATGAAAAGTGATAAACAAAATTTTAGGGTTTTGTTTGGACAAAGTTGGAAATTTATTATCCTTTCTTTTTACCTATGTCGTCGATAGATGATGAAATGAGAAACTGGAGAAATTTCATACGGTAAATCCGATGTCTAGAATTTCATAATGTAAATTAGGGCTTGTTCTGTTTGTACTTTTTTCTTCCTGCGGGAACTGTGATTCTCTGTTTTTGAGATTGCTAAGGGATGATCTGAAATTAGGAAAGATTTTCATTGCACATTGAGAATGAAAATTAAGGAAAAGGGATAGGCAATATCATGCATAATCGGATGATTTTCATTTCGTAACCTTG
Source organism: Trichosanthes truncata (assembly GCA_033996785.1). NCBI lineage: Eukaryota > Viridiplantae > Streptophyta > Magnoliopsida > Cucurbitales > Cucurbitaceae > Trichosanthes > Trichosanthes truncata. Next base: position 90,551,485 of record JAWPNB010000003.1, read on the forward strand.
AATTACGTACGAATTTGCAAAGGAATGATTACTGACTATTTACCAACATGGATATTCAGTTTTTTTCTGTGTTACTTGAGTCCTTGTGCTATTATTATAACGGGTCAACATGTAGCATGTAAACTTTTTGCCTTGATTTCATCGCTAAATTTCATACTCGGTTCCATTTTTCCATTCGCAGGATAGAATAAACATTCTTGCAGTATTAACAACATGGCAATGACATTGCAAAATGGTGGTCTTATTCAGGACGAGAATCACAACGTTCACTATAATGGTTGGAGTTAAAGCTTTCTTCTTGAATTTGCAGTAGCTTTGGTTCATTCCAAACAATTTGGCTGATCTGGTTTAACATTGTTATTTGCATCACAGGACCCTCCGTTGCAGGGAAGGCGAATGCCATCAATTCGCAAAGAAAAAGTGGGCGAAAGCCTCTTGGCGATCTATCAAATTCAAGAAAGCCAGTCTTAAACCAGCCATCAAAATGGCAGAACACAAAGAATCTCACGTTTATTGATGAAGAAACTGGTGCAGGAAAAAAGAAAAACATACTGAAGGGATCTGAGAGGGTGCAGCAGAAGGGTACTCGAAAAGTACTTTCAGATATTTCAAACTCTGGGAACCCAAACCTGCAAGAGGCATCAAAGAAGAAGCAGAACTTGAAGTTGAGCACTGTAAGGGAAGAATCGCTACATCGCAATGCTATTTTTGAGGAGCGCTTCCTGCACAATCATCAAGAATGCATTAAAGCAAAAAATTGCGCTATGGAAAAGGATCAATTTCTAAGCATCGTTGGACTTGGTATGGTTGTAAAGTTTGACATCTAACTGGAAAGCCTACATTTGTTTGATGTTTCTTATAATTTTTATTCACATCTTTTGTTTTTTCTTGTCATTTAGATCTCCCCAAAGAGTTGAAGATATCCACTAGAAAGGTCAGTTTTTTTCGAATCTTTCCCCCTTATTTGTTGTTCTATGGTCTTCTGGAGCAAAACGTAAACAGTTGCATTTTTTGGGTTTCAGCCTAATAGTCCATTGAAGCTCAAGGAGATGGTGGAATGGGCAGTTGTCGATCAATCTCCGAAGAAGTTGTGTCTGTTTGGAAGGAGAAGGCTTGACTCATCACCGCCTTGCAAATCCCCAAAATCACCTTCAGTGGACCCCTTTTCTCTCTGGAAGGACAACGACAGTATCAATTTCACATTGATAAAGACCCCATAAGCGCATCCAAAGCCTTTGCTTTCATCTGGAAAGATTGGTAATGTTCTCTGTTTTGGTTGAGATGAAGATTGTAGAATTCTCTATGGATGCTAAAGGTTGTTGGTTTTGGAAAGAATTGTAGTAGATTCTATGGATGCTAGAGGTTGTTTAAACCTGGAAAGATTGTAGTTGAAATGTTCTGTGTTTTGATTGAGATGAAGATTTGATATCATCTCTAATATTCTTTTTTTTGAAGGTCATCTGGAAAGATTGTAATGGAAATGATCTTTGTTTGATTGAGAATGAAGGTTTGATATCATCTCTAGAGTATTCTTTCTTTTGAAGGTCATCTGGAAAGATTGTAGTGGAAATGATCTTTGTTTGATTGAGATGAAGGTTGTTTTCATCTCTAAGATTCTATAAGATTCTGTATCTGTTCCTTTTGGTTTCGTGTTCTGTACATATTACTTAACCAGTTTTGAAATTTTTTCATTCCAACATCATCATGTCTTTCTTTTGATTGTGATGATGAAGATTGTTCTCATCTCTAAGATTCTTTTGGTTTAGTTCTGTACATAACACTTGCTAGTTTTGAAATTTTGTCATTTCATATTTGTGTGTTATACGGAAATTCCATTATACCTCAGATTATGTAATTTATGTTGTACCCTTTTCTATATAGGATTGGCATAATAAGAGATTAAAATTGCAAAAATATCAGTTTAATTAAAGCCCCGTTTGAATAACCGTTTGGTTTTTTAAAATTGTGTTTGTTTTAAACTAATTTATCTACAATGGTTTTCAACTTCTCTTTACAATGGTGTTTCTACATTTCTTAAGGAAACATTTGAGTTTCTAGCCAAATTACAAAAACGAAAAAAAGTTTTTGAAAACTATTTTTTTTACTTTTCAAAACTTAGCTTGATTTTTGAAAACATATATAAAAAATAGATAAGAAAACATGAAAACCCATAGATAGAAGTAGTATTTATATAGGTTTAGTTTTAAAAAAACAAAAAACCAAAAACCATGGTTATGATAATGGGGCTAAGTTATGAATATGCCAAATGCATATATTCTTCTATAATGGTAGAGTTATAATACCTTAAGTTATGAACGGGCGTTGTAAAAAAGTTATGCCACCATCATTTTGTATTATTTTTTAGTTCAACAACATACATCAAAAAAAAAAAAAAAAAGTTGGAAGTGAAAATTTGAATCTTTGACCTATCGATGATGCAATAACTACGTTATGTTTAGTTGGTGCTATTTGAAAATTTTCTATCCAAATGAAATGAAACAAAGTAGGATTAGAAAATGATCCATAAAATGTGGTGGGAATTTAAGATATGAGGTTTAAAATTCAGAATATGTATTTTGAATTATAAAAAAGGAAATAAGTATGGTTCATTAAAGGAGATATATTAAGAAAGAATCATTTCATATTTAAAAATAAGGGGAAAAAATCAATTTTTTTTTTTTAGTTTGAAAAAAAATCAATTGAACTTGTCAAGTTGTATCAATTTTAACCATAAACTTTTAATTTCATCAAATTTGCATCTCAAACAAATAAATGTTGGAATTTTAACCTCAAACTTTAAAAAGTATTGCAATTTTAACCTTCTAATAAGTTTTCGCTCTAAATATTGCTAAAAGAAGTTGTTTTCTTATGCATTCAATGAATCATAAAACATATATACAATATGAAATTGATAAAATTTTAGAGAAATAAGACATTAGAGTTTTTTTTTTGTTTTTTAAATGAATGAATTATGGCAAAGGTATTGGTCAAACTTTGTTTTGCGAAATTAATGAATTTATGAAGATTTTTACACATTTTTTTTTGTTAACATTGGTGGGCGAATTAATGGAATTTGAACAGAAGGTAACAATTACAAAAATTATTTAAGTTCGGGGCCTAATTTGATGAAATTGAAAGTTTAGTGTCCAAATTGATACAACTTGAAGTTTAGGGTCAAATTTGAGTTTTCCCTAAAAATAGAAATTCTGCAATCAACCATAAAAGGAAAAGTATATAAAAATAAAATAATAATAGAATGTAGGGTAAAATACAGTTGTAGTCCATGAAATTTGAACTTAGTTTCTATTGGTCATTGGGTTTTTAAAACTAACACTTATGGTCCTTAAGATTTAAATTTTGTTTCTATCCTATTTCAAAAAAAAAAAAATTTGTTTCTATTTGGGAGCTTTCAAATGTGATAGGTTGGGTTTCCAAATTTTGAATTTGATTTTCTAATTAGTCCATGAAGTATGAACATTATTTCTAAATGGTCCTTAGTAAAGTTGACGTTAATTAACCTAATGGAATGATGATGTGGTAGTTAACGTAAGCTAACTAGATTTTGATGATATATATATATATTTTAAATGAGTTGAATTTTTTTTATATACATTTTATTTTTATACTCATGGACCAATTACAAATTAGTTTCAAATTTTAAGGACAAATTAAAAATCAAATTCAAATCTTGAAGACCAAACGTGTCACTTTTGAAATTTTAAAGATTAAATAAAAACTAAATTCAAATCTTAAGAACTAAAAGTGTTAGTTTTGAAAACTTAAGAACAGAATAAAAATTAAGTTTAAATTTGAAGGATTAAAAGTGTATTTTACCCATAAATGTAACAAGATAAGATTTGTAGATATTTTATAGAAAAAAATCCATTTATATTATATGATTATATCTCACTCAAAACGTAAAAATGAGAAGCAGGCCCATTGGGCCATTTTAGGAAGCCCACTGATGAAAATGGTAGAAGATGATCATCATCAATCACGCACGATGAACGGTGGAAAAGTCGAAAGCACCGTATTTGGCAACGCTGAATTGCTTATGGCCAAACCTCATCTCCCTCTCGGCTTGCACTTCGCGGCCTCCCAGAAAGCTTCATACTTCAAACACCTCCGAAGAAATGGTAGTTTCTCTGAGACTACCTTCGCTCTCCTCTTTGCTTTCCCCAGCCTCCCCTTTCTCCTTCTCCAGGCGAGCTCTGGGGATTTCATGGCGGCAGCAACGCCCGTTCCGGTTGCCGCTGCTCGCTTCTGGATTCTCTGTGCGAAGTTCGACAACCGGGACCGAAATCCGTGTCGACAACTCGAAGAATCGAGTTCCCGAAGGAGCTATCACGCCTCGGTCGCAGGACTTCAATGCTTGGTATTTGGATGTTATTGCCAACGCTGAGCTCGCGGATTATGGCCCTGTTCGAGGTACCATGGTTATTCGTCCCTATGGCTACGCCATATGGGAAGCTATACAGGTCGTGGAAACTATATTCTCTGTTTATTTTGACTGGAACATTCGAGCTTTTGTTGTATGTATATTCAGATGATGATTCTTTCTGCAGGAATATTTGAATGTTAAGTTCAAGGAGACCGGTCACGAGAATGCGTACTTTCCGCAGGTGTGGCTCTGGCGTATTTAAGAGTGCTAATATGAATGAGTATATGCTGGAAATGTAAATGATGAAATCTTTGATTTTGACTCCAGTTTATACCATACTCATTCATTGAGAAAGAAGCCAGTCATGTCGAGGGGTTTAGTCCGGAGTTGGCTCTTGTAACCATTGGAGGAGGGAAAGAACTTGAAGAAAAGCTTGTGGTACGTAGACTTAGCAAAGCTATTGGCCCTTTTCCAGTTTTTCATTACTCATTAGAAATATTAACCCTATTATATTTGGTACTTTGCATTGGGTAAATTGGAAATGGATATTAGTCCTCAATAACGGTGACCTGAGGTTTGGTTTTGATTGTTGGGTTGCCTGAGGCTTTGGCAGGTTCGACCGACGAGTGAAACCATTGTGAACCACATGTTTACTCAGTGGATTCATAGTTACCGTGATCTTCCTTTGATGATTAATCAGGTTCGATGATTTGCCACATTATGAAAAGTCTTCCATTATCTTTGGCTTTTATGTTATCCTTATTCACTACCTATTCTTTTGTGCATTTGGTGTAGTGGGCGAATGTTACTAGATGGGAGATGCGGACGAAACCATTTGTAAGAACTCTTGAATTTCTGTGGCAGGAGGGTCATACTGCTCATGCCAGTCCAGAAGAAGCAGAAAAAGAGGTATATCTGATGCATCATGCATCCAAGACTACTTTGTGTCGCTTTTATTTTTATTTTTTATCATATCCTTTTCAGTTAAGGACTTTGATGCTGCATTGCAGGCTATTCAGATGATTGACGTATATACAAAATTTGCTTATGAGCAAGCGGCAATACCTGTTATTGCAGGTCGAAAATCAAAGGTGGAGACATTTGCTGGTGCGGACAAGACCTATACAATAGAGGCCATGATGGGGGATCGAAAAGCACTGCAGGCAGGAACCAGCCACAACCTTGGGCAGAACTTTTCTCGTGCTTTTGGAACACAGGTATTTTGGCAAATCAATGAAATTTCTTCCGACTTAAATGAATCTGTTATAATAGTTGAGATATATTTTTTATTCCATTGTAGTACATGCACGATTCTTGTTCCTGTTGCACTTTGGCCTCAAATTGATTTCTAAATTCTGTTTGGTTTGACATTATTATATTTTTTCATGAAATAGAAAACGAGTGATGTCGCTCTCTAGCTGCTTGCTTCCTCCTGTCTTTCTTGTTGCTACGGTTTTACGACTCTCTTCCTTCAACCATGTATCCCTTTCTGTCTAACCCTCTTTCCCGTCTCAACGAAAATGGATAAGAAATCAGTAAAGATCGAAAACAAGGTATTTTCATGCACGTATGATAAAGAAAAAGGGGGTAGGTTTGTAAAAATATCCGAAAAGCATATTAGACGACTCTTTGAAATAGTGATTGAAGAAATTGCAGTGGTATGGATAGTTGATTGTTTGGAAGACCTTTTGTTGGCTCCTCAAACGCAGAAATTCTTCAGAAAAACAACTTGCAATGGGGGGTTTTATATGGATCCAGAAAACAACGAACAAAAGGGGAAGCTTTGTAGAGATTACAAAGGTGCAGAGCTCTGGCGGTAAAAGGAATATTGTGATCCCTTCCGATGAAGAATACAAAGGATGGTCAGCCTTTCGATCTTGTCTTCTCGATTTTTTGAAAGGAAAGGAGGTAGAGAAGGTTTACAAGAAAGGAGAATCATTACCAACAGTGGCAAAGATTTTCATTTGCGGATGCGGTGAAGAACGGTGCTAAGAAAGTTGAAAAAGAAGAGAAAACCCAAAGATTGGGTCATGGCAATCTATGGAGTATGAGGAAAGAAGTCGGGTGTACGGATGTGCAAAAGCTTTGTTGGGAGCAAACTGTTGTGGTCACACGAAGAGATTTTCACGATGGTTGGGGAAGAATCTTGGAGATATTACAGAATCAGCTTCACAACTCTTTCATTATCAACCCTTTCCAACTTGACAAGGCCCTCCTCAAATGTCCCTCATCAGAAATGGCACGACTCCTTGCCACAAACAGAGGGTGGGTGACGTTTGGGCCATTGACTTTAAAACTTGAAATATGGAATCCTCAGAAACATGGACACATTAATGTGGTTCCCTCGTATGGGGATTAGGTGAAGGTGAGAAACATTCCTTTACATTTATGGAGTATGGAAACGTTTAAGGCGATTGAAAATGCTCTTGGGGGCTTTCTGGATTATGCTAATATTAACTCCTGCCTCATTGATTGTCTGGATGTGGCAATAAAGATCAAAGGCAATTATTGTGGTTTCATTCCTTCAGAAATCAAAATAGTGGATGGTTTTCAGTCGTTTCAGGCTCAGGTGGTGTCTTTTGAAGATGGAAACCTCTTAATCGGAAAAGTCATAGGCACCCATGGAGGCTTCTCACTGGAATCTGCTCATGCTTTTTTCCAAGGTAACAAGGGGTCAGGCCCAAATCCCGTGGATATTTGGAGGGTTCAAGATGGCTTCAGTTGTCCAGTGGTTAATATTTGGTACCCTGTTCTCTTGGGAAATCAACCCACAGGCGGCGACATTTACAATTTTCAAAACCCCCAAACGGGCAACAAAGAAGCTGACATGATTGAAAGTACAAGGCAACAGCCTAATCAGACAAAAAGCATATGTAAGATAGTGGACCCCATGAAACAGAAAGGGCAGAAGCCAATTTCCCCTCCTCCTGTCTATAATGAAATGGGCCCAACTAAGAATGATGGGCATTTGTTTTGCAAACCTCCCGTCGGTAAAAAAGGAAAAAAAGATAAAAGAAAATTTGTTTCCTTTTCAAATGATAACCAAACCATGCTTTTTCAGAGAAAAGGAGTCATTTTTTTTACGGATGATGCGCAGGAAAATGAACAGGGCAGAGGAAAAGATTTTGATCTGATTTATGATTCTTCTGGGCTTAGTATAAGTAGCAGAGAGGAAGACGAGATGGTAGAAGAAACTATGGTGGAGGAAGAGAGAGGGGACCCACCAATTGATTACCATAACTGCTTTTTGGAAGTGCCTCAATCGGTAGAAAATATTAATCAATTAGGACAAGAGTTAATTCCTATATCCTTGCAAGAGGTAAACCCTTTAGAGATGGAAATTGCAAATGAAGGAAGCGACATAGGGGGATGATGAAGAAGACGAGGCTGGAAAGGCCGAACCACCGTTCACAAAAAAGATGATTAGATCCTTGAAGAGATTTAATATGTGCATCAGACCAATCTCAAACAAAGGCAGTGCGTCTGTGAAGAAAAAATCCGGAGAAATCACTAGTTTTATTAGATCTCTTGAAAAGGAAGTTGAGGCAGAGGAATTTGGTTTAGATGAGGGCCACTCGGTTGATCCATGAAGATTTTATCTTGGAACGTAAAAGGGCTGGGAGCTCCTCCCAAAAGAGCTCTAGTTAAATCTTTGTTGACAAAGGCAAACCCAGACATCGTCATTCTTCAGGAGACGAAATTAGAAGCTTTTAATAGAAATTTGGTTAAGTCCATTTGGAGTTCGAGGCACATTGGGTGGACGGCTCTGGGCTCTGTGGGTTCGGCTGGTGGTGTGATTATTATGTGGAATCAGAGTGTAATCCAGGTACATGACTGTTTTAGGTTCCTTTTCTACCTCTATGCTTATGACTTTTAAAGGTAGCTTCAGGGGTTGGGTGACAGGGGTTTATGGGCCTTCTTCGTATAAAGGGAGGGATGTCTTTTGGCAAGAAATTGCAGATCTTAGTGGCCTATGTTCCGATTGCTGGTGCCTCGATGGAGATTTCAATGTGGTGAGGACAATCGTCGAGAAGTCAAATGGAGGAAGAGTCACTAAGAGCATGATAAATTTCAATTTGTTAATAGAGGAGATAGATATGGTAGATATTCCTTTGAAGAATGGGTTGTTTACGTGGTCGGACTTTAGGGATCATCCTACTGCTACGCGTATTGACAGATTTTTTCTATCCCGTGGTTGGATTGAGGCCTTTAAGAAGTGGAGATGATTAGACTCTCTAGAACAACGTCTGACCATTTTCCGTTGCAGATGAACTTGGGAAATCAAAAATGGGGGCCGTCCCCCTTCCGTTTTGAAAATATGTGGCTGGAGTTTCCTCAATTCTTGACTAATATGGAATCTTGGTGGGACTCTTTAAAACCCAACGGCTGGCCAGGTTTTGTCTTCATGGAAAAGCTAAAAGGCCTAAAGCTTCTGCTGCAAAGTTGGAATAAGGTGACTTTTGGCAATGTGGGAAACCAAATGAAGCAAATTCAAGATAGTATAGATGAGATTGACAGAATGGAAGAAATGGGAGGTATGAATGCTGCTTTAAATAGCCAGAGAACAATCCTTCGAGCTGAGTTTATGAACTTGACTATAAATGAGCAAAGGAGATGGGCCCAAAAATGCAAATTACAGTGGCTTCAAGAGGGAGATGAAAACTCTCATTTTTTTCCATAGATTGGCCTCGGTCAGAAGATCAAAAAATCGAATTTCTATCCTTGAGAAAGAGGATGGAACTATGTTAAGCTCGGATTCAGAAATAGAGCAAGAAATTGTGAGCTTTTTTCTTAAGCTTTATGGCGCTTCGGTAAGGTTTATGGTGGAAGGTATTGAATGGGCAAAAATTGATTCCAATTGGAAGTCTTGGCTTGAAAGACCTTTTGATGAAAATGAGATTCATAAAGCGGTGTGCAATCTGGGGAATCTGAAATCTCCAGGTCTAGATGGTATGACTAATGAGTTTTTTAAAAAGTCTTGGAACATTTTGAAATGTGACTTAGTTGGAGTGTTCCAAGATTTTTTCCAAAACGCTATCATCAATAAACGTACTAACGAGACTTATATTTGCTTGATTCCGAAATAATCGAAGGCGTCGACAGTAGGAGAGTATAGACCTATTAGTTTGATCTCATCTTTGTACAAAATTATTTCGAAGGTTTTAGTCGAAAGACTCAATCTGCTTTTATTGAGGGACGACAAATCCTTGATGCCATCCTAATTGCTTCGGAGACTGTGGGAGAGTGGGAAGCCGAGAAAAAGAAAGGTTTTCTTTTAAAGCTTGATTACGAGAAAGCTTACGATAGGGTGGATTGGGTTTATCTGGATGCCATCTTAGATCAAATGGGCTTTAGCCAAAAGTGGAGGAAGTGGATACATGGATGCCTATCTACGGCAAACTTCTCGATTATGATTAATGGTTGGCCTAGGGGGAAAATCTTTGCTAAAAGGGGTTTAAGACAAGGAGATCCCCTTTCTCCTTTTCTTTTCACATTAATTGGGGATTCCTTTAGCCGCTGATCCATTACTGTTGCCAAAAAAGGCACATCAGGGGTTTCTCAGTTGGAAAAGATGAGGTGGAAATTTCTCACTTGCACTATGCAGATGACACCATCATTTTTTGCCCAGGAGATAGTGGTTTGCTTGAAAACTGGTGGCTGATGATTAATATTTTCCTTCTAGCATCAGGGTTGTCCCTTAACTTGAACAAGACTTCTCTCATTGGCATAAATATTGAGGAAGACATCCTACTGGACAATGTTGGTTCCTTGGGATGTAAAGTGGAAAAGCTGCCCTTTTCTTATTTAGGTATTCCATTGGGAGGCAATTTTCGCAACAAATCTTTTTGGGATCCACTGATAGATAAAGTCCGTAAGAAGATTGATAAGTGGAGTAGTTTAACTTTGTCGAAGGGTGGTAGGCTGACACTTGCACAATCAGTGATTAATAGCCTCCCGTTGTATTACTTCTCCATTTTTAAAGCTCCCAAAGGTGTTATCGATGAGATTGAGAGGATGGCACAAATTTTTTTTTTGGAATGGGGGTTTATCAGAGGGTTCTTGCAATCATCTTGTAAACTGGGGGAAAACTTCCCTTCCTCTTTCTTATGGTGGTTTAGGAATTGGGGCTTTCCAACAGAAAAACAATGGCTTGCTCCTTAAATGGCTATGGCGATTTACCCAAGATGAGAATGCTCTGTGGAAGGCGGTGATTGCTAGTATTTATGGTTTGGATCCCCTTGGGTGGGCCACTCTCCCACCCAAAGGCACAGCCAAGGGGAGACCGTGGTTTGGAATTGCAAAGAATAGTGAGTTATTCTTTCGTTTTTTGGATTTTAAAGCTCGTAGTAGGAGGAGACTAACATTTTGGAAAGATAAGTGGATTGGGGACAACAACCTTGAGGCTACTTTTCCAGACATTTATGGTATTTCTATGAAACAAGAAGCTACAATTGCAGACTGTTGGAATGAGCGAATGAGAGACTGGGACTTGGACCTAAGAAGAGGCCTTTTTGACAGGGAGCTAGAAAGTTGGGTGAATTTAGTTCAGTTGTTGGATGTTGTCTGCCTGGGGGACGATGACGACAAGGCATACGGGTCGCTTGAGAATGATGGTAACTTTTCTTCAAAATGTGCTTTTTTGAAGCTTTCAGAGTCTACCCCTACTCTAAGAACCCCCCTCATCTCGGCAATTTGGAAGTTTCGAATACCAAAGAAAGTAGAAGTTTAAATACGCAAGATCTTCTTCAAAGAAAATGTAGGAATTGGGTCCTCTCTCCTACGGCTTGTAGCCTTTGCCTAAAAAACGACGAGTCTATTGATCACATCTTTTTACACTGCCCTTTTGCTGCTAGTGGGTGGTATGTTCTCTTGTATAGGTTTGATCTTGCTTGCTGCTTGCCCAAGCAAATTGATGGTTGGTTGGTTGAAGCCCTTGAGGGTTGGAGGCTTCCTAAACATGCTAAAATCATTTGGAGTTGTGCAGCTAGAGCACTCCTTTGGCATATTTGGTTGGAAAGGAATCTTCGGATTTTTGAAGATAAGGCCTCGTCTTTTGACTTTTTTTTGTAGAAACGTACAATACATCTTTTTGGTGGTGTTTTAACCATAGAAAATTCTTTTGTAACTACAACCTCTCCATGGTCATGAACAATTGGAACGCTTTTCTCTAGTTTCTTTTGTGGGTGGGGTCCTTCCCCTAGCCCTTAGGCTGTTTTTCCTTTTTCCTATTAATATATTCAAGTTTCTTATAAAAAAAAAAAATTTTGTTTGGTTTGTTAATATGGTTCATAAATGCCCTTTTGAAACATTCAACCAAAACATTATTTGATATGTCTGGCATATTATACTGCACTGTCAATGTGAATTGAGTTACTGAAACATTTACTTGAGTAGTTCACAGATGAAAATGGACAAAGGCAACATGTATGGCAGACATCATGGGCAATTAGTACGCGTTTTGTTGGAGGAATTATTATGACTCATGGAGATGATGGAGGTTTAATGCTTCCACCAAAGCTTGCTCCAATACAGGTATTAATATGAATTTATAATTTTTATTTTGTAGAGTATTACTATCTGTTAATTCTATAGCTTAGGAGCTGAGCAAGATAAAAGTCTCATACACGGTTTTGAATTGAGAGAAAAATGTGAGGAATCCTCTTTTTGACTCTGACTCTCCCACTCTGGTTGTTGTTTTCTTTTTGTTACTTCAAAAGTAGCTGCTTCTGCTTCATTCACTTGAATTTTCGGTTTCATCTAGAAATTTATATAGAATCCTTGAAAAAGACGAAGTATATTTAATGGCAACATGATCTAAAAGTGACTAGAGATTAGGTGCATAACACACTTGTGTCCAACTCCTTGAGAATTGTAGAAATAATTTCTGATAATGCTGGCATGTTTCAGGTTTTTGAGTCCTCCGGTTCATATTATTCCTTTTTAACAAATATCTTTAAATGTGCCTGACTTATATCTAGGTGGTAATCATACCCATCTGGAAGAAGGAGGGTGATAAAGCAGAAGTTCTTAGTGCTGCTTCTTCTGTAAAAGTAAGTCTTCAAACTGCAGGGATAAAGGTTAAACTTGATGAGTCTGAACAGAGAACTCCAGGATGGAAATTCAATTTCTGGGAGATGAAGGTTGGTGCTTAACTCCTTATTGTTGATGATTAAGATCAATCTCCGACAGTTCTATTCCCCTCAGTTTAGGAAAATATTGTCTAAAAAACAAACACTAATGTTAAAATTTTCAGCTTAGATTGGTTATCTGCCAATAGATATTTGTGCTCTCTGTTACAATTTCTGTATTTTTTATGATTATTTTCACAACTTGGAATCTAGTTTGTGAAAAGAATATTCTTCTGTAGTGTCAGTTGGTTGGCTGGCATTTTTCTTTCCAGGATATATGCATGTTGGTTATTGATAGTTTTAAATGTTCCAATTCCCTTTTTATCTCCATGATTTTCACCTAGATCTTGTCTTCCTCCCACTTTGCGTTTGTTGCTATTAACTTGAAATCAAATGTCTGTAACTAGACTTGGATTTGTAGGGCGTTCCTTTGAGAATTGAGATTGGTCCTAAGGATGTTGCTAGTCAAAGTGTGGTCATATCTAGGAGAGATGTTCCTGGAAAGCAAGGGAAAGTTTTTGGGATATCCATGGAACCTTCTATTTTAGAAGCTTATGTGAAAGACTCGTTGGATGAGATCCAATCATCTCTTCTTGAACAAGCAAAAACTTTTCGTGACAGGTGCGTTCTTGTTTTCGTATGTTGGGATGTTTCTTGATAAGTATGTAAATCCACGTTCAATTACATTACGTTTATCCTTTGCAAATTGAAGCAATTGAATTTTGAGTAGCATGCTTCTTGCGAATTGTAGTACAATGTTACATACTAAGTGGTTAAATGTAAATACAGTCTGTTGAATTGTGATCTTCAAGAAAATTGTTCCCATCTTCACCCTCATTTTCTTCCTGTCCCTGCTTCTCCATAAGTTTTTTTCCCCTTCTTTTCACTAGATTCATATAAGAAAAAATTCTCTTAATGTTTCATTATATTTGAAAGGAAAGAAGGGATGGGGAATAAATGGTGTGCTTCATATTGAAGATCCCGCATTGGAAAGATTGGAAGACTTCACATTCTTAATAAGATGCATGAGTTACTCCTCTCATTGTCAATTGGTTTTGAGATGGAACCTCATGTTCTCTAATATGGTATCAGAGCCCATTAAACCAAAATGGGTATTCGGTCCAAAAATTAAAATTGGAATTCGATCTAAGAATGGTGAACCCAAAGAGGTACCATCTTGAGGGGGCATATTGAAGATCCCACATTGGAAAGATTAGGAGACTTCACATTCTTAATAAGATGCATGAGTTACTCTTCTCATTGCCAATTGGTTTTGAGATGGAATCCCATGTTCTCTAATACTTCACAGTTCTCATTTCAGTAATTATCGTGGCAATCATATTCTTAATAAAAATTGGAAGTCATAAATAGTGGCTTAATGCATTATGTGCGTTTTTTCATCTGAAACAAATAAAATTGTGGTTATCTGATAGCATGATTAATTCTGTGTAACAGTGGATCGGCTTTAAGGCTGTATTGGGACTGAAATGTTTTTTAACATACTTTTGATAATTATTTTATCGTAGTATATGAAAAACCTGCATTTCTCGCCCTTTTCATAAGATAAACATTATTTTGTTAACGACCTCCTTTTTGCAGTAACATTGTGGATGTGAGTTCATATAATGAACTTAAAGAGGCAATCTCCCAGGGGAAATGGGCTAGGGGTCCATGGTCAGCTAGGTATGCTTATTTTCATTTCTTGGGATTTGTAGATATATTTTTTAATTTTGTATGTTTGTGCACTATTTTGCTTGCTTCTGTATGGTCTTCATCGTTTTTGCAGTGACAAAGATGAATTGAAAGTTAAAGAAGAAACAGGAGCAACAATTAGGTGCTTTCCTTTTGAACAGACACAAGGGCCTAAAACATGCTTGATGACCGGTAACGCTGCTGAGGAAGTTGCCATTTTTGCAAAGTCGTACTGAGATATAATTTCAAGGCATGACTTAAAAGCCACCAAGTCTTATTCTTTTGGCCCTTTAATCACATTGTGCACTCTCTTTAAGGTCATGTTAAATTTTCCCGAAAGGGAGCCTCTATCAACTCTTCCAAGGCAAAGGCTCTAGCTACCTGGTTAGCATTGGCATTTATCTTCTGAAGTTGGACGTGTTTTGTTCTCTGCCTGCCTAATTCTTTTGTTTGGTGGTTCAATCCTTCATTTTTGGAGCAGTATTTAGACGATGGATTATGTATGGATTAACAATCTCGTTAAAGCATAACTTAGTTTTTGTCTCTGTTTCATGTTCTTAGTTTTTACTTTTTGTCTCTGTTTCATGTTTCATAACATGAGCTTGCTATTTCGGTTTTAAGATGGTCGTGCAAACTACCTACTGTAGTGTTATTTTGTTGGATATTTGACCCTTTTGTAATTTTGCGATTTCTTCTGTCCAAGGAAACAATTTAGTATTAGAATAAAAAAGTTATTTGTTTGTATTCTCACTCGAATTTGGCACAAATGTAATTCCTAGAATTTTTGGATTGCAATGTATTCCTGTACATTGGCTCACTTGAATGGACACAAGAAAAGACAGAAAACAAGAGCATGAACTTCTAATTAGAGACTTCATATTTCCAACATGGTCATTTACGGTAATGATTCAGGTTCACACTTTAAATTATGCTTTGTACTTCCAAATTTTTACAAGATGAAGCTCATAGAGTGAAAATTTAAATTATCTGCATAAGCAGATGAACAGATTTTTGCTACGTCATGCCGCATCCCAGTTGGGCCACTGACCAAAACTCCAATATCTGATCCTTTGCAGTCCAACAGAATTTCTGCATTGCAAAACATATTATCATATATCATTGATGTTCTCAGTTGCTATATATCTATGATGTGCTTTTTGTTGTACAAAGGCAGCAAAACTTA
Source organism: Trichosanthes truncata (assembly GCA_033996785.1). Classification (NCBI taxonomy): domain Eukaryota; kingdom Viridiplantae; phylum Streptophyta; class Magnoliopsida; order Cucurbitales; family Cucurbitaceae; genus Trichosanthes; species Trichosanthes truncata. Next base: position 90,566,870 of record JAWPNB010000003.1, read on the forward strand.
CTCTTGAGATCAGGCCTGCCCCCATAATGGATACTGGTTGCTTGAACAAGTGATTGACATGGAAGGCTCTCGAGCTCTCTCTCACCGCCATAGATCCATGACCCAGGTGATGTTTTTGGTGATTGAACATTGATAACTCGAGTTTGTTTGCCATTTGAAGCATTTGTTTTCCTTTGCCACAGAAAGGCAAAGCTAGAAGATATGCAAATACAAGCAAGTGCTAAGAATATGTCCCAAAGAACCTTATAGCTGTAATTGTAAACGGCATCAGCATTTCGTTCGATTGGGTAGATGTAGTAGCGAGTGACAATGGCTAAAAGAATCAAGAACATCACAAAGGAAGATGAGATAATTGCGCCAAGGAGCAACCAATTGTTTGGTCCAAGAGCCTCTGACACTGGTGAGTCCAGGGGGTTTGGCTTAAACCATTTTGTGCTTATGAGATTTTCCGCATTTATTTGAGGCTGTTCTGTCTCTCTGGTGATATAAGCTTCAATCTGTACTGATACATTTGAAATTTCTGTTTGTGTGCTAGATACTGGAAGCAAGAGATCCAGCATGGTGAGATCAATGTAGTTCTTGAAGGCACAGATAAGGCGAATTTGCGGAACATGGCAGTTCGGTTTCGTGCTTCGAACAATCATTATCTCACGGATTATCGAAATGAAGGGAGTAATTCCGCTTCCTCCGCTTATCATCAGCAGAGATTCATGCCTTCAAAAGAAAAAAAAAAACAAAAACATCAATCAAATTTAAGTAAACTCCACTAATTCAGGGCTATTTTGGCTCTAGAGAATCACCTTAAAAAGTGAGTAGAAGCAGGCCCATATGGACCTTCAACAGAAACTTGAAGGTGATCCACAGAAGAAGAAAGTTGTTGCTGAAGTTTGGAAGTCCAACTTCCCCCTGATTTGATAACAACACTCACTGTATCAGGCTCCAATTTGCAGTTAGAAGTGACTGTAAAGGGATGCCATTGCAGTTTGGAAATGCTTGGCACATTTATGAACATTACACTTGTAGGATTGTAGCTTAGTTCTGGTCAGAAAAGGGAAAATTCAAATCAAATATTTGGCAAAAGAGGGAAAAAAAAAACAATAAAGGTTCCAATGATCAGCTCTTAGAGAAACTAAACCTGGACTTTTCAAGAAGTTTAGTTCAACAGCACAACAAGGAAGATGACGAGCTGAAACGAGGCTTACATGTCGTTGCGATTGTAAGAATCGTAAGTAACGATCAATAGCAAAGAGAAAGATTCCAGGAAGGATCAAGCATACATATGCTGCTCCCACATGGATTAGATAGAAGATGATGTAGATAATATAAAAATGGTGACTGTAATAGAAGACTTCAAACATTTTTCGACGAATCGGACGAAAGCTCGTCACCCAGATAACCGTGGCAAATGCCATAGCAATCACTCCAGCTACATTTGATACGTAGTCCACACTCCATTCTATCAACTGCTCAATGATGCAAATTCAATTAGTAAATAGTTCGGGAACAACACATAAGAAGCAAAAATACCAATAGAAAAATAACTTGGTTCTAGCTAGCTTTGGAGTTGATTTTTTTTTTTTGTTGTAGCTAAAGATTGTTTTTTCCTTCTTATTTTGTTAACATGTTTTCAAAGGAACTGATACATGTTTAAATACAACTCTATAAAACACTTAGAGGGCATTAGTTTTAGGTTTGGATGGTTTTGGAATCCAAACTCGAAACGTTGTTTGGTCCATTGTGTTCAAAACCCAATGAGTTTGAAACACAATCTCATGGTTTTGAATAGTGCACTCCAAACACTGTTTTTGATTCCTAAGCTTTAGAATACTGTACCTCAAACATTGTTTTTTGATTCTTAGGCTTTTAAATCCCCTAGAACAAACTCTTCAGGGTTCTGATTTCGTAACAATATTCCAAACGCGTCCTTATTTTGTCAAAGGTTGGTACAACTTATACGTGATGACTAAATGATATTTAAACTACACTTTCTTTTATATGGGCGAGATAAATATGGAAGATATCTAAGAGGAAAAAGAACCATGGATGGAAAAAGAAGAAAAATCTACTCTAATAAAAATTTATACCAGAGTCGATGACAATCGTCAATATATCGATATAATAAATGAAATAAACTCTAAACCTAAACATTAAGCTATATTATGGGTGTTTTGGGTTGTCATCTATATATTTACCATTATGTCTAATTTGAAAATCACTAATACAAATCTCAAAGGTTCAATCACTTTCAAATGCATATAGAAGATACAAAAGGATAAGGAATCAAAATGATAGAAAAAAACAAGGAATACAAACCAATCAGAAAATCAAAAAGACAAATTGACTAGTCAAGAGATGAACACCACACATTTTCTTTCTTCTCAAATTATCACAAACTATATAAATGAAATTTGCAAAATCAAAGTACTAACCAATCAGAATAAAAGAGTAAAATGTCAATCTACATATAACTCAACTAGTTAAAATATTAATACATTTAACTTATCAAATGATCGAATCCTCACCCCCACATTGTTAACCTAAAAAAAAGAGTAAAACAAATGAATTTACCTCAGCCATTTGATCAGTGATGGCCCAGTAGATGATGAATCCAACGGTGTGCAATGCAAAGAGAAGATTAGAAAGGTGGCCAAGCCAGATGTGATATTTGATAGTTGATTCTGATGTGAGTCCAATTAGAGGCAATAAAGAAGACCCTCTTGTGACTGGAAAAAAGAGAAATGCCCAGCATATATTCCCAATATACCCAAGTCTCAATGATACACTTCTAAACTTTGCTTCCCAACTGACCAAAAAAGTTGCAAATTCAAACTTCAAAACAATAATTAGCTTCAAGATTTCATTAATAGACTCAAAAACTTAAAAAGATGCATATGATTTAGGAGTTCGAGTTTATACAATTTGAAGATTAGAAGTCAGAACCTTATATTTGGTACGTGAGTTTACTTATCTCTCATTATGAGATTGCCAATGATCCTATAAATTACATAAACTCAAACTTTTAAAATTCACTATCAAATCTTTTGCAAACTCACATACCAAACACAAACCAAGTGGAAACAATACTTGCTTATACACATGTAAGAAGAAATTTCTAATTTAGTGCAATTTTAGTGTATCAAAATTTTTTGTGAAGTATACTTACCTATTAAATATAGGAGAACTAGGAACTAAAAAAAGAAAAATTAAATATAGGAGAACTAGACTAATTGCACATACACCAAATCAGAAAGGTGTTTGAGTGCTCTAAATTTCTTTCAAATACAATAAATCACTTCCAAACACGATGAATTTGAGTATGAAGTACTTTCGGTTATGCTAAAAGTGTATTTAGCCATGTCAAAAGAAGTTTCAAATGAAGCCTAAATCACAGCTTAATTAAGAAGAAGAAAACTTACATTTTCTCGCCAACTTTATGCATGTGAAGATTGGCAAAACTGATGTACAAGTAATTTCCAAGAGACCAAATCAGAAGTACAACAAATGCAGCTGTAAACACAGCCTCCAAAGTATTTACAATCCCCAGAGTATTTGTTACCAGAACTGGTCGTCTCAGAAATGAATCTCCTCGGCTCCTACAAAATAACCCAATTCCAAAAAAAACATTCAAAAAATTAAAAAATTAAGGTTGAATTACAAATTTGTCTCAATAGTTTAGAGAAAGTTAGAATTTACTCTATATAATTTTAAAAGTTAGAATTTGTCTATGTGATTTCATAAAACTCTCATAGATAGCTAACCTATACTACTAATTATATAGAGACCATTTATGATGGTTTTATCCAACCATATATACTATTTATGAAGTTTTATTAGACAAAATTCTAAGTTTTAAAATTATAAGGACTAAATTATAACTTTCTCCAAATTTGTAATTTAACCAAAAATTAATATTTGGGAGAGAGAGAGGAAAAAAAAAAATCAAAGTTAAAAAACCTTTGGGTAGAGAAGGGTTTAGAATCTTCTGAAGATTTCTTCTGCAAATGGAGATAAAAACAGCCCAAAACTGCCATAAACATGATGGGAAATGAGAAAAGCAGAAGATTTGTGCCTGCAAAAACATTGAAAAAGAAGTTAATTAATTACTAAACAAAACAGACCCAAAATAATCAGATATTTGGAAAAGGAAATTAATTCTATTTATACCTTGTTCTCTAAAATATGTGGAGTTGAGGTCCATATTGAGCTTGGGAGTCCAAATGTTCTTATAAAGCTTTGTGGGCAACATAATCCAAAGCCACAGCCATAACACAAAAGTTAACAAGAAAATCATCTTCAGAGCTCCACCCATTGCCATCTCTTTCCAAAGCAGAAGAACTCAAAAGCTTTGTGTGGAATATATTTAACCTTGCAGCTATTTATATATGCACAAACCAGAAGAACTCAGAAGACCTGGTGCATATGCTGCGTGTTGTCATCGAGGGGGACCGAGCAAAATTTTACGTTCTAACTTTTTATATCGAAAGAGACTGGAAAACTTTTTTATATAATTTTTTAATCTAAGACAAACTAAGAGAGATAATTGTCTACTTCTTCCTTTTTCGCTCTACCATGAGATGTTAGTAAGTGTTTTTTTCCCTCTTTATTTTAAAATATAGTTTAAACTCAAGTTTTGGTTTACATATCTTCGGATTTGATTACTTTTAAAATGTTTGTTTCAATCTTTGAACTTGGAAAAAAATAACTATTTTAGTTATGGTTGTTTGTTTGTTTATTTTTGTGCTACTCATTATTTGTTTTGAGCAGATGTGGCTTCAATGCATGTCTACCTCAATACGATAAAGACATATTCAAGATCACGTCATATATTACGATAATACAATTTATGGAGAATACAAAAAATTGCAAATTGGTCTTTTGGAGAAAAACATCTCCTTAAATGTGGAGAAAGAAATGACATGAAACATGCTTCTCTACTCTAAACGAGTAAGGTTTGAAATAGTGATCTTATAATATAATGGAGTAATTGGAAAGTCAAACATTATATTGATCTCTACCAGCAGCCACCCTTCCATTTATCTTTGGGCAAGACTTGGGTGCTGCCTAGACAGCACCCAAATCATGTGCAGCCTACATCTAAGCCACATATTTTTCTTTAAAAAAAAAAAAAAAAAAAATCACAAATCAATGGCTATAAAGGGGGCTGCACACAGCACCCAAGTTTTTTCTTTATCTTTGGACATCAATGATCTGTCAACATCATGTTAATTTTTTCTTCATTCCCTTTCATTTAAGACCATATGTTATTGTTAACATAATATATATATATTGCTCATTGTTCACATACTTGATTCATTAGTAATTAAGGCTCACATAGCTGATATATTTGATCCAAAAATTTGGTACTAATTTCGTATAATATAATGAATTAATTGCTTAGGAAAGTAAATGAAATTTGTAGACTGTTTAAAAAGAGTTTGTTTAATTTATCATGCAAGTGGAGAAATCAGGATAAAATTACATATTTTAACTACCAAACATAATAATTTAGATATTTTTATACATCTTTATATTATTAATGTCAAACAAATATATGAATATACGATTTTTAATAATTTGATGGTTAATGTATCATAATCTTAAATATCAAACTCTTCTGAACAAATCTAAATTAAATTTAAGCTTTTAAGTTAAGTGATGGATTAGCAAAAAAGAGATAAAAGGACGAATAGAAAAAACATATTCTAGTATATACATATTGAGAGATGTCAAATTACTCAAAGCAATCTCATAATTTTAAAATCAACTCAATTACTTCACGTCTTAACCCTTAAGTTCGAGCTAAAAAAAAATCATATTCCCAATTGATTAATAGATTATAATCCATTGGGTAGAGATCTCTTAGAAACAAACTATATAATAAAAAAGGGGTTGACTATTATTTATTTGTGGTGGTAGTACATTTGACCAAGGGTTGAGCTAGGTGATAGTACAATAATTAAGAGTACACAATTCATAACTTGAAAGCACTTAAAGTATAAGAGGTTTGGATGTTCCTTCTAAAAAAAAAGTTTGGATGTTTGAAAAAAAGGGGGTTTGGAATTTATTATATATAATTGATGGGTAGTTTGCCACTAATGCAATTTTCTTTTTAATCTTAAAAAATATCACAATATATATATATATATATATATATATATATATATATATATATATATATTTAATTTCAACATGTGGAATGAGAGATTTGAACTTCTGACCTCTCAATTGTAGATATATATTTTAACTAATTGAGCTCTGCTTACGTTAAAAAAAACAAATTTTAAAAATAAACTTACAAACATGATCACAATAAATATCTTAAGAATAAACTAATTTTGGGTATTTAATCCACCAATTAAAAAAAAATCCACAAATAAAAGAAAAAAGATTCTGTAGCTTGGATTTAGATTGTTTAAAAGAATAAATTTGAGAATTCTAGATTTCTATAGTCTAAATTTAAAATTTTTATATTTGTAAAATTTTGATAGCTCAAAAGAGTTTTCAAAAGGTTGATATAATTTTACTATTTTAACTTATTAGGTTAATAAATAAATAGTTTAAAATAAGTAAATTTACATTATACTTACTCGTGAGTGTACAAAACTCATGGGAATGATTCCCATGATCAATCCTCCAAACATTGTACCAAACAAGGATATCACAAGCCCTTGTCCATTTTCATCCCCAAAACTCTTCTACCAAAAGATTCTCTAAGGTATTCAATGTTATTTCCTCTCTATCTATTTATTATAACAATTTAGATTCTACTCTAATTTTTATTGAATTTTTGGATTTTATTACAAATTCATTTTTTAAAAGAAAAGAAGTAAAAGATCAAAATCAATTATAATTGTGAAGAACTATTCTTAGAAATTTAGAATGTCCCAAGTCTCTAACTACTAGATAAACTAATGTTGTCAAACTGAGCTTAATGCTACCAAAGTGAGCATAGTTCAACAGTAATTGACATGTATCATTAACTAAGAGATCAGACGTTCAAATTTTCCACTCCAAATATTGTTGAACTCAAAAAAAAAAAAAAAAAAAAAAAATCTAGTGCTTATGGGAAGCTTGCCTTGCCTGTGAGTTGCTGACATGAACAATAATAATAAAAAAGCTTATCTTCAAACTAATAATAAATAAGTTTTTTTTTTTGAAACAGAATAATAAATAAGTTGATCTAAAAGCACGTTGACATTCCAATAATCAACTTACAGTGTACCGTATATGAAGTAGATTTCATTATTAGATATTATTATTATTAAGAAAGAGACGTTTAGGATAGGATAATTTAAAATCAAAGATGGTAAGAAAAAAAACTAAAGAGGAGTGAAAAATTAGACATCAGTCTAGTAAATTGAATTTACCAACATTTGCCAATAATTTATAAGTGTCAATTTGAACATAACTCAATAATTTTTTTTTCAATTCAAAATGACATGTAGAGTGAGAATTTGAAACTTTGATTGTCTTAACCAGTTTAGCTATGCTCAGATTCACAAACATAACTAAAAAAATTAAGTCACACATTCTCTAAGAATTTATAAATGTCAATTTAAGCATGGGTCAATAGTTAAGTCATTAATGTCATGTGAGAATAGTTCAACAATAGTTGATATGTATTCATTCTTTTGAAGTCGAAGATTTAAATCTCCATATCATCACATTTTTTGTACTAAAAGAAGTCATCAATAACAATCCGAACATAGTTCATTGGATAAAACATCAATTACCATCCCAAAGGTCGATGGTTCAATTCGGCACTCCCATTCTTGAAATTGTTGAACTAAATAATAATAATAATAATAATAAGGAGAATTGTAATGGGTAGCAAAACTGCCAAAACATATTAGGATATTTGTAAATCTAGCAATGGTTTTTGAGATTTGCAAATATAGCAAAAAAATTTAAATATGATTTCTGTTTTTTTCATTATTCAATTTTACCCTCATTGATGTATCATCAGATATATCAGTAGTATATGTGATATACTTTATATTCGATATATCAATAGTATATATGATATACTTTATGTTTTTTGTTTCACAATGTTTTTTTTTTTTATTACGCTATGTATCAGTTTATACCTTGCGTATTAGGTACATCAATGTTAGGTATATCAATAAAAAGATATACCTAAAATAAACTATATCAGTATTATATCATTGATATACTGAATATAAATTACTGATATATTGTTGATATACTTTATATTAAGAATATCATTTCATTGATATACTTAAATAAACTATATCGGTACTATATCACTGATATACTTCATTTTATGTATATTTGATATATTTTATGTATATCTGATATACTAATCAATATGAATTAATAAATTGATATATCTAAATAAAGTATATCAGTAGTATATCACCGATATACTTCATTTTAGATATATCTAATATACTAAATATGAATTATTAAATTGATATATCTAAATAAAGTATATCAGTAGTATATCATTGATATACTTCATTTTAGGTATATTTGATATACAGAATATGAATTACTGATATACTCTTAATATACTTTATATTAGGAATATGATTTCATTGATATACCTAAATAAAGTATATCAGTAGTATATCACTGATATACTTCATTTTCTACTGATATACTTCATTTTAGGCATATATGATATACTGATATACTCTTGATATACTTTATACTAGGTATATTTGATACACTAAATATGAATTACTGATATACTCTTGATATACTTCACATTAAGAATGTCATTTCATTGATATACCTAAATAAAATATATAAATACTATATCACTGATATACTTCTTTTTAGATATATCTAATATACTGAATATGAATTATTGATATACTCTCGATATACTTCATATTAGGTACTTCTGATATTCTATTGGTATACTTTATATTAAAAATGTCATCTTATTGATATACCTAAATAAAATATATCAATAGTATATCACTGATATATTTCATTTTAGGTATATCAGTAATATATCAACAATATATCACTGATACACTCATAATAAACGAAGAGTTATTTTAGATTTTTTGCAAGTTTCGTTTGGGCTAGACCAATTTTTTTTTGGCTATATTTGCAAATTGAAAAAAGCAGTGATAAGCCTACAATTGGGCCATTTGTTTTTACCATCCTTGCAACTGACCCTAATAATAATTCTATAGGTCAGAGATTTTTTAACTTCCACATTGTAGTGGTATATTCTTAAACAAAAAAAAATTATTCATCAATAATGGTTTGTAGCATCCAGATGATCAAATTTTTGTTTGTACAACAAACAACATGACACAGTATACATATTCAAAAAAAAAAAAAAAAAAAAAAAAAAGAAGATGACACAGTGTGCCTTCATTTCATTTGGTTCCAAACAGAAAGGCTCTAAGATCATGAGCACAAGCACTACAGAAGGATCTACATCTAAGATGAATTTTTACAAGAAGTGCACACAGATGCTCTAAATGTGCTCTGCCTGCAAGTACGCTAAGAAAACAAGCTCTCATCCAATGTCTTTTGAGAAAACTATTTTAAAAAGTTGTTCCCTTACAATAGTTTTACACACTTTTGGAGAAACAATCGATTTTATGATCTGAATTTGAATGGTTTTACATGTATTTTAATACCTTCAATCCAAATCCAATACCTAGGAAAGTTGCAATAGCGTATCCGAAAATTCCAGCAAGAATTCCAGGAATAACCATTGAACTCCAACCCTTTGCTGTGGCCATCCCGCAGGCCGTCGTGGGGCCTCCAACATTGGCATTGGATGCTATCAGCAATGACTTCAGGTCGAAGCGAAGCAGCTTTCCGAGACCAATGTTAATGGCAAGATGGACTGCAATCTGGACAAGCGCAAACATGAAGATACTTGGTGCAGTGTTGATGACACTCCATATATTTCCACTTGCTCCCACTACAGCAAAGAAAACCTGTCTCGAGACAATGAGGAGATCTTTAGAATTTTAAAATTTGTGAATAGACAAAATACAGAGTTGTATAGAGTTGTATAGAATTTGCAGTACCAAATCTAAAAGGATTAGTGTAAATGCAAAGCATGAAGAGTGGATGCATTGGCATAGCAAGTAATGCACAAAAGTTACCTGCATTAGAATCATAGCCATAGCCTCACCAGAAGGAGCAAGGTAAGCAAACGGCTTAGGAAAAATGGTTGCTAAGACAACAATGACGGCTGTAATTGCTGGCATGCTACCACCTTGAATCCCAAAATATTTGGTCAGGTAGGAACCAACTTTACAAATGGCAAATGATGCAGCAAGGGCTGTGGCAGACTGTAACACCGGAAGCTTGTTGCTGTGCTCAGTCTCTGTATCCTTCCCAACATCTACCCTACACAACTTCCATTAGAGGCCTAATTTTGCGATACTTGGTACTATAGTTATGGAAACTCTAGTTTATCTTATGAAACTGATCACACACAACACACATGATGATCCCAAAATTTCTACAATATATGGAAAGCTGTAGACAACTTATATGGCCTTTACTTTGTTTAATCATTAACCAAAAATCATTTGTCAGAAGAGAATAGTGAACTGTTAGAGATTATACAGGCCAAGACAAGTGAAATTCCATACCCGTACCATCATTCACTGTCGTAGGTTCAGGAGGTACTTTAGATGCTAATGCGAACAATGTTGCAAAATACACTGCACAAATTACATTATCTGCAGCAAGTCCAGCAGCTAATACTGACGAAGAAACACCAAGAGCATCAGATATAGCAACATAATTGACAGCTGCATCCATAAAAACAAAGAACAAAACATCCATCAGAAGATAGTGAAGTGAAAAACAATAGTTCAATGAATCAATGAGTCACTACTTGCAATTGAAACTGCCTAAATATTCATATAGGACTAGAAGATGAGATAACGGGAGGATATTACCTCCACCAATATGTCTTCCCATTAATGCGGCGGCAATTTTCCAACTGTCTTGACCAAGTGATCGCATTGGTACAAGAAAATAGGCCACTGCAGTTCCAATTGTTGTTCCAACTATCCAAAGAAATAGAACAACAGCGAAGCTCGTCAAGATGACCCTACGTGGTGTGAGTGAATGACCCAAAAGAATCTAATATTTTGAGTTCATGTTCAACAAGTGGGGTGGCGAGATTTGAACCTCCGACCTCCAAAAACAATCTACTGTTTGAAGAGAACTTATTAGATTATTAACCAATGTCATTTATTGGACATCGACCTAATATTTGAGATTTTTTCATTTTCAGGAATCAAATCATAAACATTCATGTCTACTATGTGAACATGCATTCATGAACTGTTCTACCGTAATTCTTTGTTGATTAATCTAAATTTCAGTTTAACTGTAAATCCCAATGGAAGGCGGCCATACTTTGCAAAATAGTACTCTCCCAACTTATTTGCATATCTTGGTTAAGAAGAGGGTTCCAAAGTAGATAACTTTTCATGCAGAGTCAAGAAAAAGAAAAGCCATGTTATAAGCAGTTCAAATAATATTTTAAAATTGATCACATTCCCACTAAGTCACGATGGCTCGTAAAGATTTAATCAACATGACATTGGATAACAAGATTTGAGAATCAATCAGAAACTCACAAAGAGATCCTGGAGGTCTTCATGGGCGCCATTACCTGAACCTAACAAAAAGGCCAAGAGAAGTGTTCCAGTCGACTTTATTACACGACGCAAATCTGCTCTAAATAACAGCAAAGGAACTGCTAACGGTAGCAAAAACTCCAAAACAATAGGAAAAGCTGGAGCATCTGATGCAATGATCCCAAAATTACTGGCTGCAAGTCCTACCAATGCGCTCACTAAGGCACCACTTAGTGCACTACCGATCTTCGTTTTCTCGGACCTTCAATTTAAAGAAAGCAATAAAAAAATATCAACATAAAAGGTTAAAGTATACTATAAAGACCAGAACTTCAACTCAGAGTATTCTATACATTCTTAAGAATCAAGACTAAATCCCATCATTGCCAAATTTCTTCTCATGAGTGTACATACTAACTTGCATCCCCATTAATCTCACAAATCTGAGGTTCAAAATTGTATAATTTATACTTTATAGTACTGTAAGAAGGTGGCTACCAAAATCTTAAATATTTTCTCGTTTTTCATTTTTCTTTCGTTAAGCTTCAATCTCCAGACATCCTAAAGCTCAGTTTGGCGAATAACTCGCTAGAAGGCCACCCTTGGGAAATTTTGTGCAAAATTAGCCGACTGAGCACTGACCGCACATTAACAACATCAACGACCTTTTCTCAACACCAAAAAAAAAAAAAGTTTCCATTAAAGGAAAGCAATTACAAGATTGAATCAGAAATCCAACCATAAACACATTGCCCGTACGAAACAATAAGAACCAAAAGCACAAATCAAAGCTATAAACTGGAAGTTTTCCAGATTTAGAAAGCATTATAAACAATAAATTTGGGAACCCCAAATCTTATACAGTTACACTACTATGGATTTTAACAAATCCTAATTCATTGTTGGTCATTCTTGCTCCTTTAGATTATAAGCAGTCAGAGAACAAACATTCACATAAACGCACTCAGAAACTAACGAAGGAATATGTTTTTCTGAAGTCATGGTACGAAACAGAATATGATTACTTTCACTTTATCCCCAACGGTATATCCAATTCAATCAGGAACCTGAAGAATAAAAGTCAAAGAAACATTGTAAAAGTTCACCAGATACCGAAGGCTCCTACGGAGAATAAAACAGTCCAGTTGCCCCACTGGTCATGCGGAGCAATGAGCGGGAGATTCAATCTCAGATGAGATTTAACAGCAACATATCGTCTCAATCGAACATTTCCGGTACTAGTGCTGTGAAAGTTCCAGAATCTCCGGCCTGCAATTTCAGCAGCTGATGATGAGGAGGACGATAACGGTTGCACCGGTGGCTGAGGTGCGATCGCGATGCTCCTGGAGAATCTGGCTGGAATTTTTCTTGAAGACAAACATGGAAGCTGAACTTCAAGCGACTTCGAGTGAAAAATTGCGAACTGAGAGGCCATCTCCGGCGAGGTGGATCGGACGGAGAGAGAACGCCGACGACTGACTTCATCACTCAGTAAAATACAGCGATATAAACAATGACAAAACATGGCTTCCCTCTAAAATTTCACAACTAATTTCTAAACTTTGAAAAATGTCCGGACTTTTATTTTGGGGAAAATTACCTTTTTAGTCTCCAAATTTTCAATACTAGGTGCATTTATTTACTGAGTTTTTAAAATGGATTATTTTAGTTCTCGAGTTTTTAAGAATAGGTTTAAAAGGTCCATATCACTAACAGGACTATTAAATATAAATAGAAAGTTGACTATACTTTTCAATTGCTTATGTCACTTCATGATAGTGCTAAAGTGGATGCTGATTAGGCTTAAAAAATTGTGGGATCCCTAAAATCGATGAACTTTTCTTCCATTGGCAATGTGGCTACTCGCAAATCCCAAACTCTTAACCCATCGTTAAATGTAATCGCTAAACCCATCTTCCACCGGCGAATCTTCAACTCCAACCGAAAATCTTCATTGCCTTGCTACTCCAGTTGCTTCCTCTCAAGCTATTCGTCTCAACCCAACATTCAAACTTTGCTTCGACGGAAGCATTTAGACAAGCTCTCTTCGATTCCCTTTGTGTTTTTCGAACATTCAAACCTTGAAACTCCATTTAGAGGTAAGCGCAAATTTTTTTCCCTAATTTCTTTTTCTATTCAGGGTAATTTTTTATGGATTGAACCTGATTTTTCTTATGATTTTCCCTTAGCAATATTAATCAGTATCATATTATCAAATCCAGGTTAAACAACTTTTTTTGGAAATGATGAACTACTCACTTTGTCTTATTCAAAGATTCTTGGTCTATGTTGTTAAAAATTGAAATGGCAGGTTGTGGAGTCCATGTTTCAACTTTCAAAATGCTCCCTCGTAAACTTCAAATGCTACAGATCGCATATTTGAAGGACAATGCTCCAACTACTTTTTCTTCTTCTTACTTTTATGTGATTGTGTTTGCTTGTTTTAGTAATATATATATATAAGGTAAGAAAATATTGAAATGGCAAGATTGCATTGAAATTCCTTTGATATATGACAAAGGAATTTGAGGCATTCAATATTATACTTGTAGATGAATCCAAACAATGTTAAACAATGTTACTCATATTCATTCTCATATAATTGAACTGTTGTAATCCATTAAATCAGAAACTACATCTCTACTAACTTCCAACTAGACAAGTTAATTAAAAACTCACAAATCTTCCAAAATCAATTACTGATCTGTAAATATTTCAATCTCAAACTTTTCATGTTCTGTCAGTTTCACGGTATATTACAACGCATAATAATTAAAGAAAAGAAGCAAAAGAAAAGTGTTGACAAATATGCCTAAGATTATGCAAGGAGAATTCTTGCTTGAAATCTTATGTGGTTGTGGAAGACTTTCCAACATGGGATTGGATTGACCTTGGGTTGTGATTAAGGTAAATGTTTCCCATATGAGATTAATTTATCCGTTGGACAACTCATACTCATTTGGAAGTAGTGTGAAGATTTTGCTACGTTACTCGCTTTGCTGGCAGTTTTGGTTGTCATGGCAGATTTTGTTGTTGTGATTTTGCTGTTGTGTGGAGGAGATCTATCTTTAATTATTTCCTTAACAAGTAGAACCTAGCTTTTGATACTCTTTGACTGATAATGGCCTGCAAAAAAGAAAAAAAATTAGTGAAGGCTAAATGTACGAGTGATAAAACTAAGAACAATGCAAACTACCATTACTCTTCTACGCTGGAGTGTGACTGAGTATCATCCCAAGTATGCAGACATGAATGAACTTGATCATGTAAAGGACATCATCAAATGGGGAACTGATTATTTGCTCAAAGTTATTGTAGCCCCAAATGCAACTTCTGATCAAACGATAATATATTCTCAGGTAAGTCATATGACCTCTCAATGAGAACAATTAAGATACTCACAGTGCATTTATTCCACAATATTGAATCTTCCATGACAAGTTTATTACTCAATAGTCTATTATTCCACAATATTGAATCTTCCTTGCTAGGTTGGAAGTGTCAGTAACGATAGTAAGACTCAAAATAATGACAACTGCTAGCAAAGGCCAGAAGATATGAGGTATCCAAGACTTGTTTCAAAATGTGATACATGTGCTTCAGATATCACTGGAGAGATTGTTGCAACATTATCATTTGCATCGTTAGTATTCAAAGAAGATAACAACTATTCATGAGAATTAGCAAAAGCGGCAGAGAAATTGTTTGAGCAAGTGACTAAATTAGATCCCAGTGAGCAAGGAACTTACACCTTGGTTGATTCATGTGGAGGAGAAGCATGAAACTTTTGCAACTCAACACATTACATGGATGAATTGATATGGGCAGGAACTTGGTTGTTCTTTGCAACTGGAAACACTTCATATCTTGCATATGCCACTGATGCTGTCTGATTACAGTTAGCATAGAGTGAGGAAGTAAGTATTGACAAAGGAATTTTCGATTGGAACAATAAGTTCAGTGCAACAGTGGTAACTCTAATCAAAGTCTTATTTTAGTTCTTATAAAAGATGAAAGATTTAAAACAGTTAATAAATGGTTTACACTACTACTCTTCCAATAGGTACTATTGACACGACTTCTCTATTTTCATGACATTGGCTACCCATATGAATATGCCTTGGGAGCATCATCAAACACGACAGAGATCTTCATGTGCTCTTATCTCATTGATCAACACTTCAACAGGACACCTGGTGAAACACCTGTTTAGATCTCATAGAACATATAAACTTACTGATCGGATGTTACACGCAAGCGCACGCGATCGAAGTAATATAAATTGGTATATGAGTACCAAGTATCGAATCCCATAGGGAACGGAGTAACAAAAATATTGTAAAGCAAAAGTGTAAGAAAAATTGCAACTTGAAAACTAAAATTTGCAAAAACAAAGTTGGGTTGGTGTGTTGGTGAAAAATAAAAATTGCAGATTCTAGAAATGACAATAAGCGAAATAATTAAAAATTGCAGAATCTAATTGCAGAATTGAGAAATGGCAATTTTGGATAGCAATTTAGATAAACTTGGAAAATGAAATTGCAAAATGAATTTGGATAAAAATGGGGCTCAAGAATGTCATTGCCCTAAGTCGTAATTGCAAACCAAAATTGCAAGTCCAACCTACTCCACACTCAATTGTAAACCAAAATTGCATCTCCTATTTTCCTTGAATTTAGATTTTTAGGAGGCTAAGTGAGAGACCTATATGTCTATAGTCCATCTATCTTAAATAATCTGGCTCACAATTTTATGGGTTTTGGAGTCCTTAATCCCTATGTCTAGGGTAAGGAATTGGCTTATGTCTAAGCTCTTTTTCTCCATCACTTGTATGAAATCCGCTTATCACTAACCCCGTCGGTATTAGATCTAAGCTTGAGTTGGTACCCTAGTTGATCAATCTAGGATCTCAACGGAAATTTGATCAACACAAACAAACAATTGAAATGTAGGCTTGGTTTTCATTGGAATTTAGGCTACATTTACTTCTTAGGGAATTCACATCCTTGAACCCCCTAAGAAGTTTTAGCTCATATTAGAATTAAAGATATTACAATTAAGTTTTGAGAAAAAGTGCATATAGAAGTTGTGTAAATGAAATAATTAAGGCAAATAATGTAATGCTATTCTCGCATAAATTACCAGGACTTCAAGCGATTTTCAATTGAAACAAAACTCAAGGTCTTTAGACATTCCAATGAAGGCTAATCTTGACCAAAAAAAAAACAGAGGACAGAACCTACTGAAAATGGAAACTCATGCAACAAAATTGGCTACCATTCACTCCATTCCAATCAACTCAACCTTCACCTAAATTAGGAGATGGTTAGTCTTAACAACCCAAGTGAACTTGAATCGGATTGGGCAATCTGAAAAAATACAGAACTTGAACCATATTGCATCAAAATATCAAGGTGAAATCGAGGAAGAATCCTAAAAGAACTTGCGAAGAATGCTGAATAAATCCACCAAATTAATTCAAAATTGAGTTCAACTGAGAACAAGAGGATAACCCCCACAATTATTCATCAAAAAGAAAGAAAATTCGAAACACAGAAAGTTGATCCCTAGTGAACAAAGAACGAAGAAGATGCAAACAAAAAAACAGAGTATGGTTTTGAGAAAAATACCCACCAACTGGAATGATAATTAAACTTAAGCTTAATACAAACGTGCATCAATTGAAGAATAAAGATAGTTCAAGCAACTCTATGTAAAACAAAACTGAAGAAAAACCAAGATTAAAAGTGAATTTCTTGGCTAAAAACATAAGAAGAACGAAAAACAGAGCTTCGAAAAAACTTCAAAACCCACGAACATCAATCCTTGAAATCGCCCAAAGAAATCCCGAATTTGAATATTTATTCTTCTAGCTTCTTCCCCCCTCTTTTGTAGATCTTCTTAGGGTTGAAATTTGCCAAAAATCGCGCTCCAATCCCTTAATTAGTGCGGAGATTGAATTTTCCATAAATGGGTTTCTCCGTTGTTGCAAAAACCCACAAAATTGATTTCTAAAATTGCCTCCCAATCCCGATGCTTAGCTCCAATTCTTCTTCCCCATTTATAGGCCTCCATTAGGGCTGAAGATTGCCCAAATTTCGTGCTCCAATTCCACCAAATCAGGCGGTAATTTGGTTTTCCATAAATGGGTTTCGTGCAAAAAAAATTTCGTTTTTCCTTGAAATTTCTGCTGTCCAGAATTGCAGAATCCGATTTTGCAATTTGATTTTGCAATTTTTACATTCCCTGCTTCAGAAACAATTGCAGAATCACGATTTTGCAATTTGATTTTGCAATTTCCACAATTTCTGCAAACAAGATCAATTTCCAAATGTCATCACATTCATTTCTTCCTTAAATTCAAGCAATCTTCCACTATTTTCAAATGATCTTAAGTCAAAACAAGAATATTTTAAGTAATTGGGAGTTAATTAAGCCTTAATCCTAAGGCTTATCACTTACTATGTATGGAATTCTAAGTATACTTGGACAAATTTAATACTCCGCTGATTTTTCTGCTAACAACAATAATATTTGTTAAGTTTGTTTTCACTATCAGCTATTCTTTCAATTGTCAATGTAGGTGGACTGATCCTCCTAAGGCCTGATGATGGAGCACCACTCCAGTTTGCTGCAACACCATCATTTCTCAGTAAATTGTACAGTGATTACCTTGATCTTTTGGGTACATTTTACATGAGTTTCATTTTTGCCAATCTTGGCTTTTCTCTAGAAAAGTTGCAGACCTTCTCCAGGTCTTAGGCAAGTGCAGCATATTAAGAACTATTTTCTTCATCTTCTATTTCAAAAAAACAGAACATGTAGAATATACTAACAACAACATTTTCCAAAATCACCTCTAGTTAGGTTGATTTTAGAGAGCACTAAGACAACGTTTTCAAATGCCTTTTTTTTTTAATTTATTTATTGAAGGAAAAACATAATGTTCTACATTCTGAGAAAAGTAAAACTAGTTTTATACTGTATTTTGAGAACAATTATCTTTCTGCTTCAAAAGAAGTTTTCACACTTGTTATTAGAAACAAAACCAAACATATTGTAGAAACATTGAGGTTTTCAAAAGATGTTTTCACACTTGTTAAGTAGGGTGCCACTTAATCAATTCATTTGGATTGTGTTCAAACGACATCTGCAATCAGAAAAATTCCATACATTATCTTTTCATTAGGAATGCATGACCAGACTCTCTATTATTTGCATTTGCTTTGATTATGTCACACATCGGATTATCAAGATCTCTCTCTATCTACTCTTTTTTTAAACAAAAAATTATTTGAATAAATGAGTCTGAATTTGATAATATGATACTGATTAATATTGCTAAGGGAAAATCATAAGAAAAATCAGGTTCAATCCATAAAGAATTACCCTGAATAGAAAAAGAAATTAGGGAAAAAAATTTGCGCTTACCTCTAAATGGAGTTTCAAAGTTTGAATGTTCGAAAAACACAAAGGGAATCGAAGAGAGCTTGTCTGAATGCTTTCGTCGAAGCAAAGTTTGAATGCTGGGTTGAGACGAATAGCTTGAGACGAAGCAACTGGAATAACAAGGCAATGAAGATTGTCTTAATAGCTTGAGACGAAGCAACTGGAGTAGCAAGGCAATGAATATTTGCGGTCGGAGTTAAATATTCCCCGGTGGAAGATGGGTTTAGCGATTACATTTAACGATGGGTTAAGGGTTTCAGATTTGAGAGTAGCCACATCGCCAACGAAAGAAAAGTTAATCGATTTTAGGGCTCCCTTTTTTTAAACTTGTAATTAGTTTAAACAATAATACACTTAGACAATTTTTTTAAGTCCAGTCAGCATCTACTTTAACACTATCATCAAGCCACATAAGCAATTGAAAAGTACAATCAACTTCCTGTTTATATTTAACAGTCCTGTTAGTGATAGGGACCTTTTAAACCTATTCTTAAAAACTCGGAGACTAAAATGGTCCATTTTTAAAAACTCAAGGACCAAATGCACCTGGTGTTGAAAACTCGAGGACTAAAAAGGTAATTTTCCCCTTATTTTATTTTATTTATTTATATTTTTGTCAATAACCATAGGCTTTTTTTATTATTATTATTTTATATATTTCTAAACTTTGTGTTTATTCTTTAAAAAATTCATAGATCTATTGGACATAAAATTAAACAGTCATGATTTTATAATTTTTTTTTATAAAAAAATTATATAAAAAGTCTAGAAACCTATTAGACACAATTTTAAAAGTTCATAGATTAAATTTGTAATTTAACTAATATTTAAATACTCTACGCTCTTGTAAAAATTTACAGAAATTTTGATCTATAAATAAATTATATAAAATTGGCAATAGAGGAGAACTTATTCATACCAATTTTGTCCTTTAAATTTTCATATTTACCTATTTTGCCCTCTTATTTTTTTAGTTTTTTTTAGTTCAACAAAATTTAGATGTGAGGATTCAAATTTCTTATCTTTTATTCAATGATATATACTTTAACCAGTTGCCATGCTCAAGTTGGAAATAAATTTTTAGTTATTAATTTGGTGGAAGTTAACATATTTATGATTCAAAACTAAGCAAGTCAAAAGACAGTTTCGTTTGAATTGAGAGATTTGTTCATTAAAGAATTAATATCAACGAAATAAAGAGAAAACACTTTAACTTCTAACACTTTTATACCTAATATGAAGTATATTGAGAATGCGTGAACTAAAATTTGAAAATAATATAGGCAAAATCAATATTATATAAAAAAATGAAATTATGATTTTAATATTTTTGAACCAAAAAGATGTTGCTATGTTTGTAAATATGACAAATGTTTTTGCTATTCATTAAAAATACTCTTTTTTTAAAATTATTATTCTTTTCAAAACTTCATCAAATCATTATTTAAAATATAGATTGGGCCTTTCCTCTGGGGCTCTACTTTTGGGCCCTTGCCTTGCTAAAATTAGTAGGATTTTTATTTCTTCTTCGTTTTCTTACATAACCATATGTAGAATTTTATATTAAAGAAAAAAAAAGAAGAAAAAACATCGTATTTCCTACCTCAAAGAAATAAGTAGATGACTTTACTATTGAGCTATGCTTATATTGACACAATATTTATCATTATTGTCCCTTTAGATTTAGCACCAAAATAAATCTAACATCAAATATCAATTACACTCCGTGTTTATAATTTGTATCATCTCTTAATTTAACATAAAAAAAATCACATAACAATTTTCATAACACGTAAAGTGTTTTTTAAGAATCAACTTGAGTATAGTTTAATTGGTTAAGAGATATAACCTCTCTTGAAAGTCACAATTTCAAATTCTTCATCTATTTATCTAAATGGCAACCTTCTAAAATAAGTGAATTTAAAAGCAATACTTAATCCATATTGATTTTTAACACATTTCACTTAAAATACTTATCATAGAAGTCGTTTTTGATAATGTAACCAAACACGACAAGAAGGATGAAGTAGCATCTTTAACAAGTTACAAGCTTTAAGAAGTCTAAGTTTCTTCTATTTTCCTTATACTTCATCCTTAAAATGTCTAATTGCTTCCATCAATTATGGCAAAGGTAGATAAGAAGAGAGCCAAAAAGGTGATGTGATAATAAGAAGAATAGAAGGATGCATAAGCAAAATTAGAATGAATATTTTGCTTGCTAATGAAAATGATATCCACCCACCCACCCACCCACTCTCTTGGGGTCCACACTCCCACTCCCACCACCCAAATTTCCCTATCACCACTATTACACTGTCTACTTGAATTAGATTTTTCTTTTGTTTTTTTTTTAAGATGCCACCTCACAAGAGCCATAGAGTGTTGAATTGGATTACACCCCATTTCCATCCCCCAATTTATTCCAAAATAAATGGAATTAAATAAAGTTGTGGAATACCTTAGATTTTAGATGACCAGCGGATGACAGGTTATTAATATCTTAATCAGTTAAGTTATGTTTTAAGTTATTAACCATATTTATAATTCTAAAAAGTATTCACTTTTTTTTTTCTATCTTTAGATTAATATTTATACCTAAGAAACGTATTAATTTGATTTTAGGTAAAATTATATATTTTGTCCCTATACTTTTATATTTACGTCAATATTCCTTTACGTGAATGAGTGAGTTAAATATAATAAATAAAAATGATGTTGTGCTGATGTAAAGTGCGAGATGTTAATATATGGAGTGATGTGACATTGATTAGGTCATGAATTTGTTGGTACTCGATCTCTTCGTTGAACCTTAATTCTTTCACTATTCTTTCTTTCGGAATCATCTATGAAAAATCCAAATGAAAGAATTTACGATGATTTACTGGGAAGGATTGTTTTTCACAAAGTTAAGTAAGCTTGGCTGCATTGTTATAGTGATTGCATGGGATGTTGAAAGGAATTAGGGAAACTAAGTTAACAGATAAAAATGTTGAGATGAAGAGTATAATTTAGTACTTAAAGAGGCCCTGTTAAATAGCTATTTAGTTTTTAAAAAATTGTACTTGTTTTTTCATCATTTTCTCTACCGTAGATTTTATATTTCTTAAGAAAATATTTAAATTTTTAGCTAAATTCTAAAGACAAAAATAGGTTTTTGAAAACTACTTTTTTTAGTTTCGAAAATTTGGCTTGATTTTTAAAAACATAGATAAAAAGTAGATAACAAAATAAGGAAACTCATAGTTGAAAGTAGTATTTATAGGCTTAATTTTCAAAAATAAAAAATCAAATGGTTATCAAACGGGGCCAAAATTATTGGTTTTTTTTTAGTTCAACTACATGTAAGGTGAGAAAAGTTACTTATGTAGTTTTGTAACTTTTGTTTTCTTAGTAAAGTAAGATTAATTTGGTTGATTTTGTTAAATTTGGTATTATGCTTATAAAGTTTCGATTCTTTTAGTTTGTTATAAATTGATGGGTTGATTATTTGGTTTCTTTGATTTTATGTTCATGATTGTTGAGTTTTAGATGCTATCTATGTCCATTGAGAAATTTTAGGTAATACTCTTTTTTGATAAATCTAAGTTGAGTTTATTATTTGTTTACTTAGTAAAGGTAGATTAATTTAGTTGTTTTGATTGTTTTAGTTTATTATAGGTTGATGAGTTTATTATTTGTTTACTTAGTAAAGGTAGATTAATTTAGTTTATTATAGTTTGACGAGTTTATTATTTGTTTACATAGTAAAATTAGATTAATTTAGTTGTTTTGATCGTTTTAGTTCATTATATTCATGGATTTTGTAACTTTGGAAGTTAGTTTAAAGTTTTGATTGTTTTTGTTAAATTTCATTTTTGTTTGTTAATTAACAATGAGTTTAATTTTGAACATGATAACTTCTAAGTTTAAGGTTGGATTGTTTTAGTTTTCTTACAATTTGTTATAAGTTAGATGATTTCGTTGGTATGTATACTTCATTAGTATTAGATGCCTATAAGTTAAATTTTAGATAAATGTACATGTTTGTGTTTTTGATTTAGGAAAAGTTACTTATATAGTTTTGTAACTTTGGTTTAGATAGTAAAGTTAGATTAACTTGGTTGCTTTCTTAAATTTGGTGTTTTGCTCATATAGTTTTGTAACTTAATTAGTTAAGTTTTGATATTATTGTTTATTACTTTTGAAATGTTAGTTTAGTTGTTATGTGTTTATAGTTTTGATCTTATGTTTTGTCTTTGTTTTGCTTAAGTGGATTAAGTCGAAATTATTCTGAAAGCAGACTGAAGATTATATGAAGATGATGAGAACTTCTTATGTTCATTAAACTTTTTGTTTCTAGATTAGGTTTATTTGTGTTAAAGTTTTATTTTTATCTTGTATGAATTTATGAACAAAATGTAATCAAATTTGGTTTAATATAAAGTATTATTTGATTTATTTTTTGTACAATTTGTTTTAGGTACAACACGTTCAAATTATAGTAAAAATCTAGACAAAAATTTATTGAAATTAATAAAATAGCTAAGATAAGCAACATCGACCAAATTTACGGTTTGGTCAACAATTCTAAGAAAGATTGACCAAATATTGGTGGCGTCTGGAATTCCAGAAAATGCTGACGCCAACGTTTGTTGGCATTTCTAGAAAATGTTGACCAAATGCCGTTTGGTCAGTATTTTCTGGAATTGCCGATGTCACCAATCTTTGATCGGCAAAAGCTGCTCTGACGATGATTTGTCGATGCCATATTTGGCAAAACTTTTTTCGATCGTTTTTGGGCTATTTTCGACCGTTTATGGCATCGAAAAAACCTAAAATTCTTGAAGTTAGAAGCTCTGAAAACTATAACTCAAGTTGACAATACTTATATTAAATTGTTAGAAGTCTCCATACCTGTTTGAAAGAAAAAGAAAAAGAAAAAGAAAAAGAAAAAGAAATCTCCATACCACTATAATTGTAAAATAACCCCTCAACCACTATAATTGTCAAATAACCCTTAATCTTTCCTTTTGCATGCTTTGTGTATTCCACTATCCTCCCCACTTCCAAGCTTTGGTCATTCAAAAATGAGTGCAAATAATCATTGCTCGTGAAAATTCTACCCGAAAAAGGTTATCACTATTATAATTTTTTAATGCCGAATACGCCCCTCTCTCTCCTATGTTTAAAAAATGAAAAGAAATATAACTTGTGAATTTAAATCATTGACCGTTTGAAATGTAAATTACAGGTGAAAAAAAACTATTGAACAAGACAAGCATTGATATTGATATGGTTAAAAGTTATATAAAATTATAGTTATTGAAATTTTAAATTTATATTTATTTAATAAACAAACTTCACAATTTCAGTTACATCCTCCAAATTTGAGGTGTGATTCTATATAATTTTTGTTACTAACAACAAAATAATGATGTAATATATTTATTAGACAAATATTTATTATTTAGCACAAGATAACATCATTTTATTCTATTCAATTATCTAACTTTTTTTGGCATTTGTCATCTACCATTTAATTAGCAAAATTATCTATTAAATAAAATCACACTTAAAAATCCATGATCGAAGACTTAATAAACTAATAATTGTATTACCATGTCACACATTATCATAATCGTTCAAACTTTCTTTTGTTTTTGAAGAGTTCAACAATATTTAGAAATAAGGAGACTCAAACCTCTATTTTTTTTGTCGATGATATAAACCTTAATTAATTAAGTTATGCTCTTGTCGAAATTTTGAGAATTGAAAATTTGGCCACCAAAAAAAAAATCCAATGATATGGAGAGAGAGAGATAGAGATAGCAAGCAGGTCATGTCTCATGTTATGCTATCCTTTTTGACAAAATATGCACTACAACATATTAACAACTGTCAAAGTTGAAATTTAAATTGGCCTTTCAATTTCCCAATATTTTCACTTGTCATTGTCACTTTGCTGTGGCTCCCTTCCCACAGCAAACCATTTCCATTTTAAAGCTAAACTTCTTCCTTCTCTGTGGCGCCTCTCATGGCGATCTCCAAATTCCTCTTTCTCCTTCTTCCTTTCCTTCCTTTTCTTTCTGCTGATTTTGTTCCCTCTGACATTTATCTTCTCAGCTGCGGCTCATCCTCCAATCACTCCTTCTTTAACCGCAACTTCGTCGGCGATTCAGTGAAACCCGCCTCCGACTTTCTCACCGCCGGCCGATCGGTGGCGGTTTCCGATCGAAATCCGCCTCCGGATTCTGAGCCTTTGTACCACATGGCCAGAGTTTTCACCAGCGCCTCAAGCTACACATTCAACATCAAGAAGAACGGTACTCACTTACTACGGTTCCATCTTTCGCCATTTTCGGCGCCGGAATTCGCTTTACATTCTGCAAATTTCACCATTTCGGCTAATGGAATTTTGCTTTCTACCATTTCTCGTGTTAACGATTCTGTAATTAAAGAGTTTATGGTGAGAATTGACTCCAATGTGCTTGAAATCGAGTTCGAACCGGTTTCGAGTTCGGGTTTCGGGTTCGCAAATGCAATCGAGGTATTTTCAGCACCTAAAGAACTCATTACCGATAATGAAGCTCATTTTGTGGATTCGAATGGAGTTCGAGAAATTTACAAACTCACATCACAAATTTTGGAAACGAAATACAGAATTAACGTTGGGGGTTCCACAGTGACCCCGTTCAACGACAGTCTATGGAGAACTTGGGTGCCTGATGAGCCTTTTCTGGTTTTAAAATCGGCGGCAAAGCTCGCCGCAACTTCTCACACGCCGAAATATCAGTCCGGCGGCGCCACCAGGGAGGACGCGCCGGACAACGTTTATATGACGGCGCAACAGATGAACAAGGAAAACTCAACTTTGGGTGCAAAATTTAACATCACTTGGAACTTTCCATTAGATTCTAATGGCGTGAAACACTTGGTTCGCTTGCATTTCTGTGATATTGTTAGCTCTGCACTGAATCAGCTGTATTTCAATGTGTATATCAATGGCTATTTTGCATATAGGGACCTCGATTTGTCAACTCTTTCATTTCACCAGCTTTCAACTCCTTTTTATGTTGATTTCATTGTGGATTCTTCTGTTTCTGGGAATATTCAGATAAGCGTTGGACCGTCTGATCTGAGCAGTTCTTTGAGATATAATGCGATCTTAAATGGAGCAGAGATCATGGAAATGGTGAATGCTAATGATATGTTTTCAGAAACTGAGAACTGGAAGAGAAATTTATGGGTTATTGTAGGTCCTGTTGTTGGTGGATTTGTTGGTTTATGTTTGGTTGTTGCTGCAATTCTTGCTTTGGGATGCAAGAGGAGGAAGAAACCAAAGCCGAGGCGGGCGGAGAGCGCAGGTTGGACGTCGGTTCAGGCATATGGAGGAGGCAGTTCTGATAGTAAATTATCAAGGGGATCAACTCTTGCAGCATCTTTTGGACCAAATGGATACCACAGCTTGAAGATCCCCTTCACTGATATTCAGTCAGCGACAAACAACTTCGACAAGAGTTTGATCATTGGTTCGGGTGGATTTGGTATGGTTTACAAAGGGGTTCTTAGGGACAATATAAAGGTTGCTGTGAAGAGAGGTGTGCCGGGATCACGGCAGGGCCTGCCTGAATTCCACACTGAGATTGCCATTTTATCCAGGATTCGACATCACCATCTTGTTTCGCTTGTTGGATTCTGTGAAGAACAGTCTGAAATGATACTGGTTTATGAATATATGGAGAAAGGTCCATTGAAAAAGCAATTGTATGGCTCTGCTGTATCGCCTTTGTCATGGAAGCAACGGCTCGAAATCTGCATTGGTGCAGCCAGAGGTCTTCACTACCTCCACACTGGTTTTGCACAGGGCATCATCCACCGCGATATCAAGTCGACCAACATTTTGCTGGATGAGAACTATGTTGCTAAAGTTGCCGATTTTGGTCTTTCAAGATCGGGGCCTCGTCTCGACGAGACACATGTTAGTACTGGAGTAAAAGGCAGCTTTGGCTATCTAGATCCCGAGTATTTTCGAAGACAACAACTCACTGATAAGTCAGATGTGTATTCATTTGGAGTAGTGCTCTTTGAAGTTCTTTGTGCTAGGCCTGCTGTTGATCCATTGCTTGCTAGGGAACAAGTAAATCTTGCCGAATGGGCGCTGCATTGGCAAAGGAAAGGCATGCTTGAAAAGATTATCGATCCACATTTGGTTGGGCAAATCAATCCGAGTTCGTTAAAGAAGTATGGAGAAACAGCAGAAAAATGTCTGGCTGACTACGGTATTGACAGACCAACCATGGGAGATGTCTTATGGAACTTGGAATATGTTCTTCAACTACAAATTGGGCTACAGAAGGAACCATCGGAACCTGTGAATGTCGACGAATCCGACTTTCCAACATCCACAGCAATTCATCCGAGCAACTTGAGGAGACATTCAGAGGAAGGTACTGGTAATTATTCAGACATAAGTACAACCAAAGTTTTCTCCCAGTTGCTTACTAATGATGGAAGATAGTTAGCTTTATGATGAATTCTAAAACAGAAGAAGCTTCCACAATAGCAATCTCAATAGTTATCATTCTCTTTTCTTACAACATATTTAGAAATACCTTAGTTACATTGTACCGTAGGAAAATTACAGCCAAAGTCTTCTAAGAAAACACTACTTGGTTCTTTTGAAGAACATATTAATTTTCCATAATGCCGTGTATTCTAGAGTATGTTAACTTACCTCAAAACTGAAATGAAATTCTTCAGTCCTTGTTGCTCGAACGATGATATGTCTGAACCATCATGAGTTAGTCTTAGTGGTCAATAAAAGTCATGTAAATAGTAAAGGGCTTAAGAAATAGGTTCTAGTCATTGTGACCACTTACTAAAGATTTAATATCCTACGAATTACTTTGACAATTATATATTGTAGGGTCAAACAATTGTTCCGAGAGAATAGTTAGGTGCATGTATGTTGGCAGGTTTGAATGCATTTTTTTTTCTTTCGGTTATGATCATCGATCAAACTTCTCAACCCAAAGCTACATGTCGGGTTAGTTCAGTAGCCTGTTCTGCATGTTGTGTGTGGGAGTTGAAAAGAAACTAGAAAAGAACTTGGGAGTGGGCAGTGTGAGAGAACGTGGCCTCTTTCTTTATCTTTCTTTTCCATTGGGAATCTTTTGGTTCTGGCCCAAAGTTTGATGTTAGGTGTAACAAAACAAAGTATTCCAAGTGATATCATCACGAGACCTAAATAAACGAGTAAATTTGTCTTTTACTGTTTACTTTTTTTTGTCCCTCTCTTTTTTTCTTCCAATTCAATTTAATTTATCTTAAGCCTCTATCTTTGTGGTGGGGGTGTGAACTTAGATTTATATTAAGGGAAACTAAATAAAGATAACATTTTCTAGTATGAGGTCCAAAATCAAGTGGATTATATTTATTTACTTGGAAGTTAGAATATAGTCTGATAGGGAGAAGACTAGAGTTTTCGGCTGACAGTAAAGGTTACTAATGTTTAAGTTATATTCAAATTGACTAACTATACAGACTTGTATAAAGTGAATAATATCTTATACAAAAGAACCTACTATCTTAATATTCGATCGTATCACTTTTGCTTGCACGCTAATGTCATTTGTAAGGTGGACTCTCTCCTTTATGAAATGTCAAAAGTTCTCAACCTTTTTTCAAATGGGAGAAAGAGTTGTCTATATCTTTCATTCACGTGGGTTTAGCACGCAAAAGGTTGTATGTAAATGAAATTCTCAACCTTTTTTCAAATGGGAGAATGAGTTGTCTATCTCTTATTCATGTGAGCTTGGCACACAAAAAGGTCATCAGTAAATGTTTGTTGCGTGGTATATGGAGAAACAATTAGTTAGTTGATTATGTACACTTAATCTAGTCAAAGGTGAGGTGACAACACTAAAAGTAGTGACAAAGTGTGGTTAAAGATGACCACAGAAATAGGGAGAAAATGGATATCTGGTGTTAGTCAAATACACTTCAAAGCTCAAAGTCACTTTGGGGCTGTTTGGGACACTGAGTGGGTTATAATAACATGGGTTATAATAGTCTGTGGGTTATAATAATCTGTGAAATAATATAATATTGTTTAAAATGTAGAGTTATTTAGTCTGGGGTTATAATAACCTGTGTTTGGGGTGCAGAGTATTCCATAGGTTATTATAACACAGATTATTATAACCCTTGCCTCAAACAGCCCCTTTGAGTTTAAAATTTGGGGATTTTGTACGGATGACCAATTTTTCGACGTTCTAATGACTGATGACATGCGTTCTGAAAATAATGAAATATGACTCATTCTGATATGTCATAGCGTGCAAAATTACACATGAGGGTAGTATGAGACGGTTTTGCTTATTCACGCTATCGTAGGTGGAAACGCTATCGCTCTAGCTCTCTCGCTCTCGCTCAAATGAATGGTTGAAAGTCTGGAGAAAAAAAAAAAGACAAGAAAAAATTATGTTAGAGAAGAGTTAGAGCGAGAGCGAGAACGAGAACGAGTTAGAGCGAGAGCAAGAACGAGCTAGAGCAAGAGAGAAAACGAGCTAGAGCGAGAGCGAGAGCTAGAACAATCTAGAACAAGAGAGAAAACGAGCTAGAGAGAGAACAAGCTAGAGCAAGAGAGAAAATGAACTAAAGCGAGAGCGAGAACTAGAACTAGAGAGCTAGAGTTAGAACAAGAATGAGAGTACGATGCCCTCACGGTAATTTGGACGGGATGCAAAGTACGGAAAGGGTCATATGTCATTAATTTCAAAACACTGGTCAAATGACATCGATGCGCATGAAAATGAGTCTTCTGTGCAAATTTCCCTTAAAATTTTGTAGAGTATATAGTATAGCTCTTATTCATTCTGATATAATCTTGTACGTAATAATGTAAATAAGATGTGAAATGGTAGGTTCTTGGCAGGTGATGTTGCGATGTTACTACCAAGGTAGGATGTGCATAGATTATGACAACACTATTGGTCATCTTCTTCTCATGTGACTTCATTAAGAGTCTCATACTACGTTTGTTGTGTGTTGTAAGTGTTGGGATTCAAGCCACCTTACTTATTCTTACTTAGGTTACGACCTTGGGCTTTCTACCTTGTAGCTTTAGCCTTGGGTTCTTGAATTTCACCTCATAGTTTATGATTTTACCTATTAAAGTGTTGATATAATTAAATTTACCATAACCTATCAGCTTGAGCTTTTGGGTTGATTGATTGATTTAACATGGTATCAAGCAGGAGGTCCTTGAGTTCAAACTCCTGTAAAGTCGTTTTCTCTCCAATTAATATTGATTTCCACTTGTTGAGCATTTCACAAATTTTCAAGCCCACAAGTGAGGGGAGTGTTAGACTGTTGATATAACATAACCCATCAGCTTAAGCTTTTGAGTTGATTGGTGATTTAACGTTACCTACTTTTTAACTAGCGTGGTCTTACCTAGTATATAGCCCAAGCTTCCAAGTCTCACCTAGTAGCATATGTCGTGTTCAATCTATTGAACTCTGTTATGGTCTTAGAATTACATGTATCATCTTATAGCTTAACTACGGATTATCTAGATCGTTAGACATACAGACATGTATGTTTGGATCATGTTGGTGCGATCCTTAGATTATTTTAAATCTAAACATCTCACTTGTGAGAAAAACTCAAAACAAGGTTGCATCAACATGTGTAGTCGCATTGTGTATTTGTCAAACAATTTATGATAAAATGATAATAAAAAATAAAATAGATTTAAAAAAAAGTTAAAGACTAAAATAAATATTTGATTAAATTATATAAAATGTCTCTCAACTTTAGGATACGTTTCAATTATGCAATTATGTATCTAAATTTGTAAAAGTTTTATACCCTTAAATTTTAAAATTGTTTTTTTTAAACAACCATATGTCAACTTTTTCATTAGAATTAAGGATGTGTTTACATACCCGCATCAAACGCAATTCGAAAATGCGGGTCCTTTTTTATTACGATTGAATGCATTTACCGCATCTTGTAAACTTAAAGACCTGTAGGACCCATCTTTGACATCATAATTCATCCCGTAATCGTATTACACCTAAAAGGGTATGTAATTCGATTATATAAGAATATTACGTGGGGTCCACTCGTCTCTTTGGTTTACTTTCCACGCTTTGTCCCTCATTATTTTTTCTTCTTCTTCCTCTTCTCTCATTCTTCTTCATTATTCCTCCTCTCTCCTTCTTCTTTCTTTTTTTTGGAATTTCTTCAAGTTGATAAAGAGCATTAACACCATAATTATTTTTATGGCTTTATTAAAAATTTTCTCATTCATTTTCTAACTTATCGTTTTGTCCATGGTTTCACAATTTTAGTTGGATGAGAAGAATGAATTTGTTTTCAAGGGTTATTATCTGTGATTTTTGGCCAAAACATATTTTGATCAATATATTTAGTCATTTTTTATGCGTGAGCTTTGGTCCAACATATTTTATTTTTTTATGCTTGGGTTTTGGGCCGGTCATATTTCGATAGCGAGTTTTGGCCAGACCATATTTTTAATAGGCCCATATTTTTATCAATATTGATATCTCAGGCCATATTTTTATCGATACCAATATATTTTTTATGCGAGTTTTGGCCCGATGATATCAATATCGCAAGCCAGACCATATTTTTATCGATAATCAATAATCGCAGGCCGGCCATATTTTTATATCGATATTTTTTTATACGAGTTTTGGCCAGACCATATTTTTATCGATAATTAATAATCGATATTTTTTATGCGAGTTTTGGTATATCATATCACAGGCCATACCATATTTTTATCGATAATTAATAATCGAGACCATATTTTACGATTAATGATATTTTTTATGCAAGTTTTGGCCATACTATATTTTCAATAATTCTATAATTTTTTTATGCGTGAGATTTGGTCAGGCCATATTTTGATCTATATATAAATATTTGCACGAAAATTTTTCATGATTTTTGAATCATTTTTAATACGTTATTTTTGGTTTGATCTGTTACAAAAAAAATCATTTTAAAACAGTTGAAAAATCATTTTAGAAAAATTTGAATAAGTAAATAAAAATGAAGAAATGTATTTTAATTCTGGTTGCATATTATTGCATTTTAATTAATTATAAATATAAGAGGGCATAATGGTAATCATATATATTTGGAAAGTTTGAAATGTCATTACCAATTATCAAACATAATTCTCCTTCATTACGAGCCATTATGTTTATCCCACAATCCTATTACGTTTATGCCCAAATTCATTACAAATTGCCCAAATTCATTACAGATCGGTAAACACGCCCTAAGATGAAAATGTAGTATAGTAGTGAATTGTAAAAATAAGTTAAAAATTAAAGAGTCTTTATCACATTTGAAATGATGTCATTTAACTTGGAAATATAGTTAAAATTAGAATAAAATATTGTTTTTCTCTTCGATGATCAAAACATTTGTGGGGAAATAAAGTTTTTAGAATGTAAGCAGTCTATAAAGGACATCAAAATTGTTGGCCTCTGTCTCACGATCAGTTGATACAAATTAGGATTACATGAACAGGAAAGACAAAATACAAACCAAGAAACCAAGACATTCAGACTTAGGGCCATATTGTTTGATAATTTCTTTACCTGAGTATGAAAATCTTCGTTCTTCAGTTGATTGTTGTCTTTGTTCACCTAGCTTCCATGATCCCACATTTTCCACCAACCCTTTCCATATTTTTTCTCTCATAAACATATTCTTTTTGTGAAGCTCTCTCTTAACCCTACACCTATAGCTTTTCTAGTGTTTGGCCATTTACGGTCGATGAAGTTGTTGATTTTTATCAATACATGACTTTTCTTGCAATGTGTCGCTTCCCCACCAACTCCTAAATCTAATTAAATAGGATTGACTACGGATT
Organism: Trichosanthes truncata; assembly: GCA_033996785.1. Classification (NCBI taxonomy): domain Eukaryota; kingdom Viridiplantae; phylum Streptophyta; class Magnoliopsida; order Cucurbitales; family Cucurbitaceae; genus Trichosanthes; species Trichosanthes truncata. The sequence goes on from JAWPNB010000003.1 coordinate 90,599,816, forward strand.
CAAGCCATAACACACGATTTCATAAAACCATACGATTTTCCCAATCTAAATAAAGCAGGTTTTACATGAAGAAGATTTGGCTCGGCATGTTCTATTCGATACGGGTAGGAAAAAAACCCAACTTGATATTATTCAAAAAATAAAGAAATTAGAACCCAGTCAATATGAAATGGATCAACCCCTTCTTCTTGTGCCAAAGATTTTACCATTTCCGAAGGAACTAGAGTTACATCTCTTTTCCATTTCCATTCCAGAGTTTTTATGTGTTTCCATGCCCATTCAAGACCCCGAAAAATGAACAACATTTCTTCGGAACACATACAAGATTTGTCATTGCAAAAAGGATAATGGTAACCCCACCATTAACTACTTCATTTATGAATTTCATAGTAATTGAAATACATGTCCTACTGCGACAAAATTTGTAACTTGCTATCCTCTTGCCTAGCAGGAAAAGATTTACCTCTGTGGAAAGGATGATTCATTCGGATCGACATGAGAGTCCAACTACATTATATTGTCAGAATCCATGTTGTATATTTGAAAGAGGTTGACCTCCTTGCTTCTCTCATTTTACAATCCTCTTCTAGCCGAGCCCCCTTTCTCCTCAATCCATAAAGACAAATTGGAGGACTGGTGCCAACAGTTCATCACGGAAGAAAGGACTCACTGATCCGAGATCACTAACTAATACTAATCTAATACTAATATAATAGAAAAGAACTGTCTTTTCTGTATACTTTTCCGGTTCTGTTGGTACCGCGGCCTTTACGCAATCAATCAGATCATATAGATATCACTTCAATACAACATAGGTCATCGAAAGGATCTCGAGACCCACCAAAGCACGAAAGCCAGAATCTTCAGAACATAGATTCCTATTCGAAGAGTGCATAACCGCATGGATAAGCTCACCATGGAGGGAATGAAAAACAACAAATGAATGGATACAAAACTCATAATTAAATAATCGAATAAAAGGGAAGAAAATTTTAGAATATAAGGGGAACCCAAACTGAAATTTTATTAAGAAAATACTTGAATAAAAACACGCCCACAACTCACACAACAATCCCAAAGGAGAATGAAAGTAGTAACAAACTTTAGAAATTTTCAATTTATTAAGGAAATAGAATTCAAGAGAGTAAACTGTCTTATGAATAAAATGGGAATAACTAAACCTCAACACAAACTAAAATTTCATGAAATTACAGGAAAGAAATGAAAAAACAGCCACTAGAAGTAAAGGAACAAAACATAAAACAAAATAGGCTCGTGTATTCCTTGCTTCAATCGATCCAAATACTCATTCAAAAGCAAATGGATCTTCACCTCTTTTAACCTTTGTTGAGGAGGGATCAAATTCGAACTTTCACAGAGCAAAAACAAAAACAAATTGCTAGAAAAATGATGAACTAAAACTATTGCTCGAAGAAGAAAAACCCATTTATTTTTCTACTTTGTTCTTCCCGCTTTTATAGGTATCGAGGGTTAGGGTTTCCATCTTTGATCTTCTTCAATCTTAGGTCAACTTATGGGCATGAAATCGGGCTGAAGAATCTCCTAAATCGGGTAAAGTTTCTGCAAATCTTGTTAATTTTCGTGATTCCCGCAATTTTCAAAATTTTATAGAAAATGCAATTGCATTTCACTTCTGGAATGCAATTGCATTTTTGTGCTTGTCCACCATCTTGTTTTTCCGAAGAAATTGCATTTCGAAAGTGGAATACAATTGCATTTTCGTACTTGCTCCAAATCTACACAAAAACAACAAATTAGTTTAATTTTCATTCTCTTTTCCATTTCTTTCCTCATTTTCAATACTCCGACAAAATTTCATGAATTTATCTCATAAACACTATTTGTAGCTTGCTCGTTATTCAACAAAACATACAAAAATGACAAGAACAACCTAGTTTAGGGTCAAATAATCCTCATAAATTAGAATGATCAAATATACAACACAATATATATCTAGAAACCTATTGAACATTATATATTACATACATTAAGTAGAAAATGAATAGATCATGTTATGACATTATAGCTATATATTGTAAGGTTATCTCAAAATTAATATGATTATTACCAATACAAAATATATGACGATACTTACCTATGTTTATATAATATATGTTTGTGAATATAACTATACTTATTGCCTATATAAAATATAACATAATTATATACATATGTATATATAATATAATTCTATGTATATTTATTTTTTACAGTATACTTAATATTATATATTTGATGTCGAGTATTTTCAAGAATATTCCATATCATTAATGATGTTTATAACACATATACCATGTACAATTTCATTATTTTATATTATATCTGATTATAAAAGTTTATATATAATTTTGATAATGAAAAATAATAGTGAACATAATACATATGAGCAAAACGATATATATATGACAAACAATACATAATAAAACATGTGTTCTAAGTAAATTGACAATAAAAAAAGTGATTTATGGAGAAACATTATTCATATTTCAAGTGGTTGAGGTTGAAGCTGCTGCTGGAATGAAAACTGTAGTAAGGATAATTAGCTGTTAGAATGAAAAATGAGAGAGGAAAAAGAAAATTGGAAAAACAACTTTTTTCTAACAGTAGACGGCAAATGAGTAATGTTTAAAATTTGACGTTATATAAAAATTGAGTTTTTTTTTTTGGCAAAACAACTCATTTTTAGCAGTATACGACAAATACAATGGGAGCACAAATCTAAAAAAATTGAATAAAATATTCAAAATTATAAAAAAGAATATATATATATATATATATATATATATATATATATAATTAATGGTATAATGATTTGCCTAAATTGAGTGATTTCATTATGGAAACATTAAATCACATTAATATCATTAATATTTATTTGAATAAAATATTTTTGTAAGGATGAGCCATGCAAAAGCTTATATATATATTTTAAATGGGTCATTTGTGAAATATACGGTTGAAAACATGCTTATTGGCATAATTTTCCTAATCAATTTTTATAGGGAAAAAAGTATTTTTGACCCTCAAACTTTGCATGTTGTATTAATTTTAACCTCAAACTTTACAAATTGTATCAATTTTAATCCTAAACTTTTAATTTCATCAATTTAAACCTCAAACTTATATAAGTGTATCAATTTACACCCTCGGTTAAGTTTCCATTTCAATCCTTATTAGAAAAGTTTTCCACACATGTCCAAAGTCACGTGTTGCTCTATAATAGGTACGTATTTGTTATTTTTTTTAAAAAAATTAAAATTACTGAAGAAAATTGGAGTAGACTCTTCATAATGTCTTTCAATTTAGAGCATGATTTTTTTTCACTTTTTTTTACTTCTTATCTTATTTGATTATGCTGCTTTTTTTCATTGAATTAATTGAGGGTATTTCAATTGTAAGGCATGATTCTACTCAATCCACCGACTTTTAGTAGAAACAAAGCTTATTTGGACCATATTTTTTTTCAATGGAGTACTCTCCTTTTTGAATCGTTTGTCAATATTTTTTTTTAATTTCTTATCGGCCTTTAGCTTAATTTGTCCTCCATCCACTGCAATGGACGTGGGACTTTTAGAATCATCACCCTCGTTAGAATTTTTGTCTTTTTTCTCTCCGGCATCGATGTCACTTTAATCCCCTGTAAGATTGTAGACGGGGCCGACAAGGTCGGCTAGACCAGTTCATTGTGTTCATGGGCCTCATTTTGTTTGTCATTGTCTTTCTTGTTCTCTCCCGCATTTTAGCTGAGCTCAATCTTCTTTATACTTGTCGTCATTGGTATCGACATCAATGGCAAGGGAGACACACAAGTGTTCATTTTGTGTGAGTCTTACTTTCGAAAGTTAAGTTCGTGGTTTTCATGATGGTGGTGATTCGATCTAGAATTGTTTAATTATTCTTTTAGTAAATTTATTTTTTTTAAATAACAAATAAGTACCTATCATAGAGAAAAATGTGGCTTTGGACATATGTGAGAAATCTTTCTAATGGTGATGAAAACGAAAACTTAAATGAATGTGTAAATTGATACACTTATTCAAGTTTGAAGTTTAAATTGATGAAATTAAAAGTTTAGGATTAAAATTGATACAATTTACAAAGTTTGAGGTTTAAATTGATGAAATTAAAAGTTTAGGGTTAAAATTGATACAATTTGCAAAGTTTGAGGTTTAAATTGATGAAATTGAAAGTTCATGGTTAAAATTGATACAACATGCAAAGTTTAAGAGTCAAAAATGCTTTTTTCCTATTTTTGTACTATTGGTTGTTGTGCTAATTTTAAAGTCTACGAGCATAATTGAAACTTAGTCCAGAGTTAAAGACAATTCTTGATTCATAGTACATGCTCTATGTCGCATAATTTAACTTAAAATAAATTTTTAAAAAATTATAAAAAAAATATTAATGGATTAATGGACAAGGCGTTAAATGAAGGCACGACCGCGTGGGGTCCACTTGTCCAACTCATTTCAGACAATGGGCTTATTACCCATCATCCATTCTGCAACCTGGCACCGACTGCCACGACAATTGTGCTTCAACTTCCCATTCCTGTAATTTTTTACATTCTCAAGGGCAAATTCGTAATCATACCTGACTTTTCAATCATGAGGGGAAAAAAGAAAATATTGTTATTAAATACTTTATTTTAAAATTTTAAAATGCAACTTACAGCTTTTTCATTCGAATCGGAAATCCAATAGTGTTTGTTCGAAAACTCAAATCTGAATTCCAATTCCAATTCGCTTTTTTAGAGTTTAAAGAAAGAAAAGGAGCAATTAGAGAGAGAGAGATTTCGATTTTCGAGGCGAAAAGATTTTGAAATCAGAGACAGCGAAGAGCAAATCATAGTGTGAAGTGGAGAGATGACGGTGGTTGAAAGGTTCTTTTGATTTCATCTGAATCCAATTCATTTCCTCCAACTGAGAGACATTGCGAGGCAAGTTTCAGGAGATTTAGGGTTAGGGTAATTTTGTTTCAAATTCTGAGAGAAGACGAGGACTAGGTTTACAGTTTAGGGTTTTGGTTTGCGTTTTTCTTCAAAAATGACTGACGTGATACTGCATATATACGACGTCACGAATAGCGGATCAGATAAGACCAACAATACAATCGTTAACATCAACAAGATCTTCAAGGATGGAATTGGTCTCGGCGGTATCTTCCATAGCGCTGTTCAGGTTTCTCGCTTTCTCCTTTGTTTCTTTCTACGTATTTACATGTTTATGTAGAGTAAGTATTGATGTTTTCAATTATGTTATATTATTACCCTTAGATTTTATCTTTTGGTAATCCGTCCGTTTTTTAGTTTAAGATGAACATTTGGTATCTTCATTGGTTTGCAAGTGTGAATGTCAGACGAGTGTGGCTCTGTTCTGTCTAATATTAGGGGGGAGTATCTGCTTAATGATCCAGTAGTTTTATTATGTGTTGCTCTGATTTAGGTTGATATTGGCTTTAGTGTAGAGGTAGAGATTTGAAACCTACTAAGGATGTATTGTGTTACAGTTCATTTAAGACTTGTGAGAAAGTTTGTTAGTTCTATTTTTTCCAGTTAGAAATCGTTCATGTTCAGAAGATATTGGACTCTGACTGGACGTTAAGCTCGATCTATTTTGTTCACTCTAGATTGTGAGATATCGTTACATATTTTATCTCTACCTTAAGACATGTGGGATTGTTTGCAATGAATCGTGTAGTAATTTTCTACTCATGTCTTCACTCCCATTCTGGCCATGGATAATCATAGATTCTACTCTGACATTCTGCATGGCAATGTTTCTTCAGCAACATTTGGTATTTGCCAGGATATTTTGTTATTTCATCCGTTTAATATCTACAGATTATGGCATTCTTTCATAAGTATGTCATATAAGAGTTTAGCTATCAGAGAACGTGTAGATTTTACAGTTGAGATTTTCTTCATAGAAGAGATTAAACATTATTCTCAAATGAATTACAAGGTGAATGAAGCTTTCACCACTGTGCTCATAGCCTATCACATCTTCCTACTCATAATTCCCCTACATAGATTTATATCCATTATGGTTGACGAGGTGTTGGACTAATTGTGCTATGCACTACAGGTTTATGGAGATGATGAATGGTCCTTTGGGTTTTGCGAGCAAGGAACTGGAGTTTTCAGTTGCCCTTCTGGACAGAATCCGATGTACACATTTCGTGAAAGTATTAACCTTGGTAGAACAAACTGTTCAATTTTCAAGGTGAATCAGATTTTAAGGGAACTTAGTAGAGAGTGGCCTGGAAGTTCATATGACTTGCTATCAAGGAACTGTAACCACTTTTGTGATCAGTTCTGTGAGATGCTCAATGTATCAAAGCTTCCAGGTAATGTTATCTGAGTTCATACTATTATGATCTTGAAGATGCTACAACTATTATGATCTATAATAATAAGATCTTTGTTCTGAGACGATTTCTGTGTGCATTCCAGGCATTAACTAGATTTATCATGTCTGATGTTTTATGGAGATAACCAAAAAAAGCTCTTTTACATCTATTACGTTTCTAAATTCATGTCAACATGTTAACCTTCTCTCATTTTCCACTTAGTATAAATTTGAATCATCATGGTTTTAGTATAATGTTTCTGTTTGTTGTTGTTCTAGTTTTAAATGGCATCACTTATGATGATGAGTGACTTATATTGCTCTAAAAAGCTCATTAAGCATGTCAATAATAAGTACACTATTGGTCTTTAAGAGATATTGAGGCACATGCTTTGGGCCTAGTCTGAGTTTCAACTCTGCAGCACGGCAAAAAGAACATTTTGAAGCCCGTTAAAATAACAGGCTACTATTTTACATCTTTGAGGGTCATGGCTCATAACTGAGTTTGGGGCCTATTTGAAGCATAGATCTTATCAAATATTTCTTCATTTTCTGGCTATTTTAGTTCTCTCTCTGTCTCTTTAATTTTTAGTTTTCCTTCTACTAAATTAACTGTTATATTCTCTTCTCTGTCATTCTTTTTTTTGTCTTTCCAAGCCCATGAAAGTTGTTACTTTTTTCTAATTATTTCATCTCCTCATAATTGCCTGGCATTGGTTTCCTTTTTCCATATTTCTCTATATCTTTGTCCATAATCTTTGTAACAAGTGATGAAGGGTGAGAAAACATTGAAAAGTTTCAAACTTTAAAGGACGTAATGATTGTATAATTAAAAATATTTGAAGCTCTGGACTTGACAGTGATGTCATAGGATGGTAGAGACATTGGCTTTTGAATGGAGCTATTATTTTGGCAAATACTTGACAATAAACATTGTGAAGACTGATGGGGAAGGATTGTGGGTGGGGGTGGGGACTTCTTTTTCCTCTTCTTTAACAAGTGGATGTTAATTATTTTTTGGGAGGAGAAGTCTGATGATGTTTATCCTGTTGTAGGTTGGGTTAATCGGTTTGCCAATGCTGGTGATGCTGCATTGGAAGTAGCTGGAAACACAGCAGTTCGTGTAAGATTTTTACTTCAACATTAATCGCATAACATTTTACATGTCAAAATGAGACTTTTTTGGAACTAGCAATCTTACAACATGTTGCATATTTTAAGGAGCATTTTACCACAACTTGCAATTTGCTCAGCCCTTTGCATATAGGCATATTTTTGTATTTTTTTTTCTTTTCTGAGAAGGCAGTACTAATCTTGTCGCTTTTAGGTATGAAGTGTAGGGATGATTAATCCTCACACTAGGGTTATATATGAATGATCTGCATGCAATACGTTCCTATGACTTTATATATCATAGCTGTTTTGTAATTTGGTCAAAATTTTCGTTACCATTCTAATTTCCAATGTCGAAGATCGACATGTCTTCCAATGTCTAAGATCTGTGTCATTTTGGTTTTTTAGTTCCTGAGACTCATTACCTAAAAGCAAGACAATTTATTCTTTTTTTCCAGAGAAGAAAAGGTGGTGTTTTTGACATTGTAAACTATATGCAAAGGGCTGGGTAGTTATAACTTGTGTAATGAACTAAACTTGCTTTGTTGGTTTTTATGGGGTTATTGCAGTTTAGACAAGCAAAGACAGAGATCATATCGGCGAGCAAAGTGGCTTACCGTTTTCTTCTAGGGGCCACAAACAACGTCATATCTTCTCCAGATTCTACTAGTAATTCAAATAGAGGTACGTCTAGATTTCAAGCTGCATGGTTTAAGAATCTTATTACTACTGGTGCCAAACCATCGAGTAGTTCAGAAATAGGGAATCAAGTTGAAGGCTCACGGCAACAATGCAAAGCAAATGAAGAGACACCAATATTGCTCAATTCCCGATCACAACCATGATATGTGAAAGCGTTGTTCTGGAATATTGTTAGGTATAAGTGGAAATCGTGTTGATGAACTTAGGTTTATTTGTTTCGCGTTAAGTGTAAAATTTCATTTTTATTACTGAGAAATATATTGATTTGCTTTTTCGTTCGTACTGTAGGTCTTTGTTTCTGGACAATTTTTGCTAAATTACCGCTTCTATTTATCTGGTAAATCATAGTCGGCAACTAACGTGAGAGGAACTTGAAAATTATTTCATATGTAGATTGATTGTCAATTTTAAGACTCTTCAAATCCAATAACTTCAATTGTCTGCTGATACATATCTCCTTCATGGAAAGAATTCAATTTCACTAGCTTTAGTCGTGTATGTATTCACGGGCTTTCTGGGAAAAAAAATAATTCCATTTCGAGTACAAATAATTTATGGCTGACAATTAATGCTTGTTCTACGTGGATCAGTTACTAATTTCAGCATTCAATCCCAGGCAGAAAAGGCAATCCAGTTAAAAGTCGTTGAAGCCATAACATTTTTTTTATAATACAAATTCATATAAAATACAATTCAACAAGCCACAGGACTAATGATCTCAGTGAACGGGCTTGGCAAGAATGCTATCGAACTGCTGCTGAGAGTGCCCTTGGAGCACACCAACACATAAACTGAACAAGGTTGAGTTTGCGAGCTTAGGGTCCATAAGAACGACTGTGTACAAGATAACTTGAAACTCCCACAAAAACACTGACAAATCTCCCAGGTTTCAGGTCAATTATGAGAACATGTACCAAAACAAACTACCACCATTTCAAACATGCGAAGTAATTTACATATCCCTTCCCATTCTGTTAAGGACGTCGATTTCTTCCTCCCTATCTACCGTAATCTGAAGTGATGATACAGCCTGCGCCGCTATAATACCAGCAGAAATCTCACTAACAGCACCATCAACTTGCTCGAAACATAATGCATGGTGATCCTCAGCATAAGGTCCAGCGGAGACTGACCAGTAATCATTCCCAAAACTACCGTGCCACATCGATCCAAATCTATCGATATTAGAGGTCCAACCAGTCCCTTCAAGGGAACACATCCCGAACTCCTGCACTGGAATGCCAGGTCTTGTAACACTCATTACGTGGTCAAACTGGCCAGGGCACTCCCAAGGGTTCAGACCGTCGTTTTTGAGAAGAATCTTGTACGAATCATCTGAGTCTTCACCAATCAGAACATGCAGAGCAACAGCCTCAGCAATAGCAGCACCTTCTTCATCTAGCCTTTGCTGTTCTTCCTTCTTCATTTGTTTTTTCTTTTCAAGTTCAGATATAATGGCTGCTGAAGTAGCAAGGGCTTTTTCTAACCGCCTCTTTTTCTTCTCAGCTTGTTTCTGACGATCCAACTCATCCTTCACCTGCTTCTTTTTAGCTTTCTTCACGACAGGTTGTCCTTTACTACCCATACTAGCCACAAAACTAGCCATAACTAACTAAACTTTTCAATCTCTTTTTCAAAGAACTAGTTGTAAGTAGTATATATATCCTCGTAATTGTTTTTCCATCCTTTCATCATGATGCTATAAAATCTATAGTGGATCACTGTATTAAAATCTACTATAATTTTACTATCCTAAACACTACACCCACTCAGGTCTGTAGGAATACCTCATTTTCCTGACAATGCAATCCCAGACAGAGACAACAGGTGACAACAAAAGAGCATATTTGTAAGAAGTCATAGAACCACCTCTTCGCACCAGTCGTCCTAGTTTTCCACAACCTTTCCACTTACCCATTTTGTGCATATCAAATGAACCAAAAAATGTGTAATATTCCAACAGAAGCAACAAATACAAGGCTGTCTAAACTCGAGCAACTCACATGAGGCCCTTCCTAATGGCTGTGGATTGAAGAGAATAAACTAGTCAATAATCTTCAAGACCCTAGAAAAAGAAAGAAACGAAACATTGCTTATTATAAGTTCATTCAACTGCTAACGTCTGTCAGTTATAATTAAAAGCATTCCTGGAGACGGGCAAACGAACAAAGAACCCTATAAAGAGAACAATAAAAGAATCTAACACCATGTACTAAGTACCTGATAGTTACCAATAAAAAGCATGGGTAAAACTAAAATTGCAAAAGTATTGGAAGAAACAACATGCCTTACATAGATTCTTTAACGCAAATATCATGAAAAATTTCAGGGAAAAGATAGGAAGGCATGTTCAATGCCATTAACAGCATACACTGCATAAGAATAATAATTATAGCATTGCATACCCATTGGCCTTCTGAACCTCAAATCTTAAGTTCATTGTCACAAACTTGCACCCCCATTCAGTTTTTTTTGCATGCTAATTCACTTACATCATCCTTTATTCACCTACATGTTCCGCATGTGATAATCATCCCTCATTCAAGAAGACATTAAACATTCAAAGAAGAAAAATTCAATTAATTGTGAATACAGTACAGCAAAAAATAAAAGTTGCAGAAGGTCAGTCAGGGGAGGAACCTGAATCAAAGCATATTCTAAGTATATTTATAAATTCCCCCTAGGGAGGATGCAAAGCATAAATGACCATCAATTCAAATCTGACTGAGACTTTGCACCCACCACCATCTAACTATGTATTTTGAAATTCACTTAAAGTAAATGAGTTTGTTCTAGGTACTATCCTCTGATTAAGACACGAGTTTAGGGTATTAAACTAAACATCTTAGAAACCTGCAATCTGATCTACAAACCAAGTATTACATACCCATGAGCACACAGAGCATAAATGGCCATCAATTAAAATTTGACTGAGACTTCATACCCAACACCATTTACCGCTTTGTAATTAGGAATTGAGTCAAAGTAATTGAATTAGTCTTAGGTACTATCCTCTGATCAAGACATAAGTTTGGGCGCATTAAACTAGATTTCTTAGAAACCAACCACCAAGTCTACAAACTAAGTTTGTCATACATAGTGAGTAGTGACCTCGATCAAATATGGAAACGTGAATTCTAAACTTCTTAAACTACTTCCACAATCATCAACATCAGATCGAGATATACAGTAACCAAAATGTGCAGATAAAAATAAACGCAGGTAATTCAATCCAAATTCATCACCGTGCAGGAAAAGGATAAACGTTTCAAAACAAAAACAAAACCAAAAGGAAAAGAGATTGGGGGCTCAATCGCAACTCTCTTTGCCTCTCCGCTAAATCACGGTCCAGGATACTCAGATCACAGATTTTAAAACATTTGATCCCCGAAGATGTAGCAGCATAGGGGAAACGGCATAAAAATCACAGCCAAAGAGAAGAAAATGTTCAAAATCTAAAGCAGATAAACACAAGTGGCAACTAATCATATACCGGCTCATTAAGAGTACGAACAAAGAACATTAGGGTTCAGATCCTGTAGCGTTGGATCCAGAAGCGATCCAAAAACATAGTGGTGAAAGGAACGAAAGGGAAAGACGGCAAACAAGAGACGAGTTGCAGAAGGTACATGTGAAGAATACAAAAACTAATCAATATGAGGATCAACTAACTCAGAAAAAGAGAAGCTAAACCTTTCAAAATGGTAGAAAATAGAAAGAGGTCCCCATCTCCATTATCCCGATCTACGAAGTGAAAGCCCCAAGAAATTTAGGGTTCAGATTTTGCCGATTTCGGATCCAGAGAGAGAAGGAAAGAGAGAAACGGAGTAATGTCGGAGAAATAGTAAAATAGAAAACTGACTTGGTTAGAGAGTGAACATAATTCTTCACGGACGAATCAAAAGTCACCACGTGGCATATGATGGCTGGCTTTGATGTAAAGGAATGGGGCATCTAAAATTATCTGGCTGACACCTTCTTGGCGGCTCGGCTCTCATCGGCTGGACCACTTCTCAACGTCCTTTTGTTTTGCTTATATTTTTCTGAATAATTGGGCAAAAATATTCTCTTTTAAGGATGATTTGACCCATTGAGTGTGTTATAATAGTCTGTAGAATTATATAATATTGTTAAAATACAGAGTTATTTAGTTTGAGGTTATAATAGTACTTCATAAGTTATTATTATACACGCCATAAACAGTCCCTTAATAATTACATTTACGAAATAATATATTAATTTTTTCCCATTTAAAATGATGTTTTGTTTATATTTTTAGAGTATTATTTGAAAAATCAAATATATGAATTATAGAAGAGGTTACTAATGTCTTTCATCAATTGAGCTATCCTCAAATCATTAGTCGGTGCGGAGAAGAGAGAAGTATCTAAATATTTAAGATTTAAAATAAAGAGAAGAGAGTTGTTCTTAATTTTTCAAATAAAAAAATGAAAGTACAACAAAACTTTGTTTATCTTTGTTGATAACCAAAGTGACCTATTTTTTAGATTAAAAAAAGTTCTAACAAGTAACAATAGGGAGGAGATAGCGAAACATGAGAATAGATCCAATGTGAATACTGAATAGGACATGACATTTTTATTTGTTCTCCTTTTATCTACTTTGGCAATGTTGATTTCAAAGTGTGATTCATTGTTGGGTAGCAAATGTAGGCTTTGCTTTAAAGGCACCGTAATGGATGGAGTTGATATTCTTTGAAGGCAAGATGTACCTATTCATGAACTTGTACCTTTTCATGTCCCCTTATACCTTCATAATTTTTTTTTTTTTTTAAAAGCTCAATTTTGTAATAGGCATATTTACCTTTTTTTTTTAAAAAAAAAAACAAGACTTATAATACAAATTAGAAAGTGTTTGTAACAAATACAATAAGATGAATTTGAAGAAAGCAAGTTAACGATCCATGCTGGAAATTCTTGAGTCCAAAGCATCGGACAATTTGATAAACCCAAGCGAGCCAAACCATCTGCTAAGAAATTCTGATCACGATGTACGTGCACAAAAGCCACCTGTTGAACTGGATATTGTGGATTAATGGAGCATTTTATCCTCTAACCTAAATCTAGAATCACTGCATTGGAATATTGCAGGTAAACTTTGGAAAAAAATTGACCTTGTTTGTTCTTAGAGGCTAAGGGTATGTTTGAAATTGATTTTGAAATGGTTAAAATCACTTTTGTCATGTTCAAAATTACTCTGAAACATGTCTTTAATCATTCAAAATCAACTTAATGTTTGATTTTACACTTTTAAATGCGATTTTCATACCATAAAAATTAGTTTTGAATAATTAAAAGCATGTTTCGTAGGAGTGATTTTGAATACGACAAAAGTAATTTTAACCATTTCAAAATCACTCCCAAACATGCCCCAATAATTGTGGAATTTCCAATTGGTTTGATTCTTGTTGGAAGCTTGCCCCATATGTAGTTGCTCATGGTCTAACCTTCAATCTGCATTAAAAAGAACCATTATGTCCTTGTCCAACATTCATTCAATTTACTCTCCTAATTCTTGTAGAGTACTTACCGGAGATTTGGCTTTTATCTAGTTTTTGTTCCCACTCCATCCGAGAGAATGCAGCAACTGCTCCTCGAGAGAATACGACTCCGGTATATTCAAAAGAGTTCATATATTGTTAAACATAAAGAGAGCTTGAGGAAAATTTGAATAAGAGAGCAAAATCATATTACAATATAAATACCGGAATTTCATTCAGTCTTTTTTTTTCAATATCAGTAAATGTCTGACCAGCTTGTCGCATCTTGACTATTCTCACATGACAACCGTCATACCCTAATACATCTGGTTGCCAAAATAACTCGTAGGATATTAAATCATAGGTAGGTGGTCACCATAACTTGAACCTCTAAGCTAAATAATATTATAACGGTTGCGGGTGAAGGCAATCATACCTCATTGCAAAAAGTCATGTCTACTAACGTCTAAACACTAATGCTTGAGATTCCTTAAGTTGTTCTGTGATCATTAACATATAGCTTTGAAGATGGAATCGGAATTGGAATCTTACAACTCACTCAGAGGCTCAAAGCTAGTGTCTTGTCATGTGATCAATTAAAGAACGTGCTCCAGGACCACGGTCGTCAATGAGAATTAACAATGAAAGAAATAGGGATTCCATACCAAGCGATAGAGTAGAATAATCATCAGAGCATTAATATATATGAGCTAATGATAGCACTTACGGCATGTTTGAGAATGATTTTAGATATAGTGATTTTAGTACAATTGATTTGTTTATAATTGATTTATTAAAAGTGATTTTCATATAATCATTTTAATGTTTAGCTTCACAATTTTAATAGTGATTTTCAATGATTAAGGACATATTTGGGAGTGATTTAGTTATAATTAATTATAATTGGTTTTGTAAAAGTTTTAGTTATAAATCATTTTAATTTTTGGTTCCAAGTGATTTAAATTTAATTAAAAGTGTTTTTTTTAAAATGATTAATGTTTGTTTTCAAATGTGGTTTTAAAATCATCAAATTACTAAAACGAGTATTACAGTTAGGATTAAAAATAATTAGAAGTTGGTAGACAAAAGTTATACAAAGAGAACTAAAAATTAAGAGAGAAACATATATAGCTAGAGAAAACTTTCAAACATAAAAAAACATTATAGGCATGGAGGGATAAAATTTTTAGAGAGAGTGACAACAAATTTAGAGAGAGAAAATTTTAATAGAGAGAGCGAAAATTCAAAGATAGAGAAATAAAATTATGAGAGATATACAAAAATTTTGAAGAGAATGATCAAAATTTTAGGGAGAAAAAAGTTAGGAGTCAAGGACAAAAAATTCAAGAACAAAAAGTTAGAGCAAGAGGTAAAAAATAAATTATAGAGAGAGGAACAAGAACAAAAAGTTAGAGCAAGAGGTAAAAAATAAATTATAGAAAGAGGAACAAAAAATAAATTAGAGATAAAAAAAAAAGTTAGAGAGAGCTAAAACCATTGAATAGAAAAATAAATAAAAATTTTAAAAAGAGAATAAAATAAGAGAGACATTATAAAAACTTTAGATAGAAAAAAATTGACATTATGTAAACAATGACGAATGACCTAAATGGTGACAGTTTTGAGAAAACACACTTTATGATTGAAATTTAGGAATTTTTATAATAGATGATGGGTTTTAACCGTCAAAAAACGTTATTTTTAAAAAAAAATATGAAATAATAGTCATTTTAAAAACAAAAGCACCCACAATCACTTGACAAAAATTACTTAGGAATCACCTTCCAAATGATTGACCGGGAATCACTTAAACTAATTTTGGATACTTCCAAAATCACTTCCTTACCATTATCAAATTTTAAAAGAAAAGTGATTTTGAGTCTGTCAAAAGTGATTCTAGCTATTCCAAAATCACTTTCAAACGTACCTTTCAAGCTCTAGAATCTCTTTCCATGGAAAACTTGGTGGCGTGGGGTTGAAATGCATTTTGTTTGTTGTATTCAATGAGCATGGCATGACAGACTGAATAATTTTAGGGGTCGCCCGCTACAACGAGCGATGTGGGAGTGAGACTTCTTTGAGATAAAGAACTTGAATAACTTTGCTCTTTTGGAGGAGTTGTTGACTTTTTTTTCTCCAGTTGAATAACTTATCCAAATCCGGCACAGATTTCTAGCAGACAAATAATGCTAGCTCACAAAATATCACGTCCTAAAGCATAAATTAGTAAAGGCATCTAAGTTTACAATAATCATATAATATAAGAAAAGCCGTATAAGTATTATGCTGATCCTATTTCATAAAGTAAAAATACCATATAGAATCAACCATACAATATGATGAGAGAATATACCACTCCCACCTAAATCCGAATGTATGCTGGCCTTGAGCCCAAAAAAAAGGTAGAGCAACGAGTCTTAATCAGACTATTTTAAGTTTTTAACAGCATCAAAGGCATTTACCAACCTTCACACATCCTTCTCAAAAACATCAATGTGCTCCCAGTCAACAGTAGTTACATAGAAATCTGTGATTTTGATAAGAAAGCTTATTTGGGATTCTTCTTCTACAGCTTTCATTCTCTGGCTAGAAATCTTGATAAAGAGCAAGTCTACACCTACAAATACAGAGTGATTGAAGAGACTCTGAAATTTTCAAGCACGAGATACAAGTGGTTGAGAAGTTTGAGGGGTAGCATTTTGTGTTCTTTGACATCTCCCCTCAAACTTGAAGAAGAATCAACAAGGCCAAGTTTGTCTCTGAGAAGCAAGAAACGTGGGCTAGAGAAAGCAACCTGATCTAAATAAGAAAATTGATGAACTTCCAATCTACAGGAGAATTTGATCACAAACTAATATGAAAATCAATCTCAATGGGTTTAGTATGGGCCCAAAACACAGAATTGGAACCTAATGCGGTGGTGCCATATTATCACATCAAGAGATTGAATGACAGCAAGAGAGATTCCCAGCTCATGAAATGAAGATTGGAGCCAAATTAATTCAACTGAAACACGCGCAAGTGCACGATATTCAGATTCTATGATGGAACAAACAAAAGAGGTTCTTTAGGACCAAGAGGATCAAGGTATCGCTAAGAAATACACAACCTACGTTAAGGTTTATGGTCAACTAGGAAAGTAGACCAATTAGCATCAGGAAAACTGGTGAGAGCGAACTGATGAAAGGAAAACTGGTGAGTGCGAACTGATGAACAGGCTTATTATGAATATCAAGAAGCATAGTGCCCTTAAGATACCTCAACACTCCTTTTTATGAGCTTACCACTGCAATCAAGACAGGTTGGGCCTGAGCAAAATGACCAAGTTTGCTAATAATAGAGTGAAATCAGGTTTGGTATTGGTGAAGATAGAGATACTGTAGGGAACCGTGTGTACTGCAGCAGAGATTGGATTGGTCATGGAGGCCCAAATATAGCCAGAGGTGAAGAACAAAAGGCTTGATGTGGGCTAACCCAATTCGTGCAAGATCATCTATACTTGGTCTGAGTAAGAAATAGACCTAAAAGAATACATACAACTCTCCAAGGTCCTCGAGAGCAAAAACATCAACCCTGCCTCGAACCTTTATTGTTATTTGAACAAGTAAAAGTTCCAACTTGGTCCAAACAAGAGTAATATTTCTCTTCTGCACATCCATGAAGGGCTAAAGAAGAATGGAATCATAGCCAGTAAACATATGATCATCAACATACACAAGAATCATAATAACAGACCATTCGAGATTCAAGATCAACAATGAAATATCTGATTTATAATAAATAATTCGAAGTGTATACCATGCTAGGGGCTCGTTCAAGATCATATAAGGGATTTAAAAACGAAGTTGAATTACATAGACATCTTCATCAAGAGTTAACAGAAACATAACAAACTAATGAATTCGCGACTTATAGATGACAACAACTGTTAGAACTAACCACACAGATTGTATAACTCTTTACCAATGTACTGAAGGTTTGATTGATATCGACGCCCAATGAATTGAACCGATCACCGCGGGATGGAGCCATCCAAGCCTCACTAATTTCCAAATTGAGCGGCACTGGTCCGTTCTTGTTCGAAATTCTGCTTAAAACTAAGAATTCACTGCGATTGTTTGCGTCCCGAATATGGCCGATTCTGTGAATCGGAGAAGGGTCGCCGGAATGCGAGGAAAGGAAGGAAAACATGGAGAACGAGTTGGTGCCGTCGCCGGAGATTTCAGCCCGAAGAACTTCCAGACATGGAAATATGGATCATGGATTCACAGAAATTTTCTTGAAGGCCCAAATTTGAATCATGAGGTTTCTTAGCCCATCATGATTCCTCACGGGCCGAACGATTTTAGACATTTTAGGCTTTTTTTTTTGGGTTAACTACGTAAATAACTCATTTGAAACCTTAAATTACACAAATGTCAAGATTTAAAATAAATTTCAGCTTTGTCTTAAGCCAAGCCATTTGAAATATAATAGAAGGTTAAATTGACATATATGCCCATTATATTTTGTTGTAATGGATGTTAATTTGTGAGATAAAAAAGGAGAAAAATAAAGTGGAATATTTTCCATAACCGTTCTAGAATAGATTTGAAAATATCCCCCAATCTCTCATATATCCCATAACTTCCCTCCAAATCATTAATGTCTATTTAACCAGTCTCTTGAGCTTTGTCTCTTCCGTTTCAACAACCAAAAGAATTGAGGGTTTGAGAGGGTTTACGTTCTGTTTCTTCTCCAGTGAAAGTTCAGCGTGGTCCTAAAATCTGGTGACTATTCGAAGTCTTTAGTTTCAGCATTCTCCTCCGAAAATCTATAGTCCATTATACCCTCAAAATCCAATCATTTTCGTTGTTGAAGTGCTAGTTCCCAACATGAAAGATATGAATCCCATAACTTTAATGTTGGTGGTTATAAATGGTGGGTTATGTTAAATAACTTCCATTAAACTTTTTACATTGTACTTGAAAGAATGGGCAATAACTCCAGTTTCTTGATTAATTTTCCTACTCAATGATGTTGGTTGTTTTTGGGGTCATTTTGTTTGTTATGGCAAAAAAATTAAATCTCTATCCCAATGGGGATGAGAGCAGAAAAAAGTCTTGAGTCTTTTTTCCATCTGTATATTTATCAATTTATATTTGAAAGTGTGTTACATGAACAAAGAGTTAGTGTGTGTCTATATAGATATTATATAATGCAATGAAGAGAGTAGTTATATATCTATTACGATGTAGGTAACGTATATATTTAACATGCTATGTACATATTCATGAACAAATTAGTAGGTATATATCTATTATACTATGCAAATCAACATATTTTTGTTACTGTGTTGGTCTAGTTAGGTATCATATATATGCTATGTATATATTAATGAACAAATCAATATATATATATTACGCCATAAACCATGTGTAGGTGAATGAATTTTTTACCTATAGAAAATATAGGATGATTATATATAGACGTGTATATATGATATATAGGAGTCAATATATACTATTAACATTATATGAGAATATAGTCCATAGTGTATATCATTTTCTAATGTAAGTTAATCTTGAACTATACAATTGTTTCATACACGATTATATATTATATATCTTATTCTTCGGTATGAAAAATATAAATGATTGTATATATCAAAACAGAGAGACAAACTTCTTCCATTCATTCATACTTGATTATGTACCTTTATTACATAGAAAAAAATTAATTGTTTCGAAAAAAAAAAAGAAAGTAAATTAACCTTATAAAACTTCAAAATAGTGAAAAGAAAAACCAAACGAAAAATATAGAAGCAAACAAAAAAATATGTGAAAACAAATGAAGGAGAATTGACAGCAAAAACAATAAAATCGAAGGAAGTGACAACAAAAAAAAAACAATGTGTAGACAAAATAAAAAAAAAGAAAAGAAAAGAAAAAGGTTATGTCAGTACATCTAAGGAGAATAATTGAAATACAACAAAAGCAATTTGAGGAAGTAAAAAAATAAAACCTACTCATTTTCTTGACAAAAATCGAAAGGCGGTAATAGAAAGCTTTAATTTGGTGGAAGAATGGAAAATGTGGAGATTGAAATGTAATTAATGGTAAAGTTATTTACTTAAATTTAATGATTTTATTAGAAAAGACAATAATAACATTTACCTAAATTGAATGATATGGTTATGGAAACAATAAATAATAATAATAACATTATTACAATAATGAGAAAAAATCGTAGGGACATCAATAGAATAAACTGTTTTCATAAATGTGAGCCATGCTACAACTAAATTTTTTTTAATAATGCATCATTTATGAAATATATAGGTGAAAACGTGCTCTATGCCATAATTTCCTTTTTTTTTTTTTATAGAAAATTTCACTAGTAAATGGCCAAACATCACACCAATTTTTAATATGTCCAAACTAGAGTTTTTAAGTGATTTTATCTACATTTTTGTTCCATCCTCATCCTTCCACCAAATTCTCTTTTTTACCGATCTTTACCCTCCCACCTAATTCTCTTCAATCCCAAAAATTTACAAAAATGTTGTTCGAAAATTTACTCTATTGAATCTAAGAAACAAAAATTAGAAAATATATTAAGGAGAATACGAATTAGATATCACAGATTTCTCACGCTGTGGCAAAAAAAAAACCCACAAGTTACCCACTCTATATCTGAGAACTCTTGGAAGTCAGACCTTGCAACCCACGCCAGAACTCCTCCTAGTCTAAAAGTAAGTTATTTTAGGTTAACCTTTTTCTTTTTATTATTATTATTTTTTTTATATTTATAAGGTAAAAAAATTGTTTAGATATTTACCCTTCTTTAATTCAAATTCCCTCCTCTTCTTTAATTCAAATTGAAATATTTACCTTATTTTTTCTATCTTTAAATCTTTGAAGTTTTCAAAAGATTTCCAACTTAATTAGAGGAAAGATTGGTTAGATATTTACCCTTCTTTGGTTCAAATTTCCTCATCTTCTTTAATTCAAATTGGAATATTTATCTTGTTTTCTTATCTTTAAAATTTTAAAGTCTTCAAAAGATTTCCAACTTAATTAGAAGAAAGATTATTTAGATATTTACCCTTCTTTAGTTCAGATTCTCTCTTTTTAATTCAAATTGAAATATTTATTTCTTTAATTCAAATTGGAATATTTACTTTGTTTTCTTATCTTTAAATCTTTAAAGTTTTCAAAAGATTTCCAACTTAATTAGAAGATTGACTACTCAAATTTTAATTTTTGACATTTTTAGCTTCCTCGCTCTAATTTTTAAAACGATGAGTTAAAAAGAATCTGTTTGTTAATGGCTTGGATTTTGTTTGAATCAATGAATTTTAGATTTAAATTTTTTACGGCAGATTTGATTTAGGGTAAGTTATAAGTTTGGTAGATAAACTTTTAGGATTATATTTATTTGTTCCCAATTTTCAAAGTTTTATTTAGTACATTTACCATTTTTTTACTTTATTTACAATTTTCTCTTCATGTAATACAAATTTAAATTTGAATGTCTTAATATATCTGTAATTGATTATTTTAAACTTAAGATTTCAACGTTATTTTAGATTTTGTTGGTTCCTTTTCTTTGCTATTATTTTGGTGTATAAATTTATTCTAAATTTTAGATTTTAGAGAGAGTATTGTTAGAAGGGCAAATCTATCATATAGAAAAATTCATAAACGTTCAAAAACCATCAATGGCCATATTTAAAATTTTAGAATTTTTTAGCCATTTATCAAACCCTTTTTTTATTTTTTTTTCGGGAACCATTTTAGGGTTATTATGAGAAATTTTCGTAAGTTCCCATTTCAATATCAAATATATCCTCTCATTATTGTCTCATTTTCTAAAAATGCTTTAAAAATGTATTTTTATAAAACTAATTAATAATATAGTATTTATTAAGAATTAATTATAAATATAACATTTTCTATAAAAAAAAATTAATCAAACATGAGGATGATAATCAATTCATTTTATTTTTTTATAACAATAATTTAATACATCAGATTGACATCGAATTTGATTACATAAATTTTACATACATTGTACATGAACCAATGACACGTGTGGTTAAATGGAAACAAAAATTCATATCAATAGTCATTTTTACCTGACTATATGTCAAAAAAAAATGTAACAATTTAGTTTTTTTTTTTACAACGGACAAATTTATTAGTTTTATCAATTCAACCTTTTTTTTTGGTTCAAAAATACTTTTGATTATTCTTCTATTAAAGTAATAATTTAGCTCATGAACTTTAGTTTGTATCAATTTAGCCCTTATACTTAATTTGTAACAATTTAGTCTATGAACTTTAGTATATTACAATTTAGTCCATGTACTTTAAATTTTGTAACGATATAGTCTCTTTCATTAAAATGTTGTTAAAGCTTAATAGGATTTCTCACATATGTAAATTGATAAACTTATTGGAAACCAAATGTGTTTACAAACTACATAGACTAAACCGTTACACAATAAAAATTGATACTTAATTTTGATGAAATTTTTTTCAATAATGATAAAATTGTTACAAATTTGGAAGTACAAGAACAAAATTGTTACATACTAAAGTTCAGAGACTAAATTATTATAAATTTAAAAATATAGAGACTAAATTATTACAAATTAAAATTTAGAAATTAAATGATTATTTTTATGAAAGTTCATACCATATAAATCAAAGTGCGTTTTACCTCTTTTTTAAGATAAGAAAAGAATATCATTGAAATTATTTGACCCTTTTTAAAGATAAGAAAAGAATATCATTGAAATTATTTGAGTTGGATTGGTACTTCATTTCAAGGTATACATCATCCCAAAACACTGTAGTTATTCATAACTTCAAAAGGAAAATAGGATTCATGGAAATTACATTTTCACTAAGGATGATCCCAAGTATAAAACTATTAATATTCTTTTTTTAAAAAAATAAAACTATTAATTTTTTAAACTAAAATGAATTTAATCGATGTATTTAATTATTGACCTAACCACTTGATGGTAATATGTAATTTTTACAAAGAAAAATATAAACATATACAACTTGACATATTGATTATCACAGATACCAATACCAATAAATACGAAAATTAAGGACCCGTTTGGTAACTAATTTAGTTTTTGATTTTTTTTGTTTTTGAAAATTAAGCTTATAAATACGGTCCCGTTTGATAACGTTCTCGTTTCTTATTTCCTGTTTCTTGTTTTCGTTTCTTATTTCTTGTTTCTTATTTTTTAAAAACTAAAAACAGAAACATGTTTGATAATTGTTTCTATTTCTTGTTTCTTTTAAAAAAAAATAGAAACAAGCATGTGTTTGATAATTGTTTCTTGTTTCTTGTTTTTTTAGTAAAAATAAAATTTAGTACATATAATATAATAAAACATATAACATGCATTAAAATAAATATAAAATAATTATAAAGAGTTTATAGTATTTTCTTCATGCTCAATATAAAGTTAATAATGATGATGATGATAATAATAAATTTTATCCTTCAAATGTTGTTCAAATTTGATTTGCCTCACACTACTTTTTTTTTTAATATATATATATTATCATGAAGGCATCAAAATCTTCTCAGATGCCTCCTCTATGGACATCTCAAGATGTCAGATTATTTTACATTACTACAAAACAAACAAGGTAATCCAGATGCCCGTCCCATGAGAATCTTGGATTACCACGAAGCAAATGATACCTAAGAAAAGTAAAAACTATTATAAATAAATTGTAAGAAAACAAACATAAATTTCAAAAATAAAAAACTAAATGGTTATAAAAAGGGGCCAATTTTTTGAAAAAGAAATTATATTCAATAATTTTTAAAAATGAGAAGTCAACTATTTTACACCTAAAATGTATAAACACATGGTAAAAACTCACACTAGTTTATATATATATATATATATATATATATATATATATATATATATATTACTAAATACAACCTGAACAACTTCTAAAATTGTGATCTAAAATTTAAATCTTCTCAAAAACACATTCTAAAATACTGAAAACAGAATTCAACTTTATTTTTAAATGAATTCCTTAGTTTTGTATTTCAACCACTTCTAAAATTGAGTTCCAATTTCTAAATCTTCAACCAAATACATTCGATAAAACATAGGATAAAACATAGCATACAGCTTTATTTTTTAGGGCAAAAATCAATTTATACCTCTAAACTTTGGAAGTTGTATCAATTAAAATCTTGAAATAATAATTGTATCAATTTAAACCTTGAACTTTCATAATTATATCAATTTACATCCTCTATTAGATACGGTTTGAAAAAAGTTAGCTCACATGTGTGCAAATTTATAATTGCATCAATTAAATTTTTGAACTTCCATATGTAAATCAATTTACATCCTCAATTTTAAATGCATGGACAATTTTCAAATGAAGGCTTTGAATTTTTTAAGAAGTCTACACACGTGAAAATTGATGTATGAATAATTTTCAAATTGAGGGTCTAAATTGATTCATTTATGAAAGTTCGAGAGTTTGATTTATACAATTATAAATCTGCACATGTGTAAACTAACATTTTTCAAACAGAATCTAAAAAATTGTGTAAATTGATACACATATGAAAGTTTAGGAGTATAAATTGATTTTTGCCATTTTTTTAAATCCCTTAGTTTCAAACTTGCGTTTCAACCTAAATTATTTTCATTCTTTCCTCCCGACTATAAGATTCTCAAACTTTTTATCAATTTTGGTAAAATAAAAATAATAATTTCCATTAAAAAAAGACTAATATCTTTCCAAAATTTATAGAAAATGAACTAATAGAAACAATATTTTTTTTTAGAAAAATTGACTATAAACTAACAGTAAGAACTGAAAAGACTAACACAGAACAAATCTAGAACAAATCTAAAAGTAGGAGGACTAAAATATTATTTTAATTTTTTTTTTTATAAACGAACCATGTATGAAAGAATACATACAGTTGACGGTCTACTCTCTCTCCCTCGTTCGCCCATACTTTCATCGTCTCTTTCTGTCTGCCTCGTTCGCCCATACTTTCACCGTCCCTTCGATGTCCTCTGTGTTTGCTCCAGTGGGCTAACGAATGACAGTGGGTTGCTCTCAGATCCGCGCAGTTGCTGAGATCTGTGAATGAAATGATCTTTGAACATCGACGAGGGACCGTCAAATTGGTGTGGGGTATCGGATCGGGTCGGGTTTCGAGAGGGTTGGTGGAGGAACAAGAGGCGAGGGCTGATGGTTCTATGTGAGGACTTGTCAGTTGGCCTGTCCTTGTCGAATAGCATCGCTTGCCACTCCAAACAATAGAATCCGGCCCCTTGCCGTCTCGAAATGTATCTTCCTCCCAGCAGAACTATCGTCAGGCATGGTAGGGGGCTTGGTTCGGTTGAATGGAGTTTGGTAGGAGAGGCTCTCCAATTCGGTCTAACAGGTTTATTCTTTACTTATATGGCCAATGATGATCAACATGTTCTATCGTTTTCTGTCTCATATGTCAATGATGAAGCAAAAATGCTTGAGGCCTCCCTGAATTTACATTCTCCATTGTGATTTTCTATTTCGGTTGATTGTTGACAATTTCTTTGTTTTGGGATGAAGCAAACATGCTTGAGGCCTCCTTGAATTTACATTTTCCATTGTGATTTTCTATTTCTGTTTGCTTGTTGACAATTTCTCTGTTCTGGAATGTAACGAACATGCCTGAGGCCTCCATGAATTTATATTCTCCATTGTGATTTTCTATTTCTGTTTGCTTGTTGACAATTTCTCTGTTCTGGAATGTAACGAACATGTCTGAGGCCTCCATGAATTTATATTCTCCATTGTGATTTTCTATTTCTAATGCTTGTTGACAATTTATTTGTTCTGGAATAACGCAAACATGCCTGATGTTTACTTGAATTTACATCCTCCACCATTGTCTACTTGAATTGACAATTACTTTGTTCTTGTTAATCTTGTTGACAAACTGAAATTTTCAAAATTGGGTTCTGATTAAGGTTGCTGATGATCTTTGGTAGTATTTGCATTTACAACACATAATTGATTACATGTCATCTCACCCCACCCACCTGATTATTTTTAGACAGTGTTAAGAATGTTATTAGATGCTGCTTGTTGACCCTCTATACCAGTAATAAATATTTTTATTAATTATTAAATTATTTAAACATAATTAATTGCAACTTGACAGTAGTAAGTTGAGAAGTGACCTTTCTATCTCATTCAAATCTTCTTATTCAATACATTGTAATGATGTCATTCCTTCTCTTTCATGGGTGGTTGGGTTAAGTAAATGCACTAATGCCTTGAACTAATCTTATTTTGTTATAAATAAGCCACCCCTCACCACAAGAACACCACCCCTCTCATTTGTGTACGTATCTGCCTATTTGCATTGAGGGAGTTAGCTGTCTCTTCTCTTTGGCCTTGGTATGCTCATTTTTTTTCTCTCATTTATACACTTAGCTCATGTTCTATGTCTATTTACATCCATTCTCGTGAACTAATCTATTTTCTTTTTCTATATTCTTATACCCCATTCGTTGTACGTGGCCGACCTTTCATACGTTATTCACGTTCATTCCTACATTCAAGTACCATAAGGTGAACGATCCACAAACCATATCTAAGGTAATCATTGCATACAATTTTTTTCTTTGTATTTACATACATTTTCCCTTTCCCTATGCTAAGTTTTTTTAATTCTTCTTACTTGTAGGGTTATAGTAGATCGTGTGCACCTTGTTGATCTCAAAAAGGAAGACAAACCATTACGTAATGTCTTTTGATTTCATACTCTATTTATTTGTCAAGAACTTGAACATATTTTTGTCTATGTATTTGTTTGTTACGGACTTGAACATAATTTTTTTTATTTATTGTATTTCGTTGTTAAGAACTTCATTCTGTTTTTATATATTTCTATTTGTTTATTATGAACTTCACCATATATCGCGTATGCATTTTTTTGTGTTATGAATATGATCTCCTTCCTGGGGCATGGAATGAATGGAAGGATACACTTGCAAACCAAATGTTTGATGCATGGAACAATGCATGAAATATTTTTTGTAACATGATTTAATCTTCTATTTACACTTATGTTTTGTGTTTAAATCGAATTTCCTAATTGTTATGCTTCGTAGATCTGAATACGAACAATGTACTTGGCTGATTTGTAACATGGTTGAAACTATATTTTCTGTTTAAATAAAGTACCATTATGTTTCTTACATCTGGATTTATGATATACATAATATGCATGTCCGGTTTGAACACTGTTGTAGTATATACATCTAACTTAAGTGTTTTCATTATCTTATTCATGCAGATGGCAACTTCTAAAGAAAATGCCCATAAACATGTTTGGAATGTAATGGAGGACGAGGTGTTGGTCCAGTGTTTGATGCAACTTGTTCAACAGGGTGGGTGGAGAGGTGATAATGGGACATTTAGGCCTGGATATCTGGTACAAGTACAAAAAATGATGAAGGAAAAGCTACCAGGAAGCGACATCCAGGTCTCGCCGAACTTAGAATCAAGAGTAAGGATTCTAAAGAAGCAATATGGCGCAATTGCTGAGATGATGGGCCCAGCATGCAGTGGGTTCGGGTGGAACGACGAGCGAAAATGTATTGAGGCAGAGAAATCGATTTTTGATGACTGGGTTAAGGTAAAACACAAATACGATTTCTGCTCGAGCCATAAAAAACATGTTCAAGTGAATATGTTATTCCTAACGGTCTTTACGTGTGACATGCAGGGACACCCCAACGCCCGAGGTCTTAGGAACAAGCCATTTCCATTCTTTGATGACCTAGCAATTATCTTCGGCAAAGACAGGGCAACCGGCGCGAGGGCAGAGACTCCGATTGACATGGCCTCAGCTACAGGCACAGATGTGGACTATGACATCAGCCCAGAGTTCCATGATCTCCCAGTACCTGACCCACCTGTATGTGAAACTGCATTTGGGGAGGACGTATCTACCACACCTAACTCAAGGAATGATGGGGCAGGAGGATCCATGGTGAGTAAGAAGAGGCGCATGGTTCACGGAGAACTTGCTGAGGTATTTCGCACAGAGATGAGATGGGCATCGACCCATATCGAGAAGATCGCCCTTTGGCCGAAAGAGAAACATGAAATGGAGTCCGCCCGACGTAAGCAACTGTATGGGGAACTTTAGGCCATTCCCGGAATGGATATAGATGACTGTTTGGTCGTAGCCGAGACTTTGCTAGCTGATACCTCTAAATTTCACTCCTTCCTCGACTACCCACCAGAGTGGAAATACAAGTGTTGCATGCGGATCTTGGGAAGACAACCCGGTCCCTCTTCTTCAGGATCATCGCACTGACTTTTGTTGGATCATTTTAGTGAAGACACTACGTTCACTTTACTTATCATGTTATCTTTACTTATTTTCTTCGTTGGGTTTTTTTTTTGTAAGGCTTTGTGGTATTTGACTAAAGTAGCCTATGGTGATATGCTTAGTTATGTGTGCCAACTCATGGCGAAAAACGTTATCATGACATGGTTTATTTTTTTGTGAATGATAACAAATGTTCCAACTATTTGTAATAATTTTCTTACTTTCAACTATAACATAAATTGGAATTTACATTCAAAAGTTAGTTAACAAAATTGATCCATGTTGCCCAAGTCTTCTACAATTCAAAAATCATTTATTAAAAAGTAAGAGGAAAGTAATTGAACTAAACAGCTACATAAAAAAGGACGAAAAAATTCTGCACAAACCCAAGGGTTCAGAACACTGCACACCAAACACAGCTTCCTGATTCCCAGGCTTCAGAACCCTGCATCCCAAACACAGTTTTCTGATTCCCAGACTTCAGAACACTGCACTCCAAACACAGGTTTTTGTAACCCAGGGTTCAGAAACCCCCAGAACAAACCCCCCAGGGTTCAGATTCCAAGGTTTCTGATTCCAAGACAGGGGGCCAAACAGCCCCTTATTTTTTAGGGCAACTAAACTTTGGGAGTTGTATCAATTAAAATCTTGAAATAATAATTGTATCAATTTAAACCTTGAACTTTCATAATTATATCAATTTACATCCTTTATTAGATACGGTTTGAAAAAAGTTAGCTCACATGTGTGCAAATTTATAATTGCATCAATTAAATTTTTGAACTTCCATAAGTAAATCAATTTACATCCTCAATTTTAAATGCATGGACAATTTTCAAATGAAGGCTTTGAATTTTTTAAGAAGTCTACACACATGTGAAAATTGATGTATGAATAATTTTCAAATTGATGGTCTAAATTGATTCATTTATGAAAGTTCGAGAGTTTGATTTATACAATTATAAATCTGCACATGTGTAAACTAACATTTTTCAAACAGAATCTAAAAAATTGTATAAATTGATACACATAAAAGTTTAGGAGTATAAATTGATTTTTGCCATTTTTTTAAATCCCTTAGTTTCAAACTTGCGTTTCAACCTAAATTATTTTCATTCTTTCCTCCCGACTAAAAGATTCTCAAACTTTTTATCGATTTTGGTAAAATAAAAATAATAATTTTCATTAAAAAAAGACTAATATCTTTCCAAAATTTATAGAAAATGAACTAATAGAAACAATATTTTTTTTAAAGAAAAATTGACTATAAACTAACGGTAAGAACTGAAAAGACTAACACAGAACAAATCTAGAACAAATCTAAAAGTAGGAGGACTAAAATATTATTTTAATTTTTTTTTTTTTTATAAACGAACCATGTATGAAAGAATATACTTTTTTTCGTTAAGTTAATAATGCAATTAAATGCATCAGAATTTCCGTGTTGAGTTTGAACTACCAGTTAAAAGAAACTGAATTGACTCAAGACAAGAATGACGTGCACGCTTTCATAAATTGCGCTTTCCACTAAAAAGCACAAAAGGGGGAGACAAGATTGACTTAAAATGGGACCAATTCCCAGCCAGTATGGACCCAACATTTCATAAAAGCATATTTCTCTCGACCCATTTCAATGCAAAGTTAAAAACTCATATGATGAAATTCAAGAAAAGCCCCTTAGGTCAATTAAAAGCAGTTTTCAAAATTTGTATGATGTTTAGTTATATAGTCAAAAACACTAAACTTTAGAATAATTTTAGGGGAAGCGTCTAACTAAAGCTAGCTTCTTCCAAAAATGTTTGTTAAAATATTTCACTAAAAAAAAGTTAATCTCAAAAGTCAGTGTTAACCGGTTAAAAATAAACTAACTTATAAGTTTATTCCATAAACTTTCAAAGTTGTGTTTGATAGGTCTTTAAACTTAAAAAATAAATACATAGACTTTCAATTTTGTGTCTAATAGGTTTCTAACTTATTCAATACTTTTTAAATTTCATAAATTTATTAGACACAAAATTAAAAAGTTAAATTTCTATTAGACACAAAATAGATCTGTAATTTTTAAAAAATGTCAAAAAAGTTAGTGACCATTAGAAACAAAATTAAAAATTTAGAGATGTATTAAATATTTTTAAACTTCAAAGACCAGTTAAATACAAATTGAAAATTTATAGACTTATTAGATATATTTTAAATTTCAATGGCTTGTTAGACACAATCATAAAAGTTTATAGACTAAATTTGTAATTTAATCTTCAATTTTTTTTTTTAACTATTTCAAAAATCATGTTAAACACAAGAATCACTAAAAGAAAGGTTCAATAATGGCTATAAAGGTTCAATAATGGCTATATATAGATGTGTTTATGAAAATATGAGAATGAGATTTGTCATGAGCACACGCGTCCTAAAGTCAAATAATTTACGGTACATATATATTCAAATACTGCTTCTAGAAATTACAATTTTTACATGCACAGACCACTTATCAATCAATCAACGAGCACCAAAGAAACCATTTATTTGAAATCTTCTCAAAGTTTTTATCAACCACTACAAAACCTGTCGGTGAACATCATCCTGTTTGTTCATAAACTAAACAAAGGAACCAAACTCAAGAGAAATTATTGGAGTAGGCACAGTTCTAAATCATCTAATGTTTGAGAGAGAAACTATAAAAGTAATTCGAATCCATATCCAATAATTATTAAGGAGCATGCAAATTTTCCAATTTATATCTAACCGTTATTAAGAGAGAACCATGCATATTATGATAGACTCAAATATTTTTTCCAAACTCAAACAGGAACAAGACAAGCAAACGTAAAAGAAAGGCAAAAAAGAAAACCAATAAAGCAATTAGAAATTGACAAATTTGGAGCATTGTTCTTAATGGAGGAAGAGGATATTATAAATTATGAATAAAGAATTCAAAAGTGTAGTAGTGCATGAACCCTCCCCACCCCCGAGCTTACGGCTTTAACTTTACAGAAATCGCCGAGCAATTTCCAAGGGGCTCCCATGGGGGTTGGCAATGGCGACGTGGACTGAGCAAAAGCGTAAGCAATCGACACGTAAAACCCAATATCCCGAATGGAGACAACAAAATTTTAGGCTGATGCAACCGAAAAAAGGGCACTTGATGGGGTTGACTCATCTCATCCCTCGCAAGTGGTTTGGTTGGGGACTTTTATCAAGCAGGTGGAGTGCATTATAGGGTAGATTTGAGTTTTTAAAGCCTTTAGGGGCTGTTTGGCGCAGGGAGTAGGAGTTAGGAAGTCTGGAGTTAATATGTCTGAGGAGTTAAATAGTCTGGGGAGTTAGGAAGTCTGTGTTTGGGGTGCAGAGTTGTTTAGTTTGGAGTTAAGAAGTCTGTGTTTGGGGTGCAGAGTTGTTTAGTCTGGAGTTCTGAAGTCTGAGTTTGGAGTGCAAATAGCTGTTTTTTTTTTTTTTTTTTTTAACAATTTTTTTCTACAACTTTTCACAATTTCATTATTAGGGACCTCTTTATATGAATCCTAATAATGAAATTTTTGCTTCTAATTGTATGTATCCTTCAAAAATTTGTTTGAAGAAGAGAAAATAAACTTTCAAATAAAACCTTTTATTATGTTTCAATATTTTCACATTAATGTCAGTTTTTTCAAATGGAAAAAAAATAGTTAGGATTCGATTTGGGAAATTAATGTGTGCACCTTATTGTATGTTTCATTCATAAATTTATTTGGATAATAAAAAAATTACTTACACTAAAAAACCTTATATTATGTTTTCAATATCCCTAACATTAATGTCAATTTTTTTTGAAGGGCCAACATAAGTTAGATGTATGACATTAATAACATTACACAAATATAATCGAACATTACAGAATTTATATGGCAACAATGGTAAATTTAATTGTTTCAACAAAAGAATAGTGAGTGGTCAATAAAAGCCACATTCATGGTTACAACAAAAATATAGTTAATGGCCAATAAAGGCCAAGTTCATGGTTACAACAAAAATAATAGTTAGTGGCCAAGGAGTTAAACACGTTTCCTAAGACTGATCAGGACTGTTAATTACAAATAACAAGCGTGGTAAACGATATAACAACGATATTCATTGGATCACAAAATAGGGTGAAGTAAGATAGGTCATTCCCTTCTTCCTAGAAGGAACATGCAGTAATCTCGTTTGTCTTCCATCGGGACGGACAAAAAACTGGATGTCTTCATTGGATTTGTGAATATGATGTCCATTAACGTTATTCGTTCTTGTTGTGACAACGGTGGTGTCAATTGTTTTAGAGTGTCTGATACATTCGTGCGCCGGCTATCATCCAGAGTGAAGTTCGATTGAGGCCAAGATGCAATCCGCTCTAGCTGGGTGTTCTGCATGTCCATTGCTGAGCGAAAGATGTCTAACATTTCAGACTGATATGACGAACGTTTCCTTTTGCTTCCATGCGACATCGTGGCTGATCTTTGAAGCCTGCTAGTCGGTGTCCCAGGATTTTCTTCCTCATTCAGATTGGCCGCTCCATCGAAGATTGGGGGTTCTGGTACATAATGTTCTTGGGATACTCCCATCTCTATGTCTGCATCCAGTGGCTCGACATCATTGGATGCCATGTCACCAGGAGTCTCTGCACCTGCACCCGTCGCACGATCCTTACCGAATACGAACGCCAACTCATCAAAATGGGGGAAAGGCTTATTTCGGAGTCCCTTAGCACTAGGATGACTCTACATTCCCAAACAAATATATTTTTATTCCTAGTTAGTAGTGTAACTAATATGCATGATTTTAATATGTTGGCTTACCTTGACCCATGAGTCAAATATGTCCCTCTCCACATCTACGCACTTGAATTCTTCATTCCATCCAAACCCACTACACCCAGATCCTAGCATCTCAGCAATGGCTGTGTATTGTCGCTTCAGGGTCTTAACCCTGCAATCTATTGTGTTTGTTGATTCAACACTACAGTTCTGTATTTTTCCTTTCAACATTCGCAGTAGATGCGCTAGGTAGCCGGGCCTGAAGGTGCCATTGTCTGACCTCCAACCTCCTTCATGGACCATATGAACGAGGCACTCCACCAGCTTGGCATCCTCGAACCTAGACCAGCAGTGCTTTCTAATTCTTTCAGTACCTGCCATTTGTCTACATGTATATATACACATTACCTCGAAATTAGCTTTGTTGGGTCTTATAGCAATAAGTATGTACGATCGTAAATGGAATAAAATAGGATAAATAAAATAAGTTAAAAAGTTTGGTGCAAAAGTTCACATGCAACATAAGTACATTAACTACTTAATAGAAAGTACAAATGATCGAGTTTAGTTCATAATATAATAATAATTGTCATCATCCATGATCATGCTTGTGTCCATTCAGAAAACATTCGTTCAGCCATTTCGTCCCGCTTGTGGCCCCATTCGTCAGAACTTTCAATAAAACTTATATTATCTTCACTTAAGGGAGTAGACGATGTGTTTTCATCTCCCCATTCTTCATACCCTATACTAGAATCCATCTCCTGACTGATGAGATTATGGATGAGACAGCATGCTGTAATTGTTCGACATTGCGTCCGAACAGAGTAGAATGATTTACCCCGCAGAATGGACCATCTCCCTTTCAACACACCGAATGCCCTCTCTATTATGTTCCGTGCAGAGGAATGCTTCATGTTAAAAAATTCCCTCGGAGTAGTCGGTGCATTCCCTGATCCACGCCAATCAGAGAGATGGTATCGCTCCCCTCTATAAGGTGCCAAGAATCCCTCCGCATTTGGGTACCCAGCATCACATAGGTAATAATATCCTGTTGAATGTGAACCATTGAACACATGCTCGTGTTAGTGGTGCAGTTAAAAGAATTGAATGTATCGGGGGTTTAATGTTTTATTTTATTACCCTTGGGGACCTTCAACCCATTAGGTCTTGATATTGCATCCCTAAGAACTCGTGAATCAGCTGCAGACCCTTCCCACCCAGGCATAACGAATATGAACTCTCCACTGGGCGAACAAACAGCAAGCACGTTTGTTGCAATTTCACCCTTCCTTGTCCTATATCTTGGGCGATCAGCGGCACTAACATTAACTTTGATGTATGTGCCATCCAATGCACCCAAACAATTCTGTATTGGAAAGGGAAATGGTACGGAGTTATTTATATCATCCTAAAACGATCATCACCATATAATGGAGGGACGTTAAAAATATGTATACCTCAAACCATTTCCACTTTGCATCAGTACAAGAGTTCGTGATTGGCTCTGGTTTCTTCAGTAGAATCTCATGGAGTCGCAATACTGCGCTAAGTACAGAGTTGAAGTGCCTAGATACAGTCTCACCGGACCTTGCGAACTGTGTACGTATTGTTCGATTCTTAACATCATGGGCTAGGATATGCAAAAACATTGCGACCATCTCCTCGACATCTACGTATTCGGTCCCTACTAAACCGCCTGTTGTTCTTAACATACTACAGAGGATGGTAAAACATCTTCTATCCATCCTCGTACTCTCTCGACAACTTAGGTCACTTTCATAGATCAGGCGGAAGAAAGTTAGTTGCCTAATTTGATGTCTAAAATAAGGCGAATGGTGTTCTATCCTACGATGGTCATTAAGTAGAAGTTCTAACAACAGTAATGTTTGACGTTGGGTGGCTGTAATAACTGACAAAACGGTGATTAGTTCGTGAGAATCCATATTATGATGGATACACGAATGTTTGTTTCCTGAAACACAAAAGTTGTCATTTGTTATTCATTTCAGTCCATGATTACATATCTCATGGGTTTCACTTAGTACTGCTACAAGTCATTAACATGATATTGGTTATTGATTAGGTTATTTAAGGGTTTAGGGTCTTTTAGGGGTTAGGTTAAATTAGGGGTTAGGTTAAATTAGGGGTTAGGTTATTTTAGGGGTTAGGTTAAATTAGGGGTTAGGTTATTTTAGGGGTTAGGTTAAATTAGGGGTTAGGTTATTTTAGGGGTTAGGTTAAATTAGGGGTTACGTTACTTTAGGGGTTAGGTTAAATTAGGGGTTACGTTATTTTAGGGGTTAGGTTATTTTAGGGGTTAGGTTAAATTAGGGTTAGGTTAAATTAGGGGTTAGGTTATTTTAGGGGTTAGGTTATTTGGTGGGTTAGGTTATTTTAGGGGTTAGGTTAAATTAGGGTTAGGTTAAATTAGGGGTAGGTTATTTTAGGGGTTAGGTTATTTGGTGGGTTAGGTTATTTTAGGGGTTAGGTTAAATTAGGGGTTAGGTTATTTTAGGGGTTAGGTTAAATTAGGGGTTACGTTATTTTAGGGGTTAGGTTAAATTAGGGGTTACGTTATTTTAGGGGTTAGGTTAAATTAGGGGTTAGGTTACTTTAGGGGTTAGGTTAAATTAGGGGTTACGTTATTTTAGGGGTTAGGTTATTTGGTGGGTTAGGTTATTTTAGGGGTTAGGTTAAATTAGGGTTAGGTTAAATTAGGGGTTAGGTTATTTTAGGGGTTAGGTTAAATTAGGGGTTAGGTTATTTTAGGGGTTAGGTTAAATTAGGGGTTAGGTTAAATTAGGGGTTACGTTATTTTAGGGGTTAGGTTATTTGGTGGTTTAGGTTATTTTAGGGGTTAGGTTAAATTAGGGGTTAGGTTACTTTAGGGGTTAGGTTAAATTAGGGGTTACGTTATTTTAGGGGTTAGGTTATTTTAGGGGTTAGGTTAAATTAGGGGTTAGGTTAAATTAGGGGTTAGGTTATTTTAGGGGTTAGGTTAAATTAGGGGTTAGGTTATTTTAGGGGTTAGGTTAAATTAGGGGTTACGTTATTTTAGGGGTTAGGTTAAATTAGGGGTTACGTTATTTTAGGGGTTAGGTTATTTGGTGGTTTAGGTTATTTTAGGGGTTAGGTTAAATTAGGGGTTAGGTTATTTTAGGGGTTAGGTTAAATTAGGGGTTACGTTATTTTAGGGGTTAGGTTAAATTAGGGGTTACGTTATTTTAGGGGTTAGGTTATTTGGTGGTTTAGGTTATTTTAGGGGTTAGGTTAAATTAGGGGTTAGGTTATTTTAGGGGTTAGGTTAAATTAGGGGTTAGGTTATTTTAGGGGTTAGGTTACTTTAGGGGTTAGGTTAAATTAGGGGTTACGTTATTTTAGGGGTTAGGTTATTTGGTGGTTTAGGTTATATTAGGGGTTAGGTTAAATTAGGGGTTAGGTTACTTTAGTTGTTAGGTTAAATTAGGGGTTACGTTATTTTAGGGGTTAGGTTATTTTAGGGGTTAGGTTAAATTAGGGGTTAGGTTATTTTAGGGGTTAGGTTAAATTAGGGGTTAGGTTATTTTAGGGGTTAGGTTAAATTAGGGGTTAGGTTACTTTAGGGGTTAGGTTAAATTAGGGGTTACGTTATTTTAGGGGTTAGGTTATTTTAGGGGTTAGGTTATTTGGTGGTTTAGGTTATTTTAGGGGTTTAAATGGTTTAGGGTTAAATGGTTTAGGGTATTTTAGGGGTTTAGGGTTTGGAATAGTTTAGTGGTTAGGTTATTTTAGGGTTTTTTAGGGGTTGGGTTTTTTAGGGGTTAGGTTATTTTAGTGTGTTTTGAGTTATGGTAAATTTGTTTACGGTTTAATTCAACTTATAAATTTCAATTTCAAATCAACTTATGAATTTCAATTTGATATTCCTAACATTCAACTTATAATAATAATTTTCTCATATGATCCAAAAGCAATTTCAATTCAACTTATATTGTTATTATCTTTCCTCAATTTCCTCAATTTCAATTGAAGTTGTTAATATCTTTGTCTAGTGCAATAATTTCCTCATATAAACCTAAATCAATTACCTTATTGTTATCTTTATAAATTAGTAACATGACCAAAAATTTTGTGCCAATACTATGTACTTAACAATATTATGCCAAAAATTTACTTTCTTTTTTTTTTTTTTTATCTACAATTTGTATGTTCGTTTTCTTGTCCAACTTACGGATAAAAAATAATATACATAAATAATATACTATGCCACGAATTCAATATCGTTTTCAATTTATTAAATGCTCCACTTATATATTATATATAGTTGAATACTTTAAAATAATGCTTTACTTTTTTTTAGTTATATATTCTTATAGTACGCAATTATTGATTTTCTAATTTTATTTCGTTGGATCTAACTTAAAAGATAATTTTTTATCTACCAGTTAATTGATTTGGAAGTAATACATACTTGTGTCACTGATAAAAGAAATAAAACTAAAAAGTTGAGCTTATGTTGAATATCTTATTGCTAACATTCCATTATGTATTGAAAAAAATCACAACACATGAAAAAAATAATGTATTATCAATCAATTAAAAAAAAATGTTCACAACTAATTTATAAAGACCAATGTGAGTAATTTACAGAACGAACAAGTAGTACCAATATGGTACATGTTGTAAATAAATAAAAAAAATTGCGAACCTCGAACTAAGATTTATGGTATAGGTGTTTGTACCCTGCAAATAGTAAGAGTAAAAACTACATTAGTATGAGAATATCAACTTATATCATAAAAAACATGAAAGTGATGAAGAGGGAACGAGCACCTTAGTTACAGTGCTCAGGTCGAAGGGATGTGTGGCTGGAAAATGAACTGAGTGCTGTAGCATTTGAATTATCATAAAATACGTGACCAAAACAAATGCATTATCATAAAATACAAATATAAAAGAGAGAATGAAGAGAAAAGAAAGTACCCACAAACTTGTACAGGTGATGAGGTAGTGGAGTTGTGCTCAAAGAGTCCTAATGTGTGCTATTGTGTATATATAGAGTAGATGAAAGGTAGTTGAGTGAACTTATTGTACCCACCACCATTAATTAGAATAGATTGAAATGAAAGTATATTTAAACCCAATACCAACCTAACACACATCCAAAATTAAACTTGGCCTCAGATATGCAAGTGGGAAAGGAAAATAGCATTTAATACTCACCAGGTCATTTAAACCAAAGACAGCAGCATAATATTGTAACAACAACATATCTGACGGCATTTAAAACACCATTAAACAGAGAGAGAGAGTTTTGTAGAATTAACACAATCAAACCAAACAAAAAATTGAAGGACAGGTTTCATTAATGAAAATAAAGCATTGTATATTAAACTTGGCCTCAGAGATACAAGGTTCATCCATCAAAATATGGTATATTAAACTTGGCCTCAGAGATACAAGGTTCATCCATCAAAATATGGTATATTAAACTTGGCCTCAGAAACACATGGTTTTATCCATCAAAATTGAAGTGATGAAAACACAGTTAATAAATCAGAGAAATCGGAATGAAAAATATATAACAAAATTACGAACTGACGGTGAGAAACAGAAAAAAAAAGTCTCGTAAAGGTAGAACAGAAATATGAACTGAGGGTGAGACACGGAGAAGAAGAATCGAAAATGAAAACCCATTTATGAACTGACGGTCAAAAACAGATAAAATGAATCGAACAGGAAAAACGAATTATGAACATGAAGGTCAGAAACAAATAACATGAAAAAAAATACAGAGAAGTGCATTTAAAAAAAATGTTCTCATCATCAACTTCAGAATACAAATACTTATTTAAAAAAAAAAACTCAGTGCTCATCGTCAATCTTCATCGACCTTCAGAATAAAAGAAACACACAAAAAAATATGCTCATCATAGGCCTTCGGAATGAAAGAAATACAAAAAAGAAATGCTCATCATAGGCCTTCGGAATGAAAGAAATACACAAAAAAAATCCATGCTCATCATCGGCCTTGAGGGAAAAGAAAACAAACCTCAGTGAAGCTCCCCCCACCAGGCTTCAGGACGTGTCGAAAGCCCCTACCAAGCACTTCCTTGCCATTTTTTCTCGGATTGAGCATGGAAACTCACAAGAACAAGCATCAACTGAGAGGATGCTGGTGTGGAAGACGAAATAGCAACGACGGCGACAAGGGCTGACCTCACGGCTGAAGCGGCAAGGGGAGACTTTCAGATCTGAAAAACAAAAACAAGAAAACAATCAGCAACCACAGTTTCGGGATCGTTAGTTGAGGGAAAAGGACATGCAAGGTGGAGAGATTACAGATCTGGGTTAAAGATCTAGGTTACAGATCTGAGTTAAAGATCTGATTTGGGCTTGTCGATTCAGATGCTCAACAAAAAAAAAAAGCATATCAAAGGACGATACTAACACAGAAGATCGGAGAAGATGAACGGAAGAAAAATCGAGAAGATGAAGGGAAGAGTAATCGGAGAAGATGGGATGAAGAGTCGGGAAGAAACAAACCCCGGGAAGGAAAAGAGACAGACGAGAGGAAGAGAGAATGTCAGAAATGAAAAGTGATATACCTCGTGGAACAGAAGATCGGAGAAGATGAACGGAAGAAGAATCGAGAAGATGAAGGGAAGAGTAATCGGAGAAGATGGGATGAAGAGTCGGGAAGAAACAAACCTCGGGAAGGGAGAGAGACAGACGAGAGGAAGAGAGAAGGTGAGAAATGAAAATGAATTACCGAGTGGAACTGAGACCCCTTTGGTTACTGTGCGGACTTCAACAGTATTTACTGTTGAAGTCTGCGTATGATGTTCAAAATATCCACGGGCTTAAAAAACCCTCAGCCCAAACGAGGAGTAGACAAATGAAGTCTACTCCCCCATATCCAAACCCTCGGGCCAAACGTGCCCTTAGTGTTCGATGAAACTATTGTTTAACAGAAATCTAGAAATGCATTAAAGAAAATGTATGATGAAACAGAAGAAATCGAAAATCCCACAAAATTTGGTCATGTCTAGATTCTAGGCTTTTTATCAAACACCTGGCGTGCAATATTTGGCTGAGTTCGTGTCCAACCCTACCCATAAAGACAAAGACCGCATTAATTAGAAAGAGAAACTTTTGCGTGTTTTTGCATGTGATTTAGCCTAATCAGAATCCCAAATAGAATAGGATTGTTAATCCAAGAAACGTAGACACTCATTGACTCAATAATTCTTAAATTAATCAAAGGGAAGAAGCTTTTCACCGACCTTATTATGAAATTCCGGTGGACCCATTTCAGCACCAAACTGCTTGGTTTTTGGCCCCAAATTTCAGCAGACCTTGTGGGAAAATCTCAGAGAGATAGAGAGAAATCTTGACAGTGCGCCAATGGAGATGACTGTGGCCGCATCGGCAGGCGCGCGGGCAAAGAGAAGTTTCATAGGTCATCCAGTGCGTGTGAAGTGTGAACGTCTCTATCGAGTAAAAACCTATAAGTGCACGCCATTAAGATAGTTTGGTACGTCTTTTCATTTAAGCACTTTTTGAAAAAGTAATTTGTTTTCTATACCTTTTTTTTTTTTTTTTGCATTTTGCAAAATTTAGACAGTAAATAAACAATAAATCACATATTTGCAAGATAAAATATAAACAGTAAATAAACAATAGACTACATATTTGTAGGATCAAACTCTGCATCATGGTGTGTAAAACATGTGCTCAACCACTAATCAGTGGCAAATCTAGAATTTTATGTTAGTGGGGTACAAGTTCATATTAAGTTAAATTACAAGTTTAGTCATTAAACTTTTAGACTTGTGTTTATATGGTCCATGAACTTTAAAAATTATCTAATAAGTCTTTGAATTTTCAATTTTGTATTTAATAGATTCCTAATATTATAATTTTGTATCTAACAGGTCCATGACATAAATTTTTTTAAAAAAATTAAATGAAATTAGACATAAAATTTGATTGTGTCTAAAAGGTTTTCAACCTATTCGACAATTTTTTTTTTAAAAATTAATGTATCTAATTAGTTACAAAATTGAAAGTTTAAGAGTCAATTGAAAACAAATTTCAATTTTATGTCTAATAGAACAGTTACTTTTAATTTTTTTAATATATCTAAGACTTATTAGATACAAAATTCAAAGTTCATGGATGTATTAAACATTTTTAAAGTTCAATGATTTATTAGACACAAAATTGAAACTTCAAGGACCATTAGACACACATTTTAAAATTTAGAAATTAAACTTATAATTTATTTCAGTTTCATATAAATGTAATTTTAAATGCATTGATATATAAAATTTAGATTAAGTAATATTAATTACAAAATTATAATAAACTATCCTAGAATTATCTATAAGCAAATAATCAAACTTTAGATATTTAAGATTTTTTTAAAAAATATTTATTAAAGATTTTTTTTTTAATTTGAAAATGAAGTAAATTTCTAACTGGAAGGGGCATGCAAAATTTTAATAATAATATATAAATATATAGAGTAAAGTTTAAAAATTAAAATTTCTAAAAAGGAGCGTGCAGAATAAAAAATTTACATTTCTAAAAGGATAGCACAAACTCCATTTTGAACACAATACCGCCCACACAACAAGTTCCCTCCATGCCCCCCAACCAATGAACCACAAGATTTTTTTTGAATTTATATGGAAAAGACTATACATATATAGAAAATCTATAATTTCAGGGGGTACGTGCCCCCTCTGGCTCCAACAACGTCAAGTAGGTGTTTGATATAATTATAAGTTTGTAAACAAATGTTTGATTGGTTTACTACGATTAATTATCGTTTTATGTTAAGATGAAAATTTAGTGTGATTTAACTAATATATTATTTCCGTTAAAAAAAAAGTGATATTTTTGGGTTTATATTGGGGCCGGTGGACTTTGTTTTAAAAAAGCATTATATTTTTATGTTTATTTTATTTTCAATAATTTATATGTTAATTTTCTATAAATTATTTAATAGAAACACAAGGCGCCTATACAAAATTGATCAAATTTTTTGTTAAATTATTCACATAAAACTAACCACAATTATTTTTTAATACAAAATTAAAAGACTAAGTATAACTTTTCAAAAAAAAAGACTAAAGTAAAACAATTGAATTTTTAAAACTAAAATAAAATTGGGATCAAAATAGGATATGATTTTCTACTTGACTTGATTATTGAACTTTTTACTTTAATCGTACTATCATCGATTAAAGTTGAATATTCATACACTCAAAGCAAATGATTTTCACATTGTTTGAGTGAATTGTATACATTTGTTCAACTGTTACAACAGTTGGATCGATCAAACGTCCAACCATCATTC
Source organism: Trichosanthes truncata (assembly GCA_033996785.1). Taxonomy (NCBI): domain Eukaryota; kingdom Viridiplantae; phylum Streptophyta; class Magnoliopsida; order Cucurbitales; family Cucurbitaceae; genus Trichosanthes; species Trichosanthes truncata. The sequence continues at coordinate 90,642,008 of JAWPNB010000003.1, forward strand.
AATGAATTCAACCCCAACCCCAAGTACAATTCCATCTCAAAAATATTCTTTTTTTTTGTTTCCAATTGTGTTTATACACAATTACACGATCTCCAAGAAGATTTAGATATCAAAAGTAAGAACTGTTTACGCAAATGTATTTGACATTTTTATCTGCTCAAATAACTACAAATTTTATTAAATTATGAAATATCGAAAATTACACAAAATTATGGAGTGCGTTATTTACTTTCGGCTGACGTATTTTTCTTCACTGTCACATTAGACCGTAAAAACTAAAAAGTGGAGGGCAATTCGTAGGTAAAAGCGAATCCTTTCTACCAAATTTACTATCTCATTCTTCTACCCTTTTGCCTCGTACAGTTAAGAAAAAAAGCTGTGATCTAAATAACATTTCACTTTCCGATATCAAAAAAGAAAAGTTACTGCTCGGGGAGGGCATTTTTTTTACTTCTCATTTTCACATAATATTAATAGTGGGACCCTCTATTGACTTGAATCAAGAGCCGTTGATTGATTTTGTGGCCGTTGATTTCATTCTTCTGTTGATTTCCTTCTCCAATTCTTCTAGGCCTCCCACTTCCTCTAATTCCTGCACCACATCATTTTTGGGAAAACCATTTATTAAAAAAACACACACACACAAAAAAGACAATTAAATTAAAAATTAAGATAAATAAATAGACCCGAAACTGACCTTCGGACCCAAAAACAGCCCGTAGGGCACACCGTTGAACTTGTCCGAATGGTGAAGCTACAGCCACAAAAAAAAAAAAAAAAAAATCATAAGTTTCAATATTTAAATTTAGATTTACACTTGGACACGTGTAATTACTTTTCTACGTGCAAGTTAATAACACATGTTTTTAATTTCAACCTTAAAAAAACATAATCTATTATGAGATTATTAAAAATTGCCCAAACTCTAAGAACATTTCATATTTTCAAACTCCATAGCTATTTTATTATTTCATTATATATTATTAGTCGGTTGATTTAAAATCATATCTTTTTCCCTAAGTTTCTAGGTTCTTCCTTCGAGATCTCTACATTTCTCAATATTCTTAAATTAAAAAAAAATTGAAAAATTGACATTTTAAAGTTTTATTTAACGCATTATTTCATCTATTTTTTATTAGTAGAAATCTACTTGAGAATTTACATTTACATTTTTTTTAGTACAACAAATGTAGAGATGAAGATTTACACCTCGAACATCAAGAAAAGGCGTACATATCATCTTAAATGTACATCGAGTGATCCAAATATCAAGTTATGAAACATAATTGAATTTTTGTTAAAATAATTAATGAAAAGTCAACACAAAAGGGAGTAAACAGAGACAGTATCAAAATTTTGAGATCAAAAAAGATTTAAATTATAACAAAATTGCTAATTATTTAAGGGAAGATTAAGCATTTTCAAAATTTTCAAAAAAAAAAAAAGAAATTAATATTTAGAAATTGAATTTACCTGGTGAGCAGCAGCGACCTTTCTGAAATAGGGCACATTGGCAATGGGACCCACAGGGAATCTTTTGTGAACGAGACCGTCGTGGACGAACATGTAGGCCATCCCAAAGACCGTAATTCCAAGGCCCTGCCACAACCCGCCAACGTGTCACAATTACCAGATTTTTCTAGGGCTATTTTCGTCATTTAACAACGTCATTAGCGCTAATCCCCAGTGATTAAATAACTATTAAACGGTTGGAATATGAACAAAACTGAGATTCTAAAAGATAATGAGAGAGAAATTGAAGAAAGAGATGGAGATTTACAGCGCCGAAGCAAAGTCCAGGGACGAGGCCTTTATGGAAGAAGCCGTAAGAGAGAAGAGCTATGGCGGGCACGGCGTTGATAATGGCGAAAACATCGTTCAATTCGAACGGTCCTTCTCTTGGTTTATGGTGAGACTGTAATAATCAAGATCAACAAAGAAGTCCAAGCGTCAACGATGTTTCTTTTTTAATTCAATGTTGTTTGTTTGCTAGGAAAATGAGAGAAAGGTCCATTGTTAATTGAATTTTCTCAGCAGCCAAGCAAAAAGGAAAAGAAAATCTACAGAGAAGAGGATTGGTTTTTACAACTCCAAGCGTCAACGATTCTTTTTTCCTTTTGAATATTGTTTGTCTGCTATGAAATTAAGCTTCACAGTGGATTGTTTGGCTGAAATTTTCTCAGCAAAGGCAAAAACACAAACGAAATTCTACAGAGAAGGAGGTTTAAAAACCTACCTCGTGCATATGCCACAATGAAGCGTGCCAGAGAGCCCTATGCGCCCATCTTGCCCAAAACTCCATGCCGACCTGAATATTCCCAAATTGATTGTGGAAATCAGCCTACAGAAAACCGAATTCTTCGAGAAAAGTAGAGAATACAGAGATGAAAGGAAATTGAAAACGTACAGCGGCACCAACGGAGAGAGAAAATGTACCAAACATTTCAGAGAAAGGAATCTCTCCGCCCTACACACCGCCAAATTAAACAATCGCAATTCAATATTCAGTCAGAAGAATACGGCGCCAATGAAAACAAAAACAATTCAAGTTCTATAGAGAGATATAGAGAGAGAGAGAGAGGACCTCCATTTGCCAGTAAAATCGGTAGTATACCGCCATGACAGCCATAGAGGTAATTCCAAAACTAGACATAACCGCAGCAACAAGATAAGTGAAGCGCTCCGATCTCTTCCTCGCCAATCTCTCTGCAACATGAGGCGATGGGATCTGAGGGACTATAATCGGCGATCCTTCATCGGCGAGATTGTCCACCTCGCCGGAACTATTCTGATCCTCAACGAGCACGCAGACGGTGAGCAGCGTTTTTCTCCGCATCTTCCATTGGATTCTACTGTTCCGGAAGACTGAAGGTGGAAACAGAAGCGGAGTTCGAGGTCTAGGGGAGAGATTGGAGGAAGTAAGGAAGAGATGGAATGGTTTGGGCCCTAAGGCGGCGGAGAGGCCGGCCGCCATGGGAGAGATGAAGGTGAAAAGACGGTGGAAGAAGGGGAAGCTTCTCGGAGAAACAGACGGCGGCGAGAGGGCTTAAAAATGGAGGTTGGAGAAACAGAGACCACAAGTTTTTGTCAGTTGAAGTGGAGTAAAATACTCTGAGCTAAAAAAATGGGGAAGTTTCTTGTTGCCCTTCTTCCCTTATATACGAAATTGCCATTTTTTCTATTTCTCTCTCTCTCTTTTATAAATTTTATTTTATTTTTTCATTTATTAACTTTTATTTTTTCGTAATTTTTAATTAAGAGTTCGTTGAGCGATCATTTTCTTTTTCATAATTTGGTTTTTTTTTCTAGAACCTTGTACTATTTTATTTTTATATTAAAAAATTTTATTTTTGTTTTTTCAGTATTATAATTTTAATATAAAGTGAGATTTTGAATTTGCACCTCAATGTAGGAGGCACCAATGTCCTGAAATTTTTTTGAAGGAAATCATTCAATATTTAATTTTCTTTTTTTGGGATTAAAACACACTTATCCTAAAAAATTTCTAGTGTCAATTTAAATATAGCTCAACTGATATATATACTCTCAATTAAAAAGTCATAGGTTTGAATTCTCTCACTCCACATGTTGTTGAACTCTAAACAAAAAGAAAATTAAAGTTTCTAGTGAATGTATCGTCGAAAAGAAAAAATGCACCTTGTTTCATACTTGCATATAGTATAAGAATCTCTCTCAATCTAGTGTAGTGTCAGTTCATTCATATGTTTCTTTTTATCTAGCATCGCATCTCCACCTCGCTAGCTTTCATATGACTCATCCCTAAATCATACCAATTGAGCTATACTCAAAGAAGTGTTTTGTTTTAATCTATAGTTTATATAAACATTCATTTGGTTATTGCATCTAATAGAAATCTTCCTTAGTATCATGTGAACTTATATTTTAATCCACATCTTACCAAAGGTTATTTTGGTTTAAATCATATTTAGCCTCAATGTTATTTTCTTCATTTCCTCACCTTTTTTTAATAATTGTAAATTAAGAGGTGGTTGAGCGATGATTTTCATGTTATATTTTGTTTCTAAAACTTTTTACATATCTTCCATTTATACTAATTAATAAATTTATTAGTACAACCCTATAAGAGTCACAAATGTCTTAGAAATTTTTTAAGGACATTATATTTGCTTAGTTTAAAAATTTCTCTGTTTCTAGTGTAGTGTCAGTTCATTCATATGTTCCTTTTTCTTTAACATCACATGCCCACTAAACTATAGTGAACTATATTCAAATTAAGTATTTTGCTTTCTATACCTTAAATAAACATTCATTTAGTTATTACATAATTGAAATCTTGTCTGGCATCATGTGGATTTATATTTTAATCCACATTATCTATATTGTGTCTTGCATCAAATTTAAAAATGAGTGGCTTACTTTTTTTGTTAATTATAATTTAAAAACTTAACGTGAAAGACCAAACGGACAATTATAAAAGTTTGGATGAAAGGTAAAAGAAACAAGTACGAAAGTTTAAGAATTTTTTTATAAAAAAATTGAACAAAATAGCGATGAACAAACTTTGATTTCTATTGTTCATTATCAATTGTAATTTTATACATTAATTTGACCACAACGTTAAGAAAGGTTGAAGACTGGAATTTTGTTGAATATAACAATGTGAAGTAGATAATTAATGTTCCTTTTACAGTCTCTAGCAAACAGATATATACAATCATCTTTCCAATCATAAATTAAAAAAGACCAGCCGAATCCAATCTATGAACATTAATATATATTGTAAAGCATATAAAGCTTTTTTAAAGGTGGTATTTTCATTATTAAAATAGTGAATAGAGGGACCAAGATGGGGTGGTTGAGTTTTCAAATTATAAGTTTGTCCAAACTTTTGTAGTTGTGTTTAATAGGTCCTAACAAGTGCTGAAATAAATGTTGCGTAATTTTTGCACAATACTGCAAGTGTACGGGTCAAGTTTTAATATAGTGAAAGAGTATTCTAGTATCTTTCTCATGATTGATTTTTTAATTCACTTAAGTACCATGAATATTATCACCCAAATTTATTTAGAGAATAAAATTGAATGATGGTTGCAATATTTAAATAAAACAATTCTAATAAAAATTGAAACAATAAGAGGAGGGAATATTATTTTAGGGAGCTGATTTCACTTATTAGACAAAAATAATTAAATTACTTAAATATCCAAGATTGATCAAACAAATATTTCATAAGTCTAAAAGTCTTTTATCATGAATGACTCTCTCGAGGACAAACAATTCTTATGCAATAAGACAAAACCTACATCTCTGATGATTTTTAACGTTGTGCATAGCATTAAGTTCTTTCATTAACAACTTCTAAATGAGCCCTAATCATTATCAAGTTAGAACTACCTTTAGTCATACAATTAGGATCTAATCTAAATTACCTTTCTCAAACATGAATTTAGACCAACATAACATTTAATCCATGATCAAAAGATTAAAAACATTAAGAATATAAAAGCATGAATGAAATAAAAGACAATCAATCATGAAATTTAAATAATTAAAACATAAGGTCTAATGGTTACATCAATCTCTAGAATAAGAAAAGAGTTTAACCACTCATGTACTTCACTATCACAAAATCTAAACTTTTAAACAACATCTAATACTAAATAAAAAGAAAGAGAAGAAAAACTATGTTGGTGTGTCGATCGATCTTCCGTCTCCGTATGATCTCCACGAACTTGACCTTGAATATTTCTATCAAGTCTTTTCTCACTCTTGTATGTAGAATTTTAGAGTTGTGTGCTCTCCATGAGTTAATCCATATCCTAATCTAACATAAAATAGGGCATAAAGATAGTACATATTGTGTGCTATCAATAAATTCTTAAGCTTTTAATTTTGTATCTAACTAGTTCGTAATTAAATAAGTTCTTTAAGTTACATATACTTAATTAATTTAAGTTCTTTGAACAAAGATTGCTATCTATAGGCCAAAGATGATTGTCACCAAGATGAAAAGTGTTTTGAGCATGTGGATTTTTAATCTCCAATACTACACAACTTCCTCGTAGATTTTAGGTTGATCGTAGAAACCGACTTGAACCAAAGCCATTAATTGAAAATTTCCGTTTAACATGAGCAAGGAGTATTATGTATGACCAATTAAAGCTTCTAAACCATATATAATGATAAGTTAAAAGGTTTTTACACATGATCCATGTGTTAAAACCGAGCTAGCTTGATTTGATTATATGAATATCAAGGCACGTTATATATTATACGACAGGTTAAATTTTTTGATAAGCAATGTTTTGATCAATATTCATGTGAAGATTAATACAAAAGATATACAAATTGCAAGTGGTCGACATCAAGTAAATGAGTTAAATGAATCTATGCCTAAAACAATATTGTCATCTAAATTTGAAAATAATACTCATGATAGGAGAAAACAAATAAAAGATGAAGAATAATTAAAAATAATAATAATAATATGTAAGACCAAGTTAATTTTGTATCCCTCTTTTTGGAAAAACATACATAATGATAAAAATTGTGTAGGTTTAAGACTAAAACATTGACCAATTTGATTCATAAAGTCACTTTCTTATGTTCTAAACAAGCATTCAAAACCCAAATAATAATTACTGATTGATTTGATGGACAAAATTTTGATTGATAATTTAAAATATCATACAAGATTCTAAACTTATTAGCTACTTACTAATTAGAGTGGTTGTGCCTGCCACTTTTTAAAAGAATTATTTCTCTCTTTTTTTTTTTAACAAAAAAAATAAGGTTGTGCTCCATGTGACCAACTAAAATTTAGAATTTAAAAGTAAACCTTGGTTTGATGCATGAGAGTGGTATCTAAAAGTCAGATTTTGAACACTAGATATAATCTCAAAATACAATCAATAAGACAATAGCGAGTAGGCAAACAAATATTTTTACTACAACACTCAAAGTTAGTCCATTCTAATGGCATTCCTTGATTAAAACGTCAACCATGCACCCGAAATTAAGCTTTATCATTAAGGGAATGGCAATTTAGATCACTAGTAAAGACTCTAAATGACTTCCTTAATTAATAAGTATTTGTCTAGACGAAAAATATAGTTACTATATCGTCTAAAGAGTGATAGCTTTTGTTATTTAATAAAATTTAGGCTAAATACATATTTTAATCCTTAATGTTTGAGTGTTTTTTCAATTTAATCTTTAATGTTTAAAAGCTTCAATTTAGTCATTTATGTTTAACACCTTTCAATTATACTATCTCATTGTTGGGAAATATTAAAATTAGCTTGTGATAAACATACCTAAGTGAGAAAATATTAACATGTATTTGAATTGGTAAAAATTTTGAAAAGAAATTTGGTCACAGAAGTTACCTAACAATGAAGGTATGTATATTTCAAAGATATTAAAACATAAAGAACTAAATTGAAACTTTTAAAATATTATAGAAATCAAATTTAAAAAATATGAATATCAAAGACCAAAACATATATCTAGCCTAAAATTTAGAACTCATACCCAAAATTTTGTAATCGAGGAATGTTTGAACTACAATTCTCGAAACGACTAATGGTATACGAGAAATGAATGGTGTACTTAAAAGAGAATAAGGTTATTGGAAATTAAGGAAGTTGGTGAAGAGGTAAAATTGATGTGTGTGGACCATGGAATGAGCAAAAGGGGGGAAGAGAAGGAGGAAGGAAGGAAACAAAACTAACGGACTGTGAACGTGAGGTTGATGGCCGCCGTAGGAACAGCAGATGACAGCGAATCACTTAAAACGACAATCCATTTCCTTCCCTATCAAATCGTGCCACGTGGCCTCCGCTTCTTCCTTACCCATTCTCCAGGGGTTCACTCTATTATTGGCTCCTACGCGGATCTCCTCCAAATTTCAATTTTGGCCCTCTGCTTGACACGTGGCCGTTTTGTTATCTCCTGTGACACGTGGCAGATGGACGGTGTTGCTAGGATGGAACGGCATCTCCTAATCACTACTGCTGTTGATAAAATGTTGGATAATTGTGATGGGTGGCAAAATTAGTTGTCATATTTATAAATATGTAACACAAATAAATAATTTATAAATATGATATATTTTTTTTAAATATTTGAGCATATCACTGATAGGAACGGCAACGGGGTGGGGTGGGACTGAAGATGCATTTCCCATCCCTGTGTTTCGTGGAGATTTTTCATCCCCATCTCTATCTCATTCCTCGTTTTGGAGAATCAGAGTCGGGATTAGAGAATTCTTGATCGGAGATTGGGTCCTTGCACGAAAAAAATCTCGTTTTTTTTTAATTATTTATTTTTATTAAAAATTAAAAAATATATATTAAAATTATATAAAAGTTAAAGTATTATTATTCTTTCATTTATTTAAATCATTAAATTTTGAAAAATATTTAATATAAAAATTTATTACAATATGAAATTAAAAATAGTATACTTATTGTCGTCACATACCTGCGACGCTGAGCGGTCGACATCTTCGAAAAAGGAGTTGCCACCAATCTTTTTTATGGTGTGATTGGGCACCAAAATAAAATAAATTTTAATCTTGAATTGCAAAAGATTTTAGAAGAAAAGCTTATTTAGGGAAAAAGAGATTTTTAAAATAATGTCTTATTTTACCTCTCATTCCTCCAATATTTGAAGTCGTGATCCTATAAAATAAGTTGATACATATCCATCACTTTGACTATATTAGAAATATTCCCAAAAAAATCTTAGGAAAAATTCTCCACCTCAAGAATATGAGAAATTTTACAATTTCTCAACCTAGTCATAGAATAGCCTTTTATAAAAGAAAGTTTTTTTTTTTTAAATAATAATAATATTTTGTTTTAATTAAATTCATTTTTTCTTGGGACCAAAATCTCGGACTCCCAAAGATAATGATCCATTATCTCAATAATTCTAGAAAATTGGACACCCAAATATTTCTAGATTCCGTCGTATGAATTTTTAGACAAAAAAAGGACATTGAAAAACCACTTTTTAAGAAAGAGATTAAAAAAAAAGCTTTAGAAATGATACTTTGGTTATAAAACTTTCATAAATTCAAAAAGAGCAAATTTAAAGATTTGGAAATAATTTTATAAAAAGAGATTGGAAAAAATGTCAAAAAAAAAATTAAACATAATAAATAAATGCGTTTTAAAGATAAATTAAGATAGCATAATAATCTATTCATTAGCAAATAATCAAACAAGTACTATATGCAAGCATGTTAACAAATTTTTTTTAAAAAAAAAACACATATTGAAATCGATCTTGGACTTCCAAAGAATCGATTTCTCACCTCGAGAAAAGTAGAAAATCGGACTTCCAAATATTTTTAGATTCCGTTGTCAAACAGTTTTTTTTTATAAACAATATGAATTAAAAGATTAAAATTATGTACTAATTAGCATGCATACATTAATTTCACAACAATAATAAGTAAGAAAATATATTCTCATTTAGACTACACAAAAATAACACACACAAAAAATGTGTTATCTTTTCTAAAAAACAAATAATAATAATAATAATAATAAGTAGATATAGACACAATAAAATAAATTAAATTAATATAAATTAAAAAAACTGAAAAAATAAAAAATAAAAAATTTGCCGCCTTTGAAACACACGCACGCGCAAACACACACGCACACACGCAATGGCCCTCTTTGACACACACACAGTGTGGCCGGCCCTCACACACAGAGGCCCTCTTTGAAGAAGGAAAACACACACAGTGTGGCCCTCTTTGAAGAAGAAAAAGAGAATTATAAAAAGCCCAAATTTCTTCATTTTTTGTGTATTATTTCAATGATCAAGTTTTGCAATTTGAAACCATGTCAAAAGAAGCTTAGCACCAAAATAGACCAACAATTTTTGGCCAAGCAAAATAAAATACAAAACTTACTCACTTAACCAAAATTTTGTTTTTATCCAAAAAGAAACTATGGTTTCTCCAACTTTAAAAAAAAATATATTAAAAGGCATAAAAAAGTAAAATTAGCAAATAACAAACAAATATCAAAGTGGAGACATTCCAATAATGAGCAAATTTAATAACAAACAAAAAAAATGCATAATTTTTTTTTAAAACTAACAATCAATTTTATATAAAAAGAAGCCAGACAAAAATTGGTGGCTACACTTATATTTTAAAAAAACAGTAACAATATACTATACTGTATTAAGGATTTTAATATATATAACATTAATAATTTAATATTCTATATTAATAATAATATTTTTACAAATAATTATAATATACGTCATATACTTTTTTTAAATAATTATTTAGGGCGGGTTTGAGGATGGGGCAGGGATACCATCCCGGTCCCCGACCGAGGACCCAAAAAAAATCCTCAGTTTGACTCCCATAGCTGATCAAACCAGAGATTCTCCGCAAGTATTTTTGCTATCCTTAATCACTAACAAATATCTATCACTAAAACAACAATTTTTATGTCTATTGTTGATAAATAATTTTTATGTGTCTATTGCCAAAGTGAGCATATCTCAACGGTAATTGACATGTACCATTGACCAAGAGGTTAGAGGTTCGAATCCCCCCACCCCTAAATAATGTTGTTGAACTCAAAAAAAAAAAAAATCATGTCTATTACCGATCAACCATAAATATGTCCAATAGATTTTTATGTTTATTAGCAATCATTTTCACATCTATATCATTTATGTCTAGATGTGTATCAATGATAGAACATTTTCATGTTTATCATTGATAGACATTTCTACGTATATCAATGATATAGATGCCTATCATTGATACACATCTAGACATAAAAAAATTGTATATTAATGATACACTGTTATTAGTAATTTACTGTTATTTATTATCAATTTTTTTTGTTATTGATATTAAGTTATCACTAATTTACTGTTTTTAATCTATTGATATGGTATATTGATGATAGACCAATGCAAAAAATCACTAAAAGAAAGAAAAAAAAGTCAAATTATCATTGATATACCTTTTTTAATTCTCTTGATTTGGTATATCAAGGATAGAATTAATAGCAAATAAGGATGTTGGCTATTAAAGACAGAAAATGATAGTTAAATGACATTTAGATACCATTTATTTTTCCTATCGATAAGGTATATAAGTAATAGACCTAATAGCAAATAAGCATGAAAACAATAATTGATAGAAAACTAAATGAAATATTACGTATATTTTTTTTTTATTCTATTGATATAGTTATTAATGATATACCTAATAATAAAGGAGCATGCAAATAATTATTGATAGATAACAAATACAAATATTACCAATATACGTTTTTTTTTGTATTTATTGATATGATATATCAACGATAAACCTAATAACAAATGAGTATGCAAACAATCATCGATAGAAAACAAAACTTAAATACCACAAATTTATCTTCTTTTAATTTATTGATATGACAAATCAATGATGTCTCGTCGTAACAAATGATCATGTAAATAATCATAGATAGAAAATAATTTCAAATATCATTGATGTACTATTTTTAATTCTATTAATATGGTATATCAATAATGGACCTAATGAGCATACAAATAATCATAGATAAATATCATTGATATAGTATTTTTATTTTATTGATAATGTATATCCATAGTGAACGTAAAAGAAAATGAAATACAAGCAACCATCCAATAGTAAATGAAGTAAAATATCACTTTATATATCATTTTATGTTTCTATTGATATGGTATTATAAGTAATAAATACAATAGCAAATGAGCATGCAAACCATCAATAATAGACACCTATCATTGATAGACTTCAATCAGTGATAGGCCTCAATCAGTAATAGATCTATCATATAGGTCTATTAGTGATAGATTTTACTCCTTGATAGGTCTATCATTGATAGACTTCATTAGTGATAGATTTATTACTGATTGATAAAGCTTAAAATTATACTATATTTATAAATACTTTTAGATTATGCTAAATTTGCTATTATTTTGTGTTAAATTGCCACATATGCAATTGACCCTACAATGTTTGAAGAATTTAAGGGCGAATTGAGAAAGGTTTTTCCCCAAACCTATCAAATTTAGTCCAAATATTATATTTTTAAGTTCTGTTTAAGCCCTTGATTTATTTATTATTTCTTAAAAATATTTTTAAGATTTTCACAAAATTTTAAAGAACAAAGTCTATATTTAGAAACTATTTTTTCTAATTATTAAAGTTTGATTGGTATTTTTAAAACATTAAATTGGAGAACAAAGAAATGTTTGACATTTCTATTTTTTCAGAGTATATAAAATAAAATAAAGTATATAACCTCTTTATTTCATTTTATGAATAAAATAAAATCCGTTACGAAATCTATGTATTAATTACTTTGTGGAATTGGACATCGACCCCTCCGGTCAACTTTAGGTGGTAATACATTTCAAAAAATACTCTTAAAAAACGTGCAAATTTTCAAACTAGAAACTGTGGTTTTCTTCTTTTCAAAAAAAAAAAAAAAAGAAAAAAGAAAAAAGAAAAAGAAAAAAAAAACATGATTTCCTTTTCTTTAACGAAAATGAAGGGACAATTGCTAGTTTTCATTAAAATCTGTTTTTTTTTTTTTATAAAAATAAAAAAAGAGAATTATAAGAAAAACACGAAATAGAGAACAAGAAATGCTTAATATGGAAACAAAACAAGAGAAACATACTAAATCTCATCTTTAACCAATTACCAGGTTAAAACTCGAAAGGTATGATAGTTGATAATTATTATTATACCTATTCGTTATTTATATATTTATATAATATAAAAAATTTAAACTTATCCCTAATGAAAGTATATGCTTTATTTATTTAATATTTATGTGCTAGAATTAAAATGAATCATGTTAAATTTAAAATGTTATTGAAGATTCAAAATCTTAATATAATTTTAAAAATAATAATTTGTTTTTTAAAATTTGTTGAAATTTCATTTTTAAAATCATATTAGTATTTTAAAATAAAACATAAAATCATTTAAATATTTATATGCTAGAATTAAAATGAATCATGTTAAATTTAAAATGTTATTTTAAAAATAATAATTTGTTTTTTAAAATTTGTTGAAATTTCATTTTTAAAATCATATTAGTATTTTAAAATAAAACATAAAATCATTATCAAATCGTTATCAAATGTATTAATGAAATTAGTATTTTTTTCCTTTTTAAAATTATAAGTCTTTAAACTAACTCAATGTTGCAACAAATATAATTACCTTTAATTTTTTTTATTAAATAGAATTAGAATTTGATTAACTAAAAGCTTATTTTTATTTCTTTATTTTCTTATCTAAAAGCAGAAAACCATATATATTAGGAATATATACAAGTGTAATGCAACATTTTTATTTTTATTTCTATACATCTTATCCTTTTAGAAAAATGGGAAAATATAAATCTAAAAAAATAATACATCAAATTAATTAAGAATTTTATTTTATTTTATTTTCAAATCTCTCAATGGAAAGCTAATCAGCAGATCTTCACAAGAACTCACTCATTCCGATCTGGCAACCCTACAATACGTGTTAATAAAAATGAGAATAAAAGATGTGTTAGTAAAAAAAATATAGCTTAATTTTCTTAAACACACATAAACACATTAATGCATGCATGCAAAAAGCATAAACTAAAGAACAAATGACAAGGCAGGTTTTCTTAGGCTAAAAACTACACACAGATATATAAGAGCTTCTTACCTACTTTTTTCCTTTTCTTTTTTTCTTTCCGAAGAATTATTGGATCCAAACACAAGGCTGCTTTATTTGTTTGTCATAAGATCATTATGTGTTAATGAAGTTATTATAGTAATTAGAAGCAATAGTTTGATTGCCTATGATACCAAGACCAATAGGTCGAGAATGGGTTCATGATGTATGTAGGTGTTGATTTACGATACATAAGGTATGGACAGTAGCAAATCTAGAACTTTATGTTGGGGGGCTTGATATATTTTGACATTGTTAGTTCAATAGAAAGTATGAACAATAATATTTAGGTTAAATGCTTAATTTTAATCTTTGTACTTTCAATAAGTTTTAAATTAGTTATTATCGTTGGTTTGAAGTTGACTTCTTTTTTAACTTGGTAAAATGATACTAATGACTTCCATTCAAGAAAAGACACAATATGAATATGTTTTCAAAATTTATAGAGATAAGGTTAATAGAGACTAAATATTTATGATGGAAATGTGAACAATAAACTAATAGTAAATATTAATTTTACATTTATTAAAAGTACATAGGCTTAAATTTGCACATTTGAAAATATAAAAACTATAATAAAATAAGTCTCAAAATACACTAACCAAAATAGTATTTTAACTTATTTTTTATATAAATATAGAAAAAATAAAACTTGAAAATAATAATTATAATTTCTTATAGAATTAACTATTAAAACATAATTTACTAACATTTTATAACATTTTAAAATATTTTTATTCATTCCATTTATATTTGTTGTAAAAAAAATCAAATGTAAGGGAGAAATTAAAACAAAAATACTATATTTTATATTGATAAATTGTAAATACTTTATAAGTAAAAAATTCTTTAAATAAAATGTAGCTGACAATTTAAATTTATGAAAAATAAAGGTCTAAATTATTTCCTTTCATTAAAATAATAGTTTTTAATATATTTTTAAATCAATAAAAATAATAACCTTTTATAAACGAATATATAAAAAAAAAAAAAAAATTTAAATGAAGTTATGCAAATGTGCACACAAAAAATATTAAAAAGAATAAGAAAACATATAAATCAAACATGCACACACCTCTCTATTAAAAAAAAAACATGAACACATTTATAAACAAAAATTAAACGCTTTAAAAAAAACAAATCAAACGAGCATAGACATATATAAACAAAAGAAAAATCATGAAAAATTGCCCTTCCCAGGATTCGAAATTGGGTAAGGATGCACTGTTTTCAGAGAAAAAAAAAAATCAAACGCCCGTGCACATACATAAATGAAAAAAAAAAAAAAAAAAAGCAAACCATGGAAATTTGTTCTTTGAAGGATTCGAACCTGGCAAATCTTGGGCAAGGAGGGGGCTTGAGGGATGATTACCACCAGAAAACCATTTCTGATTTTTTTATTTTATTTTGTATATACTAATATCATATGTTCTAAAGTTTGTGGGGGGCTCGAGGCCCCTGAGCCTACGGTAGATCCGTCGCTAGATCCATCGCTGGGTGTGAAAAATTTATTCAATGTGGCCAAGGAGTGAGCTTATAGAACTTGCAGTCATAGATCCTTTCGTGCAGGGTCTTGGGTGGTCAATTTTTCGGATTAGGATGATAAATGGAAGTTAAAAGAATATAAAATGTTAGAATGCAAAATTTTATATGCATGTACACATATATGTATATGTGTGCATGAATGAATATATGTATGTATGAGTGTGCATGTAAATACGTACATCAGAGAGTAAAAGGTCGCGAGGCTCAAGCATGAGAAGGATTTGGCCCATAGTGGGCCTATGTTGTATGTCTGGATCAACACAGCGAAGGGCAATCAAAAGCATCCGTTTGAGTTGCTTTAAGGATGGCTTTTCTTCCAATTTGGAATCCACTGTTTCAACTGCCTGTTGACTCCCAATCAATGATTTCACCCATTCTATCAAATATGGCTGCATTTTTCATTCGAAAACCTCCATCAATCTCCATTTCTAGCACATATTTCCAATATTAAATCATCATTTTATCATGACAACAAGAAATTATTCAGTTGGTGTCACATAGATTTTGAGTTTGTTTTCATCACAAAAAAAATGTACCATACATACTTGTGATTTATTGCAGTCCACAGGAGCTCTTCCAGTTATCATCTCCATGAGAAGTATACCAAAGCTGTAAACATCATTCTTTTCTGTGAATGGACTAGTTGATCCATTCTCAAGGGATTCATATCTGAGAGTATCAACAAATTTCATTTGAATAAGTGAGCAATAACAGTTGTTAAATAAGGAAAAAGGGACAAGAAAAAAGATGAGATCCCACAGACGTTTCTCCAACCAAAGGTTCCTGCAAGTACTCTGGAGGAAAAAGCTCAACTAGACCGAAATCGAAAATCCTGGGATTCCAGTGCTGATCAAGTAATATGCAGCTGGATCTTAGCCTGCCATGAAGAATTTGCGGTTCCACATCTTCATGAAGATAGGCTAATCTGCAGAAACACATATAGGTTCTCAGTGTTACTGTAATCTGCAGAATACTCTGACTAGAAGGTAAACATTGACATAGATACACTTGTGAAGGAAGATTTCTATCATACAAATTTTCCATCAATATTTTCATGAATCAAAACGCCTGACATTGGTACAGAGAGATAATATCTTTTTCTCAGATGTGTAATGAGAACATTGACGAAACAGACTAATTATTCTAAAGTATAAGAAAATGTAGACAATATGAAGTTAATTTACTAATGTAAAGATGATTTATTACTTGCTTAACTAGGTGTTAAATATTTATTCTTAAAATTCAAACAACGTCAATTCTTCATCATGTTTTCATAAATTTTCAGAGCTAACTTAGCATACACTTGTACATACGTGCATCTTACCCTTTTGCAATTCCTTGAATAATGTTCATCCTAATGGACCATGTCAGAGGGCTAAAGGGTTTCTGTGGATATCCATGAAGCCACTGATGCAGATTCCCGTTGTCTACATTTTCATAAACAAACATCCTGAACAACAAAGTTATGAAGGTTTTCAATATCACGTTCTGTATTTACAATGAAAGACATGTAATCTTTTAAACAAAGAAACGCATTCACATTGATCGAAATTATTGGCCAAGAAAGGTGAAAGATGGACATTACCTACTTTTAGCAATTCCTTGAGTGCAGTATCCAAGCAACTTGATCAGATTTTTATGGCTAATATGCCGAATTCTCTCTGCTTCTCGGATGAATTCATTGTCTCCAATACTGATAAATGAGGATTTAAATAAAAAAAACTATTGTTTTGACATCAACATTAGACGTAAGCTTAAATGGAGTCAATTCTCTCTTACGAAGATTTTAGGAATCATTGATTTTAAATAAGGAGAAATCGACAAATTCGTACTCTGCGATGTTAGATCAGAGAAAATTGAATCAAGAGTTGTCTAAGTTTGACGGATCACGGCTATTAGAGATATTGAATCACTGTCAGGATTTAGTTGTTGAATTTTCACTTTGCAGGCTCATTTATGAGATTCAAGTACCAAAACAGAACATACCTGTTATTTGCAATGAATATCTTAACAATCACTTTTGTATCATCAGCCAAATTTCCGAAGTAATCCACACCGTAATCTTCGATGCTAATGACATTCTCTTCGCTGAATTCATCGGTCGCTAACGCAATCTCTTCGAGCGCAAATGTGCTCCTTCTCCGCCCATCCTTGAAGGCAGCCAGCGAGTACCGGCCAGCCGAATACTCCCAATCTGTGACAATACTATGCTGATCAGTAGTCACACTACCTTGCCGTAAAAACTGATAATCGGAACCCTTCTTTACATTCATCTCCGTAAAAACTTCTCCCGAAATCGCCGATTCACGATCATCGGTTCGACAGTTCCGATTCCGCTTACGTCGACGAAAACAGACGTGACAAATGAAGGTAAGAATAACAATTATAAGAAGAAATACCAGAACGCAAGTTACAATCAGAACCCATAGTTTCACTCCTAATGATGTTCTGCTGGATAGCCATTTCTGAATAGAAAAGCTGAATGCCATGGCGTGAGAGAGAAAGAGAGAGTGAGATTTAGAACTCTTCAATGAAGAAGACGATGTAGTTTTTGAAGCAGAAGGATTAGGGAAGGAAGTTAAGATCTTCAGTAATCCGATCACTTCGCTTAGTTCGAATCTTACGGTCACTAATAACTAACTAGCTTGAGTAGCGGCAAACTCAAATCTGAATATAAAACATTTCGAGTTTAATTAAGTAAACCAATATTTAAACAAGGCAGAGCCAATAGCTCTTTGACATGTGTCATGAAATGGTCAGCCGGGTCGGATTTTTCTATGTTATTCTCCGCTTAAATCTTGTTATTTTCAATTTCAGCACATGTTGTCACCTCTTGAACTTCAGAAAGTGTTTTGATATACATATATGGAAATCAGATTATAGATTTATTTTTAGTCAATAATGGTAGAAATTTGAACCTTCAACTATGTCTTAAACAGTTGAGATATACTCGATTGACAAAATATAATTAAATTCTTATAGAAATACTTAGTCAATGTATTTTCAAATATTTAGTATTGTACTTTCTATAAATCTTAAAATTAATCCTTACTCATTGCCTTAAATTCATGATTAATTTTTACAAAAAAAAAAAAATAAATAAATAATCTCTATGAGCCAACTCTATAAATTTTGAAAACATATTCATGTTGCATCATTTCTTGATTGGAAATTATTATTATTATTTTGTCAAGTTGGATAAAAATTAACTTCAAATAAATGATGGTGACTAATTTTAAGATTTATTGGGAGTACAAAGACTAAATTTGAATATTTGAAAGTACATAAACAAAAATGAAATGAATTGAAAAAAATTCTAATATTTTATCATACTACTTCCATTCATTGCTTGCCATTATAGCAACATTTAAGAATAGTGTGAGACACATGAAATAAATTAATAAATTGTTGGTTAAATTATCAAAAATACCCTTGAACTATGAGATTGGTTTCAATTATACCCTTAAACTTTGAAAAATTTCATTTTAACCCTTAACTTTGAAGTTTGTTTCAAAACAATCTGTGAAAATTTTTTCCGTTAAATTTATGGGCAAAAAATAACGTATTTGCATATGTTTTAATTTTTTTTTCAACGTATATATTCAAATATGTTCACATAAGCAACAATACAAATGCGAAACCGTCATTTTCCGACTATGAATTTGATGAAAAAAAGTCTTCAAGAGTATTTTTAAAACAAATATCAAAGTTCAAAGGTTAAAATGAAAATTTTCAAAGTTTGGAGGTATAATTGAAACCAACCCCATAATTCAGGGGTATTTTTGATAATTTAACCTAAATTATTTAACGATCATTTAATGATGTGTCAAATGCTAAATGAAAGAACTATGTAAAAATTTTCCTGAAAATGGTATTTTAACCCATTTTCATATTTATTTTTATGTTTCAATAATTATCCATTAGAAAATTTCAGTTTAAAGACTCGTAGTTTCTTCAAATACAAAAAATAAATTATTACATATATAATATAAAGACCAAAAATATGTTTTAATTAATCCCTTCTATTCATATTTTCTGAAAGAATTTAATATTGCCCTAATTATGTGAACTGCAATTTTTTACTTAATTATTATATTTTTTATTTGAATGTTAACGACATTAGGTTAAATTATCAAAAATACCCCTGAACTATGAACTATGGAGTTGGTTTCAATTATACCTTTGAATTTTGAAAAGTTTCATTTTAACCCTTGAACTTTGTGTTGGAATAAAAATTTTGGCCAATCAGAAATTGTCATGTCATTAATTAAAACTTGGTGACAAAATTATTTATTTAATTATGGATTATTTAAATTTACAAGTATCCCTAAATTAAATTAAGGCAAACCCAAATATGCAATTGGGTTATATGAAATTTGGGCCAATTTTAAACAAAGCCCAAATGGGAGGCCCTAATCCAGCAAAGTTTAAGCCCAAAGTCAACCAGGCTCACTCCAAAGTCAAGACCAAAGTCAACTATGCACAGTCTAAAGACCTAATCCAAAGTCCACCATGCCCAGTTCAACAGTCAGGCCCAAGCCCACTTGGGGGCTTTAGGGAACTCTATAAATAGAGAGCTCCCTTCCCCATTTTGGGGGTTCAGAAGTGGAAACTCTCCAGAGAACTTAGAGAGAATTCAGAAACAAAGACCAGAAAACTCTCTAAACCTTTAAAGATCAAACACTCTCTGAACTAGAGTCTCGAAGACTAGAAGACTTTGAAGATCGAGAACAAGCTGCGAAGCCCTCGAAATAAATCTACATTCGAGAACAAGCTGCAAAAGCCCTCGAGACAGATTCACATTCGAGAACAAGCTGCAAAGCCCTCGAAACAAATCTACATTCGAGAACAAGCTACAAAAGCCCTCGAGACAGATTCACATTCGAGAACAAGCTGCAAAGCCCTCGAAACAAATCTACATTCGAGAACAAGCTGCGAAGCCCTCGAAACAAATCTACATTCGAGAACAAGCTGCAAAAGCCCTCGAGACAGATGTAAATTTGAGAGAAAGAATCAGAGGAACAAATTAGAGATTATACTCCACTAAATTGAAATTAATACAATTTAAATTCATTTACACGTGTCTCATTTCTCTTTCTTTGTTGAAATCTCGTGTAAACACTTTGTTTCAAAACAAACCTTGAAGGCTTTTTTTCGTTAAATTCATGGATGGAAAATGATGTTTTTGCATTTATATTGTTGCTTGTGTGAACATATACGTTGAAAAGACAATCAAAACATATGCAAATACGTCATTTTCCGTCCATGAATTTAACGAAAAAAAACCTTCAAGGGTTGTTTTGAAACAAATTTCAAAGTTCAAAGGTTAAAATGAAAATTTTCAAAGTTCAGGAGTATAATTGAAACCAACCCCATAGTTCAGGGGTATTTTTGATAATTTAACCATGACATTAAAGGAGGGAGGAGGGAGGAGGGAGGAGGGAGGAGGGAGGAGGGAGGAGGGGGGGCGGGGGGGGGGAATAAAATGAAAGTGAATGAAAGTGAAAGCTGGGTGTTTGGGCTCAATGCACAAGATACAAACAACTCTGATAGCTGAGACTGACCTTACTGTATACAAATAAATAAAAATTAAAGACTGACCATAGATGTGTGACTATTAGAACAAAGTACAACAAAAATTACAGTGCTGTGTATGCCTAAAGCTACCTTAAATCCAAAGTTTTCAAAGATCAAAGATCCCAATAACACAAATCCTACAAGTATTACCTGCCTCTGTTTATTTAGAACTACACAACCTTAGTAATGTAGTTGAAACTACAAACATATAATGTAAAAACAAGCGGTCGCTTCCGCTATCATGCCCAGCGCAGGGAGACGATTACCTAAGAACAATGTATAGAAAATTGAACTTCACCCAGCAAAGTGTTTAAACTAGTAAGCATGCAAAACCCTTACTTGTTGACTGCGCCGGGTGGATGTAGACCGTGTTCTTGCACATAGCTATCCTGAGCAAAGCTAGTCAAAATGTAATTTGCTCTCGCAAGCAAAGCTGCTTTATCTTTGCATCAGAATAATGCTCCTTTGATGGCTGCACTTTGATTTCGAAGAGCTTTGGCCATAGCTTTCCTGTCACTGAAAGAGAAGTGGGAATATATATGAGGATATACAAATGACTCGAGTTCATGTGAGGTAGTTCACAGAAGATTTTTTTTAAATAAGAAACCACGCTTTTGTTGAGACACATGAAAGAATATGCGAGGACAATACAAAAATCAAGGGAACTCCATCCAAAGAAAAAGAACTTAAACAAGCATTTTGGAAAAGGGAAACTAAAAAACTTTGGATCATCAAAGCGACGAGATCTACCGACATTAATGACTTGAGTAATCCAAAGGTCAATGCATACAGCCATTGTATTTAAGAAATTTGGTATGCTTTCACATTAAAATGTCAGTAAAATTGGTGTCTCGGGTACTGCTGGATTATTAACCAAAGTGTGAAGAAATAATTCGAATGACAACAGTTCCTTGACAAGACAGCGTGATAAACTCCGACATTTTCAGTGAACCCCAAGTAAATAAACAGAATAATGGGCGGACATAGAAGTCCACGAACCCGTCAATAATTCTATTCAGCATTGTGCTCTCTTCTTATAATTATATTTTTCTATCTAAAATGAGCAAGTTACAATAAGGCAGTAACGATGAACAATTAAGATATCAAATAATCTTAATTCCTTACCAAAAAGGCGATTCTTGCCGCTATCCCATGCAATGCCATTTAAAACATCAATCTGCAAGTAGAATAATCCGCAGTTAGCACTGTTAAATTAGGCGATTGAAGGCCTAGTCATGTCAACTGATACATTAAAAAAAAGGGAAAAAGATAATATAATGTTTCGAGAATATAAGATTTCATCGATGACTTGTCAAATGAATCATCTAATAAATATATAAATATCACAACCATAATCAACAGAATAATAGCCTTTTAATTCTGATTGAAGCACTTACTTGTTTCCCCTTTTGCAACAATTCCCGTCTGTAACATGAAATATAAGAAAAGTAGGATTAATGTGAATTTCTACTAATGATGTGAAACTTCATTAAAATTATGCTAAACATAAACAGTATTAAAAGCAAAACCTTAAAGATGGGAGGAGAACCCATCCAAGCACACTTCCATCATGTATTGAGATTCTGACGATGCAATCAGTCTACAGAGTGGAACATTCAGTTAAATCTTTTAACGTTCCGGAGAAAAACTAAGGCAGACAGAAAAGTCGTCCATCAAATATTTTCATATAATATGCATTCAATTCGACAGCACCATGTACAATGTAAAAAATGTCAAAATTTTGGTCAGACAAGAAAGGCCCCAAAGAACGACATGCCAGACACAAAAGTCTTTCAAAAGACAATGTAGAATAATACCCAATGGAACTATCAATTTAAGACATCAGAGTTGCAATTTTGTGCAAAGGATGTCATGACCTTTTAAGATGACATTAGATATTGATACTGGAAGATTTTTTCTTTTTTCTCATCAAGGATTCAGGTCAGATTGCAGTAATACTATCAACCAAATCAGAAACTTCCAAGAATGACATGTCAGTAGTATTTCACAAATCCAATTCCCTCCAATCATTAGTAACCAACGCACTAAATATGCTGTCTTCCTGTCATATTTAAAGTAATTCAGAAGGCGACGATAAAATTATGGGCTAAACTACTTATCCAGTTTGAAGTTTGTTGGTGATTCGAAGGGATGTGCACTCACTATTTTGTTGGGATTTGGAGGTGTTGCTAGGAAGACGATGAAGATATTTTGGAAATACAACGTTTCTGTGCTTTGTTGGGCCCTTGGTTGAAAAGGAATAAGCAATATTTTGTTAGTCAAAGAATGTAAGAGATATGGAATTACTTTAGACTTAAATGTACTCGTTAGTACTCATTCCAAGGGTTTTCTTTGCAAGACATTTGCCTTAATTGGGAAGCTTTTATATTCTTTTAATCTTTATTATATTTTTAGTCTTGATATTATTCTGTTTTTTCCTTTCTTTATTTCTAATTTTTGTATTTTTGAGCATTAATCTCTTTGCATTTGTTCAATGAAAAGTCTCGTTTCTTGTAAAAAAAAAATCAACAAATAAATATATAAAGTGATCGAGAAAGCCAAAAGACCAAAAATATGAACTCACAACACATTTCGTTAGGTAGCATATGAAAAGTTCCAAAAGCAACAGTCAGGCTATATGAATGGTGCACCTAAGAGTGTAATTATTTTAAGACTCTAGAAACTTCAGAACGATAATTAGAGATTGAAAAAAAATCATTAAAAGGAATAAATATCTTGGAGAATATACCATCCAAACATTTGCCCAGATTTCTCCATTGACAAATTCCAGCTCATTGAGGTTATACACCTCATCTCCTTGATATCTCACAAACCATTTATTAGTAACTGCATTAATTGGGAAAATGACCATATGATTGTTAAGTAACAAGACAAAATTTCGCTAAATTGAAACTTATGATAATATTCGTTGCTTCAGAAAACAATATTTAGGTAATGAGTATTACATTAAGAAAGATAGGCAAAATCCTTTAAAATCTTTATACCGGTTGGGAACAGAAAACACAAGCCTTTATGGTCATGGAATTTAATTTAGAATAAAACACCAGTTTTTATGTAAAAGAGAAACCTTTAAATGTCTCTGGATCAATTTTATATAATTTTGATGTCCCATCACTTCCAAACAAAACTTTTCCATCTGTTGCCAACCCCCAACCATCAGTCATTTGATGAGTGAATTCCTTAACCTGCATGGAGAATAAAAATAACATTATATCTTTACATCTTATAATTTAATTTCAAAAATAAAATTTTCATTACCGAAATCTCAACTCATTTAACATAGTCGACATTAGAATTTAGGGCACCTCACTACTTAAATATAACTAAAAGCCTGCGAGCAAAGGATCCAGGAACTTAATTTCCTCTAACTTTAACATTGGTAAGAAAATGAGTTATCTTCATTATTTTTAGGTAATCATGAATCAAGAAGAGGTCACATCAAAAATTGAAGAACAGGTAATAAAGATGAAGCACAAACTTTGCTTAAATTGTCTCGGTCATATATGAAACCAGTTTTCTTCAGCCAAGTTACTTGAAACAGCCTACAAAAGAATATAGAAAGTGCTAAATTAGCAAATACTGAATATTTCTAACTGCTATAATGAATAGTGGTACATATGACACAGTGAAGTAAGAACAGATTAGCTTTCGAGAATGGGAAAGAAAAGGTTAGACGGCATATAAATACACAAAATTGGCTTGAGTTTCATGAGCAAGACAAAACACCAGATTAAATTCCTAGTTTTTATGGTACAATGGAATCATCAATGCCTTCATTACAATTAATTGAAAGAAGCGACCATTTGATTTCATACTTTAATTGTTAATATCCAAAACAGAAATTCGTCATACTTCCTTACAGAAATTTCCAAACGATAACTTATTAGGAAAGAACTGCCATTATCCCAATTGCTGAATCAGCAACAAAAACACTGCAGTTAATATCTAAACCATCACAAACCTTTCCCCAAGAAGTGTTAAGCCTTCCCCAAAGTAAGAGGCATTCATCTCGTGAAGAACCTCAGTCTGTAGAGGAAAATAAGTTAATAAATAAATAAAACCAACAAAAAAATTGGAATGCAATGCTGAAACAGTTTCTTTAGTCATCCGTTGAAATGGAAAGGCAACATGTCAAGGAAAATGCAAGCAAGATTGAGAGAGAGAGAGAGAGAGAGAGAGAGAGAAGAGAGAGGGGGGAAAAAAGAAAAGAGGAAAAGGTCTGAAAAATCATGCACTTCAAAAATTCCTCAATGGAGCTCACTTTCAAAAAAAAAAATCGTAATTTAAATTGCTTTTTCATTAGCACCAATAGCAGGACTTTTATAAACCCCCAGCTCCTCCATAGGATTCCTTTTTGTGGTTAGTTAATACTAATGAATGCCCGATTCCTATTATCAAAAAAATTAACTAATATGATTTGATTGATCAGCATGAATAGACAGTTAGTTAGACAGTCAGTCTAAGGGTATTACATATTTTTCATCTCTCTACAACATCAAAACTCAAAACATCGGCCAAATATTTTCAAAATTTTAATGATATATAACATGATCAAAAGAATGAAGGCAACGTGTAAAAAATGTGTCACTTTATTATATTGCATGTGAGAAATATGAAAATGAAAAATTACCTTCCCAGTAGAGAGAGCTACTTTTCGAAGTGACGACTGGAACAGAAGAAGTAATAGAAAGTCATGATAAATCATAAAAGTCGCAAGAATAAAATTGAAAGATAAAAAAACCAGAGTAATTCAATATTCACCAAGTTAATAGATAATAAGTGATATTAAAATTATTCAGATAGCTAAAAAAGTAATAATTTCCCGAACTGCAAACACACGTTCTGCTTACACTTACACAGTTGTTCATTAATAGCTATTAGCAATTTAGCTAAGAAGAAGAAAATGACGGATGAGAGGAAGCTACATATTGAAACTTTTAAATCCTTCCTCAAATTCTAATCACAATCTATTTTAATGTGGAATTTGTTTAAATCGAAAGAGAAGATGCAAGCATAAGGGAATGAATCTATATTTAAAATCATTAGAGCAATATCAAATTATGATCAGTTGTGATATAGCTACAAAATAAGGACATCAGATCAGAAATTTCTCTTCAAAACTATGAAGAAAATGATCAGAAAAAACCAAGCATATTTCAGAGTACAGGAAACAACAAAAAAAACAGTATTGCTAATCACATAGTTGTTAACTATGCTAGGAAACAGATAAATAAACAGAAGCAATAAAGGATGATACCATGAATTGTTCTCGGTAGAAATTGTAAAGAAGATATAGTAATTGTCTGAAATTCACAAAGGAGGGTAAACACGGCCCATGAAATCAGGAAAAAGGCGGGGAAGAAAAGAAAAAGAAACAAGGTTTTAATAACAATAATCTGAACAAATAAAAGCACGAAAAGTATTTCGAACGCAAGCATAATGCAAAGTACAAATTCACCTGTCCATAAAGGCCAGTAGACTCAAATAGGGTGTCATTTTCTACATAAACCAGTCCCTGGGGAAGCAAGATACAGATTTGTCAAAATCAATACTTATGAATTAGACTTGTGAATGTAAAATTCCCACAGAAAACAACATCCACTGGTCATAATATTATCATCCAATGAGCCAATATTCCAAATTCAGTTTCTCACGATAACTCCATATCGAATAGTCAGCTAAAAGCAGATAAGAATACGATGACAATGCATCACTAGAAATAGGTAAATAAATCAATTCGTGATTTGAAGAAAAATGCTTAGACGGAGAATTACAAGGTAACACCTCGGAACTTGTCTCCATGCATGTGTATCAGTGTGTGTCTATGTGTGTGGCAATGAACAATACTGATGAATTTCAACCAAGTTCAACCACAACAACAGTATAATGACCCTAGCTTCAAAGAAAAGTTCTCCTGAGACAATATCTTGAGAACTTATCTCAATCATCGTATACAAAAGCTTGACATTCAGACTCCTGCGCAAAAAAAAACAAAAACAAAAACAAAAACAAAAACAAAAAACAAAAAATTTGAAAAAATGGCTCAGAAATTGGGATACCTGAGTGAAGGCTCTAGGATCGTGAGGAAATTCGTTGACCACCTCAATAGAGTATATCATCGGCGAATGAACTTCATATTTGGCCGATCTACGCAATACATTCAAAGAAATGCCGGAGACCAGAACACCAAAGAAAATCAGACAAATCGAAACTAGCAGGGCAGTATTTCTAGGGGTAAGGAAACGTTGAGAAGAAGGCCGAGAAGCCATGGCTGCAGAGGTCTTGGAGTTCGATCGCTTAGACTGCCTCCTCTTCCACGATCCGGCCGCCATTAGATGGCGGATTGTTCATTGATAGCGAAGAAGGCAAAGAAATAATCCAATGGGTTTTGATTTTTGAAGGAATTAGGTATAGGCTTAGATCATGGAGACTGGAAGGCAGAAGAAATAACGCTCTGTTTGGAGTTGAATTTGATGGACGACGGATCATCCATTGGAGATTCGTCTCCAACTCTTCTTCTCGTTGACAGTTTCGATTCAGCGTTCAAATATTCACCCTTCTTTGGACCACTGTATTTAAAATTCAATGGTTTTGAAACATAACCCCATAATTTTATATAGTAAAATGGGGGGTTTGATTTCCAACACACCGATTTACTCCTCATTTGGTACCTATTTTCATTATCACGTCTCTTCCGTCTCTTCCATTATTTTTTTTAATTGGTATCTCACATTTTTTTTTTGGTAACAAACAATAAATTATTACAAATGTTTATTTTATACATGTCATAACTTAACCAAATTTCGTATTTGACAAAGTAATTATTTTTCATTGGAAACTCATATATTTTTTTTTGAAAAACAATAAATTATTACAAATATTTTGTTTTTTTATACTTGTCATAAACCTAACCAAATTTGATATTTGACAAAGTAATTATTTTTCAATGGAAACTCACATTTTTTTTTTGTAAAAAACAATAAACTATTGTAAATGTTTTTTTTTATACTTGTCATAAACCTAACCAAATTTGATATTTGACAAAGTAATTATTTTTCATTGGAAACCCACATTTTTTTTTTGTAAAAAACAATAAACTATTATAAATGTTTTTTTTATACTTGTCATAAACCTAACCAAATTTGATATTTGACAAAGTATGTTGATTTTTCATTGGAAACTCACATTTTTTTTTGTAAAAAACAATAAATTATTACAAATATTTTTTTTATACTTGTCATAAACCTAACCAAATTTGATATTTGACAAAGTATGTTGATTTTTCATTGGAAACTCATATTTTTTTTGGTAAAAAATAATAAAATATTACAAATATTTTTTTTAATACTTGTCATAAACTTAATCAAATTTGATATTTGACAAAGCAATTATTTTTCATTGGAAACTCACATTTTTTTTTTGTAAAAAACAATAAATTATTACAACTGTTTTTTTATACATGTCATCAACCTAACCAAATTACCCAACTTACACAAAGGATTCTACAACTAACCAAAGATTGCCACTGGAAAATAAGGAAAGGAAAAAAAAGAGACCAAAAGGAAAAAACAAAAAACAAAAACTACACAACCCCAGGGTTCAGAACACTGTACTCAAAACACTGTTTCCTGATTCCCAGGGTTCAGAACACTGCACCCCAAACACTGTTTTCTGATTCCCAAGCTTCAGAACACTGCACCCCAAACACTGTGTTCTGATTCCCAGGCTTTCAAACCCCCCAGAACAAACCCTCCAGGGTTCCGATTCCAAGGGTTCTGATTCCGAAACGGTGCTCCAAACGCCCCCTCAAAGTTCAAACTAAAAAAAAGTAAACTTTAGTAGAAATCTTCGTATCTCAACCATTTAATTATGGTTAAATTATCAAAAATATCATAAAATTATGGGGTTGGTTTTAATTATACTCTTAAACTTTAAAAAGTTTCATTTTAACCATTGAAATTTAAAGTTTATTTCAAAACAATCTTTGAAAGTTTTTTTTCCGTTAAATTCATAGACGAAAAATGATGTTTTTGCATTTATATTGTTGCTTATGTGAACATATTTGAACATATACGTTGAAAAAAAAATCAAAACATATGCAAATACGTCATTTTTCGTCCATAAATTTAACGAAAAAAGCCTTCAAATGCTGTTTTGAAACAAACTTCAAAGTTCAAAGGTTGAAATGAAACTTTTCAAAGTTCAGGGGTATAATTGAAACCAACCCCATAGTTTAGGGGTATTTTTGATAATTTAACCTTTAATTATTGATAACAAGAAATGAGAAAGGTAGAAAATATTGTATCTCTTATTATTATTATTATTATTATTATTATTATTATTATTAAAGTGTCTCTCCTTATTGTCAAGGATTAAATGGTGAGAGCAAATAGATTTCTGTCCATCGAGGTGCAGCCAAATATTTTTCCTTCAATTATAAGCTTAATAACATTCACGAACGTGATTATTTTGTCTTTGAAATAATAGGCATATGAACTTTCATATTTGTATTTATTTGGTTCTTGAAACTTTCAATTTTGTATTCAATAAGTCAATTTTCAACTTTGTATCTAATAGGTCATTGACCTATTCGATATTTTTTTAAATTCACAATACTTACTAGATACAAAATTGAAAGTTAATGGTCTTATAAGACATAAAATTTAATATTATATCTCATAGATTAATTAATTTTTAAAAATTTCGAATACGTGAGTTACTTGACTTGTTTAAAGTTTAGGAACCTATAGTACAAAATTGAAAGTTCAAGGACCATATAGACACAAATCTAAAATTCAGTAATTAAACTTGTAATTTAACAAAAAAAATAAATAGAATATTGGTTAAATTATACAAAATACAAGTTAAGGTTGATGTGTAAAAATTGTGCATGTGTTATATCATTTTCAATTGAATTTCAACTATATAAAAGATTAAAATTGTTGTTATCATTCATTTCAACTCAAAAGATATAGTTAACATCATTTGCAACGTCATTCACAAAATCAATTCTTTTTTTTTTTTTTTTTAGGATACACAAAATCAATTCTTACTATCAACAATCACACTAAATTACACAATGATGTTGTAAATGATATAAAGTATGCCTATTGTTATGGGTAATTTTGGACCAAAAGGATCAACTCAAGATAAAAGGAAAAAACCAAAAACTAGACTATTAGAAAGAGGCCTAGCGTAGGATAAACGAGAAAACACAAAAGGTCTGAATCCTAGAGCAAAGAGAAGAAGAGGGGATTGGGATGGAGCCCAATCCACCTCCTCAGCCTCGACAAGAGGACGAGACCAAGGCTACGGTCGGGTTCCTAAGGGGGCCATGTGTTCGGTCTGGTTTGGTTCACTTTTAACCTAATTCGTAGAGGAAACGGTAAAAATTCTAGAAGACTCTCATATAAATATTTCTCTTCAACTTAGAGAAGGTAAGCTCTTTCTCATTCCTAAAACCCTTACTGCACTAAATTTCTTTGTGTTAACTTAAGCATCGAAGCGAATGTGCCAAGTGTCACAATCTCACTTCCTTGAGGGTCACGAAGCGATCGTGCGACACTTGTTCTCGCCCTCAAACAAGTAAGCCAACTTCGAAAAAGGGTCGCCGGTGGCACAACGACCGTATCACCCAATCTCCACCACCGTTTTTAGATAAAATGGTTTTAGAAAATAGGGTTAGAGAAAGCTTTTGGAAAACGTTTTAGAAATCGTTTGTGAATGCAAATGTTATAGGCTAGTATGCAAGTAAGGAACAACGACGACTTAGATAACATATAACTTCATATAGGAAGAATTGACAATTCGTCAGCTCCCCCTATAATACATTTTGGAAATATGCACTTTGGCAGACGTGAACATGAAAAAGTCGAGGAGTCATACATTTTACAAAAGTGTAAGGAAACTAAACTAACATAATATGAACAATGTAAAAGGAAAGCATGATCAAAGGGGTTGAAATGGGCATGCGGCCACGAGCAACACCCCCTAGACAAGCATGACTATGACATTCTCCCCTACTTAAAGGGTTGACGTCCCTGTCAACCGACTCTACTTGAACTCAGCAATCCATTATGCAGCTGTCTTCAGGTATTCTATCTGCTCCCAACTAATCTCAGCGTCTGGGTGTCCCTTCCACTTGACTAAAAACTTTTGTACATCTTGTCGTGGCCTACCCATTCAGGGTTGTTCTTTCAGCTAAAATCTCATCGACAGTGTTCTTCATTGTGACTGGGGGTCTTGTCACGCAGTTACGTTCTGTGTCGTCTGGGTCAGGATTGTAAGGTTTAAAATACTCACATGAACGACAAAGTGGATCTTCATCCATGCAGGCAATTGAACCCTATACGATGTCTTCCCAATCTTTTGTATAACTTCAACTAGCCCCTCGTACTTTCTCATTTTTTTATGAATGCAATTGCAATTCCTTGTGATTGGAGATTGATTTTCCTTTCTCGTTTCATATGAACTCAAAAGTAAATTGTTAAAAAACTCACACAGGCTCAAAAAAGAGTTCATGCCTTAAAGTATTAAATTTTTATTTTATTTTATTTCTTTTTGAATTTTTGAATATCTTAAACAATTTTCCAAGTAGATCCCCAGGTAGAGGTGTTCCCTAAACAGTCAACTTAAATACCTCAGCCTAAACAGGATTCTGCCAGAAATTGCTTAGTCATTTCAGAATTCATAGAAATAAGGTTTTTTTTTTTGGGCAGAGGGGGGTTTCTTACTCAATTTTGATCAGGGGGATTGGCCTTTTTCTCCTTAGGTATTCTCCCCAATAAAGCTCGATTCTTTAACCAATGACTTTGAAAGTGTTTTCTATTCCATCTTGTAAATCCACAGCTCCATATTGAATCACAGCAGGTCCTGTCCATCTCGTCTTTAGTTTTACGGGGAAGATCATCCATTGGGGGTCGAACAATAACACTTGTTGATTTTTTGCTAAATTCTTTATTCAAATTCTCTGATACTGCTATTTCCTCATATTCTCCGTCAAAATCTGCTTCCTCTTCTGATTGCTCTTGAAACTCATGCAATTGTGAAGATTCTTCAATATCAACCTTTGAACATTCTTCCATCTCCCCTGGGTATCCTAATGCATTAAGTACGTTGAATTTGATTTCTTGACCATTTACTCGCATTGTGAGTTCTCCTTTTTGCAACATCGATTAATGTTCTACCAGTGGCTAGGAATGACCTTCCTAGAATGATTGAGACTTCTCTATCTGCTTCGCAATCAATGATGATAAAATCGACAGGGAAGACGAATTTGTCTACTTTTACCAACACATCCTCGATCTTCCCTATTGGTCGAGCTATTAATTTGTCTGCCAGTTGTAATGTTATTGTTGTCGGTCTGGCCTTGCCAATTCCTAGTTTTCTGAAAACTGACAGCAACGTTAGGTTGATGCTTGCTCCTAGATCGCATAGCATCCTTCCTACATCTATGCTTCCAATCATGCAAGGGATCGTGAAACTTCTTGGATCTCTTAGCTTTGGTGGAAATTTGCTCGTGATTAAAGTGCTGCAATTTTCTGTAAGAGCCACAGTTTCGAATTCTCCCAACCTGCGCTTCTTTGTTAAGATATCCTTAAGAAATTTAACATAATTAGGCATTTGCTCAAGCGGCTCTACTAACGGGATGTTAATGTGAAGTTGCTTAAGGATGTCTAAAAAATTTTTAAATTGAACGTCCTGATTCTTTTTCTTGAATCTCTGGGGGAAAGATGTTAGTGGTCTGTACTCCTGGCTGGTTGAGGTAGGCTCTTTTGTTGTTGAAGTTCTCTTTTCCTCTTCTGGGTGCTTAGCGATCACTTCTTCTGTCGCTTCACCTGATTTTTCTTCAATTGGTCTCTGGACTTCCTCTTCTATGCACTCATTTTTTTCTTCTTCAAAACTCTTAGTCTTCTTGGATTTCTTTTGTTCCTTAGGCATCTCAAGGCCATCATAATTTAGTCCACTCTTTAAGGTGATCGCCTTGCAATGCTCCTTACCCACGTTGTGGATTCTTTGTGGTGCTTGGTAACTCTCCCTGAGGTCTATTTTTCATTTCATTCGCCAACTATCCAACCTGTATTTCCAAATTGCGTAAGGAAACTGCTTGGCTTTGGATGATCGCATCATTTTTCTCCATGAACTCATTCATTAGATTTTCTAAAAATGGACCTTGTACTACTTATTGCTATTGCATTGGAATTGCATTCTTCTATGTGTATTGCTGTTGTGGTTGATTGTTGAGTGGCACTCCTTGTTTCACATATTGATTATGACTTGGATTTCCTGCATTTTGTCTACTCTAGGAGAAGTTAGGGTGTTGCCGCTATCCTGGATTGTGTGTATTTGAGTACGGGGTTCGATCTTTTTTGCCCTATATAATACACAGAAGCAGGAGACTGTTGTCAAAGATGTGATTGTCATTACAATAAACACAAGCAGGGTTAGGAGTATGGTTTATGGCTGCAATTGGAGCTTGATTTCCTAGTGCAAGGTTTTTCAATGTGTTGTTCATTGCAAATATTTGTGCGCTTAACGCTGCTATTGATCGCTATGCTTTTCGCTACAACACGCAAGTGCACGTGATCGAAGTAATAAAAACTGGAGCATTCCAGAGTATCGTACCAAAGGGAACGAGTTTTAACAAAATCTACTGAGACGACACAAAATATGTTTGCAAATTGCAATTGTGGTAACCAATGGTGTGAAAATGATTGAGTGGTTGTTTTTGCTAAAGAGAATAAATAAAAATGATAAAAGAGGGATTCAAACGTGTTTTTGCTCCATTGAAAGAAATTGCGGCCTAATTGCAATTGCATTCCTTTGACTTCAACACTTAAGCTTTGTAAACCGAATTCAACACCTATTCGACCTTCTATGAAGTATCTTTAGGAGGCTAAGCAATTAAACCGATATTTCTATGGCTAATACGAACTTAGTTAATTTTGCAACACAATTCTTTGGGTTTTAAAGGTTTTGCCCTATGTCTAGGGTCAAAAACAAATTTCTATGTCTAGGTTATTTTCCTTTATTGCTTTTATGAAAACCAAATTTTTATCTAATCTTTTCAGAATTAGACTCAATTTTTATATACTAATCTAGGTGATCAATCTAGACTAATAATAAGCATTAAGATCAATAAAAGCAAACAAGCTATAGAGGAAGCAAGGTTGCTCTCACAATTAGGCTTTTATTCCTATCTTCAGGGCATCTACATGCTTGAATCCCAAAGAAGAAATTAGCTCATTATGAAAGAAATGAGAATCAACAATTTAATTGTTATAAAATTCATAATTTCACAATGACTAAAAAGAGAAAAGAAATTTAAAAACTAAACAACCCACTAATTTTTATTAAGAAAATAATTGAGTAAGTTAATCTATTGTTGTCAAAATACTCACAGAAAATTACAGTGCAAGAATAATGTTTACTTAGAGAGTCAGATTTTATTAGCAAATAACTTTTTGAAGCAAACTTTGTCTCCATGAAGAGGGGAATGAAAAATCCAAAGAATAATGGCCCATTGAAATTTAATTACTTTAAACACTTACAAGGAAATAAGAAAAAATATTGAATCTCCAGGATGGAAATATCATTATTCTTAAATCCAGAATTTCAAATATAACGTTTCTGGAACTTTCATAAGATATCTCAACCTTGAATACCAATTTATTAAAGAAAAACAAAGGATTAATTCAACTCCTATAACTTACAGAAATTAGATTAAGACAAAAACCAACTATATGAGTGAATTCAATAGGAAATATCGAAAATGAAGTGGAGTAAAACTGACAAAACAGAGCAGTAAATTACTGCACGTTCCTTGCGTAGATCGACCCACAACACCTTCACGGGTTGTTGTATCTTTACCTCCTCGAACTCTCGCTAAGGAGGGATCAAGCTCGGAATTTTACAGGACACAATCAAGGTTGAACTACTGGAAAAGAAACCGCAGCTTGCTGAAAAATAGTAGAAAACAGAAAAACAGAGTGCAATTCGAAAAGAAACAGAGTCTGAAAAAAAAACTTGTGCTTTCTTCTTCGTTTGTCCTCCCTTTTATAGGTATTCCGAGGCCTTTTCTTTCCATCTTGGGTCTCCTTAATTCATGGGTAGACTTTGGGGCTTGAGATTAGGCTAGAATTTTTCCATAAATCAAGCAATTCCCGTGGGTTTTGGTGATTTTCCGAAAATTCTGCACTTTTTGTTAAGTCCAGAAAATGCAATTGCATTGCATTTGCATTTTCTCTTTTGTTCACCACCTTGCTTCCTCAAGGAAATGCAATTGCATTTCATTTGCATTTGTTTCATTTCATCAAATCTGCACAAAAACAGCAACTTAGCAAACTTTCCTTTATATTTTCAACTCATTTCTTCTTTTTCCATACTCCGACAAGCTTGCATGAATTTATCTTATGAATGTTATTTTTAGCTTGCTTGTTATTCGATAAAATATGCAAAAATGGCAATAACAACTTAGTTTTAGGGTTAAATAATCCTCATAAATGAGAATTATCAGCTATTGAGTCTACTTCATGCATTCCTGCGACGTTTCTGGTGTTGTGAGACTCATCTTCTCCCCATTGGCTGTTGTTTGAGACCATAACATCCAGAATTTCGTTGGCCTCATTCACCGTCTTATTCAACAATGAGCCATTGGTTGATGCGTTGACTAGAGTCTTTGATGCCTGTGTTAATCCGTTGTAGAAATGCTCTATAAGAAGGCAAGCTGATAGGCCATGATGTGGTCATCTCCTCATCAACTTCTTGAAACGTTCCCATGCGGTGTCTATGTCACACCCCGCCCCAGATTAAAACTCTTCAAACATCTCAATAATCATCAAAATTCTCGAATATCTTTTAAAATAATAATTCAAGCTAAACTCACAAGATTACTAAAAATTTATAACAATTTCTCTCAAACATCTCTAAAACCATAACTTTAGTAAGAATCATAAAATATTGAAAATCTCTGACAATTTTCTATAAATCTCATAACAATTTCTATAGAATCATACATAATTAAAGAATTCTTGAAAACTTCATAATAAAAATTAAATGATGTAAACTTTTCATAAATAAACCACTCACAAAATTATCAACGAGAGAATTTCGAGTTGCTATGAGTCATTCCGACCTTCGCTCGACCTAGAATTTCAATAACCATATCACAATTTAATTCTTCAAACCATGTAATTTAGAAACCCAATAATATCAACTAAATATCAATTAACCCAATTCTTCATCCTTACACATTACCCATTAGTCAAACCTTTAAATTCTACACTCTCTCTCATCCATTTATTGCCAAGTACTTTTGTCATTTTTTTTTTCAATCCAATTTAATAACCTCATTCTCTTTCCTCCTCATAACCATTTCTTTTATTTTCTATAATAACAATAATATTTTCTTTACCCACAATCTACAACTTTCACGTGAATAGCCCCAAGTTCACAAATAACATTTCTCTCTCATTTTTAATTCTTATGTACTTTGATTGTACTTTTAATGATAAAATAGCTATCCTTTCCCTCAACTATTCATCTTATTCTTCCTCCTTAATCCACAAACACTTCTTTCCTTTTACCATCACTTTTGATTTCCATCATCCATTCTAGACCTTTGATTTCTTTATTTTCACCATCACTTTTCTTCTGGATTTTCCATACCAACAATAATTATGAAACACAACAATCAAAACTCCCAACAAGTTCTTGGTACAACTATAAAAGTTTTTTTTTTTTTTTCATTCTTTCTTTTCAAGTCTACTCCAAATGAAAACATACTAGAAAATTCCTCAAATGTGTTGAGCAAAAATAAAAGTAAAGAAACCCACATAATATTTTCACTTTCTCCGTTCTTTTTCTTAGTTAACCAACTAAAAAAATAACTTACCGAACTTGAAAACTTTGTCTATGTGTTTCTCCGACAATTTCGGTGCTACACGATCAATCCAACAACCATCTTCTTCTTTCCATCTTCTTCTTTCTCTTTCTCTTTTCTCTTTGCTTCCTTCTCCCCCTCCTTCATTTTTTTTTCCGTAATAATCCTTCTTTCCCCTCCTTTTTATTTTTCATTTTTTTTAATCTTCTCTTTTTTGAGTGGCTTAACACAAGCCACATAAATTTTCTTTTATATAAATATATAAATATATAACTATCTATATATTTTATTAAAAGCTTCCCTCATAAGTTTCTTTTCTTTTAATAATTTTTTTCCAACTTATTCCACTTGTACTCCACCATTTTCAAATTCCTTTTATTTCTATCTTATTCCAAACATTATTTTCCTTCAAAAATTTCAAAATCAAATAACACATATAACAAATGCCATAACCAAATACTAGAAGACTAAAATCGGGTCTAACAGTCTACCCCTTCATGTATTCCTTACTTGAATGTGATTATTTCTCCTCTAATCTGTGCGTTATTTATGGGGGGAAAGTATTTCAAAAGGAACTTCTCAACTAGCTCTTCCCACGTTCTTATGGAATTAGGAGGGAATGAGTCTAACCATGCTTCTGCATTTCCCTGTAGAGAAAGGGGAAATAATTTTAGGCGTAACGTCTCACTCGAGATCCCATTCATTTAAAATGAATTGCAAATCCTGAGAAACATCTTGATGTGTTTGTGGGGATCTTCATTGAGCAGTCCTGCAAATTGACCCATGGTTTGCAGCATCTGGAACATCACTGGCTTAAGTTCAAAATGATTGGCCTTGGTTCTGCAATTCCTGTATTCAAAATTTGAAAAGTGGCAGCTGCATAGTCTCTTATCGCTCTATCCCTCTCTTCTGCAATGAAGATGGGATTTGCTGGATGAATTCTCATTTGCTGTTGCATATTGTTTGCATATTGTTTATTTCCTCCATTTGCTGGATTTGCTTGAGGATCAACTACATGTTGATCCATTTGTACTTCCTGTAAGGTAGTTTTCTCACAAACTTCATGTGCGATCAACTCCCGCAATTCCTTTTTGTTCTTCCTCTGCTGTCTACGACATCGGTGGAAGGTTCTCTCTATTTCAGGATCAAGCTCCAAATGCTAATATGAAGGGAATAATCGAATTAAACCCACAGCAGAAGCATAGGAATCGGCTTTGATTTATTTAGAATTAAACTAAAACACAAGGGTTAAGCAATAAATACCTTTCGAATATGGAGATTCTTCTGGCGGATATTTATCTCTTTCACAAAGTCTTCCTGGCTATGACTCTAACACAGGACCAAGGCTTGTGGGAGCCTCTTGAAAGAAAATCCCCAAGGGATTGGAGAGGAAGAGGTCTAGAAAGAACTCTCTAATTCACTCTATTGAGGAGATGTGTGTTGTGTTGAATGGCTCAACCCAAGGGTCCTATTTATAATGACCAAGAGAAAATCTTTGCCATAATTAAAATATTATATTTTAATATCTAATATATTAAAATATATCTTGTATTTATTTGAATCTCATTCAAATCTCCTACGATATTTATTTATTTGAATCTTATTCAAATTCTATAAATATCTTTTATTAATATATCAAATATACATTAATTATTTTAATATTTAATGTATCAAATACAATAAATATATTTTCCTCTTTTATATTTAATATATCTAATATATTAAATATTAATTTGAACACTTCAAATTAAATATTAAATTTGAACATTTGAACATTTAACTTTTAATATTTAATGTATCAAATACAATAAATATAATTTCCTCTTTTATATTAAATATTAATTTGAACACTTCAAATTAATATTAATTTGAACATTTCAAAATTTTCTTTCAACTAAATTGATCTTTTAGTGTTACTATGAGCTAGCAAGGGGACCTTATGGACCTACAGATTATAAGTTCCAATGATACAAAATTAATTAATTAAACTCTTTAATTAATTAATTTCCATTCATTAACTATAGGTCACTCCACTATAGACCTAGAGTTGCACTCTTATGCACTGTAGGACAAGTTGTGTCCATAGATATAATCATTACATGCAAGTCGATCATTCACGAGTTGTTCGTAATTACAGCTGGGTCAAAAGTCTGTTTTACCCCTATAATTACATCTTGCACCTTAAGTACCACTGATCCTCTAATGAACAATATGTTTATAATCTAATTATAAACTAAGTCCCTCTCGGGCCAATGAGAGGGTGGGGCCTCATTGTTCAAGTCCCGAAATCAGCACTTAAGGGAACTACTCATCTACTTACCCTATATGGGAAGGAGTGAATTCCATCTTGTGAGATTATGTTCCCAGCTCCCTATTTGGTTAAGTCTCCAAAATGGTAGGCATATTGAATCGGCTACAAAAGCCACTCTCACCCATGCAAATCAAAGGACAAGCCCTCACAGGCAGGAGTTCATAACTCACTCAAGATTAAGATCGAGTCACATATGAAACTCATTGTATAATATACCCTCACTCACATGTCTCCACATGAATGATTTGGATCAAATCATTTGTAACTATTACAAAGTGAGCCGTATCAATAGTGTTACCAGGATAAGGCACCCAACCTTATCCATATACTATGACCCTTTAGGTTATTTCTTGAACATGATCCTCTTGTATGTCACCACATACTATTCAAGATTACACTAATAACCTTGGATTTTTCATATAATGGATAATATTATATTGCAAATAAAATAATCAAAATTATTATTAATTATTAAATAAATTATTAATTACGAGGCTTTAGGGCATAAATCCCAACAATTAATACCCCTTTGGAAAGAAAATGCAACAAGAAGGCAATTGCAATCGTAACTAACTCAAGAATTAAGTAAACCGAATTCAACTCTTATTCAACTTTCTATGAAGTATCTTTAAGAGGCTAAGTAATTAAACCTATATTTCTATGCTAATCTAACTTAGATATATCTGCGCACAATTCTAGTGGTTTTGGAGTCTCGCCCTAGGGCGATGTTTCAGGACTTATGTCTAAGCCTTTTCCTCCATTGCTTTTACTACATCCGCTTTCCTTAACCCTTTCGGTATTAAGTTTAGCTTGGCAAGCAATACTAGATGGCCAACTAGGGTTTACCCAACATTGAACTCATCAAAAGCAAACAATAGTTCAAGTGTTAGTTAGATTGTTTTTGCTATCGAGCATTACATCTTTCCTCTAGGGCATTCACAAGCTTGAATCCCTAAGGAAATTTAGCTCATCATAATTAAATAAACAAAAACAGTAAGCTTGAATTGATAAAAAAAAAATTCATTGATATAAAAGAGAATTAAAAATAACTCAAGAACACTTACAATCAAAATGGTATGAAAAATTTTATTTGGCCAAAAGGGTGCACTGGATTCAAAATTAGAAGAAATTCATACATCAACCACTCTTAATAAGAAATTACAAGGGAAGAAAAATAATACAGTAGCTA
Organism: Trichosanthes truncata; assembly: GCA_033996785.1. NCBI lineage: Eukaryota > Viridiplantae > Streptophyta > Magnoliopsida > Cucurbitales > Cucurbitaceae > Trichosanthes > Trichosanthes truncata. Next base: position 90,682,260 of record JAWPNB010000003.1, read on the forward strand.
AGACTCAAAATTTAAATCACAGAATGGAAAGTACACACTTTGAAGAAATTGAAAAGAATAAAACTACACTAAAAAGAAAACATCTCTCTCGGCTCAATCAAACAAAAGATCATTCTTGACCACCTTCAACTCACATTGAGATGGGATTGAGGAAGAGTTTAGGGGCTGAGATGTAGAAGAAATTATAACAAAACAACAACTAAAAAATGAAAATAAAAAAAAATTGTAGTCGGCAATGAAACCCATAAACAGAAACGAAATTCTCTTCCAAAATCAAGCTCCTTTCTCACGGCTTTCTCCTCCAAATATAAAGGGACTTCATGCTAGGGTTTCCCTCTTGGTTGATAGACAATCACGACTAATTATCTTGCTGAATTCGTGGGTATATTCTAGCTCAAAATCCCAAAATTTACATTTTTTCTTAATTTCCAAATCTGTCAATTGCAATGTTGTTGCATTCCGTAAAAATCATGCATCAAAACATTAAGTAAGTGTGAATTTTTTCTTCTTTTGTTTTATTTTCTCAACTTACTTAATTTAAAGGTCTTCCAACAATAATGTGATTAAATTCAACCACTTTTCTATTTTTCATTAAATGCCAAATAATCCTCATGAATGAGAATTACCATCTACCGCATACTATTTCAAATGGCGTCTTCCCAGTCGTTGAACTCCTCTAGCAATTGAAGCTAAACTGAGCAATATCGAGCATTTCGACCCAATTCTTCTGCCTCGCATCGATAAAGTGGCACAAATATTCTTCAAGCATGATTTTAAACCGTTCAGTTTGGCCATCAGTCTGGGAGTGATAGCTAGAAGAAATATTCAGACTTGATCCAGTAACTTGAATAACTTTATTCAGAAGGTCCGTGTTGTAAAACGATAAGGAAGCACTAGGCTCGGTGGAGTCTAGTATTGAAATTTATAGTATAAATAAATGATCGCGGGCCAAAAGACAAAACTCATCTTTCTTGAAAAATGGAAGGGAAGAAAAAGCTGTTGGGATTTATGCCCTAAAGCCTCGTAATTAATAATTTATTTAATAATTAATAATAATTTTAATTATTTTATTTGCAATATAATATTATCCATTATATGAAAAATCCAAGGTTATTATTGTAATCTTGAACAGTATGTGGTTGACATACGAGAGGACCATGTTCAAGAAATAACCTAAAGGGTCATAGTATATGGATAAGGTTGGGTGCCTTATCCTGGTAACACTATTGATACGACCCACTTTGTAATAGTTACAAATGATTTGATCCAAATCATTCATGTGGAGACATGTGAGTGGGGGTATATTATACAATGAGTTTGTATAAGACTGGACCACGAAATATTTAATCTCTCTTTATAAATCCGTTAATTGAGAAGATTAATATTTCATCAGTATGATCATATGCGACTCGATCTTAATCCTGAGTGAGTTATGAACTCCTGCCTGTGAGGGCTTGTCCTTTGATTTGCATGGGTGAGAGTGGCTTTTGTAGCCGATTCAATATGCCTACCATTTTGGGGACTTGACCAAATAGGGAGCAGGGAACATAATCTCACAAGATGGAATTCACTCCTTCCCACATAAGATAAGTAGATGAGTAGTTCCCTTAAGTGCTGATTTCGAGACTTGAACAATGGGGCCTCACCCTCTCACTGGCCCGAGAGGGACTTAGTTTATAATTAGATTATAAACAGATTGTTCATTAGAGGATCAATGGTACTTAAGGTGCAATATGTAATTATAGGGGTAAAACGAACTTTTGACCCAGTTGTAATTACGAACAACTCGTGAAGGATCGACTTGCATGTAGTGATTATATCTATGGACACAACTTGTCCTACAGTGCATAAGAGTGCAACTCTAGGTCTATAGTGGAGTGACCTATAGTTAATGAATGAAAATTAATTAATTAAAGAGTTTAATTAATTGATTTTGTATCATTGGAGCTTATAATCTGTAGGTCCATAAGGTCCCCTTGCTAGCTCACAGTAACACTAAAAGATCAATTTAGTTGAAAGAGAAATTTGAAATGTTCAAATTAATATTTAATTTGAAATGTTCAAATTAATATTTAATATATTAGATATATTAAATATAAAAGAGGAAAATATATTTATTGTATTTGATACATTAAATATGAAAATAATTAATGTATATTAGATACATTAAAGAAAAGATATTTATTAAATTTGAATTGGATTCAAATTAGGAAATAAATGTCGTAGGAGAATTTTAAAAGGTTTGAATATGATTCAAATTGTTTAGATAAATATATTTTAATATATTAGATATTAAAATATATTATTTTATTATCTTCCCTAGACCACTATAAATAGGACCCTAGGGGTGAGCCATTGTGCATTCTGAACAACACACATCTCCTCAAAGAGAGAATTAGAGAATTCTCTCTAAACCTCTTCCTCTTTAATCCCTTGAGGATTTTCTTTCAAGAGGCTCCCACAAGTCTTGATCTTTTGTTAGAGTCATAGCAAGGAAGACTTTGTGGAGGAGATAAAGACCCGCCAGAAGAATCTCCATATTTTCAAGGTATTTATTGCTTAACCCTTGTATTTTAGTTTAATTCTAAATAAATCAAAGACGATTCATATGCTTCCGCTGTGGGTTTAATTCGATTATTCCCTTCAAAAGCCCCTTCATTAGAGTTAGAAAGAGTCCTCTAAAGAAGGCTATAATCTAAACATTGATTTTTTTTTTCACTATTTTTTTGGAATCGTATGCATCAAAAGCTGCCCGTACGGTTATTAAGGGATACAATTTTATCCTAATTGATAATTGATAATTCTTATTTATGATGATTATTTAACCCTAAACTAAGTTATTTTTGTCATTTTTGTATGCTTTATTGATTACCGAGCAAGCTAGAAATAGCATTTATAAGATAAATTCATGCAAGCTTGTTGGAATATGATAAAAGAAGGAATTAAGTAAAAAGATGCAAGAAAGTTGGCTTAAGTTGAGTTTTTGTGCATATTTGAAGAAGTGAAGACATTGCAAATGGAAATGCAATTGCATTTCCTTGGGAAGGCAAGGTGAAGAACAAAGAAGAAGAATGCAATTGCAATGCAATTGCATTGTCTGGACTTAACAAAAAATGCAGAATTTTCGGAAAATCACCAAAACCCACGGGAATTGCTTGATTTATGGAAAATTTCTAGCCTAATCTCAAGCTCAATCATTTACCCACGAATCAAGGAGCCCAAGATGGAAGAAGAAGCCTCGGAATCTCTATAAAAGGGAGGGAAAACGAAGAATAGGGGATCGATATTTTCAGACTCTGTTTGTTTTGGGTTTTTACATTCTATTTTTTTGGGTTCTTTTTCTTCTGGTTTTTCTTTATTACAGTAGCAGCAAGTGGATGATTTCTATTGTTTTCAGCATTTCATTCTTGTAATTTCGCTCAATTAAGTTCTGAGTTGATTCATTTTCAGCCAGGAATTCGATTTTTGCACTTTAATTTTGATGGGTTTCTCTGTTTTCTTGGTTTCAAACAACTGCTCTTTAAATTTTCATTCTCTGTTTTTCTGCCATTAGTTTATGTTTCGTTTTGGGTTTAATCCCATTATGTTTAATGTTTCAGGTTTTGTTAAACTTTTAGTTAGTAAATTAGTTTGGCTGAATTTCATTTTCTTGTATGTGGTGAAGTTGAAATCCAGACTTTGAAGTTTTTCTCTCCACATAAAAGCTTGTTATTTTTTATTGTTGTCCAGTATCACGTTTTAGGTAATTTTGATTTAAATTTAATAACTCTAGCATTATTATTCCCTTGTAGGTATTCATAATTAATAATTACCATTGGTTGCCTTAAGGTTAAATTCCTTATTCCATGGTACTAATTATGAATTTTACACAAAATAAGTTTTGGGTTTTCAATATTTCCATAATGAGCTAAATTTTCTTTAGGGGTTCAAGTTGGTGAAAGCCCTAAGGAAAAATGTAAAAGCTCTAAAGCATAACCAATCTAGTTAGCATGTGAACTTTGTTTGCTTTTGTTGAATTTAGATTTGGGTAAACCTAGCCGGCCAACTAGTGATTGCTTGTGAAGCTTGAACTTAATATCAAAAGAGTTAAGGGAAAGCCGATGTCACAAAAGCAATGGAGGAAAAGGCTTAGAAATAAGTTCTGAATATCGACCCTAGACATAGGGCGAGACTCCAAAACCACTAGAGTTGTGTGCGAAAGTATCTAAGTTAGATTAGCCATAGACATATAGGTTTAATCACTTAGTCTCCTAAAGATTTTGAATCAAAATTGAATAGGAGTTGAACTCGGTTTACTTAGTTTTCACATGTTTAGCTAAGATTGCAATTGCATTTTGAATAACATTTTTTCAAAGGTGCTTGAATCACTTGAATCCCTATTTTAACTCATTGGTTTTTCACTCACTCTTGTTAACAAACCAAACTCTTATATTTTTGCATTTTCGGTTACCCCAATTGTGTTTTGCAAGCAATTTTGTGTCATTCTAAGTAAATTTTGTTAAACTCGTTCCCTTGGGTACGATACTCTGGAATACTCCAGTTTTTATTACTTCGATCACGTGCACTTGCGTGTTGTAGCGAAAAGCATAGCGATCAATAATTCTCATTTATGAGGATTATTTAACCTTAAAACTAAGTTGTTCTGGCCATTTTTGCACATTTTATCGAATAACGAGCAAGCTAAAAATGGCATTTATAAGATAAATTCATGTAAGCTTGTCGGAGTAATGGAAAGTTGGCTAAATTGTTGTTTTTGTGCAGATTTGAAGAAATGAAGAAAATGCAATTGAAATGCAATTGCATTTATGGAAAATCCGAGAATGGCGGAAATCAAGCAATTTTATGGGATTTTTGCACGATTTTGGGCGATTCTCATCCCCATTTGGTTCCTAGAAGTTAGCCCATGGATTGAGGATGATTTATATGGAAACCCTAGCCCTCAATGCCTATAAAAAATGGGAAAAATGAAGCAAAATGTGAATGGGTTTTACTGCTCACTCCAGTCCATTTTTTCTGCTATTTTCTTTCTCTTTTTTTTTCTGCTGTTTTTCTTCTTTTTTCCAGCACCTTCGAGACGAAAATCTCAGATTGTAAAGACCCAATTCCCTTTGAAAGAAGTGGGATTAAGTTCGATTGATGAAAGGGGCAAGAACGATGCTTTATTGCATTGTATTTCAAGCACTTTGTTAGCATAAACTTCAGTTATTTTTCCTCTGTTTTGTTTAGTTTAATGGTTGTAATTTTAGCTTTAAGTTACTCTTCTATCTTTCTTTTCATTCTTCCTTTTGAACTCAAGTTGTATGGTTAATTCATTTGGCTAGTTACTCTTGCAAGTTAAATTCAATAAGATTTATTTTAGTTTTATCACATAATTTAGTTGATCTCTCAATTTCTCTTTATCTAAGCTTGTTATGGATTTTCTACACTTTAATTTACTGTTTTTCATCCCCATCATAATAAGCTAATTCTTTCTTTGGGATTCAAGCATGTGAATGCCCTAGAGATAGGATTAAAGGCCTAATATGTAAGAGCACCTAGATTAGTATACAACAATTGGAGTCTAATTCTGAAAAGGTTAGATAAAAATTGGGTTTTCATAAAAGCAATAAAGGAAAATAGCCTAGACATATGAATTTGTTTTTGACCCTAGACATAGGGCAAAACCTTTAAAACCAAAAGAATTGTGTTCAAAATTAACTAAGTTCGTATTAGCCATAGAAATATCAATTTAATCGCTTAGCCTCCTAAAGATACTTCATAGAAGGTTGAATAGGTGTTGAATTCGGTTTACAAAGCTTAAGTGTTGAGTCAAATGATTGCAATTGCAATTATGCCGCAATTTCTCTCAATGGGGCAAAAACACGTTTGAATCCCTCTTTTATCATTTTTATTTCTTCTTTTCAAAAACAACAAAAATCATCCCACTTATTTTTATAACCTTGGTTACCGAAATTGCAATTTAAAAACAATTTTGTTATCATTTGAATTTTGTTGTATTCGTTCCCTGTGGGATCGATACTCTAGAATACTTCCAGTTTTATATTACTTGCATCGACAGTGTGCACTTGCACTGAACTAGATTTTTGTTTTAATTTACAAATATTTTCTTTAATTTGCACTGGAGCTTTGTTTTAATTTGCACTGAACGGGGCTTCAAGAATGTCACTGCCTGATAAGTCTTAGAATTAAGGCTTATTTAACTCTCATTTGCTTAAAATATTCTTGTTTTGACTTAAGACCATTTGAAAATAGTTTAAAGATTGTTTCAATTTAAGAAAGAAATAAATATGATGACATTTATGATAGAGTTCTAAATAAATTAATATTGTTTGCAAGAAATATGAAAATTGCAAAATCAAATTGCAAAATCGTGATTCTGCAATCTGGAGCAGCAGACTTGGGAATGTGGAAATTGCAAAATCAAAATTGCAATTTCGAGATTCTGCAATTTTTTCTGGAGCAGTAGAAAAGTTCAAAAAAGGAAAAAACTTGCATTTAACCCATTCTGAAAATCTTTAATTACAACATGATTTGGGAGATTTTGAGCACGAAATTTGGGCATTATTCAACCCTAATGAAGGCTTATAAAAGGAGAGAAGATGATTGAAGAATGCATTCGTTTTTTGGAGATGTTTTGGAGTTGTTTTTCATGGTTTTCTTCCAGTTTTCTTCCTCTGTTTTCTGTAGTTTTTCATTTTCTGTTTTACCGAGACTGCTGCAATTTTTTTAGTCTTGCTTCTCCTTTGATTTATCCAATCTGATTCAAGTGAAGAAGATGGGATTTTGGGGGCGTTTTTCTTGAAGAATTCTCTAGTTTTTTTTATCTGTTTTCCAGTTTTTCTTTCCTCTGTTTTTTTATTTTCCTTTTCTGTGTTACCATAAGTTTGCTGTTATTTGGGTCGATTCTGTTAGTTGGAAAGTTTTAGTGGGCAATGTATTATATTAATTTACTTCTACGCAATTTAACTTTGATCTTTTGAGAATGTTCATATAGTTTATGTTAGATGGAAGTTTTTTTTTTTTTTTTTTTTTTTTTGTGGTCTCTGTTTCCATTCAATTTGGAATATTTGGGAAGTCTTAATTAGATAATATCCAGATCTGTGTTGATTTTTTTTACCAAGACATTCTGATATGCAAAGTTGTTACGATAGAATTTTGAATTAATTTCATTAATTCCAGTTTTCATTAGCAAATTATTTAACTCTCTAATATGAACTTTTCTTCAAAAAAAATTAGTTGTAAGATTTTTATCTTTAATATGAGCTAAAACTTCTTAGGGAGTTCAAGGATGTGAATTCCCTAAGAAGTAATTAAAGCTTAAATTTCAATAAAAAGCAAGACTACATCTCAATTGTTTGCTTGTGTTGAACAAATTTCAGTTGAGATTCTAGATTGATCAACTAGGGTAGCAACTCAAGCTTAGATCTAATACCGACGGGGTTAGTGATAAGTGGATTTCGCACAAGTGATGGAGAAAAGATCTTAGACATAAGTCAAACCTTACCCTAGACATAGGGATTAAGGACTCCAAAGCCCATAAAATTGTTGAGCCAAATTATCTAAGATAGAGGGACTATAGACATATAAATCACTCACTTAGCCTCCTAAAAACCTAAATTCAAGGTGAATAGGAGAAGCAATTTTGGTTTACAATTGAGTGTGGAGTAGGTTGGAATTGCTATTTTGACTTGTAATTACAACTTAGGGCAATGACATTCTTGAGCCCCATCATTCCTTTTGAAATTTTAGTTTTCTATCCAATATTATCATTTTTAGATTCTGCAATATAATTATGCAATTTTTGTTATTTCAATTATTGCCATTTCTAGATTCTGCAATTAGATTCTATAATATTTTTTTTAACACATCAACCCAACCTTATTTTTGCAATTTTAGTTTTCAAGTTGCAATTGTCCTTACACTTTGCTTTACAATATTTTTGTTACACCGTTCCTTTGGGATTTGATACTTGGTACTCACATACCATTTTATATTACTTCAATCACGTGCGCTTGCGTGTACACCCACCACTACCTTAAGTTGTAAATTTCCAAATCAAATTGCAAATTCAACTCTAACCTACTTGCAATTGTAAACCAAAATTGTTACTCCTACTTGCAATTGTCTAGAGTCCCTCTAACTTAGAACAATTAGCCCATACGATTTTATTTGGTTTTGGAGTCTTTTGCCCTATGTCTAGGGTGAAGATAAGCTTATGTCTAAGCTCTTGTCTCCATTGCTTGTGCGAAATCCGTTTTTCACTAACCCTGTCGGTATTAGATCCAAGCTTAATTTGTTACCCTAGTTGATCAATCTAGGATCACAATAACATTCAATTCAAAACATGCAAACAATTGAGATGTAGGCTCAGTTGTCTTTTACAATTTAAGCTCAACTTACTCCATAGGGAGTTCACATCCTTTAAACCCCTAATAAGTTCTAGCTCATAACTAACTCAAAAGCTTCTAAGTTAAATTTGGACATTATTTTCATGATGAAAAGAGTAACTTCTGCACTTAGTCTAAAACAAAACTTAAAGGATGATAAGTTCTTGCTGTGACATAGAAAAGTAAAGATTGAAGGTCAAAGTTGAAGAAAGCAACGACCAAAACTTCATTAAATTGAAAATATACTTGTTGGACAGTAAACCCATGACCAAAATTTCTCAAAAATTAAACTTCAAACTTTTCCTTAATCTAAAACTCACACCCAGTGTTTAAAACAAAAGTATTACAACCAAATCTGAACTAAAACAGAGTTCAACTCAAAAAATAACTAAGAACACAGAAGGTTACATTCAATTCACCCACGATTTCCCCTTAGAATCCAATCGATTCAATCCTATTCTTTGTCAAGAAGAGATGAATCTTTACAATCCAAACTTTTGTTTGGATTGGATCGAAATTAACGAAGAACAAATGATCTTCTCAGATGTAACCCCATGCTAGACTAAATGTACGAGGGAGAAAAACTCAAAAACTCGTTATGTGCTTTTTAGAGAAAAAATGATGCCCCTTTCCGTAGCTTTCTCCTCCTTTTATGCTCTTTGAACTAGGGTTTTTGGCCTTTCCATTTTCGTCCAAACTCCCATGGAAATCATGTAGAGATTGGGTGCTTTCCTTATTTGCCTCCACCGAGGATTTTCCTTTTCTGTTGCTGTTGGATTGCTGAATCAAATTGCAATTTCGATTTTGCAATGTTCCAATGTCCTACATTCAAACACCACTTTTAGTCTATATTTTCCCTTTTTTATTCAATCTTCCTATCAAATGTATTTCCCACAAAACTATTGATGTTTTCTAATAATTTGCTAACGTTTTCATATAATTCTCAAGAAAATCAAGTATAACTTAAGTCTTTTGAGAGTTAAATAAGCCTCAATACTAAGGCTTATCATGCCCATAACACCTCTCCTACCAAATGGGTACCACCAACACATAACCAGTATAAACTAAATGTAGATGCAATTGTTCTCAAATGAGAGGTGGGTATGGGCATTATCATTCGCAATTCCATGGGAGAGACGATGGTGGTAGTAGAATTTTTCTCCAGGACGTGTAGCTTGGTAGAATGGGCAGAAGCCAAAGCTCTAGTGGAAACGGTTCACTTAGCACAAGAAGCGAGCCTAACTCCAATTTGGGTTGAAGTTGATTCCAAAATAGTATGGAACCTTGAAACAAACTGAGATCATCACCATAATGAGATCGAACCACTTATCGGCCACCTAAAATTGCTCTTTAGAACACATCATATTTTGGGTTTTCTTTTCACTACAAGGGAAGGAAATGAAGTGGCACATACAATGGCAACTCATGCATGATGAGTTAGGCACTCCGAAGTTTGGCTAGAGGATTGTCTTCCATGAGCGCTCACATTTTGCAAAGAGAAATGACGACCAATAATACTTTTATTGCTTCTTGAGTTTTGTTTTGTTCTATGTTTTGGAATTAAAAAAAAAATTCTTTTGTTTGTATTCTGTTGAAAAAAAATAAAAAGTAAAATGAAATAATTTCTTCATTTACATTCATTTAAAAATGTTTAAAATTTCATAAAAGAATCTTTACTTCAATCACATCAAACTATCTTTAAGGGTATGTTTGGGACGTGTGTTATAATAACCTGTAGAGTACTATGCACCCCAAACACAGACTATTATAACATCAAACTAAACAACTCTGCATTTTAAACAATATTATATAATTCCACAGACTATTATAACCCATGTTATTATAACTCACTCAGTGTCCCAAACAGAAACAACCCTTAAGTGTTTTTTTTCTTTTAAACTTAAAATGACATGCAATATTATTGTAGTGTCTGAATTATCATATTTCTTTTTTTCCCCTAAACTATCAAATAGTTGTCGAGATTTAGTATAAAAAATCTATTGTAGTCATTATTATCCATTCTTTCATCAATTATATTAACAAAATTAAACTCAAATTTGATTCCCAAATATCAAACTTTTTATTTTTTCAGTTTAACAACATTTGGAGTAGGAGATTTGAACTTCTAAATGCTTGATCGAGAGTACATTCTAATTACTGTTGAGTTATGCTTACTTTGGCAATATCAAACCTATCTAAACAATGTTTTTAAAAAAATTTCTAACTAAACATTATCTATAATGGGGAAATGAACAAAACATTTGTCTGCATAGACATATACTAAGTAAATGAACAAAAGACATACACATTTGGTCCCTCAATTTGAAAATCGTCATTCTCACACATGTGTTGACTTCTTAAAAAATCTAGACCCTCCATTTGAAAAGCGTAAATTATTTGAAATGAATGGTCTAAATTGATTCACTTATCAAAGTTCATTTTAATTGATATAATTATAAGTTTACACACGTGTAAAATAACATTTTTCAAACAGAATCTAACAGATGGTGTAAATTGATACACTTATGAAAGTTCAACAAATTGATCCAATTATTAGTTTAGGGTTTTTATTGATACAATAGCAAAATTTATGGGTATAAATTGATTTTTGCCCAAATTGTTTTTACAAAATTGAGGCTTAGTTTGGGATTGCAGTAACTTTTAAAATAATTGTTGTTAGTTGTGCTTTTAAAAAAAACGAACTATGATACGAAGTAAATTAGTGTTTGGTAAGTTTCAGCTCTAAAGATGAAAAAGCATGTTAAAGTGTTTGGTAAATTAATACTAAATTAATTACAACTTAACTACAGTAACTAAAATACTCATAATATTTCTATACTCCACAATGTTATGTTGATATTTAATTTCAAAGTTTTTATAAGATAATTAATTTAAATTTCCTATGATATAAATTACAATATTGTGTTTACTCTAGATATTTATATATTTTGATAAAATAAAAAAAACTATTGCTATAAAAAATTATATTGAAAAAAAATGTTATTTCAATTTAAACAAAAAAGTAAGAAAAAAATCAATTGAATTAAAATAATATACTGCTCTGTTTGGCAAATAGATTTGGTAAGAAATGATTTCAAATTCCAGAATTTTAAAGGATGAAAATGATTTCAAATTTCTATTTGCGTTTTGAACTAAATTGATTTGAAATCACCAAAATTAAAATTTTTTGTTTGAATGCTCACGAGAAATGAAATGAAAGTATAACATTTTACTGTTATGCTCTTATGGATTTTGTAGGAGATTATTTTAATCAATAACAAAATATTTTAATATCAAATACATATCATCACGAAAACATACCAAAAATCAAAACATATCAACTTATTAAATTAAAATTTACAAATGTTATCATTATTGTTAAAAATGAAAATAAAAATAAAATTACAAATGTCTTAATTTAAATGAAAAAAAAAGAGATTGAACCAACCGAATCTAAACAAAATCTATCAAAAGAGATTTGATTTGTGTTTGTCCAGCCATGGAGAAAAAAAAATCAAAAGAATTATTATTTTTTTTGTTGATTTCTTCTTTAACCCAATGAAAACACAAAACTAAAAAAATATCCAAGAAAAAAACTCATTTGAATCAATATATATAAAAAGGGACAAAAAACATATTATTTTTATCAAATCGATAAATAAAAAAATGTTTAAGAAAATGAACAAAGCAAAAAGAAAAAACTCACTTCGAGTTTGCTTGTCTATAAAAAAAGCTTGTTGAAAATGTAAAAGCTGCATTGAAAAGATTGAAATTATTGCTATCAATTTTCAAAAATAGCAAAATATCGTGAAAAAACCATTGTATGGGTGGCTAAAATTGGAAACAAATTTTTTAAAACCTAAAATCCTACCAAATCCAATCTATTTGGAACGATTTTTTTTTTTTCAAAAAAACAAGATTTTCCTCACTTTTTTTGGCATCTAAACGTGTGAAATGATTATGATTTGAAATCATCCCAAATCAAGGAGTTCCAAACAAGTAAATTTAAAGTAAAAAATAGAATTGATGGTGAATCATGTCTCAACAACGTGGAGGTATGGGAAAGTAAGTAGTTAGTTAAAAAATCCATATTTTTAGGAAAGTCAACTTGAAAAGGTACATCAATTTCTTTTGCAAATCAACGTAATTGAAAAAGTACTTTTATATAAATTAATTTATAATCGGTTTTACCAAACACTAAAAAAAACACTTAAAATTCTTTTGTAATCACTTTTATAGTCTTCAAAACCAATGCCAATGCAACTTGAATCAAGTCCAACCTCTTTTATTATTATTATTATTATTATTATTATTATTATTAAGAAAGAACAAACAACGCTTTTTTTTTTAGGGAAAAAAGCATTTTTGACCCCTAAACTTTGCATGTTGTATCAATTTTAACCCTGAACTTTCAATTTCATCAATTTAAACCTCAAACTTTGCAAATTGTATCAATTTTAACCCTAAACTTTTAATTTCATCAATTTAAACCTCAAACTTTGTAAATTGTATCAATTTTAACCATAAACTTTTGATTTCATCAATTTAAACTTCAAACTTGAATAAGTGTATCAATTTACACTTTCGTTTAAGTTTTCATTTCAATCACCGTTAGAAAGATTTCCCACATATGTCCAAAGCCACATTTTTCTCTATGATAGGTACTTATTTGTTATTTTAAAAAAAAATAAATTTACTAAAAGAATAATTAAATAATTCCAGATCGAATCACCACCATCATAAAAACCACGAACTTGACTTTCGAAAGTAGGACTCACACAAAATGAACACTTGTGTGTCTCCCTCACCATTGGTGTCGATACCAATAACGACAAGTATAAAGAAGATTGAGCTCAACTAAAATGTGGGAGAGAACAAGAAAGACAATGGCAAACAAAATGACACCCATGAACACAGTGAATTGGTCTAGTCGACCTTGTCGGCCCCGTCGACAATCTTACAGGGGATTAAAGTGACATCGATGCCGGAGAGAAAAAAGATAAAATTCTAACGAGGGTGATGATTCTGAAAGCCCCACGTCCATTGCAATGGATGGAGGACAAATCAAGCTAAAGGCATATGAGATATTAAAAAAAAATATATTGACAAACAATTCAAAAAGGAGAGTACTCCATTGAGAAAAAATATGGTGCAAATAAGTTTTGCTTCTACTAAAAGCCGGTGGATTGAGTAGAATCATGCCATACAATTGAAATACCCTTAATTAATTAAATGAAAAAAAAAACAGCGGAATCAGATAAGATAAGAAGTAAAAAAAAGTGAAAAAAAGTCATGCTCTAAATTGAAAGACATTATGGAAAGTCTACTCCAATTTTCTTCAGCAATTTTAATTTTTTTTTTAAAAATAACAAATACGTACCTATTATAGAGCAACAAGTGACTTTGGACATGTGTGGAAAACTTTTCTAATAAGAATTGAAATGAAAACTTAACCGATGGTGTAAATTGATACACTTATACAAGTTTGAGATTTAAATTGATGAAATTAAAAGTTTAGGGTTAAAATTGATACAACATGCAAAGTTTAGAGATAAAAAATGCTTTTTTTCTTTTTTTTTTATTATTATTATTAAAAAAAACTGCACGTGCGAAGTCTTCGCCACAGCAATATTTCGCGGTCACGAACATTCCAGAGACGGCCCCACAACTGAAGAACGTTCTGGATCTCGTTGTTCATGACCCAACCGTCAAAGAGACCGAATGGCAAAGCCCACATACGACGCCGTTTCAGCGTCAACTAATTCAAATATGATATATCAAAGCTCTCGAGAAACGTAGAAGGATCGAGACTCTGTGTTATTCTTCTTCTACTATAAATACCTTCATCTTCTTCTCTTCGAGACCAACTTCGAGTTACAGTCAATCTCTGTGAATATCATCATCTTCAATCTCTTCGCGCTCTCAAAAGTTCTCTTTCATCTGCTTTGAGTTTTTCTCTATTCGCAAGGTTGCGTGAGAATTCAATGGCGGAAGTGCAGATGGCTGATGCTGAGACCTTCGCCTTCCAGGCTGAGATTAATCAGCTTCTCAGTTTGATCATCAATACTTTCTACAGCAACAAGGAGATTTTCCTTCGAGAGCTTATCAGCAATTCATCTGACGTGAGTTTTTTTACTTCCTTCTCTGTACTTGTGTCTCATTTTCATTGTCCTAGCGTCTATCGTGTCGTTGGATTTCGAATATTGGATTATGTTGTTGCTGAATCGAATGAATGATTGATTGTTTTGGTTGTTTTGGTTTTGATCATCAATAGGCATTGGACAAAATTCGATATGAGAGTTTGACAGATAAGAGCAAACTCGATGCTCAACCAGAGCTTTTCATCAGACTTGTTCCGGATAAGGTCAACAAAACTCTCTCCATCATCGATAGTGGAGTCGGCATGACTAAAGCAGGTAAGAGAAAGGTCCAGATATTTCTTCATTTCTGTTGTACTCTGGACATACCGAAGAATGTCGTTGTGATTATTAGAAACCAGGACTTAGTTGCTCCGAACTTGTTTCTTGAATGCAGATCTGGTAAATAATTTGGGAACCATCGCAAGGTCGGGGACCAAAGAATTCATGGAGGCATTGCAGGCCGGCGCTGACGTGAGCATGATTGGTCAATTCGGTGTCGGGTTCTATTCGGCTTACCTTGTGGCGGAGAAAGTTATTGTGACCACAAAGCACAATGACGATGAGCAATACGTATGGGAATCACAGGCCGGTGGTTCTTTCACAGTCACAAGGGATGTCAATGGAGAGCAACTCGGGAGGGGTACCAAGATCACACTCTTCCTTAAGGAGGATCAGGTAATGAAATCTTCATTGTAATTCATATAATGATCTGTTCTTAGGATTAGAAATAGGAAGACTGAATTTCATAGAACGTGGAACGTAATATGAAATGTGCTAGTTTTTTTGCGCGTTTCTGTATTATATTGGATATATTGGATACAGTACTAATCGGAATGTATAAATTCTTCAGTTGGAGTATTTGGAAGAGAGGAGAATCAAGGACCTTGTGAAGAAGCACTCTGAATTCATTAGCTATCCCATTTATCTCTGGACCGAGAAAACTACAGAGAAGGAAATCAGCGACGATGAGGATGATGAACCCAAGAAGGAGGAAGAAGGAGATGTTGAGGAAGTGGACGAGGAAAAGGAGACCAAGTCAAAGAAGAAGAAGATCAAGGAAATTTCTCACGAATGGCAACTAATTAACAAGCAGAAACCCATCTGGCTGCGCAAGCCTGAAGAAATTACCAAAGACGAGTATGCATCATTCTACAAGAGCTTGACAAACGATTGGGAGGATCACCTTGCTGTGAAACACTTCTCCGTGGAGGGGCAGCTCGAGTTCAAGGCAATTCTCTTTGTGCCGAAGAGGGCACCATTTGATCTCTTTGACAGCCGCAAGAAAATGAACAATATCAAGCTCTATGTCAGAAGAGTGTTCATCATGGACAACTGTGAAGAACTCATCCCCGAGTACCTTGGATTCGTCAAAGGAGTGGTCGATTCCGATGATTTGCCACTCAACATCTCACGTGAGATGTTGCAGCAGAACAAGATTTTGAAGGTGATAAGGAAGAACTTGGTGAAGAAGTGCATTGAGATGTTCAATGAGATCGCAGAGAACAAAGAGGATTACAATAAGTTCTATGAAGCCTTCTCTAAGAACTTGAAATTGGGTATCCACGAAGACAGCCAAAACAGAGCCAAATTGGCTGACTTGCTTCGATATCATTCCACCAAGAGCGGAGACGAAATGACAAGCTTGAAGGACTACGTCACCAGGATGAAGGATGGGCAAAAAGACATTTACTACATCACTGGTGAGAGCAAAAAAGCAGTGGAGAATTCCCCCTTCTTGGAGCGCCTGAAGAAGAAAGGTTACGAGGTGCTTTTCATGGTCGATGCCATTGACGAATACGCGGTCGGGCAATTGAAAGAATACGAGGGCAAGAAGCTAGTCTCTGCCACCAAGGAAGGTTTGAAGCTTGATGACGAAACAGAGGAAGAGAAGAAGAAAAAGGAGGAAAAGAAGAAGTCATTTGAGAACTTATGCACGACCATGAAGGACATCCTTGGAGACAAAGTAGAGAAGGTTGTCGTCTCCGATAGAATTGTGGACTCTCCTTGCTGTTTGGTCACCGGAGAATATGGGTGGACGGCAAACATGGAGAGAATCATGAAGGCTCAAGCTCTCAGAGACAACAGCATGGGCGCTTACATGTCAAGCAAGAAGACAATGGAGATCAATCCAGATAATGGAATCATGGAGGAGCTAAGGAAAAGAGCTGAGGCAGATAAAAATGACAAATCTGTAAAGGATTTGGTCATGCTTCTATTCGAAACTGCTCTATTGACCTCTGGTTTCAGCCTTGATGATCCCAACACATTTGCTGCTCGAATTCACAGAATGTTGAAACTTGGTCTTAGCATCGATGAGGAGGAAAATGGAGAAGATGATACAGACATGCCTGCTTTGGAGGAAGATGGTGCTGAAGAGAGCAAAATGGAGGAGGTCGATTAAGGTTTTTGTTCTTAGTATCTTCATCTTCCAACTTGTTTAGTGATTCTTATGTTTATATTGAGATGTCTGTGAATGTGCTATGAGGAAGTATACGTCTGTGTCGTGTCATTGATTCGTCAATGTCGGTTTTGGTCCCTCCTCCTGTTCTACATTGTCAAATTTATAAATATATGCGAGTGATGTTAAACCTTCAATATATAAATAGGTGCTCCTCTTTTTGTTGGTCCTCATCTCCTTCATTTATCCTCTCTTCTTCCTAAAAAAAATTAGTTCTAACTTCTAGGAAACGTTTACCAAATTTTTTATTTGGTATTTGATTTTTGAAAATTAAGTTTATAAACATTACTTTCACTTATGAATTTTTTTTATCTACTTCTTAACTATGTTTTCAAAAATTAAGAAGTTTTGAAAAAAATTTAAAAACTTGTTTTTGTCTTTAGATTTTAAAGAAAGAAGAAAGATGAAATCATTATAGAAAAAAGGTAAAAAAAAATAAACACAATTTTCAAAAAATGAGGCTTAAAGTTTTTTGTTTGATAATCTTTTCAATTTTGATTTTTAAAAATTAAATTTATAAACACTAGTTGTGTACTTAAAGTTGTAATTTTTTTAAAAAAATTAAGTTTATAATGGTTGTATATTTATAAAACAGTAAGTAGCAATCTTTAACTGTTTATCTTATAAAATTTACATAATTTTTAAATGTTTTTAGGGCAATCTAATTGTGTTTTGTTATCTATTTTTAACCAATATTTTTAAAAAACTAAAACTTATTTTTATTTTTGGAATTTGTCTAATCTTAAAGAAAGTACGGGAAAATAAACATAAAAAACATTGAATTGTGGCAAATCTTTAGAGGAAAAGATAATCCTCCTATTATTAGGATACCATAGTTTCGGAGTCAAAACTTAGAACTATACACATGCTCAGAGGTGGAAGTAGAGATATATAGAATGTCCCTCTATTCCTCCACTTCCCTCTTTCTTTAGAAGTGATAGTGGGCGAAGAATATACAACAGCAATACAAGAGTGGTTTTCTAGTGCAGTAGCATTAACTATTAAGGAAGCCTCAATTAGGTACAATTCGGTGAAGTAGTAGCTGCCATTGCCATCTCCAACAGCGGAACTCTCCAGCTTCGTTTTTATTACTAACCATGTTCCATGAAGGCATCATATGATGACAGTACCTTTTTCTGCAAGATAACATGTAATCAAAACAAATAATAATAAAAATATTGAATCGAAGTATATTTAAATTTCCTGAATTTTTCTTTTTCTATCCGTTTGTCCAAGTTAACTTCGACTATTTTTATAGGACAATGTTTGACCTTACTATATTTGATTGCCACAATAGGATATCAAAATCCTAACTCATGATTTAATGCTCGAGAATGGAGAGTTATCAGGAAAATAGAAGGATCCTAAATGATGTGGCAAAAGCACAATTCAATATGGAGTGGAGACAAATTCTGAAATGCCGTAGATTCAAGTTTGATGCGAAAGCAGAGTTTCGTTATTGAAGACAGAGATGTTAATACGCACATGGTCCTCAAAGTCAGGGCTGGTCAGATTAATGGCCAGGTTTCTCATCAGCAACAGCACCTGGAGAGGAGATAAGGATATCAGATATTTACCATATAAGTTGTCTTAAGCATATGATTTATAGGATACAACATTATGTTTGTAAAGTTGCACGCGGGAATATGTGAACTACTAAACTAGTAAACGGGCTGCTGGCCTAAATTTCAGATGGAAGTAAAGCTACAAAGTAATGTTGTGGAGCCAATCAGTGTTATTTCATAGTGGAACCAATGAAATAGGGACGAAGAACATACAGTTTCGACGTCTATTTGGTCCATCTTTTTTAACCTCTGCAAATGATCTGCGGCTTTTGGGTCGAACACGCTGCCAATGAAGTTGTAGACTTGACCAAAATCTGGCAGTACTGCATTGAATTGAAGATTAAAGAAACATCAACAAGAGACCGTAATATGTAATGGTAAACAAAGCAGAGCATCATAAGGACAATTTTCTGTGGATCTACTGTATCAAGTGAAAGAACCGAGATTGTAAATGCCAGCAAGGCTTTTCCACCAAATGTTCTAATGCTTGTCCACTTGCACCTATGGTTTCATTTCCAACAGCAAAAGCTACAATTGCACCCCCTCAAAGTGCTAGTTTGGCTCTAGAAATTATTTCTCACAAGTGAGAGTACAGACTTATAGTAAAATATTACCAGTAGAACTTGAACATCTTGGTGCAATCAGTATTCAAACCAGAGTAAAGAAGAAAAACTCTTTTGACAGAAACAGAAGGAACTGAAGGAAGTGTACAAAAGTTTTTGGAGAAGTAGTACACAAAAAAAGCATTTAGCACTAAAGATAACAAACGAAGGGGGAACCCAAATTTTCCTCTTCAACTAAACTGGGTGTCCTGTGCAGAATGTTTCCCTAATAAAGCACAGCTTAATTGTCCAGAGACTGCCCTTTCGTTGGTTCTTTCAAGTGTCTGGTGGAACCCCTTCGGTTTGAGTTCCTAGCTCAGAGAGAATTGATGTTCATCCTTCTATGTGGCTTTTTAAGTTGAGAAATAAATTTGGTTAAATACTATTTAGAGCTTCTTTTAGGAACATTGGTCAGAAAGGAATGGGATGTTCTTCCAAACTGTTTGTAGGGATCCTCTGGATTTGGAGCGTTTGTTCTGTAAGAGTCTTGTAATTATTCCTCTTCTACTACTCACTCCTTATTGGAGCGTGTTTCTGTCTGAAACTTTGTATACCATTTTTTTTCGATGTAGAGTAATCAGGAAAAAGAAAGTGTAAAATATAATCGCACGTTCTACATGAAAATACAATAATAACGTAACTATCAATACTTTACCTCTCAACTGAAGGTTGTCATGTTCCTCGATGCTTGATTTAGTTGGAAAGCGTGTTCTTGTAATGCGCACTGTGCTACTGCTACAATTATTTTCTATAGCTTGACCTGCAAACATAAAATAGAAAGGAAACATCTAAATGCAATCAAAGCATCCGACACAAAATGGAAAAAAGTTTGTGAATTCTCAAGTGTTAAATTTCCAAACCCCCTTTCCATTCCAAGAAAACTAAACAAAACCAAGAAGAAGAAAAATAAACATTAAGATCATGTTCAGAGTCTTCAGACTCAATTGTGATGTCGCAATTCAAACCTCTTGCACCTTGAGAGAAATTCACAGTCTGGATAGAGTTATCTGCCCTGGAAGACATGGCAGCAGCAGAAATAAAACAAGCAGGAACCGAAGAGGAATCTGGCCCTGACACGGGTGCAAGAGCTGAGACCACAATGGGTTGGCATTGTGAGAAACCGTTGGCAAAATTATGCTGTCAAAAGAAAAACTACAGATTGAACTTGTCCTGACCATTTTTTGAAGCTTTTTGAGGATATGGATGAGCAGCTTTCCTCTTTGGTCGTGGAGGAGGTAAGTGTTCACCTGTCCCACTCTTCTCAACCTTCAAGAAGTACTTTTGGGCATGACTACGTATCTGACAAAAATCATCATCTTCAGAGAAAACTTATTTACACCAGTAAAACTAGAGACAGCTTGAAGTACTCAAGCATCTTCAAGATATACAGTTCTTTTAAGAAGTAGAAATGAATATAGCAAAGAATTGGAAGTAAACGAAATTGATGGGAAAATTAGAAAGGACAGAACATTTTGAATGAAGATTAGATTTGGAATATAAAGAGAAATAACCAGTAGCAAGGCCATGTAATTTATTCCAATAAAGAAACTAATTCATTCAGAGGGTAAATCAAGAAAGAAGCAGCAAAAGGTAGTTACCATGTGCAGGGATGAGAGCAGAATAATGCAAAGAAGACTTTCCAGTGTAAAAGGAGTTAATAAAAGAGTAAATTAAAGACAAAAATTCGTGAACGTTTCCTGTTTCGTATACTTTTTTTTTGTCCTTTTCCTCCTACTTCTCCAAGTCAACAGGAAACAAGAACTTTATCACTTTTTCTTTTTTCATTTCTACGAACTTGAGGATATCACAAACGTTGAAATTGATTTGTTTTAACCCAACAGAACAAGATATAAAAATTTACTTAATAATCTTTAAATTTTCATATATTTAGTTTTAGACTCTATGCTCTAAATTATGTAATAAAGTTCCAATTTCCAGATCTTATCTATAAATCTTAGAACACTACTGAAAGACAAAAGTACCAGAAAGATGGAATGTTATGGAACACGGTTAATTCTCAATAGTTAAGACAAATTGAATGAAGACATTCCCAGATTTGTTCATTAGATCCGTACAAATAAAAACAGGACGTGAGACAAGTGTCTTACATTACCTGAATGACAGTCTTCGATCCAACAAAAGCCTCAATCTTCTTCCAATCACGATCAAACCTAAAACATATAATCAATAGACGCAAACTCTTATTTACTAACAAAAATACAACCGCAATGCCTCCGGTCATGAATTCAGAAACCTCAAACGAAAGGAAATGCCGGATACGACAGACAATCGCACAGAGACGCAAACTCTTATTTACTAACAAAAATACAAATCACAGACACAAAATAGAGAAAAATAGGAAAAACAAGAACAGAGAAGCTCGAAAAGAAATGGAGGGAAAGAGATAGAAGATTATACAGTTGAATAGCTTCGAGGAACTTATCGTGCTCAGGCTCAGTCCAGTTCTCTCTGCACTTGGTGATGGTGTAAGGTTTCCGAGCTCTCTTCGATAGGTCCTCCTTCGACGACGTCGTAGCAGTGTCGAACGGTAACGCCATTTGTATGGATCCAATTCGGAATCTACAGCCGGGCACAGCCCGAGCACGAGGTTCGAGAATGGCAGTTTGCAGTTGCCAGTGCCATTGATATTTCCGTGGAGATACTTAGAAATTATCGGCTGCGGCAGTTCTAGATTTGGCATGGTGAATCGGAGCAATAGGAAGGCGCCACGTGTTCTGTTAGCGTTAATTTGGGTGTGTCAAAGCGGGGAAGTCGGTGTGGCGGCAGGTAGAAGATTGTGGCTGGGAACTGGGAGGGAAAGAAGGGAACCGTTATGTGGGAGTGGAAAAAGTAGTAAAAGATAGTGCCCTTATCACGGGAAGACACGTGTCGATTGATGCCTCGGTGGCTTAAAAAAGTGGTTTTTAACACACGCCCGATGGAAAATATTTTTATTCGGACCTACACAACTCGAATTTGTTCCACTGGATCCGACATTTTTTATCCATTTATCTTCTGTGCAAAATTCCCTGGCTTTTTTTTAAAAAAATTATATTTATAAATATAACTAAACTAGAGATCCACGGGCAAGGGCAGGGGCAGGGATGGCTTCTCTGTCCCCGTCCTTGCCCCCCATTTAAATCTCATCCCTGCAAAATTTTTGTTAAATTTCACTGGGATTGGGGTAGATATTTCTTGTAAGAAATTCGCGGCGATTGAATTTCTCACGGATAATTATTCTCTGTTTAGGTTTTTTCTTTTCTTTTTTAAGAATCAAATAATTTTTTTAATAAATTTTTAAATAGTTAACTTCTATAGAAAATATCCATTAATTTTAAATTACATTGTTAATTATTCATCAAAAATCTTAATTTAAATAATTAATTTTGTATTAAAAAAATATCTATTTAAAGATAAAATTCTTGAACCTCCTAATAAAAATAAAACAATATTACATATCAAATTATTTAATTAATCCATACATATTATTAAAATGTTTAACTATATAATTCAAACATATCCAATTATCTAAATTATTAACAATAAAATTTTAAATGACATGTATATACTTATACACATATATACATATATATGTAGTTAAGACATAACTTCTGATTACACGTTTTCTTACTGGTTGGGGTGTTGTTCACTCTTTGTATTTACTTATTTGACTTGCCTTATTAATGAGCTTAGGTAGACCTAGATATGTAAAACACTTTGCCTACCTAATCTTCTTTGCTCAGTCAGTTCTATCTTGTCCTTGTTCTTTTCTTGATGTAGCTCCTTCTATAAAATGGATCTTTCCCTTTCGGTTAATGTAATAAAGCAACAGGGCTCATTTGACATTTCTCTTCCTAAAACTTTCGACCTTGCTCTGTTTATTTTCCTTCTTATATTAAAAAATAAAATAAAAAATATATAAAAAAAAATAAACAGAGTGGGGAACGGGGACGGGGAATACATTCCCTGTCCCCATCCCCGTTTAGTTCGCGAGGAATTTTTTTCCCCCACTCCCTCTCTCATTCCCCGCCTAAACGGAGATTCTCCGCCCTGTTAAGGCGGGTCTCCGCAGTGCCCCATTCCCGCAGGGAAAATATACATCTCTACGGGAAAAATAGACATCTTTAAACTAAACTAACCTTATAAATATATGTGAAATTTCACTCTAAAGAAAGTTGTTTAATTTTAGGCTAAATTGGAGAAAATACCTTTAAATTTTGTACTTTGTTTCAATAATATACCTTAACTTTAAAAAATTGCATTAATACCTTTGACCTTTCAAAAAATGGTTAGTAGGTAGATGGAAAACGTTTATCCTAACCTTATCATTTCTCTCTTCCATCTCCCTGCCTAACACTTTTCCATTTCCCCTATTTTTTTTCTCTCTTCATCAATTCACTTCTCAATTTCCTACTATCCCTTTCTTATTCCCCTCATTTCCAATTTATTTCCAAATCCCTCTTTTCCGTTTTCTTCATGAGATGTACATTGGGCCTTTTTGACCCTTATGTGATTTGTGAAGATGAATTGAACTAAAGTTTTACATGGAAGAATTATATGTTTATAATCGTATTTGGTGGGTTTGTCAAGGAATCGATGAATTTAAGTCCAGAAAAATTATCTTGCTACTGTTGCCATATGTACTTTTACGACGAGATCAACTCAAAATTGCTAGAATATGAAATTTAAAGTTATTTTTCATCGAGTTATTTTATCTTTGGAAAATAATATACAAAAAAATATTGACGGGCCATATGTACTTTTACGACGAGATCAACTCAAAATTGCTAGAATATGAAATTTAAAGTTATTTTTCATCGAGTTATTTTATCTTTGGAAAATAATATACAAAAAAATATTGACCGTTAACTTGCCATAATGCATCAATTTTTACTCTAAATTTTCAATTTAAAGTGGTGCAATTTTTATATTTGGATCAAATTTTGCCCATTCATCAACTAATTTTAACAAAATACAACGTGAAAATCTCAATAAAGAAGAGGAATTTGAAATCAATTGAAAAAGATGGGAAGAACAAGGAGGGTAGTTTTAGAGATTGGAGAATGGAAAAAGGGGATTAAGAATGTATTAAAGAAGAGAAGGAAAAAAAAGGGAAAATGCATAAGTGTTAGGCCATGGATTGAAGTAGATGAGAGAGAGAAGAGAGAGAGAAGAGAGAGGAAATGGAAGAGGGAAGTGATAGGGTTGGGATAAAAAATTTTAGTCCACCTACTTAACGGTAAGGGCATTTTTTAAATTTTTTGAAAGGTCAAGAGTATTAATGCAATTTTTTTAAAGTTCAAGAATAAATTATTCAATGTGGCTACCTCAAAATTATTGAATCCACATCTAACGATTATTATGAGGTAGCCACATTGAATAATCGTTAGATGTGGATTCAATAATTTTCATGCCCCTAATAACCACTAGATAAAAATTCAAGGTACTTCTCTCTCTCCATCCAATGGTAAAAAACTGTCAACCACATTATGGCCGGAGATGTCCATTTTTCCTGCGATGAATGGGGGAAAGAGTAGGAGAGAAAAATTCTCCACGAGCTAAACGAAGATGAAGAATGTATTTTCCATCCCTGTTGCCCACCCTATTTATTTGTTACTATTATTATTATTATTATTATTATTATTATTATTATTATTATTATTATAATACTAATAATAATAATAATAATAATATAGATAATTGGATATGATATATGGTTAAACATTTGAATTATATGTATGGATAATTAGATAATTTGATATGAAATATTATTTTGTTTCTATTAGGAGGTTTAAGAATTTTCTTTAAATAAGGATTTTTTTGTAGAAAATTAACTATTTAAACAAAGATTTTTCATGAATAATTAACTATTTAATTGAAAATTAATGGATATTTTCCATGAAAACTTTATTCTAAAATTTACGAAAAGAATTATTTGATTCAATTGAAATTAAAAAAAGAAAAAAAAATGTGGGGAACCTGATCCCCATGAATTCCCCATAGGGAATCCCCACAAAATATAACGGAAAATTTCGAATTGGGATTAAAATGGGAGGTGGGCCTAGACTTTGAACAGTTTCTGTTTTATCTTTGAACTTAGAAATTTGTTCCAAAAAATATTCTTCAAAAGTGCTTTTTTTTGTTAAAATAAGATGAAATTTGAAATTGAAAAGTACACATGATATTATTTACAACATCATTCACATAAATTGACATTGCAATGCATGAAGAAGTACAACCATGATGCTTTATACTTTTCAACTAATTGTTTGAATTGAGAGAGCAAAATCTGATGTGCTGCCTTTCTGTTAACATTCTTCAATGGAATTCGAGCTAGCCAACCATTACCATTAGTAGCTTAGTAATTAGTGGACAAGATCTATCACAATTAGGCGCAGAAATACAAAATAGCACAAATTATACTAATAAACTAAAGAGAGTCGTACTATGTATGATAAATACCACACGATAAAACATAGAGCTGGAATTTAAAGGTTTGGGGTGCAAAGTTGGGTTGAGTTGAGTTAGAAAGTCTGTGTTTGGGGTGCAGAACTGAGTTGAGTTGTCAGGAGTATCTGGTGCATTTTTTTGTAATCCGAAGTAGACTGATTTTTAGCTGACTGTTTTTTGTTTCCTTTATTTTTTTTTCCAATCATTCATCTAGAAACATATTTTCTCAACTTTCTAACACTGAATTCAAATGTCCACTTCAAAAAAATAATATATTTCAGCATTTATCTTTTGTTTTAAAAAAATATCATTCTTTATTATTATTTGTTTTTTAAATTGACTTTTTCCAAACTATAGACAATGTAGCTTTGTTTTCTCTTTCTGCTACACATTGAACTTCTTTCAATTTATAGAAATCAAATATTTGCATTACACATTGAACTTCTTTCAATTTATAGAAATCAAATGTTGTATTCTTTATAACAACAAATAGCAATTGATGAATGGAAAAAAGGCAATGTACTTGTTTTTTTTTTCTTTAAACACAAGTTGAATTTCTATCAAAATATAGAAATCTAAGGTTTCATTTTCTAAACACACATTGAACTTCTTTGAAACTTACAAATGAGGACCTTCTTATGACATTTCTCAATTACTAATAAGGTATTCATTATTAGGGATTAGGGAGTTTTTTTTTTTTTAAACACATTGACCATTACGTATTTTTATTATTATTATTTTTTTGCAAAATAACATTGTTTGTTTACATTTGTTTAAACACATGTACTAAATGAACGAATGAACGTTTCACCCCACAGCGGAAGCATTGGATCGTCTTTGATTTTATTTAAACTTAAACTAAAAATTAAGGTTAAGCAAACTTACTTGGAGTAAATATGGAGATATTTCTGGCGGATCTTTATCTCTTCCAAAAAAATCTTCCTGGCTATGACTCGAATGAAAGCCTCTTGAAAGAAAAATCCAAAAGGGATTGGAGAGGAAGAGGTCTTGAGAGAATTCTCTAATTCTCTATTGAGGAGATATGTGTTGTATCTAATAGCTCAACCCAAGGGTCCTATTTATAGAGACCAAGGGAAAATCTTTGTCATAATTAAAATATTATATTTTAATATTAGATATTAAAATATATCTTATATTTATTTGAATCTCATTCAAATCTCCTACGATATTTATTTATTTGAATCTTATTCAAATTCTATACATATCTTTTATTTAATGTATTTAATATACATTAATTATTTTAATATTTAATGTATCAAATACAATAAATATATTTTCCTCTTATATATTTAATATATTTAATATATTAAATATTAATTTGAACACTTCAAATTTTTCTTTCAACTAAATTGATCTTTTAGTGTTACTATAAGCTAGCAAGGAGACCTGATGGACCTACAGATTATAAGCTCAAATGATACAAAATCAATTAATTAAACTCTTTAATTAATTAATTTGTATTTATTAACTATAGGTCACTCCACTATGGACCTAAAGTTGCACTCTTATGCACTGTAGGACAAGTTGTGTCCATAGATATAATCATTACATGTAAGTCGATCCTTCACGAGTTGTTCGTAATTACAGTTGGGTCAAAAGTTCGTTTTACCCTTATAATTACATCTTGCACCTTAAGTACCACAGATCATCTAATGAACAATCTGTTTATAATCTAATTATAAACTAAGTCCCTCTTGGGCCAGTGAGAGGGTGGGGCCCCATTGTTCAAGTCCCGAAATCGACACTTAAGGGAACTACTCATCTACTTACCCTATATGGGAATGAGTGAATTCCATCTTGTGAGATTATATTCCCAGCTCCCTATTTGGTCAAGTCTCTAAAATGGTAAGCATATTGAATCGTCTACAAAAGTCACTCTCACCCATGCAAATCAAAGGACAAGCCCTCACAAGCAGGAGTTCATAACTCACTCAGGATTAAGATCGAGTCGCATATGATCATCCTGATGAAATATTAATCTTCTCGATTAACGGATTTATAAAGAGAGATCAAATATTTCGTGGTCCAGTCTTATACAAACTCATTGTATAAGATACCCTCACTCACATGTCTCCACATGAACGATTTTGGATTAAATCATTTGCAACTATTACAAAGTGGGCCGTATTAATAGTGTGACCAAGATAAGGCACCTAGGATAAGGCACTCAACCTTATTCATATACTATAACCCTTTAGGTTATTTTTTGAACATGATTCTCTCGTATGTCAACCACATACTATTCAAGATTATACTAATAACTTTGGATTTTTCATATAATGGATAATATTATATTACAAATAAAATAATCAAAATTATTATTAATTATTAAATAAATTATTAATTACGAGGTTTTAGGGCATAAATCTCAATACTAAATTGAACATCTTTGAAAAAAAAGAATGCCAATATTTTACTTTTTCAAGATGACAAGAAAACGACAATATATTTCAATATTATTATCATGTAGGAGTGGAATACTCACTATAAATTCACAAAATATAATTGTGGTTCACAAAATATAAGTAATGGCCAACGATGAGTCGAGTTCGTAAGCTTGAAGAAAGATGGTTGGAGCGGAAAGTCAAACCAACTAAGTACATGTGCATTTCATATTATTTTGAACCATGGAAGTGTTGTCGGTCGCTGGGAATTTTTTCAGGCAATAGTCGTTGGAGATGGTACCGTCGATTGTTGGACATGGTAGCCAACAATTGTCGTTGATCGTCGGAGAAGGTAGTCAGTAGTGGCCGTCAATTGCCGCATATGACCGTCGATCGTCTGAGAAGGTCGCCAGAAGTGGTCGTCGGTCGCCGGAGGTGGCCGCCACTGTGGAAAAAGGTCATCAGCGATGGCTGTCGGTCGTTGGAGAAACAATGATAAAATATGTTAATAGAATTCCTGTACAAGTCGGTAGAATTAATATCTTAACATTGTAGCAAGTCAGTATAGTTATTTTTACATGAAGTTAATTTATCTATGGGCCAAACGGTAAGTTGATTTTAAAACTAACTCAACTCAGGGCAAACGCCCTAGGTTTGGAAAGTTTTCAATATGAAAATTGATACAAATATTTACTTTACCTATAGTTTTTGTTGACACTAATAATTTTATTTCATTTTTTTAACACGAAAAGAAAAAATGTAAATCATATACGTGAACTAATTCCCGTTATTGAAAGTATTTATGCATAATTGTCGTTCTTACTAATAGAGAACCGTTTAATTTAAACAGATCCAAACGTATCTCAATTTTTGTACTTCTGTATTTCTGATTTCGTAAGCATTCGATTCAATTCATTTTCTCGTCAAAAATCGATCAGGCGGCGAAGAAGTCCCCTGCAAATCACACTCAGATTGCAGAAACCAAATTTATGAAGATAACGAAATCTTTACAGAGATTACATTCACACACTAGTTTGTCAACATGTTATTTCTTAATTACAGAGTCGCAAGATTTTTCTCATAACCTAAAGGAAAAATCGCCGATTAACGAAGCTAATTTCAGTTCGAAGCGGGATCGATTCCGACGGACCTGAGCGTCTCAGTACGGTGGCGATGAGTATAAGCATCGCCGAGGAGAGGATCGTAAGGAACGCTATAATCCCGAAATTTCTCAAGTTCCTGAACGTGGGCCACTTTTCTGAAGAACGATTTAGCGAATAACTTCTCAGTCTCCTCCGCCACGTGCTCCGGCTCCGCCACCTCCGGAATCGTCTCTCTACGCTTCTTCCGAACGGAAACGGACGGCGAGTGAGCCAATTGCTGCTTCGCCGTGTGCAAGCCGAGAGATACAGAGAGAGCGATCATTCCGATCGCCACGTAGACGGGGAAAAAATCGCCGGCTCGTGAGGCCTTCGGTTTGCTCTGTTGCTGCTGGTAATGGTGATCCAATCGCGAGAAATCGGCCGTCGGCGCGTAAGATTTCATCCTTGGCGCCGTCGCCGTAGCGTATGTTTTAGGGCTTTTATTTGCCGCTCTGAAGCCATTTATCGCCATTCGAGTCACCAAAAATCTGAGCGCCATTTTTTTGTTACGATTGATACTTCAAAAAGCTCGAGTGAGGATTGATGACAGATGAATGTGGCTTCGCCGGTTTTTATAGGGGCGGAGAAATTAAGAGACGGTTCTAGAGCCATGGTGAAGCCACTGCTGGAAGAAGAAGATGATATACGTGTCAGTTAATTAGAGAGGACACGTTTCATAGAAGTGTCTTGAAGTTGCGGGTGGTAAGTGTTAACACTTTTGATTTTGTTTTATATTATATTCATGTTTGGAAGGTGGATGTTGATAGAAATGTCGGGTCCAAATTTTATGAAAATGTTGATAGAAATTTTAAAAAAAGTTGAAAATTGTGGAAATCGATGAAAATTATTTGAATTAGTCAATGAGAATTTAATTGTGACTTAATTAGACTATAATTTACTATTTTTAATCATGATATCTAAAAACTAATACCATATTTAGATATAAATGTTGATGCAAGCAGAAATTTTGGAAAAATATGGATATTGATTAAAATTATTTGAATTATTTCATGAAACTTTAATTGTGGCTTAATTAAGCTATAATTGACCATTGTTAATAGGAGGTTTACCCCAATGTTGTCGAACTAAAAAAAATTGACCATTATTAATAATCATATCTAAAAATTAAAATATAAATGATATTTATATGAAAATGTCAATAATGACATCGATGTCGGCAGAAACTTTAGAAAAAAAAACTTGAAAAACATGGAAATCAATGAAAATTGTTTGAATTAGTAATGAGTGTTTAATTGTAGCTTAATTAAGTTATTATTGACAATTTTTAATTATCATATCTAAAAAGATATAAAACATTGGTTACATAATTAAAGAAGGTATGAAACATTGGCATTTGACAAAATAATTGTAAACAAATGGATATATATATATATATATATATATATATATATATGAAGAGTGATTAAGTAACAATAACATGATGAGTTAGATAATATTTACTTTATACCATAGCAACATCGACATTAAAACAATGTCTACAAAATATCACTATTATTGTAAATATATGTACTAATAATAAAAATTTCAACCTTATTTTAAAAGTTAAAGATGTGTTTTTTATTAATTTAAATAATAATTTGAGTCTCAACCCCTACTTATGGTTGAACTAAAAAAGGTAAATAAAAAATAATAATAATAATAAAAAGAAATCAAATCATTATGTTAGAAATTTAAAATGCTTACATGAACTAAAATAAAATAAATAATTTAGTACCAAATCATTATGTTAGAAATTTAAAATTATTCCAATAATTATTTTATAGAATAAATATTTAATTGTTCATAAAAATATTTTCAGACTATTGTACCAAAGCGTGAATAAATATAAACAAATTTTTTTTATGTAAATATATCCAACATAAAATTAACTATAAAGAAAATGTTATCAATTGTTTATTTAATGATTTATAACTTGTTGTACTAACAAAAGTTATTTACTACTTATCATCAAAATTACTATTGAACTTAACTTTCTATATTTAACTAATACATAAGGTTATAAAGTTAAAATATTTTAAATAATATTATTTTAAAAGCTATTAACTTCAAGATACACTAACCAAAATAGTTTAATTAATTAATTTTACAAATATTATGTTTTTAGTTGACTATGATAACATAATTTTTACATTTTCATAAGAAAATAAGTTTAGGAAAGTTGTGGATTTAGAAAAATGGATTTTATTTTATGAAATGGAAATTGACATATTAAATTTAGGTTTATATAACGTGTATGGTTTGGAATTTATAATAAAATAATTTTTATTATAATTTATACGTTAATAAAATTTTTAAAATATAATAATAAGTTTATTCACGATGAATATCTCGTACACCATATCTTTCTCTTCAAATATGGAAAAACAGAGCACCAATTTCTCCAATCGCTCCAAAAATTTAACAACAATATTGTATGATATGAAGTCATATTGTCGATTGTGAAGGTGAAGAACATCTTGGGGTTAATAGAAATGGAGAAGAGAGAGAACAAATCTTGAGAGGAGAGAGAAAGGAAATTGTGATGAGTGAAAGGAAGAGAAATCATGAGAATGGAAGAGAGAGGAGAGAGAAAGAGGGAAGGAAAATTGGGAGAGGAAAAAGTGGGTAACATGGGTAATGTGCATAAGAGAGAGGAGAGAGAAAGAGGAAAGAAAATTTGGGAGAAGAGAAAGTTGGTAAAAGATAAGGGGGTTTAACAAAATGAGAAGAGAAAATGGGGGGTTAATTACTTGGGTCTATGGGTTTGTAAAACTGGGAACCAAACATGGGTTAGGGTAATTAAACCCAAACTTCTCCCTTGAAACCTGGGAACCAAACACATCCTAAAAGAAAAGGAGAGAGGATAAATAAAGTTAATGGATAGTGAGATGGAGGAGATGGAGAGAGGAAACAGGTTATGGAGGGAGAGAGAATTTCATTTGTCCCGCATCGAAAAACGGATGGAAGTGGAGGCAAGAACTTGCTTTAAATTGGTTAAAAAAAAAAAAAAAAGAACTTGCTTTAAATTCTGACCCCTCCAGCGCCTACCTCACGCCACCATTAAATTTGAAAACCGCCACCGAACCGCCCTCAATGCAAGCCGAACCGACTAAACCGCTTAAGCCGCCGGTTTATGAGGTTCGGTTTTCGGTTACCCCGTTTAACACAAGTAGGCGGTCAATTCAGGCGAGTCTCGTGCGGCAGCTAGCTGGCAGAATGGCAGGGGTATCTCAACTAAAAAAAATAAACAAAGGAGCGTTCAATGTAGAGCTCGAACTCAAGACCTGGAGCTTACAAAGCGTACCCTACATCCAATGAGACCGTTAACGTAACTTGATAAGATTCTTTTATTTTTAATATTAATACTATTTGGTTCGGCTCGGGTTTATTCGGTTTGATTTTGTCAAACCCGAAACTGACCGAATATTATCGGTTTTTATTAAACTTAACCCGTAACAGCCAACCCGAGCCGATTTCAACCCGAACCGATGGACGGTTTCGGCCGGTTTAAGCGGTTTTTTCGGTTTTTCGGTTTTTGCTTGCACCCCTAGGTCTGGGAGATAGAAGTTAGAAAATTAATGTATGACGCGTCGATATCTTGTGGAAATATCGATGATATGTCAAAAATATTGACATATATCATCAAAATTGGGAGAAATTTGAAATTCTTTCTATTTTATATGTTGAGCACCTTAATATTGACTGAAATGTAGACATGTGGTTGCACCCAAGTCTTGTGTTGCTCAATTTATAATCATAGATTTTTTTTTTAAAAAATCTTTTTTTTTTGTGGTTGTAAAATGGGCAGCATCAGACTAGGTAGGCTGCAATCAAGTTGTGCCCATTATATTATATTTATTAACTTTGTGAACGTAAAAATATTTACATCTCTGAAATTTTTATTTTGTGTAGTAAGTATTTTATTTTGTGTCAAATAAGTCATTAACTAGTATTTTTTAAAATTTATAGAACTACTACATAAAATTTAAAGTTTAAGATCTTATTAGACATAAAATTTAATTTCATATCTAATAGATTAGTTAATATAATTTTTAAAATTTTTGAATATGTCATAAATCTATTAGACACAAAATTAAAAGTTTAAGAATATATTAAACATTTTTAAAGTTCAGTAATCTATTAAACACAAGATTGAGAAGTTAAAAACATTTTTTATAGTTTAAGAACTTTTTTTTTTACACAAACTTAAAATTTTAGAGTTTAAACTTATAATTTCACCATAAAAAAAAGGCTTTGATACTTGTTGACCTATTGAACTCACATTTTTCCAAATCTTTAATCTAATTGTCGAACACATTTTAATTTGTCCTATAAGCCTATTATCTAGCTAATTTAATTTAGCCACCATGAGCATAGCTCATTTGACATAAAATATGTGATCTCGATGAAGAGATCAATAGGTTCATATCCTCCCACGCACATTGTTGAACTAAAAAAACAGTATCTAATTTAAAAGGCTTATATAAAATGTTTAGTTTGATTTTTAATTTTACATATAATTTGAACTCAAAATATATAGGCATGATATTGATTTGTGTGTGTCTATATATATATATATTAGTACCACTTATGTGAGGTAGGAAAATTTGAACCTGACCTCAAGAAAAATAGTAGATATCAATTACTGTTAAGCTATGTTCATGTTGGATATATAAGAGGAAAGAGGAATAGTAATTGTCCCTTTAGTTTGTCCTAAATTTAAAAATACTATACACAAATTAATAATTTATTATGTAAGTTACCTTCTTACTGTTTAGAATCTAAACACCAACTTGACCATAATTCAACCAATTAATATACCTTCGACTAAGAAGTTAGAAGTTTGAATTTTTCATCTCACCTATTGTTGAACTAAAAAAACCTAAACGTTATATTATATAAACTTGTGGAAATAATATTCAAATATGAGAAATTAGTTTAAACCAGAGGACACTGCAGAGTTAAACTTAAACCGAACGACACGTTAAACAAAATACAATGTTATCCACCAAAATTCCAATGAGACACCTCTGTTTCGTCTGCTTGACTTCCTTCCAAGTTCCACTTGCAACTCTTCAACCTGCATTTACAATTTCTCTATAAAATCTCTTGATTTTATTATTAATAATTAATAATTAATATCATTCAGTACTTTACTTTGCTCCTATATCTTCTTCAACTGTCTCTCCCTCTCTATGGAAGTGAAGGTTAGAAACTCACTTTTGTTCTGTGTGATATGAATTATTTGAATTTCTAATTTTGGAGCAATGTAGAGAATTGTGTCTGTATAATTGATTGTTGAAATTTACTTAAAAAAATATTGCACAGTAATAAATGAAATTATGTGATACCATTATATCTTATTTCGTTTATAATTTATACAAGTTACTTTTTAAATTTAGCGTCCTTAAAAAAATTACTTGTTAAATTAGCAACTTTGTAAGCTAAGAATCTCACAAATAATTGGTTCTATTAATAATTTGACATGTTAATTAATGATTGAACTCGAAATAATTGAATTCTATTAAATAATTATGAAAAGATAGACTAAAGAGAGTACTAGATCTTCCAATAATTATGGAACATTATTAAAGGGGGGTTTTTATTGCTTTATAGCAAATAAGCAAAATAGTTTGACATATAATTAACCAGTTAAGCATTATATCCTTGACAAAAAGGTCTGAAGTTCGAATTTTTACCTCCCATGTTGTCAAATGAACAAAAATTACCATAATAAATTACTAATTATAACAGTACACGTTCATTTTTGTGGGCAGAAAATAGTGCTGGAAATGGTGCTCTACGATGAAAAAGAGAAGCAAAAAGCCATGAAGATAGTTTCTGAACTAGCAGGTAATCTATGTAAATTTTAAATTTTATTTCAATTTAAGCGATTATACTTTTAAACGTATCACCTTTTTAACTAGAGCTTACTAGATAGTCCTTAAGGTTTCCGTCCCAAAAAAAAAAAAAAGGTTTCCAAGTGGTTGCATAATTTCAAATTTGAAAATTATGTTCGTTTTAAATGAAGTTTATGAAGAAGCATAGTAACGAAGGTTTTTTTTCACACATTAATGACCATTACGCCAACTAATGGTTTTTTTTTTTTAGAATATGTGAGGTAGGAGATTTAAACTTCTGATTTCTTGATCGATGACAAATATTTTATAATAATTGAGTTATGCTCATGTTGGATGACCAATGGTATTTTTTAGTTGAACAACTCAATACAATACAATATGAATAATCTATGGTTAAATTGGATTTGTAATTGTCTTTTTTCTTTCTTTAAACTAAATTTGTACCTATCACACAATAATTGAAAAGACGATTAAAATTATTAGAGCAATAAGATGAGAATATAGATATTAGATTAATGTGTTTTTTTTCTTTAAATTAGATTTATAATTGTCATATGATACAATCATACAACAATAGAAAAGGCGAATATATATTAGATTAATGTTTTTTTTTTCTTTTTTGGGTAGGGGTGAATTCAATTTCCATGGAAATCAAAGAAAAGAAAATGACAGTGATTGGGGAGGTTGATCCAATATGCATGGTGCGAAAATTAAGAAAGTTTCGTCAAACAAAAATTATCTCAGTGGGACCAGCAAAGGAAGAGGAGAAGAAGAAATCTGAAGATAAATTTCATGAGATTTTCAACTACTACAGAAACAATATTCCATTTTATTGTGTTGAAATGCCATATGAACAACCTCCTAGTTGTGTTATTTGTTGATGAAATGCTATTTACCTTGGAGTTTCAATTCTTCTCTTTACTGCTTTACTATTTTATTTACAATCTTGTTTGCTTTTAAGTTTATTATCTTTTCTCCAACAACTTGGCAACACGTGTAAGGTTTGTTTTACATATATATGTTGTATTGCTCTAGCCCTAATTTATGCTGACAGCATTTTCTCATTATGTGTTCTATTCTTTTGTCGTTGTTTCCGTATAGTCGTTCATGGTATCAGAGTTTGGCTCTTCAACTTCTTCTTAATTGGCTTCAATGGCGTCAGGGGGCTGGGTCTTCATCTTCTTCCTTGCCACCAATGGGATCCCCTAGTCTTCAAAACCCAGTAACACCGACAGGTTCCTCTTCTCCTCTTACTTCTCCAGTGACTACACCAATTCATCGCCCAACCATTGTTCTTTCGCCACAACAAAATGCCTTTACCCCTAGACCTTCTCAAGTGTTGATTCAACCTCAAACAAAGCCAGCATCCCCACTTTCTTTAACCTCAAACTCCCACCCAATATACCCAACCATATTCTCAGTTTCACCAATCTTATTATCCTCATTTTTTGTCTAGACCACCATTTCAGACCTAGACCCACCAACCCACAAATTTTCCTTTTACTCAAGCACCTTTTTCATACCCTCCTTATTCCTCCAACCCCATGTTTCCAACCCTTCCTCAACCATTGACTGTCAAGCTCTCATACACAAATTACCTATTGTGGAATAACCAACTCTTGAATGCGATCATTGCTAACAGGCTCAAAGGATTTATTGAAGGCACAATACCTTGTCCTCCTCAATTTCTTGATATCAACCAAACCCAGGTGAACAACGATTTTATTTATTGGCAGAAATTGAATCGTGAAATTTGGGTGATTTCACTATTTGAAGAGAAATTGGGTGAAATAGTTAGTTTCCAAACAACTCATGAAATTTGGGAGTCTCTTAGGAAAGTCTATGACTCTAAAACTACAACCTAAATTATGGGTTTGAAGTCTAAATTACAGAAAATTCGTGAGGATAGTCGAACTATACATCAATACCTCTCTCAAATTAAAGAAATTGTTAACCAATTTGCTGCTATTGGGGAACCCATATCCTATCGAGATCATCTCAGTTATATTTTGGATGAGTTAGGTATTGAATACAATGCATTTGTAACCTCTATTCAAAATAGGGCTGATACACCTACACTTGAAGATGTTCGGTCTTTATTGTTAGCTTATGAGGCTAGATTGGAGAAACAATCCTCGATTGAACAACTTAATTTGGCTCAGCCACACTTCAGTAATTTTTCTTTACAGCCTAATGGTAGGCGATCTTAGCCACATTTTCTCCAACCTAACTATAAATCATCCTCCTCTATTTCATTTACTAACTCATCCCCTGGAGTTTTAAGCAAACCACAAAACCTCACTTCCTCTTCTCGTTGGCCTCTAAGTCTTCGACACCAAGAATTCAATGTCAATTTTATGGTAAATTTTTTCATTTGGCTCTTGTTTGTCACCATCGCACTAATCTAGCTTACCAACCTTCTTCACCCCAAGTTTTTTTAACCACTGCCCCTTCCTCCAACTCTTCCATTTCCAATGAAACTCAATCTTTTGCCTCTATTGAACCTTATCACCGTGATGAAAGTTGGTTCATGGACTCCGGTGCTACACGTCAAATGACTCCGGATTCTTCTATCTTGTGTAATCAAACTCCTTATTTTGGTAGTGAACAAGTCACGGTGGGTAACGGTAAGAAAATTCCTATTTCTTCTACTGGTTCATCTACTATTTTCTCTTGTGTTAAACCTCTTATCCTTCATAATGTTTTACATACTCCCACTATTTTAAACAAACTTATAAGTATTGCTCGACTTTGTCATGACAATTAGGCCTTTGTTGAATTTTACTCTTCTTATTTTCTTGTGAAGGATCTTCAATCTAAGTGAGTTCTTTTTCAGGGCAAGCTTGAATCGTTTATACAAGTTGTCTTCTCCGTTTGCGTCTTCTTTTTGTCATTTAAAGTTGAGTCCTGTTGCTGTCTTTTTATCCACGACAAAGTCAGCTCCGAATTGGCACTATCGACTTGGTCATGTTGTTGTCCCTACTATGCAGCAAGTATTGCACTCTTGTAATGAGTCGGTGTCCAGTGTTTTTTGTCTAACCTTTTGTAACTTTTATCAAATGGCCAAGAGCCATCGCTTACCTTTTCCTTTATGTGCTATAAAAACTACAACACCTTTTCAATTAGTTCATTCCGATGTATGAGGATCTTTCCCTCAAATTTCAATTAATAGAGCCCGTTACTTTCTTTTGTTTATCGATGACTTTACTTGTTATTCTTGGCTTTACTTACTCAAATCCAAGGATGAGACATTCTCTTGCTTTCTTCATTTTAAAAAGTATGATGAAACTCAGTTTGATGGTAAAATTCGTAGTTTACAAACTGATTGGGGTGGTGAATTTCAATGTGTATCATCCTTTTTATCTTTACATGGGATTAGTCATTGGGTTTCATGTCCCTACACGCCCCAACAAAATGGTAGAGTCAAAAGGAAAAATCATCATGTTGTTGCAATGGGTTTGTCTCTTCTTGCTCATTCTCACTTGCCATTATCTTTTTGGAGTTTTGCTTTCCAAACAGTTGTTCATTTCATTAATCGTCTTCTTACCTCGGTGATCCACTCCAAGTCTCCTTACCAATTGCTTTATAATCATCTTCCTGATTATCAATTGCTTAAGGTTTTTAGGTGTGTTTGTTTCCTTTTTCTTCGACCTTATAATAGTCATAAACTTCTTTTTTGCTCTAAGGAATCAATTTTCATTGGTTATAGTGTTAATCATAAAGGATATTTGTGTCTTGATCCTTCGTCTGGTCGCATTTATATATCTCGTCATGTTGTTTTTAATGAAAACTTTTTTCCTTGTTCTGTGAATCCTTTGGTCATATCTAAGACTAAACACCATCATGTTGATCAGTCTTCCTTTTCTTCACTTCCTTTTTCAGTTTTGTCAACTAGCCCAATAAGTCAATCTAATATCATACATGACTCACCCACTCCCTCCATTCCACATGCGTTCTCTTCCATTGCTCCACCTCCCTTGGTTGACCATCAAAATGTTGAATCTCATCATCCCACGCATTCCCCACATTCTGACCCATCTCACATTAATAATCACCCAAGCTTCAATCTTACCCCTGAACCATCTGCTATCCATTCTCCTACTTCTAATTCTCCATTATTTTCTTCCAATACCAAAACTCCATCATCCCTTGCTTCACATGTGTCTTATGTCCGTCAACCTACACCACTGCCACTCCCTGTCCAAGCCACAAACACTCATCCAATTGTTACACGAGCAAAGGATGGTATTTATAAGCCTAGAGTTTGGTTGTCGAAACACTCTCAATTGTCCAAACTGGCTATTGAACCTCCTAACTTTAAGGCTACGATTAAAATTCTTGAGTGGAAAACTGCCATGGAAACTGAATATCATGCCCTAATGCAAAATAACACATGGTTGCTTGTTCTGCCTGTTGTAAATGGGTATATAAGCTTAAACTCAAGCCTAATGGGGACATTGAACGGTATAAGGCCAAACTTGTCGCTCGTGGTTTTGATCAAGCATATGGCATAGATTACTTTGAAACTAGTAATCCTGTCATTAAGCCCACAACGATTCAAATTGTTTTGAGTATTGTTGTACAATTTTCTTGGCCTATTAAGTAGCTTGATGTCCATAATGCTTTTCTTAATGGTGATTTTCTTGAGGATGTTTATATGACTCAACCATCAAGTTTTGTAGATCAAGATAGGGAAGGCTTTATATGGATTAAAACAGAGTCCTCGTGCTTGGTTTACAAAGCTCAGTTATTGTCTGCTTGATTGGGGTTTTCTTGCATCTAAATCAGACACTTCCATGTTCTTTTATAAGTTAGCTACAACTTTGGTGATTATTTTGATTTATGTGGATGATATTTTGATCACTGGCAATGATTCTGGCTTCATCCGAACTTTTGTGTATTCTTTGAATGGTTTATTTTAACTTAAAGATTTGGGTGATTTATCTTACTTCTTGGGTATTCAAGTGCAGCATGATTCTAATTGTTTACATCTTTCTCAAAGCAAATATATTTTTTATTTACTTGAGCGGGCAACAATGTTAGATTGCAAACCAACTTCCACGCCCACGATGACTGATTCCCCTTTATCCCTACATGATGGGGAACCTCTTTCGGATCCATTTTTATATCGAAGTATTGTTGGCACACTACAGTATTGTACTCTGACTCCACCTGATCTTAGTTTTGCAATGAATAAAGTTTGACAGTTTTTACATTCTCCGACTAGTACACGCTGTTAAGCGAATTTTGAGGTATCTCAAGGCGACTATTTCCCTTGGGATATCATTCACGCGTTCCTCATCATTGTCTCTTACTTGTTACACAGACGTAGATTGGGCGAATTGTCCTAATGATTGTCAGAGTACTTGTGGCTTTTGTGTGCTTTTGGGAACTAATTTGATTTCATGGTCCTCTTCCAAACAAAAGGTGGTTTCTAGATCAAGTGCTGAATCTGAATATCGAGGTATGTCGAATGCATCTGCTGAATTGATATAGATTTAGTCAATATTATCTGAAATTGGTCTTCAGTCCTCGACTATACCTCTTCTATTGAGTGAAAATGTTAGTGCAACTTATTTGGCCATAAATCTTGTGTTACATAATCGAACCAAGCATATCGAGATTGATCATCATTTCATTCGTGAAAGATTTTCTAGAAAACAGCTTCTTGTTCGATTTGTTCCCTCTGAAGATCAGCTTGCATACATTCTGACAAAGCCATTTCCTTCTCCTAGCTTTTGTAGTCTTCGAACCAAGCTTACTCTGAATTCTTCACTAGTTTCGCTGGAGGGGGATGATAAAATTTTACCTTGGAGTTTCAATTCTTCTCTTTACTGTTTTACTATTTTATTTATAATCTTGTTTGCTTTTAAGTTTATTATCTTTTACCCAATAACTTTGCTACACATGTAAGGTTTGTTTTACATATATATGTTGTATTGCTCCGGCCCTAATTTATGCTGAGCATTTTCTCATTTTGTGCTCTATTTTTTTGTCACCGTTTCCATATAGTCGTTCATTTGTTAGCAAGGATTTAAAATACCATTTTAGTCCATGTGCTTTGGGTTTTGTTCCATTTTGGTCCATGTACTTTCAAATGTCCAATTTCAGTCTTTGTACTTTCAATAAAGCTTAAACTTGGTCCCTATTCTTAGTTTATTATTAGCTTTTCTAAAAAAAATTAGTCTCTAATAGCCTTCCACCTATAAATTTTAGAAATATGTTCACATTGTTGTTTACACGATATTTCAACAAAGAAAGAGAAATGAGACACGTGTAAATGAATTTAATTTGTATTAATTTGAATGTAGTGGAATACAATCTCTAATTTGTTCCTCTGATTATTTCTCTCAAATGTACATCTGTCTCGAGGGCTTTGCAGCTTGTTCTCGAATGTGGATTTGTCTCGAGGGCTTTACAGCTTGTTCTCATACGTGGATTTGTTTTGAGGGCTTT
Source organism: Trichosanthes truncata (assembly GCA_033996785.1). Lineage (NCBI taxonomy): Eukaryota > Viridiplantae > Streptophyta > Magnoliopsida > Cucurbitales > Cucurbitaceae > Trichosanthes > Trichosanthes truncata. The sequence continues at coordinate 90,723,726 of JAWPNB010000003.1, forward strand.
ACAGCTTGTTCTCGAATGTAGATTTGTTTCGAGGGCTTCGCAGCTTGTTCTTGAATGTAAACTTGTCTCGAGGGCTCTGCAGCTTGTTCTCGAACTTCAAAATTTTCTAGTCTTCAAGGCTTTGGTTCAGAGAGTGTTTGATCTTCAAGAATTTAGAGAGTCTTCTGGTATTTGTTTATGAATTATCTCTAAGTTCACTAGAGAGTTTTAATTTCTGAACCTCCAAAATGGAGGAAGGGGCTCTTTATTTATAGAGTTCCCCAGGGCCTCCAGATGGGCTTGGGCTTGACTGTTGGACTGGGGGTATGGTCCTTAGACTGAGCCTGATTGACCTTGAGCCTAGCTTTTGTGGGCTGAGACTTTGTTGCTTAAGGCTTCTCATTTGGGCTTTGTTTAAAATTAGCCCAAATTTCATATAATCCAATTGCATATTTGGATCTGCCTTAATTTAATTTAAGGATACTTGCAAATTTTAAATAATCCCTAATTAAATAAATAACTTTGTCACTAATTTTAATTAATGACATGTCAAATTTTGATTGGCCAAAATTTCTATTCCAACAATTGTGTCTTTTCTTATATTATAATAATTATTATTATTTAACTAATTTTGATAAAAAAAAAATAGCTTCAAACTTATTATAGGGACCAATTTTAAGTTTTATTAAAAGTACAATGACTGAAATTGGACATTTGAAAGCCTAGGGAGCAAAATAGAACAAAATCTAAAGTACATGGACCAAAATGGTATTTTAACCATTAATTTAAGGTTTTAATGTATGCCATAAATACAATAGATGTTTGAAAATAAGGTGTATGTAAATAATATTGTTGAAATTATAAATTATGGAAGATAAATTAAGTATGTTTGCGTTTTTTTTTCATATTAACTTTATAGATTTATATAATTATGATGTATTAATTAATGAGCTAATATTTAGAAAAATAGATATAAATTAGTTGATCGGAATAATTTTAATTGAATAAATGATTATAATTATTAATTTAATATTTTTATGGTATTGACAATATGAGCTCAACTAGCATAAAACATATACCATTGATTAAGATTGTAAATTGCATTTTAATGATTGTATTAATAGCTATTTCACTTTTTTTTTCTTTTTTCTTTGACTAAATTATAAAAAATACTCATGAATTTTGTCATTTGTTTCAAAGATATCCTATTTTTCTAAAAGTTGCAAGGTTTTTTTTTTTTTTTTTTTTGAAAGCAGCTATTTCACTCCTTTTAAAAAAAAATTGCTATTTCACCATTCTAAAATCGAATAAAGTAGTCGGTGAAATCGATCAACGCAACTACATAACCAAACAGAAATCATATTTGAGAAGTAAAAAATCACAAATTATATAGTCATTTATGCAGTTTTGTCTACATTACCGGTATTTAAACGGAGCAGACTTATCCGGGGATATGATATCTCCGTAACCAAACAGAGCCAATTAGTTTCCTCAACGATTGGCTTCGTCTTCCTCCTTCCACATCTCAACCCAATTCTTCTGCGCCTCTTCCCATCCAAACAAAGACCCTTCCTTCTCCGGATCCAAACTCGCCGATAACGTCCCGTAAGCAATTCCCATCGTCGAAGCTCCAAATGTCAAAAAAATCATCAAAAACGGCAGCCAAATCGGCACATCCCAAAGGTTCTGCTCTTTGATTGCCTCCAAAATCTTCAGCAATGTCACACCGAACGCCATCGGAATTCCGACGAAAGCCAAGATTCTCGTTATGATCCTCTTGGCTACGGCCTCTGGAATTTCATCGTCGTCGTCGCCGCCGTCGTCTTTGCTGTTGTTTTGGCCGGAAAGCTTTTTCGCGGCTGTTTCTCTGTTTTTCGCCGTCTCCGGAGAACCTGTGAAGCCCTTGGCGTTTACTTGGACTTGGCCTCTGGATGTTCTTGTGAAAATTATGAGATTCTTCGTGATTGTTGACTCGGTGATTCGGCTTCTTTGTTTCCATGGCGGAGGCTTCGAGAGGTCGAGAGCTTGACGAAAGGAACACACCAGAGCTTTCATGGCGACTTGGTTTCGCTTCTGTTTTTAATATGCTTCTGTTTGTTTTATCGCTGGAAATCTTATCCGAAAGCTTTTTATGAGGTGAACCGTGAACGATGGTATTTCCATTTTCATCATCGAAAAGATATTTTTTGATATTTGATAATTACAATGTTTTGGATTTGTTATTTCCACTTTTTTCTTTTTTTTGGAAGATTTTATCGATTTTTCGACTGAATTTTTTTGTGGGACAAGACATGGTTGCTGCCCAGGCAGCACCCAAATCATGTGCAGCCCACATCTAAGTCACACGTTTTTTTAAAAAATAAAAAAATAAAAAAAAACTAAAAATCACAAATCTAATGGCTATGAAGTGGGCATTATCATACTTGGGTGCGTGGACCATAAAACCAAGTACACTCTGCATGTCATCTGAAAGTCTTTTTTTCATAGAATTGGAATTTTTAATATAATTTTAGTTCTAATTTTCGTTTTAATAGGTTTTTTAATTACTTGAGAGATATACTTTATATCTATGCTAAAGTAAAGTTAGCATAAATCAACAGTAATTGATATGTACCATCAACCAAGAGTTAAGATATTCAAATTTCTTACTTCAAATATTGTTAACTAAAAAAAAGCTATTAATTTAAAATATTAGTTTTTTTTTTTCGAAGACTCAAATATTAGAATTCAAATTATATTAACTTGTGCATATGGAATGATATGATTGTTTTCTTTCGGTTAAATGTCTATGGGGAATTATAACAGTTTTCATACAAGTGGAGGAGTTCCTTCTGCGTATCATTCATTGCATAAAAAAAAAATTTGTGCTCTATGATCCATCTGGTTGCCTCAGCTTCTCATACGACTTCCTTCAAACCTAGAAAGCAAAAGAAAATGCAAGTCACAAGAAAAAGATACACCAGTATCATAAGAATGAAAAGCAATAATTTGAGCTCCATTTGATAATCATTTAGGCCCCGTTTGATAACTATTTAGTTTTTGATTTTTAGTTTTTGAAAATTGTGCTTGTTTTCTCACAATTTCTCTACAATAACTTTCATCTTCTCTACAATAGTTTCCATGTTTCTTAAGAAAATACTTGAATTCTTAGCCAAATTCCAAAAACAAAAATAAATTTTTGAAAACTTTTTTTTTTTTAGTTTTCAAAACTTGGCTTGATTTTTGAAAACACATCTAAAAAGTAGATAAGAAAACATGGCAAACCATAGATGGAAGTAGTATTTATAAGCTTAATTTTCAAAAACCAAAAACCAAAAACTAAATGGTTATCAAACGGGACCTTAGTTTTTGGTTTTTGAGAATTGTGTTTGTTTTCTCACAATTTTCTTTACAATGGTTTTCATCTTCTTTACAATGATTTTCATCTTTCTTAAAAAAACACTTGAATTCTTAGCCAAATTCTAAAAACAAAAACAAGTTTTTGAAAACTACTTTTTTAGTTTTCAAAACTTAGCTTAGTTTTTTAAAACACATCTAAAAAGTACATAAAAAAAAACATGGTAAGCCATAGGTGAAAATAGTATTTATAAGCTTAATTTTTAAAAACTAAATGGTTATCAAACGAGACTTTGGGTATTATTTTTTCTTTTTAATTTAGTCATTATTATATTTAAAAGGTTTCAATACACTCTTTTTATTTTAACATTTTTCAGTAGGGGTGTAACGACAAAAGCCGAAAAACCCACTCAAACCGATTGAGACCGACGTCAGTTCGGTTTGGGAGTTCGGGTTTTGAAATTAAGAAAATCAAAAATTTCCGATCGATTTTGGATTTTAGAAGTTTGAACCGAATATAACCAAGTTAGACGATAATAATTATATTAAAAAGGAGGAAAACATATCGAACAACGTTAGTGGAGTAGCATGCGTTCGATCCCCAGAAATTCCACTTTTTATAATATATATTCAAGTTTTCAACCTTTCCGTGGACGCTCCCCAAATCAAGGCCAGCACCAGCAGCCCATTTCAAACTTACGGGCCTATAGCCCACCACCTGTTTTATACAAACCATGAACCGCTAGACCGAACCGATTAAACTGGTTAATCGGTTCAGGCAGTGTGGTGATATATCTAGGCGGTTTGGTTCTGGTTTTACCCTCGAACCAAGCTGAACCAAACTGTTTACACTCCTATTTTTTAGTTTAGTATCTCGTCGTTGGTATTGGTAGACATTAAGATTGGCTAATAATAAGCTCACGTAGATAATACTTAGCGACAAAAATTTAGAGAGAAAAAAGTCATCTAAGAGAAGAAAACTCGAAAATATTATGAATTTTTTAAAAATTTAGAGGAATTAGAAACTTTCTTTTCTAGAATTGACATTTTTCTTGTTCTAAATTAGCCCATTCTAACATTCACCCACAGTGAGATACAAATTTGAAAAATGTTAAAACATAAAAGCCTAAATGGCAAAAACAACATTAGAGACGAAAAACATTTATTTAGCAAATTTTAAAATATATTTTTGGTTAAAATACTATTTTGGTCCATGTACTTTGAACTTTGTTCCATTTTGGTACCTATACTATCAAATGTCCAATTTTAGTCCATGTATTTTTAATAAAGCTTAAAATTGGTCCCTACAATTAGTTTATGGTTAATTTTTCTTAAAAAAAGTTAGTCTCTATTAACTTTTCATTTATAAATTTTAGAAGTATGTTCACACAACGTCTTTTCTTGTATTAAAATCATTATTATTATTTAACTAATTTTGATAAAAATTAACTTTAAACTTGTCATAGGGACCAATTTTAAGTTTTATTGAAAGTACATGGACTAAAATTAAACATTTAAAAGTACAGGGACCAAAATGCAACAAAGCCCAAAGTACAGGGACCAAAATGATATTTTACCCTATATTTTTTTAATGAGTTAAAAACATTCTTCCTCTTCAAAAAACCAATACCTCATGGGAAGAAGGTGAGCCATGGAGAGGAGGGACAGCACATGGAGTCGGAGAAGACTGCAAGTAATTTCCAGTGGAAGAAGACAGAGGTGGTGGTGTAAATGGGGACTGAATATGTGGAGGAATTGGTGAGTGATTGTATGAAGAAGAAAGTGGAGAGTGATGATATGAAGAAAGTGGGGAAGCCACTGGTGATATCCAGCGCATATGAGTTGCTACTGGTGATCCTGATGTTGATCTCCTTACTCTCATATTCACTTTCAACCTGTATTTTTACACACACACACACAAACACAAATGTGTGAGATTTCCAGTGTGTCAGCAATATGATTTCAACTTCTAAAACAAAACTGAGAAATGAAAAGGATTTAGCAGTTACTTGTTATGGACAGCAACATATTCATCTGTCTCATCCAATATCTCTTCCTTCAGAAACACAAACAACAGACCCAGAGAAAAGATTTAGACTTTGAAAGAGACTAATATAACATCTATATGCCTTGATTACGGTTCCCAGTTCTGTAATCTAAGATCCCGTTTGATAATCGTTTTGTTTTTTAAAATTAAACTTATTCACACTACTTTTGCATACAGTTTTCTTGCTTTATTATTTACTTTTAAAAATGTTTTCAAAAAACAAGCAAAATTTTGAAAACTAAAAAAGAAAATATATCTTTCCAATGGTATATTTTGAAATCTGTGCTTGTTTTCTCACTATTTCTTTACAATGATATTCAGCTTTTCTTAAGGAAATAATTGAATTCTTAACTAAATTCAAAAACAAAAATAAGTTTTTTAAAACTACTTTTTTATGTTTTCAAAACTTGGCTTTAATTTCGACAACATTTGTAAAAGATAGATAACAAAACAAAGGAACCAAAGGTGGAAATAGTGTTTATAAGCTTAATTTTTGAAAATAAAAAACCAAATGGTTATCAAACAGGGCCTCAATTTTTAAAATTTTGATTTTGTTTTTTAAATTTGGCTTAGAAATCAAATGTATTTTTAAGGAAGGTAAAAACCTTACCAAAAAATTGTGAGGAAACCAACATAATTTTAAAAAATAGAAAACCAAAAAACAAAATGGTTATTAAATGGAACCTAAGTTATTCAGTTTAGTTTACATACTACAAATCTTATTATTTCGACATTTTCTGAAATGATCTAAACTAAAAATTGCATTTAAGCATGAATTTGAGAATCATTTGTGTTGAATCGAACAACTTTGGTTGGTCAAAGTGGATCGAATATCGAAATTCACCATATCACGGAATCTTATAACGTATCCACAACAAAACAAAAAAAAAAACAAACAAACCTGTAAAAGTTCTTCCATGACATCCTCCAGTGTTATGATACCAATAACATCTTCATCAAAATCTGGCATTGATTTTCCATTTGTATCACTACTAACATTAGAATAAATATTCCTTATCTGCAGCTTAATATGTCCCAACTCCGTCTCAGTTCCTGGTGTCTTGGTTTCGAGTTCTGATTTGTTAGAATCCACAGTTGTAGAATCTACAGAGATATGAGATCAGTTTCTCTTTTTGATGATTCTGGTAACAAAATCCAGAAGACAATAATATGCAAGCACAGAGACAAAACCTGCAGGCTCTCTGAGTTCCTTGTTGCTCTTAATGACAACAGCCATATGACTATGTCCTCGTTGGAACTGGTTCAAGATGTCATACAGAGGTAAGTTCTCATGTACCCTGCATTAAAATTGAAAATATTTCTTCAAATTATAACTTAAATTCTTCAGAAATATCAAGCTAAAAGACTAGGAAGGCTAAAGGCTAAACATCCAACAATTTTACCTTGGAACTTTTCTGATGGTGAGATTTCTGATGGGAGTTTCATCCTGTGGATGAAATCTGATCAGATTTTTAACCTGCAGCCAAATGGGGATCTTTATCTAACTGTATGACATCATAGAGAAATAGAGATGATCTTATCAATAATTAAAATTTCATTTATAATACAGATAAATCTTACCATATGACCGTACTATACACTACATTAAAATTAGAGATAAAAAATGAAATGTATATATATATGGCATTATTCTCACAGTAAGAGGCGAGGCATCTACTTTGTAGTAGTAGTTTTTACAAACTATCAAGAAGAAATTTTTAGGACAGTTTAAAATAAATATAAAATAGAATGGTGCATGAGTAAAAAATTAGGCCTTACAATTTAACACTTGAACATACCAAAATAATGCCAATGATATTAGTTGGATGTCCTGAGTATATCGGCACTCGACTATGTCCTTTTCTCAAAATCAGCTCCATAGTTTTCCTTAGATTAACCAAAAATGTTAAATAAACAAGTTAAAAATTAGATTCATTAAGTTCAACAAACCATAATTAAGGGCAGAGGCATACTCATCAACTTTGGAATTTATATCAAGTGAAAACAAGTTGGATAAAGGGGTCATAGCATCTTTGGCAGTTTTGAGTGTCATGTCCAAAGCTCCAGTGATTATGGTAGTTTCTTCTTGAGTCAGTTCTCCACCTTTGCCTGCCTGAGAGAGAAATTCTGATATGGCTTTGTTTCCTCAAACAAATTAAAATTTAGCTCAAACATTTGAAAACATAACAGGGCTTTTGGTTTTTTTTTTTTTTTTTTTTTTTTTTTTGTTAAATTATAAATTTGGTTCCTATGGTTTGGAGAATATAATTTAGACACTATAATTTAGAAAAAGTTAGAATTTAGTGCGGTTTTAAAAGTTAGAATTCGTCCATATGGTTTGATAAAACCCCTCATAAATAATCCATATGGTTTGGCTATTTATGAGGTTTTATCATACCACAATGACGAAATTCTAACTTTTAAAATTATATGGACTACATTCTAACTTTCTTCAAACCATAGAGACCAAATTTGTAATTCAACTGTTTTTTTACCCCCAAAAAAAAAAACCATTGAAATATAAGCATCTTGAGCCAACCTTGTTCCCATGCATATCCACAAATGTCTTGAGCTCTGCTCTTCTTAGAAGTGCAGAATGCCCCTTGCCCAGAAGCCAATCCAATAACTGTCATTCACAATTAGAAGCTCATTTTCTTTTTGGCCAAAATGCAAGCAATAAGATTTTGCAACTTTATATCTCCTTTTTTCTTCTCAGTTCATTGTATTACTAAAAATCTTGAAATTATTTTCTTCTCATTCATAAAATCCAATCATTATTCTGTTCATGCAAGAAACTCTAATAGAAGTAGTGCCACAAGACATTTTTAGAATTAAAATGGCCTAATTCAGAATCACTCATTTTTAACCACATTATCAATATTTGTCAAATGCATAATATTGTCCAAATAACATCCACACGAGTGCTGTGAAGAGAAGTATGCGAAAACTTTAATGATTTCATGTTGGAATCTTATGACATATGAGCCAACTAATATTCCAAAATAATTCTCATTGTTTCCAGGTTTTAAGATTGTTAAGCATGTGTTAAATCACCACTCAACTCAAAAGCTTAGAGTAGGAAGTCTTGTGTTCAAGCCCTTATAATGTCATTTTCTCCTCAATTAATATTGATTCCCACTTGCTGGGCATTCTATAAATTTCCAAACCCACAAGTGGGAGAATGTTAGAGTATTGATATTGATATAATTAAATTTGTTGTAACCCATCAACTTAAGCTTTTGGGTTGAGTGGTGATTTAACAATATACATAACATGATATTACCTTACTGATGGGGTAAGACAAAGGAAAGAGGACTAAGAGAAGCACCCGAACAATGACAGACAGCTTTGCACCAACACTGAGTCCATACCTTGAACAAATAGCTTGAGGAATAATCTGTTCAGAAAAGAAGCAACCCCCATATGTAATATGCAATTATTCTATCAAGTATCATATCACATGAAGAAGGAAGTTCACTTGTTTCAGAGGATTTACCTCTCCAAAAGTAAGTATGAGAGTGACTGATATCACAATTGCACCCCAAGCTGGGAGAAGTGCATCGATGAAGATAGGCAGGGCCTTAGCATGGTAAGAAAAGAAAAACCACAGTTAAAATCTTTTTAAGAAAATTTATATAAAGTTCCTTTTAAAAAAAAAAAAAAAAGATAAAAATAGGATGGAGCAGTACCTCCATTGCCATAGCATTGCTTATGAGAAGTGTGCAAAGAAGCAAATGCTGGTTCTTTACTATGGGCAAAATCTTAGCTACAAACAATGTGAAATGTGAACAATGAATGAAGTTAGAAGTGCAAAATTCTTTCTACTAACATTATGCTTGAGTAAAATGAAGACCAAAGTGGACAGTCTCATTTGATAATGATTTCATTTTTAGTTTTCTGTTTTTAAAAATTATGCTTATTTCCTCACAATTTCTTTACTATAGTTTTCACTTCTTTTCAAGAAACATTTGGATTCCTAGCCAAATTCCAAAAACAACTTCTTGTTTTTGAAAACTACTTTTAGTTTTCAAAACTTAGCTTGGATTTTCAAAAAAACTTGTAGGAGGTAAATAACAAAATAAAGAAACTCATAAGTGGAAGTAGTATTTATAAGCTTAAACTTCAAAAACCAAATGGTTATCAAATGAGACCTAAAGTTTAAACTTGTAGGAGGTAAATAACAAAATAAAGAAACTCATAAGTGGAAGTAGTATTTATAAGCTTAAACTTCAAAAACCAAATGGTTATCAAATGGGGCCTAAAGTTTTAAATTTTAACAAGTGTTTATTAGAAATTTTGCCATGTGTTTGTTTCTCCAACAAGTGCGTGCAAATTACAAAGTTGTACTGAATGAATTGCTCAACAAGAAAGTGGGAGAAGGGAGCAGCAAGTGCTTCAAACTTACCTGCATTTTTTCGGTCGTCAGGCCGGCCAGACTTGGCGAGGACCTCGAGATCAACCAAGCTGAGCGACATAAGTCCTAGCGTAAGGCCTGACATAAGACCAGCAAAAGCAACCAAACCTACACATATCAAAAGATACATCCAGAACCTTGGCTCACAGCATGGAACATCATTTGCAGCCATCTCTGTATGTTAATGCAAAGCTCTTGGGGCGTTGAAACTTTTGCTTCAAATGGCCTAAAACAAAGGAGATTTGAGGTAAACAGGCAAGAGAATTGTGGCTACTTATAGAACTGGCTAAGAATACAATGAAGTATCAAATAGAACAGAGATTGAGGGCCACCTGACCAAACACCAAAATGACAAAAGAAGAGAATCTATGACATGTAAAAACAAACTGCCCCCAAGAGACTTGGCCCTTTGAAATTAGAAACAATTTGAATAGAGACAATAACATAGCACCAAATGACCTTCTAATAAAAAAGGAGAAAGTGGAAGCTCGATTATGGAAAATTGATGTGGTTTCACTCTGCTGATGTGCTTGTCAATAATTCAATTGAAAATGCAATAAAAGATACGTTGTGGGATTCACTTTATGTACTTGTTTCTTAATAGTTAGTGTATTAGTTATCTTCTGTTTCTTCCTATAAAATAATATAAATAGGTGGTTGAGATGAGGATAGCATCTTTATATGGAAGGTTCTACATAAAACTTTCTCCTCTGTACAAAAATGGAATGAGCACAAAAAAACATCATTTTGACAAAATTATTGATTACTTTAACCAACATATATGTGCATCACATTTTTAATGGATTTGTTAACATTTCTTTAAAGTTACAAAAAGTCTATTTTCCAATAAGATTTCTTCATCTCTTCTACCATTCGTTCAACAAACAATCAATGAGAATGAAGGACGCATCTAAGTCAAGCCATAAAATTTCTACATCCTATTATAGATATTGTCAAAACAGAAAAACAAAACTATATTATGTACAATTTGAGAAAATGTTCATTCTCATAGAACTAACTGCAGTACGGTTTTCGATGTTGTCTTCGAATTTGATATTAGATACAAATCCGGTACTATTGACTGATGACACAATCCCACAGCAGAGTTGATGGAGAAAGTAGAAAGCGAATACTGACAAGTTTATGCATAGTAAGCTTCATACTGAAAAACATGAAGCTAAAATCTTCTTGGAATTTAACTTTTGACAAACAAAAACATGCTGGTTTTTGGCTCTAATATACAATTGTGAGACAGTTCGAAATGGAGATTCGATGTTTCAGCAAAGCACAGAATGAATGGAACAATATTGTATGAATATACATGAAATGAAATCTTTACATGTGGTGCTGCATTGTATTTGTTGTCGCCTGATCAATTTATCAAACACTTCAACGATTCTGAACCACTGCTGAGAAGACGTTCTGATATGATCTCTTTGAAAACTGTTAAACAAGAAGTTAGATTTAAGGAATTTAGGATAAATTTTCCAAAAACACATTTTCCATGGAATGACCCATATCATTTTCTTATTAGTTTGTTTTCTCAGCACATTATTTGTAATTTTTTTTCTTCAAAACCAAATACATTATATCAATCCTTTTATTTATTTATTATTTTTCTTTTTTTCTATAGGTGCAATGAGGCTTGACTATTCTCTGTTGTTGGGGAATTCCTTACAGGTATTGGTGTAGTTGCAGCATTGGCAGCTTGCCCAATGACTGGTGGCCGTGTATGAGAGAAAGAAGGTGCAAACTGAATTGGGCTGACGGAAAAAAGTGATGATTGCACCTCTGGAGTTTTCCATTGGTGACTGGAAGTAGAAGAAAAAGATTCTGATGATGATCTTCTTGAAGTCTGTAGTTTAATTTTTATTCTGTAGAAGAAAAGTAAAATACACAATATGAATCAAATACTTCATAAAAAAAAAAAAAAAAACGGGCTTTAATACTCACTTACCATTGAGATCAATATAGTGATCCGTTTCATCAATTATATCTTCCTGGATAACAAAGACAAAATCCATCAATTACGGATTGAATTCAACTTACCAATATGGATACTACGTATAAAAGTAGGCTAAATAATATCTATCTTGATATAAATTACGAAGTGATCTTCACTAATGTAAATAATTTCTATATAAACACGATAGCTATTTCCTACATTTAAGATTCGAAATAAAGATATTACATCATCTTCTAAAAAACAAATAAGAATAAAAACGCACCAATTTAACTATGAGTCGGTTACCTGCAGCAGTTCCTCCAAAACATCCTCCATAGTAATGATGCCGATGACTTCCTCCTCCATATTACATCAAAAGGATTCTGATGATTCCAATTCTTCGAAGGAAATGTCTCTGCGCCATTGCTCCCAGTTCCCGTACTGTATATTGTCGCTCAAGTGTGAACTGTGAAGCAGCAACTCCCGTTGACGGAACGGGAATTGGGTTCCGTTGTCTATGAGATGGAAGTTCTGATCCTGTGTAATTCAGGTCTTCAATTTGTTAATTTTGTTTCGTTACAAAAATATTTGCAAAGGGACAATAAGGGCATTTGTCGCCGTGTCGACATTTTCATCTATATTTTCACATGTCCATGGATTCGACATCGATATAAGAGGGGAATCGACATTTCCACTATACCGTACAAAATTGATGAAATATTAAAAAAAAGGCAAGACAATGTAACTTAATCACTTAACGTGAATATAATAATGTAACAAGTGTTTTAACTTATTTAAAAAGTATAAAATGTTCATTTATTAATTTAAATATATTTTTTTAAATTTTTTGTATTTAAAATTTTTTCAGAAATATCTATCAACATCGACATTTTATTGATATTTTCATCGACATTTCTATAAAATTGAGACTTCGACACCGACATTTTAAACCTTAAATAAGGGATACTTTTGAGCAATTTAAAAAAAAAATACAAATGTTATAAATTTCGGTTTGGTCACTCTTTTATCCATTTTTCCCTCTCAATTATTTCACTCTCTGGTCTCTGCCCACGCTCTCTTTTTAACTACCCTCTGGCTCTAATTAAAAGAAAACATTTTCTTAATAATCTCTCGTTTCAATTTTACTCAATAACTTCATATGAGTTATTTTAATTGTTTTCGTTTTATTCAGTTTTCAAATTTTAATTATTTTCAATCACTTCTCTGCTATTGTACTTGTAATACAAGTATTTAATAACGATCAAAATAAGCATTGAGAAGGTAATCTATAGCACATTTGTAGTGAAATAAAGTCAACAAAATAAAGTCCAAAACTAAATCCATAACTATTATATTGAACTTCAAGAAATGTTTTTCATCACTTTTATGTTGTTATACTTGTAATACAAGTATTTAATAACGATCAAAATAAGCATTGATAAGGTAATCTATAGCACATTTGTAGTGAAATAAAGTCAACAAAATAAAGTCCAAAACTAAATCCATAACTATTATATTGAACTTCAAGAAATGTTTTTCATCACTTTTATGTTGTTATACTTGTAATACAAGTATTTAATAACGATCAAAATAAGCATTGATAAGGTAATCTATAGCACATTTGTAGTGAAATAAAGTCAACAAAATAAAGTCCAAAACTAAATCCATAACTATTATATTGAACTTCAAGAAATGTTTTTCATCACTTTTATGTTATTATACTTGTAATACAAGTATTTAATAACGATCAAAATAAGCATTGAGAAGGTAATGTATAGCACATTTGTAGTGAAATAAAGTCCAAAACTAAATCCATAACTATTATATTGAACTTCAAGAAATGTTTTTCAGTCATCCCAACTCCTTTGTACTTTTTGTACTCTTTGGTTCACATCACATTTGCTCGAATGATAGAACAAACTTGAGTGCCAGCGAATAGAGGGAGAGAAAGAAAAATAAGTGGAAGAGGAAAGGAGGGAGTACGTCCAATTACCAATACTATATTATCAAGTTGACAATTTTGTCAAATTAGTAAAGTTTCAACAACTTAACTACAATGTCATTGTTTGTCGATTAACCAAAGGTTAAATGAGCTAGATGACTATTTAAGATTGTTTATCAAACCTAGTGTATTTTACAAAAAATAAATTATAATACTTATGCACATACTCTATACATTCATAAATAATTATTTAATGTTGTTGGGCTTCACATCATTCTTAAAAGATGCTGATGTGACAACAAATTAATGAGATAGTACATATAAGTAATATAGTATAGAAAATTTTCCCTAATTTACCTAAAAACAACCATAAAACACATGACGTGGCTATTTTATAAAAAAAAACATGACGTGGCTATTTTATAAGCAAAAACATGACGTGGCTAATTACCAGGACTGCGTCAAAAAAAAACATGACGTGGCTAATTAGATTTTCGAAAGGTAGGAGGGAAAGATCGTTTAGGCGGGAAGAAAAACAAAAAACACCAATACGTTTCATTTGTATCGCGAGTCGCGACTCACTCCGAAACTTAATCAAAATTACTTTTCAAAAGAGGAAGAAGGAACAGGCGAAAGACGAAGGCAATTCACAGTTGCTTCCGAGTTCCGACGGGCCAAGTAAGAGAAAATGGCATCGATCGTCAAGGACGACGTCGATCGATTGTTTGAATGCTTCAAGTGTGGCGTTTCTCCTCCTCGTAAGTTCCGTTTCTCTAATTCTAATTCACAGCGAAGCAATGTGCGAATCTCTTTTTTAGACACGATTGAATTTCAACAGCGAAGCAATTATAATTATTGTAGAAAAACTACTAGATTTTGTAATTTGGAATTACGATAGAGTAGCGATGTTATAGGTCAAATTTCTGTAGTGACACGGTGATCAACATGGATGTTCTTCGTTTCTGTATGTTCTTCTGATAATGTGCGGTTATCTATCCTGTCTCTATTCAGAATCTGCTGTGAAAGTAAAAAAGAAAAGAAAAAGTAACTTGAAGCCTGACCGTTCAGTAAACTCTGAGACTCTAGCTTCTGCTTCAGTTAAAGAAAGGCAGGACAATGCGACGAGCGTCCAAGATTCCGTGGAAAAAGTAAGTCGTTGTTTTCTGGAGGGCCGAGTTTGCCTGACTGTTATTCTTCATATGCCTATCCAAGTATTTCAACTGTCTAGTTCCAAATTCATCGGGCTAAGGGTGAGGCTGAGACAGCTTGATTTTTGTTTTATTGGCGTTGCTTAATAAAACTCTGTTTATCGTTATTCAGATTGGTTTGGCAAGCAAAACGATAGGTTCTAGTTCTAAGAAGTTCTCGCCAATCGTATTTTATGGTTCACCTAGAGGCGTACCTCCAAAGAGGCCATCTAGTTTGTGGAGATTATTGCGAGAAATTCGTGTCGATCTATCTGAACAAAGCAGATTCAAGTTAAGGTATATATAGGATTCATCCAATCTCTCCCACCTCTTCCTGTTTCACCATTATTCCACTTCTCTATGATACCATTTGACATTTCTGGTATCTTTTTTTTTTTAACAGTAAGCAAGTATGGGCCACATTTCCCAGACAAGATGAAGCAATGAAGTTTGCAAGAGAGCACACTGATGTTCATATTTTTAGTTATCAAGATCACTTTAACGGACAAAGGAGATTTCTAGTTTCATCGTACTGTGAGTTCTGGCAAAGGTATCATCAAATTTCAATCATACTTCGAGTAGAAAAATTACTTTTCAAAATCATCAACTTAGCAAACGCCTCTGATGTTGTTTTAACTACTTTTTCTTAACTAATTTCAGGTATAAAAGCATGGATGCAAAATTTCGCCACCATTATGAAGTGATTCAAGAGGTGAGCTGAACAAGTTTGAGTCAATGTGCTGATCATGTGATTGGATCTGTGCGAATCATGTGCTCTTTCCTTTTTTCTGCTGCACTTCTTACTGTTCTATTTCAAGTGTTCAGGGTGCTCCGTGTCACCTTTACTTTGATTTGGAGTACAGTAAAAATATCAATCCGGGAAAAAATGGAGACGTAATGGTTGATTCCTTGATATCAGTTGTTCTAGAAGCCTTAAATGAAAAGTATTCAATTCAAGGAAGCTTTGACTGGATTCTAGAGCTTGATTCCTCGAATGAAGGTATATTTAGCAGCAGTCGGATTTACGCTTCATCTTTTTGCCACTTGTGTTAATTCGTTTGTTATGTCTTAAATGTATCCTATATAGCTAAAATTAGGTTCTTGTAATTTCTTTTTTTAACTGAAATTTTCGTGGTATTAGTATAACATACAATCTTTATCCTTTTTATTAATAACAAGTTCACAATAGTCAACAAGATTATTTCTGGTAAATCTACAGGAATATGATTACTTCAAAATTTTAAAACCATAAAAATAAAAAAGAAGAGCTGAAGGTTTTATTATTGGATGGTCTAATACTGCTGGCAACATTTTCTGCTTGAAAAGTTATTTTGAGTTCAGTTTTCCCGGAGCCACTTGTTCAATTTGAAACTGAATGGCATTGTCGAATTCATGGTTAAGCTTTACATTGCACGAAGTTCTCGCGTCAATTGAAATCAGGCCGTTTAGTTTAGTTTAGTTTTTTTCTTTTTTCTTTTTTTTTTCAATTTTTAATTTTTTATTAATCGGGAGGAAGTGCTAGTCACCGTTTTTGTCTAATAAGTCAACTGATTATACGTTTTGGAGATCTCCTTTTGGGAAGCTGGCCTTGGATTTTTTTAAGTTTCCATGCAAGTTTCTTTAGGTGATTGATAATGTTAAGGGCTTTCACCCATAGTCTAGCACCTAATATTTGATTTTTTTTTTCTTTTTAGCTGCTTAGATGTTTACGTTGCAAATGATTTCATTAGCAACGTTTATGATTTTTGTTGATAATTCTTCCTATTCCATTTTTATGTCTAGAGAAGTTCTCTCGCCACCTGATAATCCGTATACCAAAAGTCGCTTTCATGGATAACTCGCATGCAGGAGCATTTGTTGGTGAGGTACTCCCCTGAAGAAGCATAGAACTTAAAGATTACTAGCTACAGTGACTAATACTTGAACTCTTACTTTGTTCTATCGATTGGAGATCATATTTGTTCACTATTATTGTCATCAGTTTCCTACCCCGTAAAGTCACTCATGGATTGTACCCAGTGGATATTTTAAAGATGCATCTTTTCAACTTCTGAGAATGCAAAATGCTCATATGTTCACATCACGATTTCAAATTGTTTCTTACTTCTTATGATATTAGGCTATCAGATAAGTAAATGCATCTGAGTGCATGACCAATATATTTTGGTTCCGAGTCTTTTACAGTGTGCTAATTATTGCCATTATTTAACAAAAATTTAATTGAATAGCTACAACTATCCTGTCTTTTTAGTTTTTATGCAAGACTGTGTACTGTTTTAATTGGTGACGGTGTATTATCAGATATGTTCACGGATATGTAGTGCAAAAATGGAAGGGAGATATGAAGAACTGTTTATCAAAAAAGATTCAAGCTCCACTGAATCTCCTAGCCATCTGTTTGTGGACAATGCAGTTTATTCTAGAAATCGTTGCTTTCGTTTAGCTTTGTCATCGAAGGCAGGGAAGACTGCTGTGCTTCTACCTACGGAGAGACATGCACGTGCTAAAATAGTATGGTAGTTTTTACTCGAGAATCGAATTTTAAGTCCCTCAATTTCATATTATTTTCTGGGCGATATCAAATCATAAGACGAATGCATAGCCAGTCAGCCTCAAATGTTTCTTAAAATTGGAACGATTTCGTTTTCAGATACCATCCTTTCTATTATGGAATTTTCATGATCTCCTTGTTTTCAACTTATGATTTTTGACATGGAATTCAGAAAAAGAAAGATATTGTGAAATTTTTGGTGTACCAATTCATAGTTCTGTATGAATTTTATTCAACATATATCCGCACCACGATCCCAAAATCCTGAAATTACAAAGTAAAATTTTGTTGACCTTTTTTTCAGTCAGTTTTACTTAGGTTGAAGACAATCTAAATGCACTTTTGTTGTTAGTTTGACTCGTCAAAGCAAAGGCGAACACAGTTTTCTTTTCTCTCTCTTTTTTTTTTTTTTCTAATATATATAGACACACACACACATATAACTATGTTCTTTTCAAAATTTTCATTAACCAAATAAAGAAGAATAATCATCTAACTAGAAGGTGGGAACCCCCAACCGTTTGTTGTTCAGTTAGGTAGAGTGGGAAGGGAGCCAGGGAGGCACCAAGGGATTAAAGGAGGGGTGCTAAACCAGTGAGGCAGACATTTGGTTTTCTGGTATACCTGTCTTGAGGCCTCTCGGGAAGTTTGACAGTGATCTTCCTCTCAATGAAATTGAATTAGGTTCTTTGATTCATTTCGTTGGCTCTATCAATATGATTCTCCTATTGCCTTTTTGCGGAGTGTCATGCATCAGTTGCTAGGTTATTTGACTTGTATTTGGAAATTATTTTTGCAAGACAAATTCAGATAAAAAGAAAAATAATTTTAATTTCCAATAGAAAAGAGGAAGCTCAAGGTCCTTCGTAGTCATCATTATTTATAAATTTTTGCCAAAAATTTTCCAATATTAAAGAAATTGTTTCACTTGATTTTTTAAGGAAGTAATTCTAAGAATGGTCCTATTATTTACCTTGTACATATTTAACCATAGTGTGAGGAAGACATGTTCATGGCATCCTTGATCTGCAACGTCGATGCTGAGTGTAAGAAGCTTCTGGTTTGCAAAACGGATTTAGACTGCGTAAAGACATTGCAATTTGAAATGGAGGTAAGCTCAAGCTGAGTATCAATTTAATTATGAAGCTGCTTTGAACAGTTCATGATATGTGGATTATACCTTTCACATTGAATTATCTTATAAATCCAAATGTTCTTGTACCTTTATGTTTGATTTTAGTTATTCAACATTTGTTTACCTTTGAGGTTGTCTTGCCGCAGGAGAAATGTAATTTTGGACGGCATTTCAGTTTCGCCAATGAAGTGCCATTGAGTGGTTTCGATGGTTCAGCAACTTCTTGCATGGGAAGATCACCATTCCCAGCTGTGGATAAGTTTGTTGAATCAGTTGCCTCCACTGGAAGTGTATCAGGTAATTTGCCTGTATGAAATCCCATGATATAGTCAAGTTTTGTACTTGTACTTCGTGTTTAGAAAACAAATGTATTAGAGAAATTGTAATTCTCTGTACTAGAGTTCCTCTACTTTTATTTTAAAGGGAGATGATTATTTTTTCCCCTTCTTGCATTTAGCGTATTTGCTCTTGTCAATTCTAGATTTCACGTCTGTTGATATCTATTGCTTTCTCTTCTATAGCTTACTCGCTAGTCATTAACTTAGCTGCTGCTTTTCCAGGAAAGATACGCTGCTGGTACTGGTTCTCAGAATATGGACTAATAGTCTACAGCATGTCCAGAAATAGATACTGTGAACGAATTGGTCGAGAACACAAAAGCAACCATGGTACCTTTGAATCGAGAAATGCTTTTGCTCCTAAATTTGTGTTCTTAAAAATAGACTTGTGAAGTACTCGTGTACGTTATATTTGAGCATGTGTAGCTTCCCTAGTTTTCTCAGTTACCATTTAATTCTTTAAACCTTAATGTGATCTACTTTCTCTGGTTGTTCTTTTCTTTAAATCATCTGAGAATTTTCTCATATCGATTTTCTTGCAAAGCATTGATTATCCATGTTTTCATTGGTCAGTGATGTATGTTGTCGACCTTAGGAGCGCTGCTTATTACCAAAAGTGTCACGATCCAGATTGTAGAGGTGCTCAAATAAAGCCTAATTGTCAATTTTTTTTGTTTGTAAAAATATTGATTTGCAGTCATTGTTTAATTGAACTTATCATCCTACAGGTTACCGATCTCCACTGCGTCCAATTCCAGTTGATGCCATTCCTAATCCCTGGGTTTCCACGGATTCAGAACAGATATCAAATGACATAGAGTCAACTGATGATTGCATTAACTATCAATCTCTAAGCAATGACCAAAGTTGTCTTTTGCTTTTGAGTGATAAGAACATTACGGACAGCAGTGTCAAGGATCCCTGGTGGTTTGAAGTGATGAGGGCCGCAGACGATGTTGAGAACAAACGGAACATGGTTGAGCCCCAAAGACATGATTTAATTCACATACTTGTGCATTTTGTTCAGCATTGATTCTACATAATTTATCTCGCTGCCATCATGTCAAACATTAGTTATGAGAGCTTACCATTCAAGAGACAATTTCTCTATCTTATTGCTCATCTTGATCTAAATAGAATTTTAGCTGCATTTTATGGTAGATCATAGTTAATCTTACACCGTGAATGTCCCATTTTTTCATACACAATCAGGAACCTAAATTTCTATTTGCTATTTCACTTGCTTCACAAAATCACAAATATCTGAGGTCTTTAAGGATCTAAAGGCTTATAATGTTGACTGCAAAATTAGATGTGCATCATTCATTTTATTGACTCCATGACCCTTCTTTTTTAACTAGGGCCCTGGAAAATTAGACTTCGAAGATGATGACTGGTGGATGGCTGTGGAAAACTCAATAAAAGATTTGTCTGCTTGAAAAGTCAGAACTGGATGGCAAATGCATTCTCTGGAACCAGAAGAAACTATTATACATTTGGAAGCACCAGTTTTGACCTTTCCCAGACATATGAGGTAGATCGTGCTCGACCATGAAGAAGGCGATCAATTGTTCATCCAATAACGAACCACGTTGGATATTTGGCTGCAATTTAGCCCGCTGCTTCCTTGGGATGTTGGTTCTAACTTCTTGTGCAGATTCTACTGGGAAAATTGCATTTTCTGTCAGATGAATGGCAGGCCTATACGTTACTAACTGTGGAGTTTAGGGTGTGATGTTACTTACAGTCATACATGAAACGTATGGTATGATGAGGATTAAATGTAATGTTGAAGTTTTTATGCTTATAAACCAGGATTGCAAGAGTTCTCCAGAATGTGCTTCTTCTTTCCTTTCATGTATAAAATTAACCTCTTGAGCCGTTTCTTACTTCTAAAGTAGTAAAAGATCCAAGCTTTATATAGCATTCAATAAATTATTGAACTTCATCATCATTCGTATTTTTTTGAATACATAAAAAAGCACCGAAACTAGTAAGCATTAATTGACTTCTTGAGGTGCATCTTTTCTTATCGCAGAGTCCGCCAAAGGCCAGTCTTCCAGCCAAACGGATGAGTGCCTCCATCTTCGTGCAGGCGTTTCCAACTCGTGAGCAGCAAGGCTTCGGATGCAAGGTAAACAAAAATCCCTGATTGCTTTATTATTTTCCAATCTCGTTGATATTGCCAATAGTTAGTTGAATTTAAGAGTCAAATTGTTCTGTTCCCCTCTCAAGGCTCCACACCATTAGAGAATCGGTTTTATTAACCCAAATAGGATAAATTCCCATCTCAGTCGCTATGAGCCATGGTTCGAAATATGAAATTGAATAGTTATTTATAGAAAAGCTAGACACAAATTTTGCTACTTCTTTTTTTTTTTTTCCTTCAAATTTTATTACTTTTTTTTATATACTTTTCTTAGTTATTTAAAATAATTTATGCTCGAATTAATAACTAAAATCACCTAAAATTCAAATATCAAATTGTAAAGTTCACGACACTTTAATCTTTGTTACAATTCTAGATGGAAAAACATTAAAAGTTCACAAAATAATGTAGGGTTTATTAAAAAATACATGAATTTCAAATTGAGTTGGGTCAACCCGAACCTAAAAAAGGTCAATCTAAGAGCTGATTCGAAATTTCAATTCTTCAAAATTCTAACCCAAACCAAATCGAAGAAGAAAAAAAAAAACACCTAACCTAACCCTTATGTTTTGGGTTGAGTAGTCTAGGGTGTTTGGCTGGCGGATTATTTGTACGCTCCTACTCGACTCCTACTTGAGACATTGAGCAACCAAAGTCCAGGACGGAAATTGTAATTCAACCATTCTTAAGTAAAATCAAAACAATTGAGCTCACGCAATTTCAATTTGTTTTCTGGGAAAAGAAATAGAAACGGAAGGTCTATTTCTCCACCTTCTAGTCTTGGTCTTCCTTTTATTTTCCTCCCCATTTTACATTTTTCCACAAACTACTCATCCTCGAATTCTCCAATTCACCAGAAAAAACCAGTCGAGATCTTCAATTCTATGGCTTCCACATCCAACAACCCAAAAGACAAAACGAATCTGACAAACAACATTAGAAGCAGATCTCCCATGTTTATCCCCAAAGAAGCTTTGGACTCCATTCTTTCCCACCAAAATCTAATCGCACACTTCCAATCCTCTCTCCCGATCGTCTCCCCCACAATTTCCAGCCCAATGCGTCAAAGCCACGCCGTTGAGCCCCATTCGTCTCTCCTCCTCATGCCCTCTTGGTCTTCTTCTCCATCTCTTCCCTACATAGGCGTCAAACTTGTAACCCATTTCCCCCAAAATTCCGCCATAAACTTACCTGGAATTCATGCGAGTTACTCGCTCTTTAGCTCCACCACCGGCCAAACTCTGGCCTCCATGGACGGCACTGCTTTGACTCTTTACAGAACCTCTTGTGTCTCTGGTTTAGCTGCAAAATATTTAGCCAGGCCTGATAGCAGTGTCATGGTTATGGTGGGTGCAGGTGCTTTGGGACCCCATTTGATCAAAGCTCATTTGGCAGTAAGACCCAGTGTGAAGAAAGTGTTTATTTGGAACAGAACGGAGGAAAGGGCGAAAAAACTAGCTGATGAGATGCAGAAAAATGCAGGGCTGGATGGAGTCTGCTTCCAGAGTTGTGGAAATCTGGATGATGCGATTGCGGTTGCTGATATTGTGAGCTGTGCAACGAACTCGGAGGTTCCCCTGGTGAAAGGTAATTTCTCCCATGGATTCGAATATGAGATTCACCATTAAGTTAAAAAAAATTAAAGTGATATTGCATGATTAGAATATATTTATTTTATTTAACAGGTGAGAAGTTGAAGGATGGGGCGTATTTAAATTTGGTGGGGTCGTTCAGCCGTTCGATGAGAGAGTGTGACGATTTGGCGATCAAGAGAGGGAGGGTTTATGTGGACAATGAGGAAGCTTTGGAGGAGGCAGGGGAGTTGGTGGGAGCTTTTGAAAGAGGGGTTATTCAGAAGAGGGACATTTTGGGGAATTTGGTGGAATTGATCAAAGGGGAGGTGGTCGGAAGGAGGAATGGGGATGAAATAACTGTGTTCAAATCCGTTGGGTCTGCGGCGGCGGACCTTGTTGCAGCTCAGTTCGTGTACGAGAGAAGCATCTGAGTTTGTGTTTCAAAGCTTCTTTGATAACAGGTGCTTCCTCTTTACTCCGCTTCTCTTCACTGCTATTCTGTTTAATTTGAACTGGATTGGATGATGACTAATTTACATCCAATCCTTTTAATAAAAATCATATATGTTTGTTTGAGAGAAGTTAGAGAAACAATGAGAAAGAAAGGGGAATTTTTTTAGATTAAATTATAAGTTTGTGGTTGTGTCTATTTGGCTTTTGAATTTAAAAAATGCTTAATAGGTTCTTAAATTTTTAATTTTGTATTTGAAATTCACAGATCTACTCAGCAACAAAATTAAAAGTTTAGAGTTCTATTAGATATAAATTTTAATTTTGTATCTAATAGATTTAATTTTGTAAAAATCAAAATTGAAAGTGTAGAGGCTTATTAGACACTTTTAAAGATTAGAAACCTATTAGACACAATTGAAAGTTTAAAAACTTATTAGATATTTTTTAAGTTGACTTTCTACAACTTATAATTTGATCATCTACATATTAGTGGGGGAAAAAGAGAAGTTCAAAAGCTATGCAGAGAAGTTGAAAGAGATATTTTAGAGAGAGGATGTGTTAAAGATACACGTGTTAAGAGATAAAAATGGGATTTTGAGAAATAGAATCTTTCAAAAAGGAATTTACAATGTCAAAAACATTTTATTTTGAAATTTGAAATTTGAAAATGAAATGCCATCCTAAATGGAAATGAAACAGTTATTTTTAGATGTGATATAACTCCTATTATGTGACATTTTATTTTGGCAACATAAGTGTTGGTATGTCACATTAAATAAAAAAACATGAATTTACATACAGTTTGAAGACATTATTTATGTTTGAAATGGATTATCAAGCAATCTTACTTGGTTTCTATTACTTATTTTAACGTTTAACTACAAATGACTTAGTTTCTTAACGCCTTGTAAGTTTAAATTAAATGACAAGAACCAAAATGAAAGTTTGAAAATAGAGACCAAGTAATTTAACTAGTATAAAATGTAAAATAATAAATTGAATGTTTAGACTTTGAACCTTTTTTCTATTGCATTCATGGACTTTAAAAAGTTCTAACTACATTTTTAAACTTCAAATTATATATCTATTTAATTTGTGTTTTTGACATTTAACAAAATGTTGATATAATAGATTGTCTATTAGTCTGTTCGATTATCTATCAAATCATATTAACTCAATCAAAATTAGTTTAACAAATGTAATAATATCAACAAGACCTAAATAAAGTTTAGAAATGTAGACGTATTCAAAGTTTTTTTTTTTTAAAAAAAACTACAGATAAAATTTTACCAAAGCAAAATGACCTAAGCGAGTGGGAGGGAAGCGAGGCTAATTATGGTGAAAGATATGGGCTTAATATAAAACAAAAGAGTGGTTTATAACATAAATTAGTTCCAATGGATGGAAGATTAATTAACATTTCTAATCTAAGAAAAACTCTCTATTTCAAAATGGTTAGTTAATTCACTAAAAGAAAATGTCCCTTATGCTTTATCACTTAAACAAGCAAGCGCTTGAAATCAGATTATTAAATGGCAACGTAAAACACCAGCAAGAGAGAGAACTTTCGGAAGAGACCAATTGATAATAATTGAAGAATGATTGCTCATTTCATTTGCAATCACCGGATCCATAATCTAATGAATTAACAATTTAAAATAAATTTACCTATTTCCACTCTGCTCTGAAAAATTACATTAAAGATTGGAACCTGAGAAAGCCAAACACACCCATAATTAGAGATTGTAATGTGGGGAGAAGGCTTACAATGTTTTTTAACATTCATTTTGATGCGTTTGTTTCATTTTTTGAGGTTTCGAATGAATTCTCGGGAAAAGCAAGTCGTTCAGCTGTTTTTCTGCGCTGAACTCTGAGGTTGCCTGCACAGACAAACTAACTGGTTAAGAGAAGGCATGTTTTTCTAAGATTAAATAACATATATTTCAAAACTTGTGATTCTAAAGTTTTCTGTGTAATTTGTTTCCTTAATTTGAAAGATTATATATATATAATATAAGAAGTTGAAATGCAAAATTTTTCCCTTCAAGCAAATTTATGGCTCTACTCCTGTATGGCTGTACCTATTGAGGTTGTTTGGAGCACTAAATGTGTTATAATAACATGGATTAAACAGAAATATGCAAGAGTTTATTATTTTTTATTTTTTTAAAAAAATACATGGGCTGTGTGCCGAAAAGCAATTTCGTTTTAATCAGGCTCACTAAATTGTATTGGCAAACCATTAAATGCACTGTTGAAGATTCTACCAGAAACGGGGGGGCGACATGAAAGTTCATCAAACCACATCATATTTGCATATGTTAAAAATATTGAATCTACTTATTATGTCACCAATAATTTAAGAGAAAAATATATGTTAAAAATACCGTAATTGCATAGGCATGGCTCAAAAGACTATGAATCTTCCATTGCTTCTTTAGTAATCATATCTACTAGTTATCAATCAAGAGGAAACAGGAGAAGAACAAGGAGAGAAAAAACCAGTAGCTTGAGAGACTAACTTGATAATTGACTTACTCGTGTATCAAATGCAAACCGCAATGTTTGGACCTGAGTTCCGGAGCAAACCCTCACGTCAAATCCAAGTGAATCTATACCATTGATTACTGCCTCCTGCAAGAATTCAATGAAAACCAATGACCTAAATCATCATGAGCATGATTATAATCTGCGTACGTACCTATTATAGAACTAGAATGAAAAATGAAGAAACTATAAGTCTATAAGAACTAGGGAAGGGTAGGTCTTTGGGGAAACTTTATAGTAAGGAATTTTGAAGTCAAAGATTCCTCCGAAAACAACTCGATATCGAGCACTCTGCGAATTCTACTATAGACAATGTTCAAATCCATGTTGAGCTATCCAAATGTGTATACTAAACTTTAGGAACCATCCTCTTGCAACATCGCAGGCTACTTGCCTTTATATGGTAACTTTTTAGATGACCACAGTTTTGAAAAACAACCATAGAATTAAGAAGTGTATGAAACAAATGAAGTACGCAATGACTAATTAAAACGCAAACGATAGAATAAAATACATAATAAGATTTAAATAAAAACAATAAACTGAACAGCCTTTTGGAGACGTATTATCTGGGAAAATGCAAAGTAATAATTCAGAGATTAAAACAAATATTTTAATGCAAATTTGAATAATCTCTGATTTTACGTAAGTTTATACATTACCTCAACCTGAATGCCCTTGCATCTCCAACAGAGAGACTTGAGCGCTTGTGTGGTCTTTTCTCCGCCTGCTCTTAAACGAGAAATAATTTTCTCTGCTGAGTGAGCAATTGCATCAGGTTGAGCCTTCATGAGGTCTTCTATTTCAACGTAGCTCTGGGAAGGTAAAGGAATGAATATTTGTCAGTAGCAACCAGAAGCAGGTCCAAGTAGACATCTTTTAGAAATCATGAAGACATTTTTAGGCTCAAACAGCATCGGATTAAACATTCATTATGCTCCATAAACTATCTACATAATCCGTAAAGCTACTGACGGTTCCAGGAAATGCTGATTTTCTTTGATAGATAACCTTAATATTGCAATATCATGCTCAAATAAAAATTAATAAAAAAAATGATATGAAGATGAAGAGGCTTGTATCAATTAAATTTGATTGTATGTTTATATTTCCATTGGCTAAAGCTGAAAAGGGAGCAGTCACGAGCAATGTATCATATTTTAATTCTAATGCTGCAAGTAATTCCACCAGAGAAAGAATAGATATATAGTTATTGTTATAATCAGAAATTAATACCATTGATTTTTTAAAAAGAAAATCTACATGGCTGTAAATAGAAAGCATAGGCACGTATAATAGAAGGAAAAGCAAACGCCACTAGGTTTCCAACACAAGAAAGATAGAAGATCATAGGCACGTATAACATACTATAAATACTCAGATTAGGCCACTGCAATTGTAGAGTGAGAAAAGAACTCAATCTCACAACAAGTGAATAAGGTATGGCGTGTAATGCTGTTTCGAAAACATGCTTCAATGAGAAAAAGAAACCGATGACCAACTGCAAAATGAAAACAGAGATCAAACATACTGGATGCGAATGTCCTGTAAATAGCTGAACTTTTATCATCTCCAGCCGGTAAAACGAAGCCTCGTTCATTGGAATATTTTCATCCAATCCATCCGCCAGGTTTACACCATCCTTTGATGAGCTAGATAAAGATTCATGACCATGATGATTAATCCTACCATGATTCTCGAGGTTATCTTCAAGTTTCTGAGCCTCGTTTATGTCACCATTACTAGAGTGACGGCTGGATAGATGTCTCTGGATAACAGTATGCTCTTCACTGAATGCAGGTCTTAAGACACCTTGAATCACTAAAGTTGCTGGGGGCTGCTCCATCCAATCGATAGGATCATCTGATGCAGCCTAAAAAGCATAACAAGCACTAAAAAGTTGATAATACGTAATTAAGTCTATGGATATCAGTATAGACATAGTTTTGGACCAAAACTCGTTAGTTATTGTCTCAGCAAAGAAAAGGTCAATTAATCCATCATAAATCATTACCTCTGAAAGCTTGTTGGCAAAATGCATTGGATGTGAAGAACGCATTGTCTCCAGTTTTGCCCAATCTCCTATTGTCTCGTCAGAGTGATTTGGATCATCTTCATCCTCTATGACAGAAACCCAGTCCTGCAGAATGGAGAAACCTTCAAGTCCAAACTAAAGGAGCAGAATTCAACAGCAATACTTTTTCTTTAAATTAGAGAGACCGTATCGTATTCATCATCTGCATCATCCTCCTCGTCATCGTCATCGTCATCTTCATCTTCATCATCACCATCACCATCATCTCCTTCATCATTAGTAGCCTCATCATCAAGCTCTTCAAATCCGAAATCAACTTCTGATGGACCAAACAATTCGATCTCATTGATCATTTCCATGGTATCGAGGCCAATAAGAACTTGCTGCATCATTAACACCATCAATGCAAATCGTATTAAGGAAAGAGGAGGGCGGAACTAGGCTCTCAGATGCATCGCAAACAACTTTTTGTTTGTGGAAGTCTTCCAAAAATAAATTTATTCAACTGATATTATCCTTCCAGAGTTCTTTACTGAACGCAAGTATGTCTGCCTATAAAGAATCTCATTAGACGCTAGATATGAAGGACATAATGAAAACGCATGATGTAGAAAAAGATTTATATAAATTCACCGGTGATGCTATCATAATGAACGTTTTTAACCTAAGTATTACACTGAATATCAATGGGTACTACGGCATCGGCAAAGCTAATGTCGTGAAAGCAATGACAAGTTCATAGTAGTCTATGAAATCAATAATGAACGTCAAATTATCTTCCCTCGAACCCTTCCAAAGTTTTAATCAAATTTTGATGTTGAATACATATATATATGGACACGCACAATAAAAATACTGAACATATGTAGATTGAATCTTCAACCATACCAATAAAAAAACAATTATGTGACTCCCTCGTTTGACTTAACAAACTGTATCTCAAGAACAATATAAGTTGAGGTATCTCATAAATGAATCCAAATACAAGACTACAGACTCCAAAATAAATTTGAAAAATCATTAGATCAC
Source organism: Trichosanthes truncata (assembly GCA_033996785.1). NCBI lineage: Eukaryota > Viridiplantae > Streptophyta > Magnoliopsida > Cucurbitales > Cucurbitaceae > Trichosanthes > Trichosanthes truncata. The sequence continues at coordinate 90,752,387 of JAWPNB010000003.1, forward strand.
TCCTGCAAGGAAAAAAATAAACCTCTAATAATTCAATGGTACGGGAAATTAAAAAATGATATAATATTGATATTATTTAAAGACTGGAACTTGAAATATGAGTTTTTGGATTGATTTTTTTTATAGAGAAGGTAATAGTGTGAGTGGATAAAATATTTTCTGGAAAAAGAAAAAAAAAATACATAGTCAATCTACTGAAATTGCAACAATTTTGGATGAAAGTTCGTGAAATTTATATAAATGCTCGGTAATGCGAACCAAGACAAAAACATGATTGTTTCATTTGTTTAGTTATTTGCAGTATCTATGAGGGCAAGAATTAAAAAAACCAAGATCATAGAATTCAAGTTGGTCCTTTCAATAGATGTTGCTACATTTATATGTCCAGATGCGTTTGAAAGAAATGCATCAAAGAAAAAGATGACTGGAATTATATCATTTCTACTATTCTTTTTTACTTTCCGGTAGGAATGAAATCAAAAGGTCCCTGAGTACAAAACTTAAGGTTTTGACACCTTTCGAAAAACAATTACAATTTTAGCTTGTTATGAATTACAAATGTACGACAGAACCATCTCTTTCTTCAAAAGCATGCAAGTCTCTAAATATAATCTTTATTTCCAAAATTATAGTGAAAAGAAATCCATTAAATATCCTAAATATATCTAGACTTTACTTTTTAACTTACATTGAAATGTTGGCACACTCATTCAAATTTGGTTAATTTCAACAGTTGAAACCTCCACCAGCTGAACAAGCATTACGAACAAAAAAAATATTAAATGTCGGAGAAATTAATTACATCTATACTATGTATATCCTTTGAATCAGCAAAATTGGCAACATTACCATCACGAGTGAACCTTCACATGCCATGTAAAAGTTCGGAATAATTAAAAACAAACAAATAAACACATATTTTGGTTTGAGATGAGATGTGAAAGGGGTGATGAAATAATATTTAATATGTAAGCTAAAATCCTTACTACAAAGTTATTTTCTGAAGTTAGGTTTTGCATGGTCTCTTCAGTATTCTTCACTTGAAAATAAATATCTGCAATAGAGTAAAATAATATAATCAATAAAATAACAGGGAAAGCAGTCAAGCCCTATTGTGAGTATAACTGAGGATGATGTACTCTAATACTGGACATACTTCCATGTTCGTCAGTTACATAAGGTAGTTCTGGCCAGATAATGTTTTCCTGAACTTCATCGTTAATCAAACCCGCAAACATTAATGTTGCTTTGCTATTTACCTGAACATGGCATGCTATTAAAAATATTAATTATCAAAAATTGTAAGAAATATGAAGCTATATAACACACAGAATTACAAAAACAGCTTTGTATTTCAAGTTTTAATATATATACAATTTTATTTTTCAATGTTATTTTGAAAACAAATTAATTTTAGGATAATTTTCATGTTTTTCTGGAATTAGAAAATCCCAAAAAAAGAATAGTACTTCTTCTCCAAATTTTTAGAAATTCAATTTTTTAACAAACTTTTTATGTGAGAAATTTTAAAGAAAGCAAATTATTTCAAAATTGCTATCAAAATCAAATTTTAAAAAGGGAACAGTAGTTTTTTTTTATTTCAAAACTTTGTTGTTAAAAATAAGATTTAAAAAAGAGAAACATGTAGAGGCAAGGAGATAAGGCATCTTCTTCCTATTCATCAAACGTAGTCAATAACAAAAAAGGAGAAACTATCCCAACATTTGTAAGACTTTTAACCAAAGGGAGGCAATATGCTGTAGTAGCTGTACATTCTCCCACATTTCACAACCATGTCCAATATAATAACTACATACGGGAAAGAACATGTTCATAGAAACTTCAAATCTATAGAAACTATGCACTAGCATGTTTGTGGTTGAGAGGGAGGGAGAGAGGTGGGGGAGAAGGATCGAAACGCGTAGCATAAGTTCTCTCTTGACACCCTGAGGAGCAGGCGTTACTTGCAATTGAATTTAGTATAAATATAGCTCGTAAGACCTTTGGTTTTCATATCTTTCACATACTTATTGGTCAGTCATGAAATTCAAGTGATAATTGTTTAAAAAAGTCACTAAAATTATCATTTTATCCAAGTCCATATATTCTATCTTCATATCCGAGAGTAAGGAATTTATCTATGATATTATTTTTTATTTTTTAATAACCAGGAGTTGGAGCATTGCTCCCCTATACCCGGGGACATCCGCACCCGCTTCAAGGCCCGGACTCAGGAGACATCGAGAGTTTTTATTTATTATGCTCACCCGAGGGCTCGAAACTAAGACCTAGTAAAATTACCTAGTGCAGCAAAGAGGAGTATATTTTTAAAACTTCCAAGTATGAGCAGTAATTCAACATTTTCCAAGTCATTAGGCCAGCTTGCAGCAAGATAGAACACGTTCCAAGAACTTGAAGACATGACATCCATGGTACTTTCGTGAATGAATTCCATTGTTTGTACTAAAGAAAAAAACTGTGTTTATCATTCCTACTTTAAGAAAAAAAAATCGACCATTGTTTCTGTTTCTAAGATAATTTTCCAATACGGAAATTTCAAGAATAGCCATGCTAGTTCATAAAATCTTTATATATATATATATATATATCTCACTTCATGCACAATGTGGATTAGTGTTGATGAGTCGACTTTATTCTTTGACCTCCATTTTGGTCCTCGCAAACATGATGGAAAAAGAATATATAATTCAAACTACTGCCCTTCCACCGATAACATTTGGTACATAAAGCAGTAATGCAAACAACTTGCCTGCTAGTGATGCATGATACATGTAAAACATCACAAATAAGTATGAAGATTGAGAAGAGCATTAGTGTAAACTGATACCTCAATGATTGTTCTTGTAGTTTCTGCGGCACTAGGTCTAACATCCTCAGCACGCTCTGTTATTGATTTCACGAGCTCCTCGGATGGATGATACTGCAGTCTCCTATTTTGTTTAATTGGGTCTGATGCAGAGCCCAAATGTTCTGCTGATGCATGAATTCCATTCTTTCTGAGATTGTTCCTTCCCAAGAGGGACTTACTATTAAGTCTTTGGCATCTTTTCCTGCAATTTAGTTATCAGGATTTAGAATTCTAATCATTCTTTCCTAGTGTCTGAAATTGTGGTGCACATCCAGTCGTTTCCATTGCATTGTACATAGATAATATCAAATTTGATGTTCATAAACAGAAAAGGAACCATTTGGTTAAGGTTCTCCTTACAGAATAATTATAATATATATACATACATAACATGCAAAGAGCACCACTGTGATCGAGTATCACCATCAGATACACTATCTTTTCAGAAGGATCTCAAACAACGCAGTTGCCTATAATACTAATCCTTCTGATGCTTGCCAATTGCGATTCCATAATGAGAAGACCACGTCTTATAATGGCTTCTTAAGAATAAAAACGCGTTATCTGAATCATGAGTTCTTTCTCGTTGTATTAGGCATGGATCGTATATTGTATACTTAAAGTATTTGCCAATCATAAATTTGCGCTCAATTCAGACTTCTACGATATTCAATTTATTACAATTTCCGGTCAGCTGAAATAACTTCAACGGCTGCAGGATTAGGAGTCAAAAATCCGCACGCGCATTTCACCAAGAAACTCATCGAGCAAATTAAAAAATGAAGGAAAAGAAAGGGGCAAGCTCAAGTACCAATGCACGTTGGAAGCGCAAGAATGCAAAAGCCGGCAAAAGCTGCTAGCATGGCCTATACTAGTTACATCCTCCGAAGTCCAAGCTGAACGGTGATCTGTATATGCAAACAACCAAAAACAAAGAAGAAAATTAGTCTCAGCTAGGCAGGCAAGAAAATGCCGGAAAAACTTCGAAAAGAAAGGCTGTGGAATCTTAAGCTTAATTGCTTAAAATAGAAATCAAGTAAGAAACCAAAACAATTGTTTCCTCTTCCTTTTTCACTTGATAGGAAAAATAATAAAGAAAACTAATCTCAGGCTCTGATTTGGCATCCGAGAAAATGAGAGAAAAAACACCAAAAAGAAAGGCAGCGGAATTTGAGTTCCATTGTTTTCAATAGTTAAGCAATAAGAACAATTGTTTCCTCTTCCTCTTTCGTTTAATTCGAAAAAACGGAGAAGAAAAATAGTCTCAGCTTGGCAGCCAAGAAAAATGCGGGAAAAAACGCCAAAAATAAAAGCTGTGGAGTCTTAAGCTCCATTGCTTCCAACAGAAAGCAAGTTAAGCAATCAAAACAATCATTTCCTCTTTCTCTTTCGTACAATTTGAGCAAAAGCATGCAGCACAGAGAGTTTAGTTCATCTTCTGAAGTAAGTAATGGCGGAGGAGAAAGAGAGAGAGAGAATTACGGGACAAAGCGGAGGAGTAGCAGAAGTTTGCGCCGGCGGGAAATCGAACGGCCAGAGCAGTTTCGATCATTCTCTCACTTTTTTTCTTGGTATTGTGTTATTGAGGTAGGAGATCCACAGGCATTTTCGCAAAGAAATTGTGCGTTAGGATGAGGTACCTGCTCTTCTTCTTGGCTTCACATGGAAAATATCCTATGCGCCAATGAATATGCCATTACCGTACGAGCGGACCAATCGTCTTCGGCATTCAGGGCAAGCCCAGCAATCTATTGGGCTCTGATAATATGCAGCCCATTGGCTCTCTCTTTTTTGGTTTTTTAGTTAATCATGGTAGAGTGAAGATCGAACCATGAATTATGTTTGAATTGGCTAATTTTCTTTCCTTTTACCCTCTAGATTTTGAGTAAAAAAGGGACATGTCGCCAACCTAATATAGTTTAATGGATAAAAACATTATTCAAGCATAGCCTAGTAGAAAACATCAATTATATATTTTTTTAAATTAAATATTTAATCTCTTGCATCTCAAATTTTCTCTCTATAATCTTTCTCCTTTTGTGGCGTGCAAAAGCTTTAGTTTTACAAGAATCATTACAGCAATGTTGTATCCTAAGTAGTGCCTTTTTTCCAACCATAGTGTTGAAATATTGAAGACAAATTACATGGTGAACGCCCCTTGTCGTGGCATTAAAACGTTATAAGGCAACGTTTTAACACTGCCTCCATGGATCTTTTGGCTTTGTTCTTGATGGTGTCTTAATGTTGTGGACAACGTCTTGATCATTTTGACTTTTCTTCTGTTAGTGTTGAGACGCTATAAATGGCATCTCAAAGTTATCTCTTCGGGTCTTGATCCTTAACTTTTTGATAAATTTCTTAAAATCGTTTCTTTTATTTAAATTGCGTGATTCCTTAAAAAAATCACATATATGTACGTAAAAATAGTTTGAAAATCTCGTAGACTGACAATAATCAAGTTGTAAAAAGACTACACAAAGTGTGCTATTAATTATAAGTTTAGTCATTGAACTTTCAATTTTATAGCTAATAAAAAATTTAATTTTATGTCTAATAAATTTATTGATTAAAAAAATATTGAATATGTGAAAATTTTATTACACTACATACAAATTTGAAAATTCATATATCTATTTGATAAGAAGTTTTGGGTTCAACTTGTAGTTTAACTTTATTTTTTTCTTTTTTTTACTTATTTCTTCAATGACGCACTCTCTAGTTCCGGCATCTCTCTCGTCCTCCTCGGCTTCCAACCGGTAAAACTCTGCCTTTCTCGTTTTATCTCTGTCTCAGTGTATGTGTTTGGCTACTGAGAAAATTATAGAAAGAAAAAGAGAAAATTGTTGTGCTTTGCGTAAGACGATGAAATTAAAAGTCCGATTGCATAAAAACGAAGTTCTTTTTCTTCCCTCGAATATCGATATGAGCTTCTGCTTGGTTCTTCTTCCCAAGCTTTTAGAATAGGAGATTTGGATTTAAATTTATCGAAAGCTATTGATATTTGTTTTCCTTTGCTGCCTCAGGATGCTTACATTGATTTACTCTTTTCCAGTCACATCCAAAAGGATAGAATCTGTTAAATTTTCATGGAGTGCGAGCAGTTCAGTGGTAAGCATTCTCGTCAATTGCTTTGCTGCTAGTGGGAATGAAACTTATTTAGAGTCATAGTTTCAACGTCGTTTATTTTACAGTCGCCCGTTCCTTTCGATTGTGAAGAAACAATTTCTGATAAATGGAAATTGGATATCTGTATTATGAGTTGAGGCAAATTCTGACCTTGTCTTTCCCTTCTTAACAAGGCTTTCGATTTATTTGCAGGTATGCGCTGCAAAAGGTCCACGGCCGAGATATCCTCGGGTCTGGAAAACCAGAAAGAGAATTGGGACCATATCCAAGGCAGCAAAGCTTGTTGATTGTGTAAGCTCTCTTGCTTTTGTCTCACAATTTCCATACCCTCCTCCATCCACGAAAAGAAGGTGCCAGAAGATATTTTATTTCAGCTTGATTCAGGGTGAATTTGGGATGCATTTTGGGACTTTTGGAAGAAGTATTTTAAGTTCTTTTAGGATTTAGGATTTTAATTACTTTTGACAGCATAACCAGACTTCATGAAAATTTTGAATAGTGCTTTTAATTGAGCAAAAGCATTTTTCACCATTTCAAAAGTCAATATCAAACTCACCCTCAGTGTAATGCAATCTCTTTTTGTTTCTTGGGATCATTAGGTATGGTGCTACTTTTGAACTCAAAGTCGTTTGCAGGATTTGGCAGTTAATTCGTTACCCTTTTATAAGTATTTACTTTTCATTTTAGGTCAAGGGACTGTCTAATGTCAAAGAGGAAGTCTACGGGGCTCTTGACTCCTTCATTGCCTGGGAACTAGAGTTTCCTCTAATTACTGTAAAGAAGGCCCTGAAAACCTTAGAGATCCAAAGAGAATGGAAGAGGATAATTCAGGTACTTTTCCTATATAGGACTTACATGCTTCTTTCATGTCCTTTCTTGCTCTGCCCTTTTGTCCTGAGGATGTCTCTGATCAAATGAGTTTATCAAATTCGGTGTACTATTGCAGTTGACGAAATGGATGTTAAGTAAAGGCCAAGGAAGAACAATGGGAAGCTATTTCACACTACTAAATGCCTTAGCTGAAGATGGAAGACTTGATGAAGCTGAAGAGCTTTGGAACAAGTTGTTTTCTCAGCATCTGGAGAGCATGCCTCGCATATTCTTTCATAAAATGATATCCCTCTACTATGGCCGGGGTATGCACGACAAGTTATTTGAGGTATTCAGTTTGCTCATGTATTGCTTATTGCTACAGAAGCAGTTTCAACTGCTGCATTAGTCACAACGCTCTAAGCATTCCTTCTCACTCCCAATTGAAAAGAAAAAAGGTTAAAAGTTATGAAGGTTATGATATAAGGTGCATACTGCATAGTATATTTTTAGCAACAAATCTCTAAGCATTGCTTCCTACTCCCAATAGAAAAAGGGTTTAAAGTTATGAAGGTTTATGACACATGGTGCATAGTATATTTTTAGCCACAAAGCTCCAAGCAATTCTTCCCTCTTCCATTGAAAAGAAAAAGGTTAAAAGGATATGACACATGTTGCACAGCATATTTTGAGAGCTTACAACTTACATGTTACGATGAGCTATTTCATATGATTTTTAGTTGAATCATGTTGAATTCCATAGATACTGAAATACTGAAATTTAACTATGATTTTCCATAGGTATTTGCTGATATGGAGGAACTTGGAGTTCAACCAAATATGCCAATTGTCACTATGGTTGGAAATGTCTTCCAAGAGTTGGGTATGTTAGATAAATATGAAAAACTGAAGAAAAAATATCCCCCACCAAAATGGGAATATCGTTACATCAAAGGAAAGCGCGTAAGAATACAAGCAAAGTATCTGCACGAAAACAGTAGTTCCACCAATGGTTCAAGTGAGCTTGACAAAAATGAGCATAGTTCAACAAAACTGCTGGAGGAAGCTGAAATAGCTTCCGAAGATTCCAGTCTTGAAGATGAGGAAATGAGTGAAGACCTAGATGAAGTTTTGGAAGATGAAAGTATGTGGAAGGAATCCAATTTTGAGAACGATTTCATGGGGTTTGGGCAATTGTAAATATGCATAATGTATTTCCCATTTGCAGTTCATCAAAATTCTCTCCCTCAATTTATAGTGTAGACTTCAGTTTTTTTTTTCTTTTTGTAATTTGAACAGACGGGATCACCAGTAGCATTGTGATCATAGAGCCATTTCCCTTTATCTCAGCCCTCAATATTATAATGCCCGACCTGACATATGGCCTAGGCTTGTGATAAACAGGATGAATGCTGGAGAGCGAGCAATTTTTAGTTTAAATTTTCATCAACACGATAAGAAGATTCATCCAATGGAAATGTGCGGCAACTTTGTCCCAGTTTACTCTCCTAAGATACAAAAATTTGTTAGTGACTGATTTTCATGACAAACTACAAGACTAAAAACGAACCACAATTTGTCACATGTCAATCTAAGAATAGCTTAATTGGTTAAGGCATATATTTTCAATTATGTTATCAATTTGTCACATATAAGGAATCACAAAGTACCCTACTTTGTTTGAAAAATAGGTTCTTAACAAGTCGTAAAAGCTGTTTAATAAATCGTAAAGTTAGACGAACTAGTCATCTACCGAGAGTGAGATTGCTGAATGTCATGAACTAATTGCTTTAAGAAAGGGTAATAAATATGGTCTGCACTGTTTTAAAGTCAATCTCATTGCCGTAAAACTTCTAAATTGGTATATAGAGACAAAAAAAGGTAAAAAAAAAAAGTTCTAATGCACTATCACTGTGGTAGGGGTCATTCACCCAAAGGGGAGGGGGAGGGGGAGGGGGTTTGGGTTGTTGTCTCACTAAAAAACAGAATGGGTTTTCATTCATCATCAGAGCCAGAGCCTTCTGAACTTGAACTCTGCTGCTTATGCGCTTTTCCATTGGCAACAAGGCCCTTCTTTTTCACATCTTGTTCATCAGCTTCATCTTCACTGTACTCACTCTCGTAATCATCATATTCTTCTTCATCATTTTCCTCTTCCTCTTCAATTCCATCCTCCATACTTGGTCCTTCTTCTGCCATAAAGCCACCACGGGTACCCGCACGGGTTCGTTTCAAGACTTTCAATTTCAGGTTTGTCTTGTTATCGCAGCCGATCCAAGAATCACACAGGCAGTAACAAGTCAAATTGTAGTTCCCCTCAGCTGGGGCGTGGAACTTGCCTAGAACCAGTCTAGAACCCGCTTTTACCTTCTCTACCGCTTCCCTAACTGCAGCACTAGTTTCCTTCACACTTGCTCCAGATCCCTCCATTTGTTCCTCGATCGCCTTGGAAGCTGCAGTTATGGCCGTAGCCTCATCCATGAAACTAACCTTCTGGTAAAACCAAACATTGTTTGAATTTGGGTCTGCAAGCAGGAACCAGAAGTTTTCTTCTTTGTGAAATGGGTAGCAGGGGGCATGTGGGAGAGCACCCACCAGCCCGTTACGGCGTTCGAGTGTCACCCAAGCCTGAATGGTGACAGTATCACCCTCTTGGATACCCTCTTCGCCTTCTGTTTCACATGAGATAGTAACTGTAACGGAAGGCATCATTTCCAGCACCGTTTCAACATCTTGTACTTCAGCAGGTGAGAAACCACCCACCTGAGCCAGCAGCTCAGCACGCTCTTCTTGAGCCAGTTTCTGAAGATCCTCAAATGCTCTCACTTTCTGTATTAAAGTGTTAAAAAAAACACGCATGAGAATAGCAGGAAACTATGGAAGGAAGGAAAATTGAACAAAATGCAATTTAGAATAGTCAATAGTTCACATTAACCTCCTCGATATAAAAAACTATGAGTTGTGTACTACAAAATTACATTGCGTCGACCTACCTTGCGGGCTATCTTCTTGACAACAGCCTCGCTAAAATGCGGCAACTGTAGAAACGGTGCGATACCTTCAGAGGATCCTCCAGTGGCCTTTCTTGTACTAAGAGGAACAGCCTGTATTTAACATATGATATGGATCAAGATAAATTAATGGTGACAAAAGCTTGTGTGACATATTTGACAGACAAAATGAGAGGGTGCTGCACCACTACTGCAGTACTATTTAAATATATATGTATAAGTATCTAGAAATGCTTTGAAAAGATAATAACCAAGTGACTTCCAATGCATTTTTGAGAAATTTAAAATGATAATACCATTCAAATTAAATTACCTGAATGATACATTGTGAGAGTTCAATGACCCCAGTTGCAGGACGTAGCCATCCTTGTCCTTGGACATTCCGTGGGATCAGTGCCATCTACACACAAGAAAATATCAAGCATATTAGACTATAGCGCACAACCTTTTTTCAAAATAAGAAACTAGAAAACTAAGAGCTATAAATCTATCTAAGAAGAAAAATGGCATATGATTACATGACAGCTTCGTTGAACCAACAAAACCATGTCAGAGAAGAGAACATACAGCAAAAACGAGTATAAGTTTGATACACGGAGAAGATGAGAACCATCAAAGTAAAAGGAGCCACACATTTAATCTTCCACAATCGTTTCCAAACAGTCAATTGAGCAAACATATGATCACTAGTTTTTATTTTAGAGGGAGGGGGAGAAGGGGAAAAAAACTCAATTCACAACCGTCTCATTTTTTTTTCTTATGCCGAGAAATTCCCAAATTTGCTTTGATCGCTGGTTTGAAACAAAGAACTATCATCTAAATCAGACATTTGCTAGTCAAAAGCTACTGAAATAATTTATATCTAAGGCACATTGTAAGCTCTAGGTTGTCAACGGTCTTTTAACAATATTTTTAAATCATTACGATTGAGACTGAGCACATTCTTCCTGGAAAGAATCATTCCCTCATCAATTACAAAATTGCCTTTCACAATTTTCCATCAAACGCCTAAGAGTACTGTTGAATGGCAACATACATGATATCATGATATAACACAAGACTCAACACTAAATGCAGCTGGCAAAAATTCAAAAGATATTAAGATACAGTTAACTTTGGACAAGAAATCTTCATCTCACCTTCATTAATTCTTCAAGAAGGCGAGGAGCAAGTTCCAGCACATGTTTAAAGTCACCGTGCAATGGTGGAGGCAAGTTGGCAAATTCACGAGTTAATTGAGCTTGGATCAACAATTGTGTCTGAATGTAAAATGGAAAAGATGTAAATCGTAAGTGTATGCATATATTCAAAATGTCAGAAGGGAAGAACAATTTTAAGTCACTGAACAAAGTTGATGTGAGTAGAAATTACTTTAACAAGGGCTGGATGTTGCTTCCAAAACTTTGCCTGCTCTTGTTTAATGTTCTTAAGGTCAAGATTCAACTCACTCCTAACTAGTCCAAATATCTTTTGAAGAGGATCATTGTCAGTCCTACGAACTGGCATTTCCACATACTCAGCTGCTTTTATGAAGACATCCATAACTTTGCTGCGTATAGCCAAATTAATTAATAATGTTAAGAAAAAAAAAAGAATAGAATTTACTTCATGAATGAGTGCGTCGATGACTTTTCTTTTCTTTTTTAATATGGTTATACACAAAGATGTCTTATTTTATTCTAAAATGACAAATGTGTAACCAAAAAAACTTGAGAGCAAATAAGAAGAATGCTCATAGGTATCCGTATCCTTTACCTGGATATTAGGCAATCTCAAAAATTGATTTAAATTGAATTAGTTATTGTTTTCCTAAAAACTGAAGATGGCCAATACTTTTTGGCTAAAGATACCTTGGTGCCAAAGAAGGCTTCATGAAGTAATAATATGTGGAAAGTGTCTGACGCATGACATAGTTTCCAGTGTATTTCGACGACCTTGAAAGATATATAACGGCTATTACCAAGGGCAAGATAATACAAACTCCAACAATCCACAGTAAAAGTATCCCACCAGATGCCCCATCGATATGTAATAAGAATTGAGGGAGTGCAATTCCCATTTGAAACCCCTGCATCAACATATTAGCAAGTTTAAATTCTAAGAGGCATTTATCAAAATCTGAAAACCATAAAAGATAGTTTTCTCGTTTCCTGGGTAAGAAAAAGTTAATTAACCTGCTTGCCATCTGGATGGCCATATTTTTCATAATTCTCACGGGATATTGGATCTGTCAAAGCTTGATAAGCCTTAGATATGAACTCCACGAAATATTTATGGGCCTCTGAGTAAAAGACACGAAGGAAAACATTAGCTGAGGTTTGCAAAGGTTAGAAAATAGATGGGGCACTAAACTATTGAAAAACCCAACCTGGATCTGGATTTTTATCTGGATGGTATAGGATAGAAAGTCTCCTGTATGCCTTCTTTATATCCACCTCCGAAGCCCCAGTTTCTAATCCCAGAATACTAAACGGCTCAAAGACTTGAATCTGCGCGATTATCACAAAATTATCTTTCACTCCAACATTAGGTATAATGTATTTTTAGGTATAAAGTATTTTTAAGCATACAGAAAAATAATCAGTTTCAAAAGTATCAATAGGCAACACCAAAATGAAAGAACATTCAGGAGGAACATAATGTTTTTCCTCACTAAAGCTTGAACATAATTTACCTCCCGGCTCATATTTTTAATGTAATAGACCAACACGAACATGAAGATCCAAAGAAGTACTAGTGTCAAGTTGCTGTATGTTGAGAAATTTGCTATCTGCAAAATGTAATGAAACAAACATTTTGAAAAAAAATTTGACACTTATCATTTGATCAGATTGTAGATTCGGTGTCATCGATAAAACTTACCCGCTTAAATATTGATTTGCGGTACTTCCCTGAACGGGAGCATTCAGAACACTGGCAATGTATAATCTTTGCCTTCTTTGAAGCAGCGCGACAAAGCTTAAGAATTGTGTAAGGCACTAAAGGCAGCGCCATTATTGTCAAAATAAAAATTGGGAACAATGCACTATTCTCTTCCGAAGTTGCCATGGAAACCTTTTTTCAGCAGTGCCTTCCGTCAACTTTGAACTGTCTGCAGAAATTACTCTGTTATAGCAACGAGATAATGCAGAAAATATAGTACATCATAAAGGAGTTTTTACATTCACTTTGAAACCTAAATGAATTTCAGAAACAGAGAAAAGAAGGAATCTTTAAGTAACAAAGAGTAACTTGGTTGACCACATCATGAATTATTTGCTGATTCCATGCAACTTTAGGAAACTACAGCGTTGAATGATAAACATAGATCAAAAATATCTTCACAATTGTAGGAAAAGTTGAAAGCAGAACTCCGAAGGTCAAACAGCTAGCCATAAACAAGCTAATAACAACTACCCAAACTGTTCAATATCACCTTCAAACCCAGCATCCTAACCACAAAATACTGAAGGGGCAATTAACCGCCATTAATTGATAGAGAGCGAAAGATAGGGCACGAAATCCATTGAAATTGAAGTCTAAACGATTTGAGCTACACCAATCGATACACTCAAATACAAACATGATTTCGATCCATATGAATCGGCATCAATCTCATAAAAATCAGTACAGAAATAGCGGCGTCAAAACGAATAACTAATCAAATTAATTCAATCACAAGCATGAAACTATAAGAAAAGGTGGGAAGGGGGAAATTTTCAGAATAGCTCGACGCTAAATGCATAAAATGTCTGATTTGAGGAGAAATTCTGCAACATAAAAGCGAGAAAGCGACCTGAATAATGAGAAATCGAGTCGGCGATCTGCTAAGCAAGTGCTAGTTCCGTCTGGTGGCTCGACTACAGAGAGACTGCTTATTAGGAGGAGGAAGATTGAAGGAATTAAAAGGAAAAATAGATTTTTATATTTATTTATTTGTTTCGAGCTGAGATCCAAAACGAAAAAAATAAAATAGAATAGAATCTGTTTTTTCTTTTCCAACTTTAGACGTTAAAGATCGACGGCTCGTATTGGAGAGTTGATATCAATGATCACAATTGGCATTGATATAACTTCTAAAAAAAAAAATGACATTGATATTTTATTTTATGGTTGTTTAATAAAAATAGAAAAACGGATACTTATCTCGCAAAAAAAAAAAGATAGGAAAAATAGAAGGAAAAAAAATCGGATGATGCAAAATTGCTAGTAATCGACCAATGAAAAGAGCGGTCCATCACAAGTGGCAAACTTAAATGGATTTCCGTTTTCAATATATATATATATATATATATAATATTTTTAAATACAAAGCAAGAAAAGAAAACAACAATATTAAGAAATCAAACTATATACATTTTCAAAAGAAAATATTTCAACAATATTCACCCCCTGCCTAGTGGTCAAATAATGATCATGGAAAAAATAAAGGGCTTAGAGGAAATGAGTTCAATCTATGGTAGCTACTTATCTAGAATTTAATATCTTACCTATTTCACAAGTTTAATCTCCAAGCTTCATTGGATGAGGATAACCATTTGATTTTTCATTTTCAATTTTTGAAAATTATGCTTGTTTTCTCACCATTTCTTACAATTTTTTTTTATTTTTTAAAGAAAACATTTGAATTATTAGCCAAATTAAACAAAAACAAAACAAAACAAAACACAAAAACAAAAACAAGTTTTTAAAAACTTTTTTTTTTTAGTTTTCAGACTTAGCTTAGATTTTGAAAACATTGGTAAGAAGTTAATAACAAAACAAATAAACCTATAGATATAAGTAGTGTTTATAATAATTAATACAAAAAAAAAATATTGTTTATAAGCTTAAATTTAAAATTTTAAATGGTTATCAAATGGGGTTTAAAATTTTAGAGGTGTGTCCAATAATTCTTTGAACTTTAAGAAATGTTTAACATGTCATTAAACTTTAAATATTATGTCTAGTAAGTCTCTAAATTTTCAAAGTGTCTAATGAGTACTAAACTTTCAATGTTGTTTTTTTTATTCATTCGACATTTTTTGAACTTTAAATATTGTGCATAATAAGAATCGTGACCTTACAGTTTTGTGTTTGATGGGTTCACGAGTTTGAAAAAATGTATATATAGTGGGTCAGAACAACTGAGCATAGCTCAACTAGCATAAAACATGTGCGTCTTCAACCAAAAGGTTAGACGTTTGAATCCCACCACTCCCACATGCTGAACTAAAAAAAAAATACAAAATTTAAAAGTTCAATGATCTATTACACACTTTCAAAGTTTAGAGATCTATCATGAAAAAAATTGAAAGTATAAGGAGTTATCATACATTGTACAACGTTTAGAGACCAATTAGACACAACTGAAGAATATTTCATTATATTGGTGGAGACATTCAAATATACAACTTTTTAGAAGAAGTATAAATGTCTTAATTGCTTAGTCATACTCATATCGACAAAAGTAATTAACCACTTAAACTATGTAAAATATGATTGTATGACTTATTTAAAGGTTAAAGTTTAATGTGCTGAAAAATATGATGGTATGACTTATTTAAAGGTTGAAGTTGAATGTGTTGAAATTAAAACTTGAAAGTTAAATTTGACTATATTATTTCACTCAGGCTAATTCAATATTATACGTATAGAAAATTCAGACTAACTATTTTATACTGGACAGTATTTATGTTATCTGCCGAATTATCAAAATAATTTGAAAAAAAAAAAGTTTGACGTCGCACGTTTTCATGAGAAATTATAGTTTTTTTTAGTTCAACAATATTTGGGATATAGGGATTTAAACTTCATACTTATTGATTAAAGGTACATGCTTTAACTAAGAGGTATAGTTCAATTGGTTAAATGTATATGTTTAACCAGTTGAACTATGTTCAAATCGACATAATCAATTAGGGTTGGTGACTAGAGTTAGTCTCTCAAAAGTATTAGATAATGTATAAATGATCATCGATAATTTAAACTCATAATTTTACTTCATGTATTGTCTATTTTGTCATTGGTGTTGTTATCATGTAATTGTAAAATTCGTTTTTAGACCCTATTTGTAAATTAAGAGGAAGTTGGCATAATTTTTAAAAATAAAAAACGGAATTGTTATCAAACAGAGCTTTAATAGTCAACTTTCAAATTAAAATCAAAATTTAGATTTGATTTGTTCTATTTTTATTTGAAATTTAAATTATGTTTTAAACATCCTAAAAAAAAGACATTGTTTTAAAATTTTGTTGATATTTTAAATTAATTTGCTTTTAAGTTCTTCAAGTCTTTCTTATGTTCATCACCAACACAAAGAGGTTTCTTCGACTTCATGTTTTTGTTGGTCTCCAACTTTTCAAGAGTTTTTCAAGTCGCGACATTTTTTTCATTGTCTTCCTTCCCAATCTAATTTCCATTTTCCGCTATTTTTTGGTGATTTTTCATAGTTTTTTGGTGAATTATACAATTTTTTTAAAAAAATATTTTTGGTTTTCAAGTTTAGAGTCGTCCTTTTGAAGCACGAGCTTTAAGGCCCGTTATGAGTCATTCTTCTGAAACATGGGCCTTAAGCCCAATAAGAGTCATCGTCCTGAAACATGGGGTTAAAGGCCCACTAAGAACCATCCGGTTCCAATCTCAACGGGGAGAGAAAGCCCCCTTCATTCTCCCAAAGCGCCTAGCTCGTCACGACTGAGAGAGTGATCAAGAGAGAGAAAGACAGAGAAGTTTCCCGACGATGTTTCTGCGAGCGATCGGACGGCCATTATTGGCCAAGGTGAAGCAAACGACGGGGATCGTCGGTCTGGATGTCGTTCCCAACGCCCGAGAGGTCTTGATCGGCCTTTACAATAAAACCCTAAAGGAGATCCAGGCCGTTCCCGAGGACGAAGGATACCGTAAGGCGGTCGAGAGTTTCACGCGCCACCGCTTGAAGGTCTGCCAGGAGGAAGGGGAATGGGAGCAAATCGAGAAGCGTCTTGGCTGTGGTCAGGTCGAGGAGCTCATCGAGGAGGCTCAGGACGAGCTCAAGCTCATTGCTAAAATGATCGGTATGCATATAATTTTCTGTAACCAAAGTTCTAACTTCTATCTTTACGTATTTGTAAAATTTTAATGTACAGTCTATTTCCATTTCCTGTCTGTTTCGGTTGGAAGGGAGTGTATGAATTGGCGATGGAAGTTAGCAGGATTTTCGAGTTGTACGATATTTATATTCTTGCATTGCGTGGAAATGATGAAAACTGAACTTTTCTTACTCAAATTTCCAAGGAAAACTCATGACTGCGAATTGGTTATTATGAGTTTGGCATCATCAATGAGACCTTGTAGGGTAGAAAATGAAGATTCTCAACTTCCCAAGTACTGAGCGTCGAAGATTGGCATTTGCATCTTGTTGCACTGAAAAAACTCGGTTAACAGTTAACACCTATGAATTAGGACTTTAATTATCCTTCTGTCATTGTTAGCTTCTCGTAACATCGTTGAATGATGGGTCTCGGGCCTAATAGAAATTCCTGATTTTTGTTCTTCTCTTAACCCGAGCTACTAGCTATCAACACTGTCTAAGTTGTCTACTCATTTTGTACCATAAGAGCAGTATCTTACTAGATTATTATTTTTAGAACTCAAGACACAGCTGTACAACCTATCGAACGGATCCTGATATCTATCTTAAACTATATTGTTATTGTTAATATTCTTTTCATAAAGAAGACAACTTTCGTTGAGAACAAATGATTCTCAACGAAAAAAAATACATGAGGGCAATACAAGAAGGAAAGGCCAAGCCAAAAGGCGTACGGATGCTAAGCCTAGATTTAAATTTTCTTCAATAGACGAATCTTGGGTCCTTTTCTGGACTATCTCCTTAGCCACCATTTAGGCAATTGGATTACTATCTGACCTATTCATGTCTCTGAACTTTTGATATTGATCTTCTGTTCTAACCTGAGGTTGGTGAAAATCGCATATTAAGGAGGATATATGTGCATGTATTTGGTCAAGTAATATGCCTGACTTCTCTGGTCGTGCTGCATTGGCGCATACTCATTATTTCAAAGATGGAACCAAGGTTTAATGTCGATGTCGATGGAAATGTTGATGTCTCAATTTTATGGAAATGTCAATGGAAATATAGAGAAAATGTCAATGTCAATGGATATTTTTGGAAAAATATTTAAAACAAGAAAATTTAAAAAGATAATAATAAATAAACATCTTACAATTTTTAAATAAGTTAAAAGCTTTATTATTAATATTATATTCATATTAGCTACACTTTGTTGCTATTTTGTCTATATTTCATTGATTTTTTACAGTAAAATAGAAATGTCGATTCACCCTAATCCATGGATGGTCGACATGTAAAATTTTTGTCAGTCATCACAATCTGTTTGTAGTTTTGCTAGTGATAAGTTATCTGAAATATGCAGAGTGGGATCCCTGGGGTGTTCCTGATGACTACGAATGTGAAGTGATCGAGAACGATGCTCCGGTACCCAAGCACGTTCCTCTGCACCGACCAGGGCCTCTTCCTGAAGAGTTTTACAAAACGCTAGAGGCCATTAGTGGTGGTAGTGCACAAAAAGTAGAGACAGCCGAGAAAGCTTCTCAGGTGACAGAGTGATCCTTTTTTACCATTTGGAGGATTCGAGTTTCAGAATCGAAAGCCGTTAGGTTTTTGGCCTTCATGTTATCTAATTATGTTTGTTCTCCAATAGGATACCTGTATGCAGGAATGATTGTTCACAAAGTCGTGTACTTCAATAATCTTTACTGGAATTACATAAGTTCACCTTTTCATTGCCTTGTTTAAATTTTCTGTGCGCACAGCCCAGTCATGGATGGGTTTTGAGAATGAGCAATTTTATTATTATTATTTTTTTCATCGAGATGAACTCTTTATTTTTTCCCAATGGGGGGATAAATATAATAAAACCTCACATTACAAGTTTAGTATCTAATACTAAACTTTAGATTTGTGTCTATTTGTTCTCTGAACTTTGAAAATGTCTAATTAGTCTCTAAACTTTTAGGTATGTGTTTATTTGGTCTTGGACTTTAAAAAATGTCTAATAGATTCTTAACTTTCAATTTTGTGTCTAATAAGTTCTTAACCTATTTGAAGTTTTTTTAAAATTTATGAACTTACTAGACATAAAGTTGAAAGTTTAGGATCTTATTAGTCTTAAAATTTAACTTTATATCTAATAGATCAATTAAATTTTTAAATTTTGAATATGTTAGAGACTTATTAGGCATAAATTGAAAGTTTAGAGATCTATTAAACACTATATTGAAAGTTTAAAGACTTATTAAACACTTTTTAAAGTTCAAAGACGATTTAGACACAAATTTGAAAGTTTAGAAATTAAACTTTAATTTTCATCAAAGAAGATTTTGAGAATCATGAGCAGTGCTTGCAAGAGCAGCTTCCATTTTTGAACACATGGAGTCTTCTCCCATCTCTCACAACTATTTCTCTCTCTGCTGCCTTTGTTGCAAGCAATATAAAGTCATGACATTCTCTGCAAATGCTTATATTCTTCATTATACGTACAACAGCATTTGGTGGCATATTGACAAGACCAAATGCAAGGGCTAATTTTTCACTGTGATGAGATGAATTTTCATCGTCGTGATACAAAAAGCCCCTACTCTTGAACTCAGCTTTGAGGAATTCCAACTTTTCTTGGATATCATTGATCTGAGGGTGTGATCTATCTCCTGTGATGAAGAGATGAATCTTACTGCTTAATTCTACCCAACTTTGGCTAGGACTCTTCCTCACTCCACGATCTCGCATTAGCTTACGAGTTTTTGCACTTAAATCGGGTCGGTTGAATTCATCGTACAAGTTGGCCAGCAGCAAATAGAAAGATGAATCATATGGGTCAAGTTGAAGTCCTCTTCTTGCCACATCTTCTCCAAGCAGCATGTTCCTATTCAGTTTGCAGGCGCTCAACAATGTCCTGTAGATTTTGGCATCTGCCTCAAATGGCATGGATTCAACAATTTCCATTGCCTTCTCTAGCTGTCCCGTGCGGCCGAGGATATCAACTATACAAACATAATGATCCAATTCTGGCTCTATATTATGTGTTTCTCTCATAGAATGAAAATAATGCATACCAAAATCAACCAAACCACCTTGACTGCAAGCTGAAAGTATAGACAAGAATGTGATAGAATCAGGCTTTAGACCAGCTAATCTCATATTATCGAAGGCAGAGAGAGCGGAGGAGATATGCCCGTTGAGTGCTAATACAGATATCATTCCATTCCAAGAAACAATGTCAGGTTCGGTTATTTCTTCAAAAGCTTTGCAGGCATCCTTCAAGCATCCAACCTTGCCATACAAGTCCATCAAACTATTTTTTACTGAACGAGTGTTGTCTAAGCCATATTTCAAAGAATAGCAGTGAAGTTGTTTCCCGGTTACAACTGTGCCTAGGCCAGTTGATGCAGATACCAAGCTTGCCAAGCTAATTTCATCCATCTCAACATTGTCAGCACGCATGGAATCAATGGTTTTTAGTGCCTTTTCATGATCACCCATCTGATTCATTCTCGTGGCTAAGCTAGTATAAGTGATGGCATCTCGATGCTTCATAGTGCTAATCATTCGCCAAGCATCATCCACCTTCCCAGATCGAGCATAAGCATCCACAAGAGCATTCCCAACAACGATATCATGGTGAGCCCTCATTTTTAATATATATCCATGGAACATCGATGTTCGATTTTGTGATGTTGCTGAACTGCAGGCCCCAAGGATGCTAGAAAGAGTGAAGGAATTTGGCTGCACTCCTGCTGCTTGCATATCTAGAAAATATCTGTAACAATCTTGTTCACAACCATGCTCAGCAAGACCAGATATTAAAGAAGTCCAACAAATAACACTTGGGGAATTTACTGTCCTAAATACTCTCAAGGCATCATCTATTAAGTCAGAACATTTCATGTACATATTAATTAGTGCACTCCCAGCACAAACATCAGACTCCATACCAGCTAAGATTACCTGCAAGTGGATTTGCTTACCTAATTCAAGTGATGGTATCAATGTGCAGGCACTTAAAGCACTGGAATATGTAAAACTGTTGGGTAGAATTCCAGACATCCTCATCTCTTGAAATGCAGCAATAGCCTCCTTGACCTTCAAATTTTGATTGAAGCATGAGATAATAGCAGTCCACAGAAACACATCTTTCTCAGTTGTTTGATTTGCCACCTTCATAGCATCTTCTAACTCTTGGTATCTCGAGTACATATCGACAAGCGCTGTCTTTAGAACTACGTTCAGATCAACTCCCAATGTTATCACATGACTATGGAGTAACTTCCCATGTGTCAAACCCAGAAAATTGGTTGTGGCTAAAACTTTTGTAAAAGTGAACTCATTAGGAGTGACCCCAGACTCCATCATAGTGATATATAATTCCAGAGCCTCATCCCATTTCTGTGCTTGCACTAATGAAGAAATCATCGCTGTCCAAGTAACGGTATCGGCATTGTCCATGTTTCTAAAAATTTCATAAGCTTCCTTAGTACAGTCACACTTTGCATACAAATCAATCAAGGTGCAGCCCAGAACTGGCTTTGACTCAAAGCCACCCTTGATGGCATAGCCATGGACACAACTTCCAAGATCCAGTTCTCCAGTTTTGGAGCACAATCGGATCAAAGTCGAAAGCGTGAACTCATTTGGAAAATTACCCAATGTTACCATCAGATCAAACAATTCAAAAGCTTCAATGTAGCTTCTGTTCCTAACATAAGCAGCCTGCATTGCAGTCCAGGACACCACATCTCTGTCAGGCATTTCATCGAACAGGTTACGTGCTTGTTTGAGTCCAAATCGTTTTGCATAGAGAGATAGTAAATTATTGCTCAGATACAAATTACCAAGAAGACCGAGCTTGATAATCGGGCTATGAACACAGACGCCATCTTTTAATGATTTGGAATTGCAGATTGAAATGAGCTGAGAGCAGCTTTCTTCCAGACGGTAGAGTTCATTTCTATTGAGAAACTTGGGGACTGTTCTACATAGCATGTTTTTTCTTGCAAGGCTTTGATAGTAGTTGGTCTTTATCAGAAAGAAGCAGAGGAGGCTGAATTGCGAAATGACCGGCGAATACTTTAAACTTCAAATAAATAGGATCAGTGGCAACAATTACAAAATACGCTTTTTTTTTTTTTTTTTTTTTGGGAAACGAAATATAAAATATGCTCATGGATATTTGGATTTTTATTTAAATGTATTTTCTTCCTCCAACATTTACTTTTGATATATTTTGGTTATTAAAGTTCATAGACTAAAATCTATATTTTAGGCCCCGTTTGATGTTTAGGAGTTATTTGGGGCGTTGAGTGAGTTATAATAGTCTGTTAATTATAATTATATGTAGATTATATAATATGTGTTTATGATACATAGTTATTTAGTCTAAGTTATAATAATCTGTGTTTGAGGTACATAGTACTTTACAAACTATTATAACTCAGACTATTATAACTTACATCCCAAACAGCCTCTTAGTTTTTGGAAATTGTGGTTGTCTCATCAATTCTCGTAAATGAGTTTTATCTTTCTTAACAAAACACTTGAGTTATTAGTCAAATCCCAAAAACAAAAATAAGTTTTAAATTTTTTTTTTTTAATTTTCAAAATTTGACTTGGTTTTTGAAAACATAGGTAAAAGGTAGATAACAAAAATAAGAAAACTCATTGATGAAAGTAGTATTTATAGACTTTATTTTCAAAAACCAAAAACCAAAAGTCAAATGATTTTCAAACGTGACTTTAAAAATTTATCACCAAAATATAACAAACTTAAAAATTTAGGGCTCGTTTGATAACGTTCATGTTTCATGTTTCTTGTTCCTATTTCTAATTTTTCAAAAAACAGATATATTTGATGAACCATCATGTTTCTTGTTTCTAAAAAAATGGCAGATTTTGAGAAACTTCAAAAAGTAGTTTCTCAAATTCTATTTCTGTTTTTTTTTCAGGTTTCATGCATGTATTCCTATTTCTCTTTTTACCCATCTCTCCCCTCTCTCTTCCATTCTGTTTTTTTTCTTTTAATACTTTTTAATCTTTTTTATTTTTATTTTTTGATTTATTTCTTTTTATTCGTTTTATCTCTTTCATCATACTCTTTTTTCTTTTAATAGTTCATTATCTTTTTTTTTTCTTTTTTCCTTTTTCCTTTTTCCTTTTATCTTTTCGTTTATGTTTTTCTTTTCTCTCTTATTTTCTTATTTTCTTTTACTTTACATTAACGAGCTTATAGTTATTATTTTCTATTTAATTCTCTATTATTTTTCCTTTTGGTTTGATTTTATTTTTTATTAAATAAATAAACTAATAATGTATTTCATGTTGACCATTAAATGTAAAAAAATATATACATTCTCTCTCTTTTTTTTATGTTACTTGCGTGTATTATTGGCTAATGCATTTTTAAAGAAAAAATAAAAATAAATTTTATTATTAAATTAAAGAAATGTGGGTATGTTCGATTGTCTGACCTTAGACAATTTACAAATTCGTCTAATTGAACTAACTCTTGTAAGTCAAAATCGTTCAAGGTAAATTGATTGAAGTGAGAAATAACATTGCAAATCAAATTTGAACAACATTTAAAGGATAAAATTTATTATTATTATTATTATTATGATTAGGTGTTGGGCCTTAATAAAATACTATAATCTCTTTATAATTGTTTTATATTTATTTTAATGCATGTTATATGTTTTATTATAGTATATGTACTAAATTTTATTTTTACCAAAAAACAAGAAACAAGAAACAGAAGTAGTTATCAAACATGTTTCTATTTTTAGTTTTTAAGAAACATAAACAAAAAACAAGAAACGAGAACGTTATCAAACGGGGCCTTAAGAACCAAAATAAAATATACTTAAAAATTTCATTACTAAAATGGGATTTAATTTGTTTTTTTTTTAAATTAATATTTTTTTTAATACAACAAATGTAGGCTATAGAGATTTGAACCTTCGACCTCAACGGAGTAGTACATGCCAGTTAAACTATAAGGAACTATTTGGGGCAAGGGTTATAATAACCTATGTTATAATAACATGTGGAGTATTTTGCACCCCAAACACAAACAATTATAACCTCATACTAAACAACTATGCATTTTAAACAATATTATATAATTCCATAGACTATTATAATCCACAGACTATTATAACCCATGTTATTAAAATTCACTCAACGCCCCAAATAGTCCCTAAGGGGTTGTGTTGGAGCGTGGGTTAAAATAGTTTGAAGTTGTTTAGTATGTGGAGTTAAATACTACGTGGAGTTAGATAATCTATGTTTGAGGTGTTGAGTTGTTTAGTCTAGGTTAAGTAAGTTTATGTTCGGGGTGCAGAGTTGTTTATTATGGGTTTAAGAAGTCGGTGTTTGGAGTGCAAAGTTGTTTAACATGAAATTCTAAAATATGTGTTTATGTTGGTTATTTTTTTTCTATATTTTTTGTTGTTGTATTATATAATTAGAGCTATATTAAATATCAATTTTTTAAAATTTAAATAATAAAGATTTGTTCCCATAAAATGATATATATATTTTTTCTATTTTGACCTATTATCTAATTTAGATAGGTAGAGACATTTTTCAAAGATTTTCTTTCGAAATTATCCCAATAGAAAATTCTTGTTTTTAATTAATTATATATATGTTTTTTTAAATATACAGTTTATTAAAGACATTTGTTCTAATGACCTAAAAGGTGTGTGTGTATATATTAGTTAAAACAATTAATTGCACAACAATGTTTGATGTTTAATGTAAAAGATCGTTGAAGAAAATCTTTTGTTCTAATTTTAACTTCAACTCCATTAGATATCTATTGCCTATAGCTTATAAAAATTTAGCATTTTATGGTTAAATTTAGTATCTATTGTAACTACATCTTTTATAGATGGTTTATTTATCTATGATTTCAAAACCTAATGAATTTTAAGTAAATTTTGTTGTTTATTATCATATGAAATTAAATGATATTTTTATATAAGAAAAATTAAATAACAATTATATTTGACTAATTTTCCAATAATTTTAAAATTAGTATTTAAACACAAATTTTAACGACCTAATGTTCAAGAATTTCATCGTGGTAACAATCACTAATGAAACCCGACCTTAACTCTGTTGGGCAATAATGTAATTTAGGCAAATACTTTACTTTGAGAAAAATCCAGATGGTTTAACTTTAATACTTTTCTTTTCCTGTCTGCCATGAATCCTTAAAGCCTTATATCCACCATTTATCACGACTTCAAGTCAATCAAATTCTTTCACAAATCACGATCTTGACCCTTTCCTCCCATCCAGAACCCTCTCCATTTCTCCGACGCTTCAAGTTCTTCTTTCATGGCGTCCGATCTCGAAGCCAGGGCTAAGGAGGCGTTTATCGATGACCACTTCGAACTTTCCGTCGAGCTGTACACTCAGGCCATCGCTCTTAGTCCCAAGAAAGCCGAGCTTTATGTTGACCGCGCTCAAGCCAACATCAAACTCGGCCAATACACTGGTATTTTTTTATCTGTCTCTCGGATTTCATGTTTCCTTCTGCTGTTTCTTACTAGGAAATGGTCCCTTGAAATGATTCTGTAAAGATTAGGATTGAACAAAAGACTTTACTTCGCCTTCTGCTTTTTTAAGAAGTAAATGTAAAAAAAAAAGAAAAAAAAAAAAGAAAGTAGATTTGAGAATTTTTTTTAAAGAAGAGTCGGTTAGTTTATGGTTTCAATATGAAGTTTTTCCTCCCACTTTCTTGAGAATTGCTTTGAGATTATATAAATTAATGAAGGTGAATATTCTTCTCTCGTAATTTGAATGTAGTTGATAATTATCTAGAGTTGTTTATGATTCGGGCTTATGTATGCAGAGGCTGTTGCTGATGCTAACAAAGCCATTGAACTTGACCCTTCAAATTCAAAAGCATACTTGCGCAAAGGGTAAGCCTTATTCTTAGTTGAGTAGCTTCTCATGTTCTATTTAATTCTCAAGAGTCAAGATTATTATGTTTTTAAGAGGTGCAACATTGCGTGACATTGATATGATATAATTTTCTTCTTTCATTAATCATGTTCTAAAAATTTAAATTATGTGTATCTACTCATTATTGATATAATTTTTGTATTCCTCTTGTGCCCGTCTTTGCTTCAGCACCGCATGTCTGAAGCTCGATGAATATCAAACAGCAAAGGTTGCTTTGGAGACAGGTTCTGCTATGGCCTCAGGAGATTCAAGATTCACGAGTTTAATAAAAGAATGTGAAAAATGCATTGCCGGTATGTGCTGCTTGATAATTTACCAGTTTAAATTTGTGGATAACTTTCAATGAGGATGATGGATCTTCCTTGCAAAGTTTTGTTAGGTCTAAACACGGTTCTTTTGTTGATAGTTGACATCAATGACTATTATTTGGAAAGAGCATTTACATTTTTTCCAATTCATGGATGCCCACATCTTCATAACAGAGGAAATGGGCGATCTTCCACAGGAACCCGCGGAAGAAACTGTTCAGGAAACTGTTTTACCAACAAATAATGTCGTACCTGTGAGTGATCAATTGCATCAGGCGACAATCGAAGTCAAACCAAAATTCAGGTCGCTGCTCTTTGTCGGTTCTTGTAGGAGTAAATATTTTCTCTCTCTATTTTTTGAACTCTTTTTCTTTTTGGTCTTCCTCCCAGCTTAAATAGCATAAATGCTTTTGGTACTTTAATTACTAGGTATTTAATTATAAGGATGCATCGCAACATAGATGGTAACTATAGTTTCTGCCAAATACTCGTGCAGGCATGAATTTTATCAGAAGCCAGAAGAAGTGGTTGTGACCATATTTGCGAAGGGAATACCAGCTGAAAATGTTGCTGTTGAATTTGGTGAACAAATTGTACGACTACACTTGAATGTTCATTTTTTTGAATATGTTTCGAAATTATGAATATTTGAAAAGGTTTGTTGAAATTTTAATGGCTTGTTTGCAGCTAAGTGTTACTATTGATCTTCCTGGTGAAGATGCATATAGTTTCCAGACTCGTTTATTTGGGAAGGTAATGCCAGACTTTTTTAACTTAACTTTTTAAAAGACAAGTGAGGGGTTCTATTTGATATCCAAAACAAGATGGGATGTTGTAAATGTTGAAAAGAAGTATCTTTGATTATGTAGTATTCTTCACTCTTATTTTCTTTCTTCCTGTTGCATGGATCCGCTTCCTTTCGTTTTTTTTCCTTCTTATTTGAGTATTGTTTCCTCCGGCAACATGGAAATTATGCTTAGTTATGCCTCTGATTTTGGTTAGAAATCTTATGTTTGGTGTGTGGCTGTCCAAAACAGATAATACGCGAGAAGTGCAAATTTTTTGTTTTATCAACGAAAATTGAAATTCATCTCGCAAAGGCTGAGCAAATACACTGGACTACTCTTGAATTCAGCAAGGAGAATAGAATTACCCAGAGCATTAGTGTCTCCGGTTGGTGAATCTGTTCTCGTATACTCTTCATTTTAACTGCTCATAGGGTCTACACTGTATCACTAGCATAGGCTGATCATGATCAATCCTCTTCATTCGATGCTTAAGATGCTCAAATTTAACATCCAAAATTGTGAGCAAAAATTTGTGATATGTTTAATGTGCCGCTGCATATTGGCTATCAAATGGATTTGCAGACTGTGTTTGCAGGGTCTTTCATTTATGCCTAAAGTGTGCAGTCTTGATTACATTATTTATGTTGCACTAAACTATCATGCCCTTGGTTTCAATCTTGTGGAATGGTAGAACGATCAACATAATATTAATTACCCAGATCAAATGCTTTATATGAAGATCGTGCCAGGAGTTATATATATCCAATGTCAATGACGGTATTTCATTTATGAGAAAAACATAATCGAGTTTTTTTTTTTTTTTTTTTTTTTTCCAAAAAATAAAAATAAAAACAATTGAGCTTGTTTGGTGTCTCGTGTTTTATGTTGCTGGGCTTGATCAAAACTCGTGAATTTTGCAGCTAGTGCATCTCAGAGGCCTTCTTACCCCTCCTCTAAGCCAAAAAGAGATTGGGATAAGATTGAAGCTGAAGTGAAAAACGAGGTCTGATTGTAGTAATAACCTTTTCTTCTTCTTCTAATTATTCATTGGGGGAGTGACTTTACTACTATTTGCTGTTCTATTTTAGGAGAAAGACGAAAAACTAGACGGGGATGCGGCTTTGAACAAGTTTTTCCGAGACATATACAAGGATGCTGATGAGGATACGAAAAGGGCCATGCAAAAATCATTTGTAAGGCTTCTTGAAGTACTTTTACATGTTTAATCATCCTCTGTACTTATGCTGGGTACTATAATTTTTGAGAATTATTCATTCAATTGGTTAATTTTCTCGTTTTTAAGGTGGAGTCGAATGGCACGGTCCTCTCCACGAACTGGAAGGAGGTGGGATCGAAGAAGGTGGAAGGTAGCCCTCCAGATGGTATGGAGTTGAAGAAATGGGAGATCTGATCTGAGCTTATCCCTTTGGTTTGATACTCTTAACTTTGGCTTTTGGAAGAGTTGCAGTTTTGATGGAAATTTCCATTTTGGCGTCTGTTTGTATCCGAGTCACCAGTCTTCTTTTTTTCTGCTTGATTTGTCTACGACTTCTGTAAAACCAGCGTTTGCTTATTCTTCTGTTTGGAACTCTATGATTGTATTCAGAAATTTGATGGGTGTCAAACTTCTCTTCCATGTAATCAAATGTGATCTGTCTTCTGTGGTCACCCTCATATGTTCATCTCTCTCATCTGAAAGAGCTTAGACTGTCACTATTCAGAATATTGTCTGCTGAGCTGTGCTCTTGCTTTTGCTACAGCTTTGGTGGGTTCCTTAACTAAGTCTCTCGCTATAAGCTGGAAATTTTTTAATGCTATGTGGATTGTACAAGCATTTATAGGGTTATCAAATGCAGTTTGAACTTTGAAATAGTTTCATGTTATAGCATTAAAATTTTCTTATTGAAGCTCCTGCATGTTTTAGAAGAGTTACTTTATTAGATCAAGGATTATATTAAAATTTAAGGGACTGTTTGGATTGCTAAGTGAGTTATAATAGTTTGGGTTATAATAGTCTTTGAATTATAATAATTTGTGGAGTTATATAATGTGTTTAGGATGCAGAGTTATTTGGTATGAATTATAATAGTCAGTGTTTGAGATGCTGAGTATTCTACAGACTATTATAACTCACGTTCCAAACAGTCTTTAAGTGTTTTTTGTAGTTCAATATTAAAATGTAAGTTAAAAAATATTTTTGGTGATCATAAATTTGTATGAAAGTAATATTTAATTTGTAACAATTTAATCATGATAATTTTGGTTTTGTAACAATTTAATCAGGGTAGTGTTGGTTTTGTAACAATTTATTTCTTGAGTCTGCCTTGTCGATTTACTAAATAACCAAGAAATTTTTTCCAATATTACGTATTCAAAAGTACGAGGCCTAAATTATTACTTTCATGAAAGTTCGATCCTTGAAAATTAGACTGACTCACCAAATTAGTAAGCTATGCTACTTCTTTTTCATTGCAAAAGGTGAAAATTAATATTGCTCTTTATTTACTTATTTTTAATTACCAACTCTTCTTCCAATAAGGAAAAAATTGGTTATTTTGTAATTGTAAATAAATAAAATTTGATGCTTTGGCATGCAACTTTAATGGGCCGTACTGGATGATCGGTCCAACCTTGATAAAGACGTCCAAATCATGTTGGGCTGGCCCATATGGAATAATGGGGACACACCTTCAACAGAAATTTTTTGGATAAGGGCTTCGACCAGGGCTTTATATTGGGCCCTTGGGGCTAGGGGTGTACAAATAACCCGATAACTTGAGTAATCCAGACTACCCAACCCAAATCGTAAGGGTTGGGTTGGGTTGTATTTTTCTTCGGTTTGAGTTGAGTTAGAATATTGGAGAATCGAATTTTCGGGTTGATTCTCCGGTTGACCCAACCCAATCCAAAATTTATGTTTATATATATAAATGAATTATTTGTGAACTTTTAATGTTTTTCATCTAGGATTGTAACAAAAATTAAGATGTTATGAACTTTGAAATTTGATATTTGAATTTTATGTGATTTCAGTTATTAATTCAAGCAAAAATTATTTTAAATAATTAAGAAAATTATAAAAAAAACCAACCTGGCCACCCAACCCAACCCAACCCAACCCAACCCGAAAATATAGGGTTGGGTTGGGTTGCAACCCTTGATCGGGTCATTCGGGTAGCCAACCTGACTAACCCAAATTTTTGGGTTGGTCCCAAAAAATCTTTCAACCCAACCCAACCCAACCCGTGTACACCCCTACTTGGGTTCTTGAAATGGAGTTTTCTTTTGAAACGTTGAGAAATGGAATTAATTTAGAATTTCCATACTAAATACCCTAGACAATATTGCTAATTTAATTTTTTTTTCCGACAATATGTGAAGTGGGGGATTCGAACCTCTAACTTTTTTTTGAGGGTACATGTTTTATGCCAGATGAGTTATGCTTGCTAATTTAAATTATGCCCCTCTATTTCGTTTCCTTCAATCTGGATAAATTTTTATATAGATTAGTATTTTACCACTATAGTCTTCTTATACAGATGTTTTAAATGAAAACAAATTTTCAAATTCAAGTTTGCTAACAATACCTACCAAATTAGGAATTTCAAATCCACTAACAGAACCTAAGTTTCAACTCTAAAATTTATGAATCCTACTACATCATCTTCTTCAACATTCACTGTAGTTTCAAGCTTCTCTTATTTTCTCTTGAAAAAAATATCTATTAGTCTACACATTTTTACATAATTGCATTAAATAGACAAATATACACGATCCCATCTAATAAAAACTTAAAGTCAATGTCTAAAATTGAAACAATCTAATGTCACTCAAGCCTATTATGAGCATACGACGCGTGAAGGATGATTTGGCTGTTTGGATCGGGTAGGCTCAATGTTCGAGCATCGAACTATCGATGCAAGCTTTGCCACAACAATGTGCTGCGAAGTATTTTGATTGGTCATAATTGAATAGTTCTTCCATCAAATACCTCAAGCAATGGAAATGTTTCATTTTGGCAATCTTTTTCTGTCAACACCCCTCATAGCTACATGACACATGATGCACAATTAGCTACCACTGTCACGTTATCCCTCTCGTTGGGTCAAATGTAATTTGTGACGCCTTGCCATCAAGCAAGGAAGGAGAGTAGGGATATGTCGTGTCAAACGTGAGGTGGGCTTGCTTCAACGATGCTTGCATATGGCTGTTTGTCCCATCAATTTTTAACATTCAAACAAACGACCTAGTGTAGAGTCACGACGTACTTGCCCTGAGTGGAGATAAGATCGCCCACAATTACTCCCTCATTTGATGGATGAGCTTGTTCATGAAAAGAAATGTGGTTTCAATTATTATTTGACCTATACATGACATTATGAGCTTGGCCTCGCTTGATGATTTTTGAACCTTTGTGGGTGTGAATGGTCGAAACGTCGCATGAATAGAAATGTGGTTTCAATTATTATTTGACCTATACATGACATTATGAGCTTGGCCTCGCTTGATGATTTTTGAACCTTTGTGGGTGTGAATGGTCGAAACGTCGCCTGAATCCATTGTAAGCATACGATGCGTGAGTGGTGATTTGGTTATTTAAGTCAGCGGGCTAAGTGCTTGGGCATCAAATTGCTGATGCAAATTCTCTCTAATACTAACGTTAACCGCCCACTAGCTATGTCTTCGATTAGTTCCAAAAAATATGAGTTTCAAAAAATTCCATAAATCTATTTAAAATAGTAAAAGGCTATTTTTGGAATTAAAAATATATATAGAATCTGAAAAACTGACAAAAAGCACAATAATAATAAAAAATAAAATAAAAAAGGAAAGGGCATAATTTTTTTAGCATAAGGAAAGGGTATAATTGAATATGGTAATCCACGACTAATCCTGTAACTTTTTTTCTTTATATTATATTGTATTCAGCTCACTAATTTTTAATTTTATTAAATTTTTTTATCATAATGAAAAAAAAAAGTATTTGCATATCAGGCCAATTGATTGAAAAAAAAAACAAACTGGAAAAGGCAATAATGTAAAATTGATTTAAAATTTAAAACTTGAGATAAAAACTAATGAAATACAAAAAAATATATATCTTTTGGATTGTAAAAGATAATACTAATAAGTTTTACTGTTTTAGAAAGCAGGATTTGGGTAGAGCCTGTGTCTGACTTTTGGAATTTTGGAGGATTATTAAACCCAATATACAACTTGAGAGATGGGTTTCAAAAAGTAATTTGGCAAAAATCAATTTATACTCCTAAACTTGTCAAATTCTATCTATTTTTATCACAAACTTTCAATTTCATTGAATTGTATATACCTCAAACTAGGGGTGAGCAAAAAACTCCGAAAAACCGAACCGTCCGACCGAAACCGACAGAACCGACGTCGGTCGGGAGGTTTAAAGAAGGCAACGGTCAGAGGTCGGTCGGTCGGTTTGGGGCTTAGGCCTAAACCAACCGACCGACCGAATTTTTAAATAATAATAATAATAATAATAAATTATTATTATTATTATTTATATTATATAATATAAATAATTATAAAATACAAAAACTGTAAAATTTTATATATATTATATATTATGAATAATAATAAAATAAAATTAATAAATAAAAATATATAATATATATATAAATAAGTTAAAATAAATAAATAAATATAAATATAAATATATATATATATATATATATATATATATATATATATATATATATAAAACCGACCGAACCGACCGAACCGAAGTCGGTTCGGTCGGTTTAAGCTTTATGCAAAAAAAAAAAAATTTACCACCCGACCGAACCGACATATGGTCGGTTCGGCGTCGGTTGGGGGGGAAAATCGACCCCGCCCGCCCGATGCTCACCCCTACCTCAAACTTAGATAAATGTTGCAATCTTAACCTTGAACTTTAAGCATTATTGCAATTTTTACCCTCTAATAAGTTTTTATTTGAAATATCGTTAAAAAATGTATTTTCAAATGTGTTTAATAAATTATAAAACATATGTAGGGTACAAATTTTTAGAAAAATCGACATTAGAGCTTAATTTTTGTTGAAATTTGTGAGTTTTGGCAAAATTATTTAATGGTTAATTCATGCATTGACCAAACTTAATTTTGTTCAAAACTAGATTTTATTGAAATTAGTGATATTACAATATTTTTATATTGCTTTTTGTTAAAAATTAGCGAGTGAATTAGTGGGAGTTGAATAATGGATAAAAATTACAACACTTATCTAAGTTTAGGGTTCAATTTGATGAAATTAAAAGTTTATGGTAAAAATTGATACAACATAACAAGTTTAGGGGTAGAAGTTGATTTTTTTGCAAAGTAATTTTATAATTGTAAGATTAACTTGAATCATGGTAGCGTGAAATAATTTCACGTATAAGATACAATATAAGATCTCTCAATCTTAGATTACGCAAACTTAATATGTGAACCAAACATCCCTCAAATCTCCTAGGCAATTACAATAATTTGTTGTCGTCAACCATCCACCTCAACAGTCTCATTTCCACACTCGAGCTCACACTCACAACTGTTGAGGATCCCACATATGAAATATGAAGAAAGACCTCACAATTTATAAGATATATAGACTACTAATCTTATTGTCAATTGATTTTGAAATGGAACTCAATGTTTATCTATTATGGTATCAGGGGCATGACCTCACAACTTATAAGATACATGAACTATTCCTCACATTACCAATTAAATTCCATTATTTATCTAATAACAACAATCATTTTCCTTAACATCTTACAATTTTTTTGCTATACATATGTTGATTGTATGATATTTTTCTCTTCTCTTCTTCTTTCACAATATCGTATCTTGAGTAAGCATGTTTGGCAACACTCCAAGCTTTTTGCGACCAATTAATTATTGTGGTGATTAATATTGACAAAATTTCATCAATTCTATCTTACCTAGTCACATCCTGAAATTATGTATTAAATCCATTATTTTATGGTTAGTATAATCAAATAATCAGACGAGACTTTTTTTGTTCGAGTATGAAAAATCCAACATTAATTGTTTTGAAAATTTTATTTGAAAGTTATTAATAAATCCCCTTTTAACTTTATAGTTTTTTTCTATAAAGAAGACAAAAAACCAAAAAGATCAAGAAGAAAAAAGTTCACGTGCTATAGCAACGCAAGACTAACCCGTGAGTGAATATATTTTGGCACTGATTCAATCAGAGAGGCTTCGCCATACGACAGACCAATACCCTCTCTCTCTCTCTCTCTCTCTCTCTCATTTTTAAATCTGCAAATCAAAATAGCTAAGACACCCGTGACATGTTATTATTTGAAGGATTTAAATGTCTTCATCTGATTTGTTCTCTGTTTTTTTCCC
This sequence comes from Trichosanthes truncata, assembly GCA_033996785.1. NCBI lineage: Eukaryota > Viridiplantae > Streptophyta > Magnoliopsida > Cucurbitales > Cucurbitaceae > Trichosanthes > Trichosanthes truncata. The sequence continues at coordinate 90,786,691 of JAWPNB010000003.1, forward strand.
CCTAAAATATAGCATACTTTTAATTTTTTTTTTCTTTCAACAATTGTACGGATAGAGGTTCCAACCATCGACCTTTGAAATAATAATTGATATCTTATCTACTGAGCTAAAGCTCGAATTAACTTATACTTTTAATTCTATGCTTGCTAAAATACTATTTTGGTTCATGTACTTTAGAACTTGTCTCTTCTAGTCCATGTACTTTTAAATGTCCAAAGTTAGTCTTTATACTTCTAATAAACTTTAAAGTTAGTCTCTATTGTTAGTTTATTGTTAATTATTCTCAAAAGAATGTAATTTCTATTAGTTTTTTATCTATAAAATTTTTGAAAATATTCACATTTTATTTTTTCTTCTTCAATGAAATTATTATTGTTGTACTAAGTTAAAAAAAAAAACTCCAAACTAACAATAAAGACTAATTTTAAGATTTATTAAAAATATCGAAACTAAATTTAGACATTTGATAATACATAGACTAAAATAGAATGAGATCTAAAGCACATGGCTAAAATAGTATTTTAACCCTTTTATTATTTTGATCTAAACACTTAAAATTTAATATTATCTATTACCTATTAATAATTTATTACGTCAATCTTAAAAAATTACTAATATCCAAATCTTAAAAAAACTGACATTCTTTGTTTTTCTTTTTTTTTTTGAAGAAAAAAAACTGACATTCTTGTGTATATATAACATTACAAACAAAAATGGCCACCCACTACAAATTGTGGCCAAGCCAAGTCTCATAACATTAATTTATTAAACATTTCATTGAAGACAATTTGAACCCATGTCATTTTTTAATGAATTTGATATTTCCATAAAAATATAGGATAATAAAATTTGAAAGGTTTTGTAGTAACAAAGAAAAATTCAAATACTATAATAAGAAAATATTATAAAAAACCAACATGAGCATAGTTCAATTGGCATAAAGTATATACTCTCGACTAAGAGAAATTCGAAACTCTCCCACGAATTGTGAAACAAAATGTTATAGAAAGTTTGCATGTGGGGTCTTTTGGACATTTTGGAGAAATTATTCAATGAGGCCGCCACAATGTAGCTGACAATTTTCCACCGTTGGATATGGAGAGAGAAGTATGTCGAATTTACATCTAATGGTTATTAGAGAACATGAAAATTATTAAATTCACATCCAACGGTCATTATGAGGCAGCCACATTATGACCGCCTCATTAAATAATTTGTCGACATTTTGGTCCATCCTACCCAAATGATTGAAGCCTCACCTTCACATCAAGGGCTCCCTAGTCCCAACACCCACTATATCTCTCAATGTTATTTTCATAGTTTTATTATTGTAAAGGGGCCAAACAAGAATCATAGAATTATTGACAAAATGAAAACAAGAAAGATGCTTATTAATTTGTCTTCAACTTATTTATCATTCAATCTTTTTATCCTTAAATGATTAATGTGTTTTTGTTTTTTTTGTTTTTTGAGTTCAACAACATTTGAAGTGGATGGTTTGAACCTTAATGAGTTATTTGAAGGATAGTAGTCGTCAGAATATATGATATTTTCTATATTGATTCTAAAAATGACAAATTGAATAAAAAGAGAATATAGATATGAGTAGTTTTCATAAATTAATAAAAATAAAATTTATCGAATGAGAGTTTGGTTGTTGAAATTTATGGCTAGAATTTCTAAAACACTCTTGAAATGTATGTTATGAACAAAAAAAAAATTGATAAATTTATTTTTCAAAAAAAAAAAAAATAGAGATAGCATATGAATGTTTGAAGTTACTTTTTGAACAAGCAATTCGAGCATAAATTAATGATTAAAATCATTAATTACCATCCCAAAGGTCGATGGTTCAATACCTCAACCCTATAATTGTTATACTAAAAAAAGTTACTTTTGAATTGACGTATTAATTTTGAAATGACAATTGATACTTTGTCCATTGAATTAGGAATTTTTTCAATCTCAGCTTGCGTCCCTAATTTTTGCATTCTTGATTCTTATAGGCAAACTATATATATGTTAAAAAAATAATAAACATTATTTAAAAAAAAAAATGAAAAGAGAGTTTTCCAAATATACCCTTTATACAATCCCATCATCTTACAAGTTACAACATTATCTATTTCTTAGATCTGGAAACCCTCCTAATCAAAACAAGCAAACAAAGAAGGCGATAGAAGAAAAAAAAGGCGAGCAAAGCATAAACATTCGTCCACCGATGGCGTTCATCCAGGCCTCTCTTGATCAAGACATCTGCACCCGTAACCAAACACTCCTTATCCCGCTCCTCGAACCAAACAAAGCACCTCGAAACCAAACACGAGTACTCGTTTATAAGCAGCGCGTCGAGCGCATACTTGTACATGGACATGAAGTGCATGAAGAGCCAGACGTTGGGCAGGCTGTCCTGGGAAATGAAGTAGCCGCTGAAAAGGAAAAACGCGGCGAGGAGAACGGTGACGAGGGAGGTGCCGGCGATGAAATTCGGGGCGAGGGAGCTTAGGAACAGGACGAAGGAGTTCGCCATTAGAATGATGACCCAGATGACGAGGACGAAGTACGCGAACGCCTGCCACGTGGCGCAGAGGCCGACCAGGAAGTAGACGGAGACGGAGTAGATGATGGCGATGGCGAGGAGGTAGGGGAGGAAGACCATGGTGTTGGCGATTATGTAGGACGACAGACGGTAGACGCCGGCGGAGGTTTCGCGGAGGAGGATGGGGCGCTCGTTCAGGAAGATTGGCAGAGTTTCGGTGGTGGATGAGAGCAGGAATGTTAGTGTGAACGCGAATAGACCGAATCTTTTCTCTATGCCTTCCTTGTCGAATCCGATGTTTATGTATATTGTACCTGTTAATTAACACACAATATATTCATTAATTTTATCCTAATTAGTCATTTTCTTCTTTCCAATGTTTTTCCAAAGACATAAACATTTGATCATGATTCTTGTTGTTTAAAAAATGTATACAAATTTTGAAATGAAAACAACAAAATTTGATATTTTGTTTCTTGTTCCTATAAATAATATCTTTTTTTTTACTTATAAAATGAATATATAATATAGAAATAAATTACCCAACCTAATTTTGCTTCTTTCCTTGAAAAAGATTCAGAAATAAGAAATAGAAAGACTATTAGATGTGTATTTATTTATGGGCAAGACTTGGGTGCTGTTCTGCCCACATCACAACCATCCATTAAAAAACAAAAAAAAAAACTAAAAATTAAAAATGGATGGTTGTGATGTGGGAAGCACAGCACTTGGGTGTTGCCCAGACAGCACCCAAGTTTTTTCCTTTATTTATTTATGGATAACAGTTGGCTACACGCCAAGGTGTAGTAATCTCCTTGCTTCCACCGTTCAATTGTTGACAAAATGGTGGGAGGCAGAGAAATTATTGGCTATGTAGTGTTCTTTATTTATTGTGTGTATTTTTACGTTTTCAAATTTTTCAATAACATAAATTAAAAGCATGGTACCGTTTTTAATTCCAAAATGCATAATAAATATTTAAAAATTAAATATAACATAATAATTAAATATTTTATTGTAAAGTTTCTTTCTCGTAAAATATTAATTCTTGAAAAGAAATTCAAAATTTATCTCTAAACTTAACAATGTGTATAATTTTATCTTAAAATTTTACTTTCTTCAAATTGCACCTTAAATTTGAATTTGTGTTGGCAGTTTTTACTTTTGAATCTTAAAAAATTATTTTTATATATATTCAATAAATTATAAAATATTTAATTGGTATAAAATTTATAGTATTTAGAGGAAAACAACATCATAACTAATTAATTCTTTTTTAAAACTGTGAACTCAAAAAAAAAAATCTTTTTACAAATGTGAATTTTAGCAAAATTATTTTTAGGCAAAACTTGATCTTTATCAAAATTAGTAAGTTTTTAGAAAATTTTCCATTACTTTTTGTTAAAATTGGTAATCATAGGTATACTAACTATATCTAAATTAAATAGAAGGTAAAGATTGTAACATTTATCTACATCAGGTCCAATATGATGAAATTAAAAATATAGAGTAGAAATTGATATAACTCACCAAATTTAGGCTAAAATTGATTTATCTCTTTAGTTCTTTAATTTAAAATTTTAATAACAAAAAAAATTGCAAAACATATCTGTATTTCTTCAAATTGATCGTAAATTAAAGGAGGGGGTGGGGGGAGGGCTAATATTCAAATTGATTGTAAATTTGTAATTCAATTCAACAGATATATAAGAGAGTGTGATCAAATTACCTAAAACAATTCCAACAATGAGCGCCTCCAAAGTGTTGGTCAAAAGCAGCTGCCTCGTACGAAAAATGATAATCCAAAATCTCCAATGGAGGGTGAAGATCTCATGCAATCTCGAGCTCCTATATTTGATCTGATTATCTTTATCATTCGAACACGCAACAATGGCGGAATCAGAAGAAGGAATCGAACTAGAAGAAGGCGTAAGCTGGTTCAGAATTTCCATTGCAAATTCCAAAGGGTTAAGCTGTGGAGGAATTGAAAATTCATTCGAAACCAAAAAACTCTGAAGAGTCGAAAGAGTCCCATGGTGAATCACAGACCCTTTACAAAGCAAAAGAATCCCATCAATGGCCGACAAAATCCGAAAACTCGGCTGGTGAATCGAAAGCACAACCGTCCGATTACGCGCCACACAGATAGATTTAAGGGTGGAGATTACGTTGAAGGCCGAGGCACTGTCGAGGCCGGAGGTGGGTTCGTCGAGGAGCAAAACGGCGGGGTCGTGGAGGAGGCTGAGGCCGATGGAGACGCGCCGCCGTTCGCCGCCGGAGAGGCCGGAGATGAGGCGGGTGTTGGCGACGTGGGTGAGGCGGAGGTCGGCCAGAAGGGAGTCGACGCTGGCCGGGATTTGGGAATTTTTTGGGAGGAGGAGGCGGGCGGCGAAGGCGAAGGTCTCGGAGACGGTTAAGAGAGGGAGAGAGGCGTCGTGTTGAGGGACGTAGGCGGAGAGTTTGCGGAAGGCGGAAGGGTTGAGAGGGGCGGAGTTGAGGAGGACGCCGCCGTGGGTCGGGGAGGTTCTGGCGGCGAGGATGTCGAGTAGGGTGGATTTTCCGGCGCCGCTTGGGCCGACGATGGCGAGGATTTGAGAAGGGTGGGCTGTGAAAGTGATGTCTCGGAGAATGTAGGTGGGTTCGGCGGCCGTGCAGGATTTGAACCAGTTGTACGGCGAGGCGGTGGTGGCGGCGGTTGATTTGGCGTAGGAGATTGATGATGCTGTTAATGTGTAGCTTCTCGGCGGCGGCGGCGGTTGGTCTTCTTCCATTGGGGAGATATTTTTCTGAGGATGGGCGGAGAGAGAACTGGTAGAGAGAGAGATTTGGAGGAGTGAATTGAAATGATATTTCAGTCTCTCTGTAGTGTAAAATGCCGTTTGATTGATGGAATATTTCGTACTTAAAAACTAATTATGGACATCTATAAAACACTTTCTCTTTTCTTTGAAGCGAAAAATATTTTGTTTATTTGGTATTATTTTATTCATTATATGTATAATGTATCTGATGATGTAATATCTAATAATGAAAGTGAAGATTTTGCAAATAGAGATAATTTTTTATTGACCATCATTATGTCTGTAACAACTAAGAGAGTTTGAACATAATTCAATTAATTTAGGTATATATTATCAATAAAAAGTTAAATATTTAAATTTTTACCTTCACATATATACTAAAAAGAAAGAAATGCAGAACGAGAGATAATTGTGAGTTGTTATTTGGAAGAAATGAATTTTGTTGATGGACAGTTAAGTTTTACTTATGGGTGAATTGAATTTCAATTGAATTTCACTTGTTAAGTAGACTGTAGAACATGAGTTGCATGATCATGTACTTAAATATGCTAATAAACTAATAATTTGACAATCTATCGACTTTTTCTTAAGTTGTACAGAAAAAAATGGTTGACAAATTTTAATAATTTTTTTTATGAAATCATATAATTAAGAATTTTTAGTAGAGGAAATTTTAAATTTTAAGAAAATTGAAGACCATTGAGAATTGCCTAAAGAGCTAGGGGTATATTTCTTAAACATTAAAAAAGAAAAAGGAAAAAGAAAGTGAAAGTTATCCATGGATTTAATTTTGTCGAGAGGGCTGAATTTCATTTTCGAACTTGTTGACAGTGAATTGACATTACGTACCTGAGAAAGTGAAGGAAAACCAAACTTGTGGCTCTCAAATATTGCATGTTTTTTTTAAAAAATTATTATTATTTTTAATCAAGTCAAAAGTCAAACTTCACACTTGGCAAAGTCATGAAGTAGAACAAATTATTCAATAAGGCCGCCATAATGTGGTTGTCTCATAATAACCGTTGGATGTAGATTCAATAATTTACTCCTTAATAACTGTTACATATCAATTCGAGGTTTTTCCTCCTTTCATTCAACGGTGAAAAACAATTAACCACATTGTGGCAGCCTCATCGAATAATTTTTCATAAAGTAGGGAGTCGGGGACAAGATTTTATGCTTATCACCAAATAACAAAGTTTTATTGAAATACAAATTGGAGATATTAAATAAAAATAACTAAATTAATTAATAATTTGAGCATAGGAAAAATATTAAATATTGGAATATTGCTGATATGAAGATCGTCTAAATATGTTGTAGTTCACTCTCTAGTGAAAGAAATTGTGATTGAAAAATGTTGGGAATCGTCCCTTTAGTCTAATAAATCAAAATAATATCTAAATTTACCTGTTAAAAAGACTTTAAAAATAGCCCATTTAAGAACTAAAAATAAAAAAAGAAATACCCATTTAAACTTGACTTAATTATTTGACAAAGACTTTTGACAGATCTCTACATTGGTATGATATTGTCCATTTTAGACATCAGTCCTCATGACTTTGTATTTGGTTTCACCCAAAAGGTCTCATACGGAGATAATGTCTCTCATTTATAAATCTATGATCTTCCCCTTATTTAGCTAATGTGGGACTTTGGTTGTATTTCCAACAATCCCAACAGTCTTCAACTAAAAAGTTAGATGTTCAAATTCCTTACTTCAAATAACTAAAAAAGAGTCTAAAAATATATCGATAAAATTAAATTTTAAGATACAGTGATAATTTAATACATATTTTAAGAGCATATAATAGTTGTGGAGCATATTTTTATGAGCTCATATAACAGTTGTTAGAGCCATGCAGATTTGCTTTAGAATGTTATTTCCAAGTGTACAATCCATGTTCTCTTGAATTTTACGTTCTATGGATCGGATGATGTATTCTAGTCAACCTCTTATTGCAAAAAACATAAGGAAAAACAAAAGTCTGACTCTGAAAATTTAGATTTATTCCCCCGTTTGCCCTTAAACTTTCCAGATTTTTATGCTGTGATTCTTTATAAACTTCTAAAAGAGTCGTTTTGACGTTTAAACTTTAACAATTTTAAGCTTACGTTTAACAGTTTGGTCGAGAATATAATGTCTTAACTAATTCAACTAATTAGCTATTATAACCAAGTTAATTTTATTGTGGTGAATATTGGGTAAACTTAATATTAGGCAACAAAATAATAGCAATAAATAAAATAGTTATTTGTTAAAAGTTAAAATACTAAAATAGATATTGTTGATGTGAGAATCTGGTCACAAGTTCACGTAAGCTCTTGGCCAAGGTCACGAGCTGAAGGCATTGGGATGAGACCTGCAAGAAAGGAAATTCACACCAATGTAGTGCTAGGCCGAATACACTTCGATGCTTGTTTATACATTGAAGTGAGTGTCAAGTTGAGTTAGAATAGTATCGCGTGACACGTACCTCTCTAGTGGGATAGGTCTCCTCTATTTATAGTGTCTCTCACTGTCTCATTATCAAGATCGTATGTGACATTGGGGCTTAGTAGACCATTTGCCTCGCAGCTCCTCAACCGTGTCTCCTCGACGTCTCAGCAAGCTCTCGGTGCTTCTCATCGAGGGCTTTATCGTGTGCACGATCCACATGGCCACCCGATAGCCTGCGTGGATGTGGGCCCATAGGCTTGTGATCCTACCCACAACACCAACCATATAAGTAATTTTTGATAAGCCACTTGAAAAAAAAAAAAGTACAGAGATAGAATTAAAAGTTGGAATAACGTGGGACTGATATTGGTGTTTGCATGAAACGAAGGAAGCAAAGGGAGCCCCACACATCCAGCCAACCTTGGTTGAAGTTCAAAGTTCACGAGCTCACTGTAGCATCACAGATTATCATATTTCTCTATCTTAGCTTTGGAAGAAGCGAAATGGGGGATGCTGCATTTCTTTCTTTCTTTCTTTTTTTTTTAAAAAAAAAAGTATATTCAGAACATATGTGCAGCCCGTGACACCACCCTCCCTCCATATGAAACTACTGGCCGACGTCGTTTTGTACTCTCTAATTTAAAACGCACTTTCAAATTTCCAATACAGAGACAAAAACTCTTCTAGCTACTTTGTGGTGATATGTATATTAAAATAAACTTGTGCTGATATTGTGATGGCGATAAAAAGAGATTAATATTTTGATAATATCATACATACCTCTCCTATCCTACATGGAAAATGGGATATCTATAACCAAGCCCACGTGCTATACATAACAAACTCATTACAATTTAATATTATTTCTCCCATTTGATGAGGGATTTGTTTTATTTTATTTTGGAATAAATTTAAGAGATTTTTTTGAAGCTCATTTGATCACTATTTTGGTTTTTAGTTTTTTGTTGTTGAAAATTAAGTCTATAAATATTACTTTTTCCTATGAATTTTTATGTTTTGTTATCTACTTTTTACATATGTTTTCAAAAACCAAACTAAGTTTTGAAAACTAAAAAAAGTAGTTTTCAAAAACTTGCTTTTATTTTTGGAATATGGTTAAGAACTCAAATGCTTCTTTAAGAAAGATGAAAACCATCGTAGAGATGATGAAAACCATTGTAGAGAAACTATGAGAAAACAAACACAATTTTCAAAAACCAAATGGTTATCAAACGAGGCCTAAATGGTTATCAAACGGAGCCTTGGTTTTTGAAAATTAAGTCTATAAATGCTACTTCCATATTCTATGGGTTTCTTTGCTTTGTTTTTCTACTTTTTACCAGTGTTTTAAAAAATCAAGCCAAGTTTTGAAAAATAAAAAAAAAAGTTTTCAAAAAGTAGTTTTTGTTTTTGTTTTTGAAATTTGGCTAAGAATTTAAAAGGCTGTTTGGGGCGCAAGTTCGGAATCAGAAGCCTAGGGGGTTTGTCCTGAAGGGTTTTGAAGTTTGGGAATCATAAAGCAGTGTTTGGGGTGTTGCAGTGTTCTGAAACCTAGGAATCAAAAAACTGTGTTTAGGGTGCAGTGTTCTGAACCCTAGGAATCAAAAAGTTGTTTTTGGGGTGTAGTGTTCTGAACCCTGGGTTCGGTACAGTTTTTTTTCCACCTTGTTTCTTTTAGCTATTTTATTCTCTTTAAATTTTGTAGTGGATCTTATGTGAATTGTAGAAGCCACTGTGTAACATGGATCAATTTTTTAAGTGGCTTTTCAATGAAGCTTTCAATTTATGTTGTAGTTGAGGAATAAAAAAAGAGTTTTAAATATTTAGAACAGTTTTTGGCATTCAGACAAAAGAAAGCATAGCATGCCATGAGTTCACACATACAGATACGCATGCCTACCTTCCCAAGATATGCATTTAGTACTTGCGTTTCCATTCAGCAGGAGTAGTCGAGGAATGAGTGGAATTTGGAGATATTAGCCAGCAGAGTCTTGGCGATCAATAAATAGTAGTTCATATCTAGTCTAGGGATAGCTTGAAGTTCCTCGTATAGTCGTTTGCGTCGGGACGACTCCAGTTCATCCTTCTCGTTAGGCCAAAAGACAATCATCTCCAGTTGTATCGATGCCCAACGCATCTTCATGCGAAATACATAAATTATGTCCCCTAGTTTTACGCGCCTCCTCTTAGTCACCCTGGATGATCCATGCCCCATCATTCTTGGGGTTAGGTGTGGTAGACATGTCTTCGCCAGATGTAGGGTCATATAAAGGTGGGTCAAGAATGAATGAATGAACGTTTCACTCAGCAGCGGAAGCATTGGATCGTTTTTTATTTTAATTAAAATTAAACTAAAAAAAAAAGATTAAGCAAACTTACTTAGAGTAAATATGGAGATATTTCTAGCGGGTCTTTATCTCCTCCACAAAGTCTTCCTGACTATGACTCGAACACAGGACTAAGGCTTGTGGGAGCCTTTTGAAAGAAAATCCACAAGGGATTGGAGAGGAAGAGGTCTATAGAGAATTTTCTAATTCTCTATTGAGGAGATGTGTTATCCACTGTGTTATCTCTACTCTAATGACTCAACCCAAGAGTCCTATTTATAGAGACCAAGGGAAAATATTTGCGATGATTAAAATATTATATTTTAATATCTAATATATTAAAAGATATCTTATACTTGTTTGAATCTCATTCAAATCTCCTACGATTAAGATTAGGGGTTCGTTGGAGAAGACCATTCAAGAGAAGATGAGATGATAGATGATGATGTGCGCAGAACATTGATGAGGAATAATAAAACCAAAATACGCTCGCAAAACCAATTCCATAGGGTAGACAGTTTTTGTTTTTTAAAATTGTCAATGGGCTAAATTACAAAACTTGTACCCCAAACATGTGTTTGGATTATGTGTTTGGATTTGGAACCAAACCCATGTCCCAAACACATCATAAATGTTTTGTTAAGAAAGATGAAATACATTGTAGAGAATTGATAAGAAAACAAGCACAATTTCCAAAAACCAAAAAATAAATGATTATCAAACGAAACCAAAGTTAATTGATTAAATTATCTTGCATGATGTTACCGATATATTAATTTTACAAGTGATGGTGAGTACACTTAAAATATAGTTAAATTGCAATTTTGGATGTTGAAACATTTATGATTGTGTCTAATACGTCTCTAAACTTTTAAAAGTTTATAATAAATCTCTAAACTTTTAATTTTGTGTCTAAAGTTCTTGAACTTTCAAATTTATATTTAATAGGTCATGGACCTATTAATTTTTTATTATTATTAAATTTAGACCATTAGACATAAAATTGAAGAGTTTGTGTGATATTAGACTAAAAAAAAGTCTAATATGTTTGTGAATTAAAAAATTTTGAGGATCTATGCAATAAAAATTGAAAGTTATGTGATCTATTAGAGATTTTTAAAATCCAAGAAAAAAATTGAAAACTTAGACTCAATTTGATAACTATTTGATTTTTGGTTTTTAATTTTTGAAAATTAATCTTATAAATAGTACTTCCACTTATGAGTTTCCTTATTTTGTTATTTACTTTTGACATATATTTTCAAAATCGAAACCAAGTTTTAAAAACTTAAAAAAAAAAAAAATATTCAGAAACTTGTTCTTGTGTTTTTTATTTTTTATTTTTTAAAATTTGGCACGGTTTTTGGATGGCTAAGAATTAAAATGTTTTTTTAAGAAAGATGATGAAACCCATTGTAGATAAATGTTGAGAAAACAAGCACAATTTTTAAAACACAAAAAACAAAAAAATCAAGTGGTTGTCGTCAATTGTGACATTAGAGAATTATTAGAAAATTTTTAAATTTCATGGATGTATTAAACAATCATAAAATTTAGACTATACTTGTAAATTTGACCTTAAAATATTTATATTTATTTCATAGGGGATACTCTTCCAGATGTATTAATTTTCTTCTAACACTAAATTGAGCTTGGCTCAGCAATACTTGGTATGTACCTTCAACCAAGAGGTTAAAAATTCGAAACCAAATGTTTTTGAACTAAAAAAAAAAAAAAAAAACCTCTAGTGTGTGGAAGCAGGTGGGCGTGGTACAAAATATCGTTATAGGGCCAAGGAGCGGGTGGTATGGTTATGGGTCTTAAATGGGTCATAAGTTTGGGTAATCATGGGCCGGAAAAGGCCCAATTAAACGAACCCTTCCCACTAAAAGCCCAATTAAATTAACCTCTCTCTCCACTGGTGAAAAATGTTGCAAATTAATTCCCTAAGCCAGACACATGTAACAAAAATATAGGTGTTGTCTTCTTTCTTGCGCCCAAGAATTTGAGTCTTTTAGCTCTGTCTTCTACCTTTAAAGAGGTAAATAATGTTTTGACCTACTAAAATAGCAAATATAGGTGGTCTAGATGATCTAATTTTCCCGTGGAATTAATTAATAGTTCCATAAAGGTAGCAAAATTTCAAAGTTCTTTGCTATTTTTTAGAACAACTTAACTGGAAAAAAAAAGGTTCAATTACAAATTTAGTCCCTGAACTTTGAAGTTTGTGTCTATTTGGTCCCTAAACTTTCAAAAGTGTCTAATAGTTTCATAAACTTTCAATTTTGTGTCTAATAAGTTCATGAACTTTTAATTTTGTGTCTAATAGGTCCCTGTCAAATTCAAAATTTTTAAAAATTAATTGATCTATTAGATATAAATTTGAATTTTATGTTTAATGGAATCCTAAAGTTTCAATTTTGTGTTTATTAGACCCGTAAATTTAAAAAATTTTGAAAGTCCAGGGACTAAATTTGTAAGTTTGAAAGTTCAAGGACTAAATAGATACCAACCTCAAAATTCAGAGACTAAATGTGTAATTTAACAAAAAAAAAAAAACAAAAATTACTAATGTTTTTTATATTAAAAGATAGGTTAAAAAACATTTTTAGTCCCTACACTTTCATGAAAGTAACAATTTAGTCCTGTACTTTCAAATTTGTTACAATTTAGTCCATATACTTTCACATTTGTAACCATTTAATGTCTACCATAAAAAATTTCATTAAAATTAAATGTCGATTTTTATCATTTAACGACTTAGATTTTGTGGTTTATTAACATATTGGCCTCTAATTAGCTCATTGATCTATCTTTGTAAGAAATTCCATTAAATGTTAACAATAATTTCCACGATAGGGACTGAATTGTTACAAATTTTAAAATACAAGAACTAAAATGTTACATACCACAGTTCAGGGGACTAAGTTGTTACAAAAATTAAAGTACATGGACTAAATCATTATAAATCAAAATTCATGGACTAAATTGATACTTTCATGAAAGTTCAGGGACCAAAAGTGATTTTTAACCTAAAAGATAAAAATTAAAGTACAAGGACTAAATCATTACAAATCAAAATTCATGGACTAAATTATTACTTTCATGAAAGTTCACGGACCAAAAGTGATTTTTAACCTAAAAGATATTGATTGCTCTTAAAATTCAAAGTTTAGTTTCCCAAACATGAAAAAAACCAATGTGAAACAAACTTCAAAGAAAAAAAAGTTCAACAACACGTGGGATAAGGATTCAAATCTCTGACTTCTTGATTGAAGATATGTACCTTAACTAATTAAACTATACTCAAGTTGGCAACTTCTTCAAACTATATACATTAATTAGAACATAAACATGTGTGTTTAATCCAATGAAATTAGAGATCCAATGATCAAAAGCTATACTAATTAATTCCATCATAAATTACTATAATGGTGAAGAAGAGGAATAACCTACCCAACTTTTTGATCCCAATGCCCATTAAAATAAATAAATAAATAATAAAATAAAGGTGGCTTATAATTGGACATTCATTTTGGCCAAAGACAAAGAAAGAAGGATATATGAAAGGGGACAAAGCAAATCCAAAAACCTTGGAGAAAAACATGGTGTTGGGTTCTCTCTAATTTGTCCTAAATTTTCTCTAGGGATTATTCATTGTATTGTATGTATCCATGTCTTGAAATTTCCCAATATTAAATCAATTCATTTTCTCTCTTCTTGTAATATAATTACAGAAAGCCTTTGCCTCATTGGTACAGTGAACCATATTTCAAGGACCATCTTTTCTTTCAAACAACACTGTTCTTATTTTTTTACCCTTCCCACAAGGAGAGAGAGAGAGAGAAAGAAAGAGCTTTTAGGGTTATTTTTTCCCCTTTTTGATAAAAACAATGCAAGGTGGAGGGAGTTGAACTCTTGATTGGTTCCTTTGTCCTAAGTCCTAACTAAACTTTTTGATGGTTGAAATATTCTCATAGGAAATACCAAGTTTATAGGATTTTGTTCAAATATATAGTTTTTTCTTATTAAAGTTTCATAATTGCATGGTGGAAAATCAAATCGTCGACTTTTAGAATGATAATGAGTTTTTAACTATTGAGTTATGTTCAAATAGATGTAGTAGATATAAAAATTACCTCTCAAAAATAGGGATATTGGTTATTTTTTAGCAATTTCAAACTTTTTGAATTAAAAGAAGTAAATCTCTTTATATTTATATTGTATTTGACGCAAAATAAATTTTATTGAAAAAAAAAGCTTATTTGATAACAAATTTTTTAAAAAGTTAAACTTGTTTATTAACAATTTATTTTTATTTTAAAATCTTTTTTTTAATAAAAAAATGTTTTTATAATTCTCGTCAAAAATTTAAAGGCTTAAAAGCTTTTTAAAAAGTTAAAAATATATATTTTTTAAGAAAATTGGTTTACTTTTTTAACATAAAAAATCAGGGGAAAAATCATTTTCGAGGGTTATAAGATAACTTTCTCCTAGAAAGAAAAGTTGCAAAATGCATTCAATTCAATCTCTTTCAAATTCATACTAATTAAATCAAAGAAAGAATGCAAAGGGTTCAATTGAGAGACAGAAAGCATTTATATGCTTTTTCACTTTGAATTAATTAGTTAAGCCTTTTGTTCAATGAAAGCAAATAAAAATGCTGCTTTTGATGTCCCAAACTAAAGTAAAATTCTCAATACATGTGTTCCAAAGTGGGAAAAAAAAAAAAGCTTCTTTTTTCTTTTTGAATTTGTCCCATGGTTTTCAAATTTGGTAAAAGTCCCCTCATTTTTTTAACAATTACTCTTTTAACTATATATATATATATATATATATTTTATAATTTACAGTTTCATTCAATTTAAATCAAATGATCTCGTCGTCAAATTCATAATGCAAAATGAAATAAAATTGTAAAAAATTAACCAATACAATAATTGTTAAATAAGGGAACATATTGTCAAACAGTTTACATTTGAATTAAATTATAAGTCTATGGTTTAAATTAAGTAAAAATAGAGTAGCAACTAGCATGCATCCAAAAATTAAATTTTTATTCTTTTCATAACTTGTGATATTAGCCAAAGTTGGTCAAAGGTCTGTGAAAGTTTCAAAACTTTACTTTTAAAGAAGCGGACGGAAAATGAAGAGTGCTAGAGCAATAGAATAGGTGTCATTTTTCAAAAAAGAAACCCATATAGTAAATAAATATATAAAGATTCCTCCTAATTTGACCTCATTAATTATTACACTTGTGCAGAAAAGTCCAAAAGATTATCCACATAACATTTAATGCCATAAATCATTTGATTTTTTGACCAATTAATTTTCTTTTTCTTTACCACTATGAGAGATGTAATTTTTTTCAAATGTCCTTCTTATTATGTATTTATATAATGTAATTTCTAAGACAAAAATGTCCATTCAAGTAGTTAAAATGTTCCTGAAAAAAAAGGTTAAAATGTCAATCCAAATTTTATCAAAAACTAAAAAAAAATGTCAATCTAAATATATCTTTGTGGATTTAACTTTATTAAAATGTCAAAAGTTTGAATCTCTACTCTTAAACTCAAAAAAAAAATAAAAAAATAAATAGTAGATAAAATATATATATTACTATTTTAAAGATTCATGTTCAATTCTTCACTTTCAATTGTTTAAAAAAAATTAAAATTTAATTATTAAATATAACTATTTCGAGATTAATTTTTACACACAACAATGATGTTTATAAACTTTCTTATTTTTAATTTCCTTAACTGAGTTTTTATGGAAGTTTAATCCGATCTTACCATTTTTTTTATATAGATTATAGTTTTAGCTTCCAATCAAAAACACTACCATGATTAAATTTTGTCTTTGAGGTTGAGATTATTTGAGAATTTAGATTTTTTTTTTCAATCTGTATTCAAAACTGTTTAAAATGAAATGAAATATTTCAAAAAAGAAAAGAAAAAGAAAAATAATTTTAAAATAGAAATTTGACCTTTTACTCGGATTGACATGTAAAAAGATTAGAACAATATAACTTTTAATATTTTAATTAAAGTTATAATGTCATTGCAGTAAATATTATTTGTCCTTTAAAAATAGAAATTGGCACAATGAAAACATAGAGAAATGATAAGGAAATGAAATGGAACATAAAAAGAAAATAGAAATGGTTCATCTTCATCACATACAAATACAATCATCATTTTAACTATTATTTACTAAATACATGTCCGAGCGAGTCATCCACTACCAGACTCACTGAGTCACTGTTTATCATTTCTAAGAAAAGAAAAAACGAAAACTGTCCTGCCACTGCCTAATTCAGTTTGCTTTTCATCTTTTTTTTACAGCAAAACCCAAAAAACTTTCACTCTCTCACTCTCTCTCTTCAATGTTGTTCGCCTTCTTTGGCTTCTGAGAAAACATCTTTTCCCGCCTTCTCCTTCTGCAAATCGCCAGTCCCAAATAGGTTATCGTCGCAAGTTCCATCAACATCATCTGAAATTTTCGATTGAAATGATTGTTAGATGCTAAGGATTTTCAAAACAAAATTAGGGCATAAACAAACAAACAAACAAACAAACAAAAACGTTCGAGTTTTTTGTTTTTGGATCTTGCCTCTGGTAGCGCTGAACGACCTTTTGCAATGCAAAATTGCGCTCTCGATCCCGTCGTCTTGCTGCAAAAGCGAATCGTCACGCCGATTCGTCGGCGATACAGCCATTCCAGTCGCTGACGATGACGATCTACTCTTCCCTAGGCGTCTGCAAACTACTCGTATCCCTATCGCAATATTCCTCTGCTTCTCATCAATCGACGTCGCCGGGGAAGATACCGGCGACGATCTGTAGTTAGGTTTCCTCGAAACTTTCACATACAGAGGCTTGATTAATTTCAGATACTTCTGCATTCCTTCTCCGCAGAATCTCTTCGACTGACGCTCAGATGCGTCAATCCGATTACTGTTTCTGGAACTGTTAACTCTGTTCAGTTTGAAGGTGAATCGTTTGCTTTCTGTGCTCTGTAATTTGAGAGATGACGAAGAATCTGTTTCGTCCGTCTTCTGTTTCGCCATTAATTTCGGCTTCTTAAACAAGGAAATCGAGAGTCTAGGTGCCGATTTGAGAATCGAAACTGGAACTGGAGACTCTGGCTTCGAACTGAGTTCAATCGGAAGGATTTTTCGTTTCGAGATGAGATCAGATTGGGAGAGAAGAAGATTCCGTTCAGAAAAACAGAGTTCGTTTTCGCCGGAGAGAGTGAGGTTCTTCGCGTTGGGAGATTTGCCGGTTTCTGAAAGAGGAGGAGAGATGAAATCCAAATCGAAGAATGAATCTTCGTCCTGATCGTCGCCATAGAAATGAGAGCGAATGAGAGGATATGCAGTTTCAACAATGGAGGAGAAATGGGCGTAGAGATTATGGAGCTTGACGAAGTCGAGAGCTTCCATGGCGGAGAGGGGATTGGGAGAAAGACAAATGGGGGAATGGGGCTTTGAAGGGTTTTATAGAGCGGCCGCGTGTGGAGGCGAGGGGCCGGCGAACACGTGCCAGACCCTGAAAATAACACAACACAAAACCCTTTTTTTCCTTTTTCCCAATAAATTCATTTTCTTCTATATAATTTAATTGTTATTGTTATACAGTTATTTCTTTTTTCTTTTAAAATATACTATTGCAGTTATTAATATATATGATTCACAGTTTTACATTATTAGATATATCATATATGAGACATAAACTAAAAATATAATTTAAATTTATATCCAACCATTTTTAGGGGATTTATAATGCAATAATCTAGACATAAACTAAAAATATAATTTAAATTTATATCCAACCATTTTTAGGGGATTTATAATGCAATAATCTCATTCAAATTAATAATCGTTAGGTGTGCATTTGTAATTCTTTTTCTTATATATACAACCATGTATCAGCACATTTTGGCAGAGAGAATCCCTCTTAAAATAAGAATGGGGAAAATATTTCCCCTATTTCTTTTACAAATGGGGATGGGAAATGGAGACCTCAATCCATCCCAAAATTATCAATATATATATATTCTGAACTCTTTTCTTTTAATTATTAGTAAAATATTAAATGTTTTTTTTAAAAATTAATTATTTAAACTTGTAGAAAATATAAATTCTAAATCTTTTAATAAAACTTCTAATTTTGATATATTTATGGATATTTGACTGTTTTTTTTTCATATATATTAATTCAAGTATAGTGGAGTAAATAAGATACTTGTTTTCTTTTTCAATATAATACAAGGTTGGATTCTCCTCCCACATTTGTTGAATTATAAAATATATTTTCTATATTTAGTTGATATATATATATATATATATATATATATATATATATATATATATATTAAGTTCAACAACATTTGGAGGTAGGAGAGATTTGAACCTCTTAAATCTTAATCGATAATACATATCAATTACTGTTGAGCTAAACTCATTTTAGCGATGATAGTTACTTATAACTTATATTAAAAGATAACAACAAAAATATAAAGGTTAAATTATCAAAAATACCCCTGAACTATGGGGTTGGTTTCAGTTATACCCATGAACTTTGAAAAGTTTCATTTTAACCCTTAAACTTTGAAGTTTGTTTCAAAAAAACCCTTGAAGGCTTTTTTTCATTAAATTCATGGATGAAAAATGATGTTTTTGCATTTATATTGTTGCTTATGTGAACATATTTGAACATATACATTGAAAAAAAAAATCAAAACATTTGCAAATTCGTCATTTTTTGTCCATAAATTTATCGAAAAAAGCCTTCAAGGGTTCTTTTGAAACAAACTTTAAAGTTCAATGGTTAAAATAAAACTTTTCATATGTGTATAATTGAAACTAATTTCATAGTTTAAGGGTATTTTTGATAATTTAACCAAATATAAAACATGAAAATTTTGATTTTCTTTTCTTGAGGGAATAGAGATTAAAAAAAAAATCCCTAGCTGGAAGTGTACTACTTTTGAGTTGTGAGAGAAAGAGAGAGAGAGCGCGCTTTTTAATTTCGTACGTTTCTGCCCTCGACTTCTGACTTCTCAGCGGTTAATGTTGAATTTTGATTCCTCACCATGCCCCTCTCTTTGACTCGGCAGAACGTTCTTTTTCTCTCTCTCTCTCTCTCTTTTTTTATATGGTAAATTACAAAACATATCTCTACATATAATATTAGGTGTCTCCTAGTCGTAGACCACAATATTTTTTTAGGGAAAGTGATATTATTGGTTCACGAGGTCTATGTTTTATTTTCATTTAGTCCATATAATTTTTAAAGGGACAATTAAATCTCGTTTGATAACTATTTAATTTTTTTGTTTTGAGTTTTTGAAATTTAAACCTATAAATACTATTTATACCTACAAGTTTCTATATTTTGTTATCTACTTTCTATCAATGTTTTAAAAAACTAAGCTAAGTGTAGAAAACTAAAAAAATAGTTTTAAAAAACTTATTTTTTTTGTTTTTGGAATATGATTAAAGATTCAAATGTTTACTCAAGAAATATGAAAATCATTATAGAGAAATCTTGAAAAAACAAATTTAATTTTCAAAAACTAAATAGTTATCAAATGAGGCTTAATGTTTAAAATTTTAAAAATTGTTATGAATGGTTTTTAAACTCAATTGATTTGGATGGAATGATGGTGTGAACAATTATTTGTTTATTGAACTTCGTTAACTTGACAAAATATATTAATTTTGAGTGATTTGACTTGAGGTAACATCACATTCCCTCATTTCTTTCTTCTCTTTCATTGGGTTGATGTTGTCGCTTCTTTGATCATCATTGCTCGTAATCCCAATGATTGTCGCTGAACGTCCCTTCTTCACGACTGTTGGATTTTATAGTAAAAGTTGTGAAAGAAAGTATTGGTTTGAAACATAAAAAATGAATTAATGTTTCATTTATGTTGTTGTTACTTGACTTGAATCTCAAAAGTTTCAAAATGGTTTGAAACATCAAAATGTGTTGATGTTTTTTTTTACAAATTTAACTTAAAAGTTAAATTTGTTGAATTATGTTTGAATTTTTACAAGTAACTACACAATTGAGTTAATTTTGATGTATGTTTTATATTATTTATATTAATTTTATTTTTGGAGAGTTACTAAGGGCCCGTTTGATAACGTTCCTGTTTCTTGTTTCTTGTTCCCGTTTCTAATTTTTCAGAAACAGACATGTTTGATAAACGATCCTGTTTCTTGTTTCTTAGTTTTTTAGAAACGTTTCTAAAAAAATGGCAGATTTTGAGAAACTTCAAAAAGTAGTTTCTCAAATTCTGTTTCTGTTTTTTTTTTCCAGTTTTCATGCATGTATTCCTATTTCTATTTTTACTCATCTCTCCCCTCTCTCTTCTTTCTCTCTCTTCCATTTTATTTTTTTTCTTTTAATACTTTTTAATCTTTTTTTTCTTCTTTGATTTATTTCTTTCTATTCGTTCTCTCTCTTTCATCATAATCTTTTTTCTTTTAATAGTTCATTATCTTTTTTTTTTTACTTTTTTCTTTTCGTTTATGTTTTTCTCTTCTCTCTTATTTTCTTATTTTCTTTTACTTTACATTAACGAGCTTATAGTTATTATTTTCTATTTAATTATCTATTATTTTTTCTTTTGGTACAATTTTATTTTTTTATTAAATAAATAAACTAATAATGTATTTCATGTTTACCATTAAATTTAAAATATATATATACATTCTCTCTCTTTTTCTGATTTTACTTGCGTGTATTATTGGCTAATGCATTTTTAAAGAAAAATAAAAATAAAGTTTATTATTAAATTAAAGAAATGTGGGTATGTTCGATTTTCTGACCTTAGACAATTTACAAATTCGTCTAATTGAACTAACTCTTGTAAGTCAAAATCGTTCAAGGTGAATTGATTGAAATAAGAAATAACATTACAAATCAAATTTGAACAAATTTTGAAGGATAACTTTTTTTTTTATTATTATTAATTAGGTGTTGGGCCTTAATAAAATATTATAACCTCTTTATAATTGTTTTATTTTTATTTTAATGCATGTTATATGTTTTATTATAGTATATGTACTAAATTTTATTTTTACCAAGAAACAAGAAACAAGAAACAAGAAACAGAAATAGTTATCAAACATGTTTCTATTTTTAGTTTATAAGAAACAGAAACAAGAAACGAGAAACAGAAACAGGAAACAAGAAACGAGAAACAAGAACGTTATCAAACGGGGCCTAAGTTGCTAGCCTATAAATAGCAACTTGTTTCTTCATTTGGAACATATCATTCCATTTTGGAGTATCGCATTCCAATTGAAGAGTTCTTCCCTCATCTCTTTCTTCTCTTTAATCTTGAGTCAAGTTGAGAGCAAGTATCCAAGAATTCTGCCAGATCCTAGTAGTTCAAGGTTGTTGTTCTATCGGAGTTAGTCGTTGTATCCGACTGAGACAATCGTTGTAGTCTACTTGCAATCCGTGCAGAGCGAATAATTGTCTTCATGACATCACTTTGTAAGCACGCCTCGACTACTTATTATCTTTTGTTCTTGAATTTTGAAACTGTTGTTACATACAGTGTCTGTACTATTGTTTACACTGTAATTATTTGTTGCCAGTTAAGTTGTAATCAAATTTGCTAGTGTTACTCAATTCTTATACACATCGTATTATTTCCAACAATCTGAAGACAATTATCTAAACTGATGGTTACAAGCTCCTCCGCTAATGATGTCGCTCCTACCATGATGGCATCGAGATTTGAAAGACACTCAGTAAAATGTCTATTATATTGCATAAAATACTTTAAGGTAATTGTGAGAGGCAATATTAGACAATAAGTACAAGCTGAAAGATGTTGTACATGAAAAATTTCCTCTTTGAAAAATTCCTGAATTGATATCAATTTGGTAATCAATCAAATGGAACTGCAAATTATCATTGGTAATTTGCAATGTGAGGAATTGGTCATTAATGAACCATTCCAAGTTGTCGTTGTGATTGAGAAGTTGCGTCATTTATGGAAAATTTTTAAGAATTATCTCAAACACAAGTAAAATAAATTATCTATGTGGATCTTGTTGTAAGATTCTACATTGGAAAGAATAATAGATAGGAAGACAAAGCTCCACTTGAGATTGAAGCCAAAGGTCACATTGCTGAAGCTTCAAAGAATGACGGTACAATTGTTGTCATTGATGGAGTATTTATGACCTCAAACACTAAGGCTGGTGAATTGATAATGGTGCTATTAGGTATGTTTGTGGAGACGATTTATTGTTCACCATAATAATAACAACTCTTCTGCTTATATTGTTGAGTTGTGTGATGTATGACATTCTAGGCTGGGGCATGTCAAATTATCATTCTTTACATAAAATGGTAAATTTAGGACTATTGCCTAATTTCAACATTGATAACAGACATAAATGCGAAGTTTGCTAGAAAGTCATTTTCATCTGTGGAAAGAAGTAATAAGGTACTTGATTTAATTCACAATGATATATGTGACATGAAAAACACCCCCACAAGAGGCAATAAAAGGTATTTTGTCACATTCATTGATGATTGTAGTAAATATTGCTATGTATACTTATTACATAGTAGAGGTGAAACCTTAGATATTTTTAAAGCAAATAAGGCAGAAATTGAAAATTAACTTGAAAAGAAAGTAAATGTGCTTAGATCAAATAGAGGGTGAATATGAATCATCATCACTTTATGAATTTTGTGAAGTTAATGGTATAATTAATCAAACTACATCACCTTATACACCACAACAAAATGGTGTAGCTGAAAGAAAGAACCAAACTTTAAAGGACATGATTAATTGCATGTTACATAGTTCTGGTTTACCACATAATTTGTGGGGGGAGGCTTTGCTTACAGCAAATTTTATTCTAAAAAGAATCCCACATAAGAAGACTAATAAGTCGCCTTATGAAATGTAGAATAGAAATTACTGTCATATAAGATGTTGAAAGTGTGGGGGTGTTTGGCAAAGGTATAAGTTCTTTTACCATAAAGAACCAAACTGGGACCTAAGACAATTGATTGTGTTTTTATAGGCTATGCAATGCATAATACTGCTTATAGATTCATGGTAGTTAAATCAGAAATACCAGATATTAACAATAATACTATTATGGAATCTATTGAAGCTGAATTCTTCCATGATAAATTTCCTTTGAAAGAGGAAAGACACAGAAGTAGTGGTGTCAAAAGGAATTATGAGGCTAGCTCTTCAAAACGTCAAGACGATCAAAAAATTGAGTTTGAACCTAGAAGAAGCAAAAGAGCTAAGAAAGGTACATCATTTGGATCTGATTTCATAACTTATGTGATTGAAGGTGAGCCTTAAACTTTTCAATAAGCTATGTCATCTCCGGATGCTCCTTATTGGAAGGAAGCTATCCTTGTGTATTGGTTAGTTTACCTCATGGAAGTAAACTAATTGGTAGTAAATGGATTTTTAAAAGAAAACTTAAGGTTGATGTCATTATTGATAAATATAAAGCCCGTTTAGTAGCTAAAGGCTTTCGTCAAAAAGAAATGTTAGATTTCTTTTATACCTATTCTCCAATGACGAGGATTACATCTATAAAGATGTTAATTACAATAGTAGTTTTACAAAATTTGGAAATACACCATGTAGATGTAAAAACTTCATTTTTAAATGGAGATTTAGATGAAGAAATATATATGGAACAACATGAAGGGTTTGTTGTAAAGGGACTTTAAGATAAAGTTTGCAAACTGGTTAAGTCCTATGTTAAAACCATAGATCAACATTGTGTTATCGAATGGATTCAAGATAAATGAGTGTGATAAATGTGTCTATGTTAAAACCATAGATCAACATTGTGTCATTATTTGCTTGTATGTGGATGATATGTTGATAATTGACACAAATAGAAGTGTCATTGATTCCACTAAAAAGATGTTGAAATCCAACTTTGATATGAAAGACTTTAGTCTTGCTGATGTTATATTTGGAATCCGTATAAGAAGAAATTCAAGTGGATACGTACTTTCTCAATCTCACTATATAGAGAAAGTGTTGAGAAAATTTGATCAATTTGAGAGTAAACCAATCGTTACTCCATTAGATCCCTATGATAAGTTTGAAGTTAATTTTTATACAAATTAGTTAAATAATAATAATAATTTTAATACAACATGTTAGCTTTACGAGCTTCAATCATACGACAATATGTTTTGATGATAACAAACAATTAAATTACTAATGATTTTAGCATTTTAAAGTGTTCATAGTGTAAAGCTTGAAAAGACGATTCTAACGCATTTTGAATCACTCAAATTGGATGTATGAGAGAGTTATGACCAAAAGAAAATTGAAAAAAATTGTTATTTAGCAATGACGTAGACGAATAGTATTGCGACACGTGGTCATTTTTAAAGACTGTTAAAGCCATTTTTAAAATTATTTTTTAATCATTCTTTTACCATTTTCCTCCCAAATTTTCTCCACCCTTGGTCTATTTAACTGATCGGACTGAAACGTGGAGGCTTAAAGAAACGATTTTTAATTCAAAACATAGCTCCAATCTAGTGCAAGTGCACAATGTCAATGTAAGTAATATAAAACTAAAAGTATTCTAGAGTATCAATCCCACAATGAACGGATACAACAAAATTCAAATGATAGCAAAAATTATTTTCAAATTGCAAGTTCGGTAACCGAGGTTATAAAAATATATGAGGTTGGTTTGTTAACGAAAAATGAGTGAAAAATCAATGAGTGAAAATAAGGGATTTCAAGTGGCTCAAGCACCTTTTAGAAGAATGCTATAAAAAATGCAATTGCAATCGTAGCTAACATGTGAAAATTAAGTAAACCAAATTTGACTCCTATTCAATTTTGATTCAAAATCTTTAGGAGGCTAAGTGATTAAACCTATATGTTTATGGTTAATCTAACTTAGATATTTTCGCACACAACTCTAGTGGTTTTGGAGTCAAGCCTTATGTCTAGGGTCGATGTTTTAGAACTTATTTCTAAGCCTTTTCTTTCATTGCTTTTGTGACATCCACCTTTCTTTAACCCTTTCAGTATTAAGTTCGAGCTTGACAAACAACACTAGTTGGCCGGCTAGGTTTACAAAAATCTAAACTCAACAAAAACAAATTAAGTTCACATGGTTATGCTTTAGAGCTTTTACATTTTTCCTTAGGGTTTTTACCAACTTGAACCCCTAAGAAAATTTAGCTCATTATGATGGGGATGAAAAACAACAAATGAATGGATACAAAACTCATAATTAAATAGCCGAATAAAAGGGAAGAAAATTTCAAAATATAAAGGCAACCAAAACTAAAATTTTATTAAGAAAAGACGTGAAGAAAAACACTCCCACAACTCACACAACAATCTCAAAGGAGAATACAAGCAGTAATGAACTTTAGAAATTTTCAACTTATTATGGAAATAAAATTCAAGAGAGCAAACTGTCTTATGAATGAAATGGGAATAACTAAACCTCAACATAAACTAAAATTCCATGAACTTACAAGAAAGAAATGAAAAAACAGCAACTAGAATCAAATGAACAAAACATAAAATAAAGTGGGCTTCTGTATTCCTTGCTTCTTTCCTCTTTTTTATTACTCCAACAAGCTTTTATGAATTTATCTAATAAACACTATTTTTAGTTTGCTCGTCATACAACAAAACACACAAAAATGACAAGAAAAACCTAGTTAGGGTCAAATAATCCTCATAAATTGGAATTATCATTAACCTAGATTCAATGGCCCAAATTTTACCATAATTTTGAACCTTATTTAAACATCTTTTTCCCTCTCTTTTAAAAGGATTTTTAGTGGTTTGATCTTGAATCCTTTCAAAAGGATCGTAGTAATTTGATCTTGAACTCGTTTAAAAATATCGATATGGGTTGGATTCTGAACCTACAAAATGATCAATTAGGGGTTGACTCTTGAACCCGTAAAAAGAGTGGGTAACCGGTTTGGTTCTCATCCCTAAGAGAGCTGTCGCAGTAAAATACCCAAGAAGGAGTCTTGGGGAGTGGAGTATGGATTTTCAACTCACTATAAAATTACCGGTATCATCTCTTCCTTTCTCTTTTAATTTTTCCATCTTATTCTCTTGAATTAATTTTTTTCTTAGGTTGCATGATACAATTTGTTTGATTCATTTTTGTGTTAAACCAATTCATTTGCTAAATTTATTTATTATTTTTTGAGTGCTTATTTTGATTAGTTTGGATTGCATTATTTAGTTTATTTATTTCGAAAAAGTTTTAAATTTATTAAGCAATCCTATTGACCCCCTCTAGTGTTGCCATACGATCCTACACAAGAAAGACACAAAGTGAACATATTTTCAAAATTTGTAGAGGGAAAACTAATAGAGACTATTATTTTTAAAGAAAAGTTAACAATAAACTAACAGTAGGGACCAATTTTAAGCTTTGTTGAAAGTATATGGACTAAAATTAGACATTTGAAAGTATATGGACCAAAATGAAACAAAATCTAAAGTATATGGACCAAAATGGTATTTTAACCTTACATATTTAATAATAATTGACATCAAAATATTTTCCCCTTAGTCAAAAGCTTAAATTGTTATGCAACTTGTATTACGATATTTAATGGATGGAACAACAAATTAATTTAGTCCATTAAGTTTTATTTCAATTATAGGTTAAAAAATATTTTTGATTGGTGAACTTTTGTGGGAGTAACAAGTAACAACTTAGTCCCCAAATTTTAGCTTGTAACGATTTAGTAACCATCATGGGTTGGCCTAGTGATCAAAACGGTCTTGAAAAAAATAAGAGGGAATGGATTCAATCCATAGTGGTCACCTACCTAGAATTTAATATCCTACGTGTTTCCTTATCAACAAAATGTAGTAGAGTCAAGCGGTTGTTTGGTGAGTTAGTCGAGGTGCGCACAAGTTGCATTGGACACTCATCGATATCAAAAAAAAAAAAATTGTAACGATTTAGTCAATGTACTTTTGTAACAATTTAGTGCCTAAACTTTAGCATGTAACAATTTAGTCAATGTATTTTAAAATTTGTAACGATTTTATTTCTATTATGAAAAATATTGTTAAAATTTGACAAGATTTTTTACATATGTAGATCGATAACTAATTGGGAATCAAATGCATTTATAAACTACAAATACTAAGGCCTTACATAATAAAAATCGATACTCAATTTTGATGAAAATTTTCACAATAGAGATTAAATTGTTATAAAATTTAAAGAACAATGACTAAATTGTTACATATACTACAATTAATGGATTAAATTGTTACAAATTTGAAAGTACAAGAACTAAGGTCCATAACCATTTGGTTTTTGGTTTTTGAAAATTAAGCCTATAAATACTATTTCTACTTATAGGTTTTCTTATTTTGTTATCTATTTTATACATATATTTTAAAAAATCAAGCCAAGTTTTAAAAACTAAAAGAAGTAGTTTTTAAAAATTTGTTTTTGTTTTTTAAATTTGTCTAAGAATTTAAATATTTTTTAAAAAATATGAAATTTATTGTAGAAAAATGATGAGAAAATAAACATAATTTTAAAAATAAAAAATTAAATAATTATCAAATAGGGCTTAAATTATTAGACACTAAAATTAAGAGATTAAATTATTAATTTCGCGAAAGCTAAGACATAAAAGTATTTTTTAATTAAAGTTCCGAAAAGTAATAGAAAATTGATTTTTCATATCAGAAAAAAATCAGAAGATATGAATTTGACTTGACTATCATATAGACGCAGAGGAAAATGCAAAAAGCCAGACTGGCACGGCTTGGGTGGTCAGACTGCCAAAAATAGAGTTAGACTAAGTCATTCTTGCAATATTCCATAATTCTTCATTTGTAAAAATAGCCCTTCACGCGCCCTCCTCTCACACGACGCGAGATGATAGAGCACCAATCGATCGACATGTCGAACGAGCTAGTACCTAGTGAGCTACGCCTAAAAAAAATAATTAAAAAAAAAGCTTAACAATTAAATTATTATCTAAATGTCCTCTTGAAACACTTCATTTTTCTTTTATTTTCTATCAGGATGAGTACATTTGGAGCTTTAATTTCTCTTCCACTCAAACATTATGAGTGAATAAATTATAATTCAATAACCAAAAAAACCCAACAAACCTCCACAATGATATGATATTATTTATTTTGGGTGGAATTCTCTTAGTTTTACTTTTAGTTTCACCAAAAAAAAAAAAATCATTCAACAAAGATATTGTCCCTTATATATCAATGATATTCTCTTTCCCTAACCGATGTGGGACTTTGGCCACACCCTCAACACCAATTATGACATAGGAGCGGGTCAAAATGACCCTGAAGTACTATGCCAAATTTCTTTATTTTTCAAACAGGGTAAACTAAAAAATCAGCTTTATTAAAAAAAATTGAATAAAAAGACATTATTCTAATTAAATGCTCTTTTTTCTCAAAAACTTAACTCATTAATGCAAAAGAAGAACAAAGTTTTATTTATTTATAGAGAAAGCACTTCCTTTTTCTTTTTCTTTTTCTTTTTTTTTTCAGCAAAAAAAAGTATGCATGAAAGTATAATATTCAAAGGTAGTGAAAAAAAAAGAGAGAAAGAGCTCTACATGTGGGCATAGTATTTGAAGGTGGTGAAAAAGAGGGAGAAAAAGAAAAAGAAAAAGAAAAAGAGCATTTAAAGGAAAGGGAAGGAGGGCAAATTAAAAAGGAATGAATGCAGGAAAAAGAAAAGAAAAGAAAAAGTTGGACTTATACTTATATGGTTGTTGATATAGGGCTAAAGGGATGTCTTTGAAAACAAAAGTGTTGAGAGATGGAAAAGAGAAACTTCCAAAAAGAGAAGAGAGAAAATAGCAGAAGGAAAAAGAAATTGAAATGAATGTGAAAAAAGCCTATAAAAGAAATTGTAGACTTTGAGATAATGGATGAATAATGAAAGAAGAGCTGGTAAAAGTTATTTATTTATTTGTATTGTTTTGAGTACTCAGCAGGTGAAATATTTAAATCTTATTTTTTGGTCATATTTAGTTTATTTCCATTTCAAAATTTTCAAAGATTATATTTTAGTGTTTTTAACTTTTAAACATTGTTTATTTTAGTTTTTTACCATTAACTTTTCTTGTTAATATATATATTTTTTTACTTCAACTTTTTGTTAATATTTAATTATTTTATAACTAAGTAGATGTGACGTTAAACACTCGTTCATGTAATTGTTTCTATTTAATATTTTATATACAAATTGAGGCAATAGTAAAATATTTTTTTAATGTAAAATTTAGAAATTAAAATAAAATGTTTAAAAAGTAACGAACCAACACAAAATAAACTTAAAAGTTTATAAACAAGAAAAGAATTATGGTAGCATATTAAAACTTTTATTTATATTAATCACAAAACCATATATACATTTTTTTGGGGTATTTTTTTAAAACTTTTTTTTTTTTGGGTATTTTGATAGTATTGAGATTTTATTTTTCATTGATATCAACATATGTATTTGAGAAAGAGGGAATTTTGCTTTTTAGGGCTAAAGGGAAGTCTGATAAAGTGAGAAATAAATGGGGAAGAGTGGCAAGCTTTGTATTTGACCATAGGCTCTCTTTTGTCCCTTTTGTTTGCTAGCCTAGCTTTTATAGTTGTGTGGAGTGCAAATTTTTGTTTTTGTTTTTGTTTTTTTCAAAAGGTTTGACCTTTGAACATTTGGGAGCCTTCAAACTCTATTCTTTTTGTCTATGGATTTAATTTCATCCACCCCTTGTTAATTAGTTTGTTCTTTTTGTAAATTATTTAATAGAGATCTATCAAAGACATGTCTACCATTCATTTAAGCATATTTATTTCCTTTTTTCTTCGTCAAATGACTAATAAAAAATGAATGCAAAAAATTATAATATGCCTTTATGTAAAATTTAGAGATTAAAACATAACATGTAAAAAATATAAAATAACATAATATGTAAAATTGGATTAATATCAACATTTGAAAACTTTATGAGATAAAATGGGATAAAGTATGAAAGTTGGATAAAGTATGAAAGTTTATAAAAACAATCAATTTAAACATTATTTACATTTAGAAGTAAGATAAAAAGCTTTTAAAAAAAAAAGTAAGAAAAAGGGCAAAAAGAGGAGAAAAAGTTATGGGCTTATTGGGCCTGGAGAAGTACCGGTATCGTTTATGTAGGATGATGTCATTTTCCTATTGGGCCTGCCAGATTGCCAAATTTGGAATGCCAACCCCGTCTAAATGTTTTTTTTTTTTTTTTAATTTAAATTTAAGATATATTATCTTTTAAACTTATTTTTAAAATATTTTACTTTTAATTTGTTTCCCAAACAATTGTCCGTAAAGAAAATATAAAGAGTAAGGCCTGTGATCCGATTTTTTTTTTTAAAACAAAGAATTCAATAGAAAATAAAAATAAAAATAAAATTTTTACTATATCTGAAAACATATATGATTTCAATTTAAAATATTTAAATTTGAATTCAAAATTCAAAATTTATATTTTATTGAAATTTGATAACATAAGAAAATATTAATATGTGTTTCATAAAATTAATTCTTTAAGAAAAACTAATTAAATATAATTATTTTTAATTATATCGAATTTGAAGTTATTATTGTAGAAAGGAAGAAAGTGGAGGGAGAGATAACTAAGAAAAGAAAAAGAAATTCTTTCTAACGAGATTATTTATCAAAAATGAAGATATGAAAAATCTTTAAAATTAATGTTTTATACAACATTGTGCTATTAAATCAATTGTATAATCATCTACAAATATGTCTAGTAACTTTGGTGTGTTGATATATTTTCGAAAAAAAAAAAATTTAGTTTGTTGATATATGTTATTTGTGATTTTTATAATAAAAACATATTTTTCTAAAGAGTGTATCTTTTATGTTCATAATTTTTAAAAACAAAGAAAAGAATAAAATTTGCTATTTTCGAAAATAGGCTATTTTATGAGTTGTTTTTAAAAATTGTTTTTGAAAATAAGTGTAGCAAACGCAGTTTCATCGTTTTATTGTATTTTTTAATTTTCGAAAACATGAAAATAAAAATGAATCACAAACTAAACATGACCTTAAATTAGATCAATGTAGCCCACATGGCGTTGCTATTAATTAATTGGATTCACCTAAAATTTTGTGCTTAAAAATTAATTGGATTCTCCTTTCCCTCTCGCTCTCGTTTTTCCCTCACGCTCTCAATTCTCGCTCCCTATCTTCACCCTGGCTGCTTTTTTTTATTAGTGGGCTTATCCTTTCCCTCTTGCCCTCGCTTCCTCCTTTCTTAATTTGTCTTTTAAGAGAACTCATATCAATTTTATTTCAAATATGGATCAAAAATTGGGAAGAAAAATGCGGACTAAAAATGAAAAATCAAAGAAAGATGAAAAGAAACATTTTTAAAAAAAAAAAACACATGAGAGAGGGGCAGCTGTTGCCAGAAGAGAGGGAGTGGGATGAGGGGAGGAGAAAATGAGAGGGAAAATTCGAGAGTTAGATAGAAATAATAATAAAAAAATGTTTGAAAAGGGTTAGATATAAATTTAACCTTTGTAATTAGACCTAAATATAGAAATAATAAAATTGTTTGAAACTATAGGAACAAAATTTGTAATTAGACCTAAATATAAATTTAGTTATATTTCTCTGAACTTTCTTCTTCTTTTGGGGCTATTCAGATTGGGTGCGAGTCTTTGTGTCGGTGGGTTTGGACTCTTCTTCTTTGTTGGCTCAAGTAGTGGCATTATAGAAAAGTTTGTAGAATGTACAATTGCACCCCAAGATCAAGATTTGTTGCCGGAAGATCCTCAGCAACATAGTCCCAACTCGCACAAACCTTCAGAGAAAAGAAGTTGTTTCTGATCTCATGTGCCCTTTTTGTTTCAAAGTTCCTGAGACAACTGTTCATTTGTTCTGGAAGGGCAGGTTGTCAAAGGAACTCGGATCATAAATTCATATCCCCGGTTGTCAAATTCATATCATTTTTGTTTCAAATATGGATCAAAAATAAAGAAGAAAAATGCAGACTACAAATGAAAAATCAAAGAAAGATGAACAGAAACAATTTAAGAAAAAAAAAACATGAGAGGGGGAGCTGTCGCCAGAATAATACAGCAAATAGGGTGAGGGAGAGAAATGAAGTAAAGTGAGAAGGAGGAGGGCAAGAGAAAAAATGAGAGGGAGAGGGATGAGGGGAGGAGAAAACGAGAAGGAGAAAATCGAGAGTTAGATAGAAATAATAATAATAATAAAAATGTTTGAAAAAGGTTAGATATAAATTTAACCTTTGTAATTAGACCTAAATATAGAAATAATAAAAATGTTTGAAACTATATGAACAAAATTTGTAATTAGACCTAAATATAAATTTAGTTATATTTCAATCTTTAAACTTTCCTCTTCTTTTGGGGCTATTCAGATTGGGTGAGAGTCTTTGTGTCGGTGGGTTTGGACTCTTCTTCTTTGTTGGCTCAAGTAGTGGCGTTATAGAAAAGTTTGTAGAATGTACAATTGCACCCCAAGATCAAGATTTGTTGCTAGAAGATCCTCAGGGACATAGTCAAGTGCGCAGATTGGGGGTATTGGGTTCAACATGGTGTCGCGTCGATTTTGTCCCAACTTTCAACTGTGTGTTTGGGAGCTTCCTCTAGTCCAAATGTGGTCTTTGTCCTGTGTTGCTGTGAGTCAGATCGGAAGAGGGGTTAGGTTTGGTGGTTCGGCGTCATCATCAATGCCAAGTGCCGAGCCATCTTTGGGAGGTTTAGTGTCCTCTTATCGAAGGGTTGTGAGCGATATCATTGGTTTGGCCTCTGTAGAGGGTATTTGTCAGTTTCAGCATATTTGTCGTTCGCAAGAACATGATGGCAGATGGGTTAGCTCGATGGGCTTTATTTGGGTGCGGGCACAAGATTTTATTTTATTTATTTTTTTTAAGTTGTGGTTGTAAAATAGGTTGCACAACAATTGGGTGTAGCTTGTATTTTTCTTTGGATGCTGGTCTCTACAGCAGTCAAATAACTTCCCTTCGTGGTTGCTTCAGCTTGGCCACAACGCTAGACGATGACGACGACGAAAAAAAAAAAAAAAAAACTATACTAAACTTTCATATTCTTTTGTTAGATTTCAAATTTCAAATATTATATTTTTTGTTTTTAAATATTATAAATAGAATTACTTAGAATAAAAATAAAAAATACTTTAATTGTTGCTATTATTTTTAACACAAACCTATTCTATTCGGGAAAAAAACATTTTTGACCCCTAAACTTTGCATGTTGTATCAATTTTAACCCTAAATTTTAAATTTCATCAATTTAAACCTCAAACTTTGCAAATTGTATCAATTTTAACCCTAAATTTTTAATTTCATCAATTTAAACCTCAAACTTTGTAAATTGTATCAATTTTGACCATAAACTTTTAATTTCATCAATTTAAACTTCAAACTTGAATAAGTGTATCAATTTACACATTCGTTTAAGTTTTTGTTTCCATCACCATTAGAAAGATTTCCCACATATATCCAAAGCCACATTTTTCTCTATGATAGGTACTTATTTGTTATTTTAAAAAAAAATAAATTTACTAAAAGAATAATTAAACAATTCCATATCGAATCGCCACCAGTATGAAAACCACGAACTCGACTTTTGAAAGTAGGACTTACACAAAATGAACACTTGTATGTCTCCCTCGCCATTGGCGTCAATACCGATAACGACAAGTATAAAGAAGATTGAGCTCAGCTAAAATGCGGGAGAGAATAAGAAAGGTAATGGCAAACAAAATGACGCCCATGAACACAATGAACTGGTCTAGCCAACCTTGTCAGCCCCGTCGACAATCTTACAGGGGATTAAAGTGACATTGATGCTGGAGAAAAAAAAGACAAAAATTCTAACGAGGGTGATGATTCGAAAGTCCCATGTCCATTGCAGTGGATGGAGGACAAATTAAGCTAAAGGCCGATGAGAAATTAAAAAAAAATATTGGCAAAGATTCAAAAAGGAGAGTACTCCATTGAGAAAAAATATGATGCAAATAAGCTTTGTTTCT
The DNA here is from genome assembly GCA_033996785.1 of Trichosanthes truncata. NCBI lineage: Eukaryota > Viridiplantae > Streptophyta > Magnoliopsida > Cucurbitales > Cucurbitaceae > Trichosanthes > Trichosanthes truncata. Next base: position 90,820,907 of record JAWPNB010000003.1, read on the forward strand.
ACTAAAAGCCGGTGGATTGAGTAGAATCATGTCTTACAATTGAAATACCCTCAATTAATTAAATGAAAAAAAAATAGCAGAATCATATAAGATAAGAAGTAAAAAAAAGTGAAAAAAAGTCATGCTATAAATTGAAAGACATTATGGAGAGTCAACTTCAATTTTCTTCAGCAATTTTATTTTTTTTTTTAAAAATAACAAATACATACCTATTATAAAGCAACACGTGATTTTGGACATGTGTGGAAAATTTTTCTAATAAGGATTGAAATGAAAATTTAACCGATGGTGTAAATTGATACATTTATATAAGTTTGAGGTTTAAATTGATGAAATTAAATGTTTAGGGTTAAAATTGATACAATTTGTAAAGTTTGAGGTTTAAATTGATGAAATTGAAAGTTTAAGGTTAAAATTGATACAACATGCAAAGTTTAGGGATCAAAAATGTTTTTTTTCCAAATAAAAAAAACTTTAATTGTTGCTATTATTTTTAACACAAACGGATTCTATTTCTGACAGTACCCTCAAATACTAATATTGCGTATCTTAAAAAAAACAAAAAAAGAAAGAAACGTATGTTGCATTTAGAACATTCTATCTTGCATGAGGTTACTATTAAATAACATAAATAAACTAATACCTCTAATTGAAGCAGTTTTTTTCTTAAAACAAAATGTTGGTTTACAAATAATAGAGGAAAAATAGAGTAAATATTGAGATAAATATTAAAAAACAAACGCGTGAACAATTAGATTGAGGCGCGGGTATCTCGCTCTCTTTAAGAAGATTCAAGCCGTCTGCGATGTAATTTATTTATTAATCACCGATGCAGCCGTTCTTCTCTAGCCTGTCCCCTCCAGGATACAACCCAACTGAAACGTTGTGTAGCTCAAACCACTCTACACTATGAGGTTGAGCTTAAAGCTCCACAACAAATAACACTCTTCTTTTGGTCAATTGCTCTTAAAAGAACAAAGTAAATAAATATGAGAATTTAGAGAGAAGTGAAGATTGAAAATGTTGTGTGTTTGAGAGTGTGGTAAGATATGTATTTATACTAAAATTTTAGATCTAGGAATTTAATACAAAATTAAGTAATTAATTTGTAAACTTTTTAACATATTTACCGATATGTTTTTCTTCCTTAAAAAGGTGAGAAACTCTCACAAATTAAAAACTAAAAAGAAACTTATATTTAAAACCAATTAAATATTAAAATGTTACAACACAAAATGTACAAATATAAAATATATTTAAATACATTTAATTGGTTTGTTTAGAATTTTGATAGATTTCAAATATTTCAAATGAATTCCATTGATTCTTATAGTATATAAAATAAATGATTTGAAATATGGAGTAATTTCAAACCAAAAATACATAAGAAAAATTTTCAAATTAAATATACTGTCTAATAATCATTTGATTTTTTGTATTTTTATTTTTAAAAATTATGTTTCTTTTCTCACAATTTCTCTACAATAACTTTAATCTTTCTGAATTCTTAGTCATATTCCAAAAACAAAGATAAGTTTTTAAAAACTATGACCCGGTTTAATAACCATTTGGGTTTATTTGTTTTGTTGTCTACATTTTACAAATATTTTCAAAATTCAAGTCAAGTTTTGAGAACTAAAAAAAGTAGTTTTAAAAATTTGTTTTTATTTTTGAAATTTGGCTAAAAATTCAAATGTTATTCTTTGGAAGATGAAATCATTGTAAATAAATTTTGAAAAAACAAGCACAATTTTCAAAAATTGAAAACCAAAAACTAAGACCCATTTAATATCATTTGGTTTTTTAAAATATGTTTAGAATATAGATAACAAAACAAAACAAAAAAAAATTCATGAAATAAGTAGCGATCATAAGTTTAATTTAAAAAAAAGACCTTGAATAATAACAAAATAAATAAAATGAAAGAATTTGATTGATGTTGAATCTTGATGGTTTTTGTTGCGTTACTTCTCCAGTTCTCGCGCAACCTTACTTTAAATAGCTCATAATGCATTTCGCATTTTCTACTCCTACTTGGCCCCCTCGTCTCTGCTTCGGAGACGGTTCTTTCTCTCATTTTCATTTTCTGTTCAATTTTGCTGCAAAGATCCATGGCTGACCAACCACGCGAGCCGGATTCGGTTATCGATAAGATCGGCGACTGCATTTCATCGTCTTCATCCGACTCTGATGATGACCTGCATTCCAAAGTCGATGCTGTAAAATCCCACGTTTTTAGGCTCTTCGGTAGAGATAAGCCCGTCCATTCGGTCTTGGGCGGTGGAAAACGTACTCTCTGATCTGTCTCTCTCGTGTTTGATAGGTTAATGTAGAAAAAACTAGAGGATTTGACGAATTTATATGTTTCGGATCATGCTCTGTCATTCTTACTTATCCATTACCTTTCTATCTTTCTACATTGTTATTATCGAGATGTGCTTGCGTGAGTTTGTGCAATTTTTTGTTCGATTGGATGAATGTCCAATGTTACAACGGACAGTACATTCTCTTTTTATCTCCATCGAGTTATGCATGAAAACCTTCGGTTATTAGCGTTATGGCTTCATAGTTTGTGGTTTCAGTTAGATCTTGCATCAGAAAATAACTTCAGTTACTGTAATTGGTAGAGTCGAGTTTTACTGCTTTATTTATTAATTGGGCAACCGACATTTTGTTTTACGCTCTGCTGCAGATTGTGGACATTTATTAAAATGATCGCTTATTGGGTTTACATTTTAGTTTTTAAGAATATTGTAGTTGACGAGATATTAGTGCAATTGTTTCAAGCATCTTTTGAAGGCTCTCGCGGATATATATCTATTCTTACAAAGTAGTAACAATTAGGTGCATGCATCCATTCCTCTGTATTGAAATTCTGGGGTCATAGGCTCAAATGTTTGCATGATTAGCTTTGTTTATGAATTGCGATCCCTTGTTAGTGTAGTATGAATTCTTTTTGTATGGGATCGTATGAATTTTCTTTGTATAATAACTGCATTAAGATAAATTGAAAATTCGATATACTTTTTTTCTTCGCAAACGTTTCTGTCGAACATGACATTGCAGAGGTATGCCCTTCTACAGTTCTACCCCCCGACCCCTTTCCTGTCTTTATTCGTGAGGGAACTTTTCTTATAAGTTATAATTACTTCCTGTTGCAGCTGCTGATGTTTTTCTTTGGAGGAACAAGAAGAACTCTGCAGGCGTCCTTGGGGGTGCCACCGCCTTGTGGATTCTTTTTGAGTTGCTTGAGTACCAATTAATCACTCTCGTGTGCCATATATTAATTCTTCTACTGGCTATAATTTTCTCGTGGTCTTATGCCAATACGTTTATAAACAAGTAAGGATTCGACTCGCAAAATCCAATGCCATATATAGTCTGTTGATTTTGTTTTTATATGCTTTCTTTTTTCCTTTTACGTATATATTTTTCGTGTTGTTTGTATAGGACCCCACCTCAAATCCCACATGTTAGACTCCCTGAAGATTGCTTGCTTGACGTTGCCTCTGCACTAAGACTCGAAATCAACCATGCAATCTCCACTTTACGTGATATTGCTTCTGGCAGAGATTTGAAGAAGTTTCTCAGTGTACGTTCACTGCTACTATCTCATGAGTATATGTGTTTTAAGGAATGTTGCTAGGCTTGATCATCTCTTCGAAACTACTTTTTTGACAGTTACTCCAACTTTGCTTGTTCATCATTTTGTTTATTTATTACTCTGGTAACGCTACTGAGGATGTTTGGTACCATTGGCATTAACAGGCTTTTATTAGCTTATGGGTTCTATCAATAGTTGGCAGTTGGTGCAATTTTCTAACCTTGTTATACATATGTAAGAAACTCTACTCTTTCAGTTATTTGGCTGAGAAATCACCAAACCTTTTTGCATTTATAACTGAAATTATGTGCTTATTGATGTTTTGATACGCTATTGATTCTTGAAAATCAGCCTTTGTATTCCTACACACCGTGCCAGTCCTTTATGAGAAGTATGAAGACCAGGTTGACCCATTTGCTGAGAAGGCTTTGATAGAGCTCAAGAAGCAGTATGCTGTATTTGATGCCAAGGTTCTGAGTAAAATCCCCATGGGGCCACTTCAAGAGAAGAAGAAGAATTAGATTATGAGGCATTTGTGTCTGGTTAGGCTTACCTTCATATCTCTCTTAGCAGTCTTGTTTTCTCTGTTACTTTTCCCTCAAGTACTTTCAGTCTTAGAACTTAGAAGCCTTTTCCGCTGCTGCACATGGTTACTGCAGTCAGTAAGTTTTGAGTAGATTGATAAATTCTGCACCAATATATCTTGCTTTCCCTTGTCAACGCCAAACTTCTTTGGCTTCTTAAGCAATTAATTATACGTATCTTAAGCAATATATCTGTCTGTTTGGGTTTTTGTAGTTTTTGTTGGGAAGTCTGATGAGTTTGTTCTTGTATTTAGATTATGTAGAGGAATGAGATATAAAAGTTCAAATTTAAGTAGTTTTGATTTGGTTTGTGTGTATGTAGGATGTTTGGTTAGCAAATTTGTAGTAAAAAAACTTCACATTTTGAATTTAGGTTTTGATAGGAGCTCATTCTACAACAAAAAGGGCTTGTTGTAATAATAAACTCACATTCTAAATGTAAGTTTTGATGGGAGGGAGCCCATTCTACAACAAATAAGGTCTAGGATATTGCTTCCTTTTTCTCTTCATGGTTAGATTCATTGTTAGAAACACTTGGCTATTGTTAGTTAAAATTATGTTTAACTTTCCAAAGAAAAAGAAGGATGAATATACTCAAGTTTAACTTTACAATCCGACGCCATGCATCTAACTTGGGACTTTTTAGCTAAAGGTAGTTAAAGGTAGTTTGTAAAGTACTACAATGATTGATTTCTCTATGTTGAGGATCCCACATTGGAAAAATGTAGAGGGACCTCACAATTTATAAGATACATGGGCTACTTCTCTCATTGCCAATTGGTTTTGAGATGGAACCCCATATAATATAATACTCTAGGCTGCTAATGCCATCGACTAAGGGGTTCGAAGTTCAAATTCCCAACCTCAAATATTGTTGAACTGGAAAAAAAAGACTGATTTCTCTGGACCTTGTTTTTTGGGTGCATTTGCTTTTCTTGAAAATAAAAATGGATGAGTATAGGAAAAATATAAATGGGTAATAAACGTAGAATTGAAAGGTCCGTTACCCAAACTATTAATAAATCTTCTCTGTTTTGTTTGGAAGGCCTACATTATTGACAGGGACATAATATCGTTTATTATTTACTAAGAGGTTTGGAACAGTAAATTTGTCTCAGAGTGCGGGAATTGGTAATATAAATTTGAAATTACCGATTGGAGTCTTAATGGGTTGATTGTAAAATTAATTATCAAAAGTTTTATTTTCAATTTTGCCCTAAAAAAGTACGTTGAACTGGTTGCACTTTTAACATGGAGAGGGAGGTTCTTTAAAACAAAATTTTAAAAATTATTATTCATTTAATTTAATGGAAACTGACTAAACCTCCGTTTTAAAAATAATAATAATAATAATAATAATTTATTTCGACGAATAAAGAGAAAAGCAATGAAATCCCGTGTTCAGGTAACCTGAACTGAGCCACATTAAAAAATCCTACAGCTTGAAACGACGTGTCGACATGGCTTTTTAAATTGAATAACTGAATAAGGGAATAACGGTTGTCGTTGCTCAGTTTCAAATTGAATTCATAAGCCACAACATTAAAAATAAAATCCACTTGAGTCTTCAGATGTGCACCGACACGTGAATATTTTAGGAGGACAAGGAATCAAGGCTGTTTTTTTTTTAAAAAAAAACAAAAAAAAAACTTAACATTAAATCAATAAATAAATGTGTCATAATACAACGTATTAATTATTTTCGAATAATACTTACATATTGACTGGTCAGTAGAAAGACCATCACTAAAGTTTTAACAAGTAGGAGACATAAATACTGAGGGAGTATTGATCCTTTGTTTTCCCAAACTTTTTAAAATGAAAATGGTTATTAATATTATTATTATTTTTAGCATTCTAGATCGTTTACTCTGATTTTTAATGATCTCCTTGCCCATATTTCTTACTTAGTCTCTATTTTAGTTCAAGAACAGTTTTCCTGGCTCCAAGTGGATTTTAGTGTTTCATGGGCCACAAACTTTGAAATTTCAAAAAGATAGGTTATTCCGAAATTTTAACTTTTACCATCTCTTATGTATGTTAAATACAAGGTGACTCTCATTAGCTAGTTTTGCAACATTTAAAGTGAGAAAAAGTGAGGTTTGTGATTGGGCCATTAGACTGAAGATTGTCGATTTCTTTTTTCTATTTCAGCGGATTCTTCTCTTCTGCCTGTTTTGCACATGAAATTGTCTACGTAAAATCCGTTCTTGGCTGTTTTTTGGCCTTCATTTATCATCTGTACCTCTACATTGGTGTCTCGATGAAGTGTCTCATTTGGAAGAAATCAATGATAGTACATCACCTAATGTATGTTCTGTAGTTAATCTTTGAAGGAAATGACAATTATAAGGGAAATTCCATTGCTTTTGCATATCATTTCTTATCTTTAACACTACACTGTGACTTTCGATGAAATTGTTGCACTTGCAAGGACATTGAATGATGATCTGAAATAGCAACTGCTGATTCATTCTGAAAGCAGTAAGCTATTCCTACAATACTCTTTTCCAATTATATTTTGTTCCCTCTTGCTAGTGGTTCGGTTATGTCTCTTGACTCTCCGTTCTAAAAGTCAAGATTTGAATTGATGTCCTTCTAAGTTGCGTTGATTTATCCTTAATTTCATTTTCGTAGGAATTTGGTTATTCACCGTGTACTTTGAACTTAGTCATTGTGACCTCCTTTAGGAGATAACCATTCTCTTGAAATTACGAAGCTCCTTTACCGAGTTCCATAGAGAGAGTTGTCTTGTGCTTCTTGGTATTCTCTACCAAACTCACCTATTTCAGTTTTGGGGGGCCACTATTTTTGAACTACTTAGAATTAACTCTTCCTTTTTTTCACACTATGAATTACTTTTGGTTTAATTTCTCTCCCATCAAGTAGAGGGGAAAAAAAGGGAAAAAGAGAAAAAAGAACTCTTGGGACCAGTTTCTGAGGATTGGAAAATTCAAAATTCTATCCTTCATTAGTTTTTTCTGCACAATGACTGAAGTGGAAATTATATTTGCATTCAAAGATTTAAACATGGCTCTATTCACAAATGTGTCATTCTCCAATTCCTAGCTTCTTTACAACAACACAGTGAATCTTTATGATGTAAAACACATCCAAGGTTGCTATCACATGACATTCAAGGTTCGATTAATTTATCGACACCCGGAAAGTTCATCAGCATCATTGGTGCAGTAGTGCAATGAACATTCCTAGATATTGAAACCAAGAAAAGGCATGTGATATATGGTCATTGTCCTAAAACTTTGAGTAGATTTTTGGAAAATCCTCAGACATAAGGCATGTAAACTGGCTTTAGCACAGACCAGTTTGTCCTAACTTTCCTAAAAGTCCTTCACTGCAAGCCTTCTTAGAAAGTTTATTTTGACAGTGATCTGTTCGGGGCATACGGTAATCGTACAGTAACACTGATGCTGTGACGTTTAAATTGATGCAGAACTCAATTATTTGACATCACATGCCGGGAAAAACCCGAGCTCGCTTTGTGCTGAGTTTTGTGAACAGAAAGATCTTGAATTGGATTGAATTTTTCTTTTCTTGGGGCAAAGAATTTGCATTGATACACAAAGGTATTCAATGCAATGCCAATAGGATAGACTTTAACCTTTAGTTATCATTGTCTCATAAATCCTCCATAGCTTAAGGACATTATCAAGGGAACCCCACAACTTAACTGGCAAAAATATGCATATTTATGACTTTGCTATGCTAGTCTGTCTTGTTAGCAAGTATAGTGACTGAAGGATGACTCGCAACGACAGGTCGCATGTGGGAAGTCCCGGTCCCCACAGAAAATGCCGATACAGAAACGATAGAAGGACAAAGCTCGTAAAGGCCACCCATCACTGTGCTTCCATGGTGGAAAAACAGAAAATCCAACAAGGCTGGCAAAAACTAGTAGAAAGAGACAGAGGTAATTTTATCATACTTTGTCATTTGTCCAAGCACATTTTGTCCATGTCTCCTACTCCTTGCTTATAGACATGTGACAAACTTCTCATTCTTAGCCAACACTTTTTAGTCCATTAGCTAAAAGCCTAACACAGTTTAAGAAAAAAGCAGGATTGGATCTGTTTAAATACCAAATTGTTGGTCAGGTCTCTTGTATTCTTTGGAGGGTATTTCGAGAGACACCGAGATGTGGGAACCATTTATGCGTCGACTCGTTTTGTCCTTTTCTCAGAAACTAGGAATTACCATGGATGCTTACTTTTTTGCTTTCTAAGCACAATTATCCTCAAGTACTTGAGAGGTTTTCTGCATGAAGTAGGCACTTGTAAAGTTGCCAAATACAAAAATAATAATGGGGCATTAGCAAAGTGAAAAGGACTAGGCAAATCTTGTTGGTATTCAGAAAAAAAGATAAGGTTTTTAATAAGAGACTGTTTGAAGATGTGGCTGAAATGGTTGCCCATCCTGAAAGAGTTTTCAGTCTTTTTGGGTTTGGTAGCAATTGAAATGATGAATTTCAAGTATTCAAATGACCTACCAAAAGCCTTAAATATTAAAGAGTTGAAGAATAACTGTTTATAATATTAAGCACACCAAAAATGAAAGCTATAATTTTGCAGCAGACACATGAGCACAAATGGAGCCCATGTTCATCATTATGCCCAGAGATGAAACTGAAAGTTTGGTCTGAGGATGCTTCAAGTGGCCTGTGATGTGACTAAAATTCATGCACCAAGTCCCTCAAATAGTTCCATTGAATCTTTTAGCTTTGTGCAAGAGAAAAGTTAAAGAGTTAACCCCTTTTTTGAATCGTTTGCCTGCCACCAAAAAGCTAAATTCAAGTGCTAAAGTATGCATAACAGTCGGTCGAAGCTACGATTGAGTTCCCTCGATCCAAGTGCCTTTCTAGTTTTGAGGTTTTTGTGGTTCAGAGAGGATTTGAGCCAGATATGTGTAACTAAAATGATGGGGTTTTCGTTTTTTAATATTCTATTTCCAAAAACAAAAACACTTCTTTTAGAGTAAAAATTCAACTGTGGTTTGCAAGATGAAGTTGCTAGCACAAATGTGTTGATGAAACTTGTTTTTTTCAAGAACATATAGGGGTTGGGGTGGAGAGATTTGAACTTCTGACCTCTTGGTTGAGGTAACCAGTTGAGCTATACTTAGATTGGCGTGTTGATGAACTTCGAACTTTTGATTTTTTGAGTTCAACTACGTATAGGAGCGGGGAGATTTGAACTTCTCACCTCTTGGTTGAGGGGACGTATATGTTTTAATCATTTGAGCTATGCTTAGGTTGGCGTGTTAATGAAACTTTTGTGGTGATAAATCTGTTTTGTGTCAACTAAGCAGAGTTAAAGACATTCTTATTTTGAATTTGGAGGCAAAAGTTTTGGTCCAAATCTTGTGTGATTGCTTCTGTTGACTTCCAATCAGTTGGCTCAGCTTCGAACCAAGTAATGGTTGTTTTTTATTTATGAAGAATCTTTATGAATGGATGGACAGTTTATCAATGGTTGAGATTTATTTATTTATTTTTGAGAAAAATTGTTGAGATTTATTTTGATGGATTAGTGTTTTACATTTTAATTAAACTTTCTCTTGATGAATTTCAATTAAACAGGGGTTTTATCGACTAAAATCTGTTTAGTTCAATTTTCAATCATGATTTGATTAAATTGCATTACCAAGTTGGATAGGTATTATATGAGAATTAATTTTATCAGGTCTCAGAAATAAAGTCGTATCTCTCGGGTCTAGGATTGGTTCTCACAACCTTTGAATAGTCATCATCATTTTGACAGAAATCAAATATAGAATGAGGTCTATGGTATTGGGTTTGGTGAAATAACATTTTTGGTCCTTTTATGTTTATTTGATTGCTCTACTTTTAAAAGTTTCATTATTGTCTCAGTCTACCTCTTTAGTAAAGCTTATCGGACTTCTTTGTTATTAGTAAGAGGTGACAAAATTCCAATGTGCCAAGTTATTTATAGAAATGATAGATGAAGTTATTTTGTAGAAAAAATATCTTTTTCTAATGATGCGGGATCTAATAAGTCATATTTGGTTAAAAAAACATGAATAAGGATTGAGTTTTAAGATATTAAAGGTGCTAGAGCTAAATTCGTTTTTGAATGCATAGGATATCTATTGCAACTATATTTATTAGAGTGTTCTATTACTCATTATTAGTGACAAAGACATTTGATAAGCTTTAATTATAAGATAGGAATGATAATGAAATATTTTAAAGCATAAAAATCAAGTTGAAATATAGGAAGTAAATATGTAATTAAGTTTAAAAGGAGAGAAATTTTTCTTAAACTTCAAAGTCATTTTTTAGTTCAACAACATTTGGGAGTGAGATTCAAATCTCTGATCTTTTGGTCGAGAATATATGCCTTAACTAATTGAGTTATGTGCAGGTTGGCTCATAAACTTCATAGTTGAGTCAATATCATGAAATTTATAATATTTATCACCCAATACCCCTAGGTGAGACTATGGGAGATGATTATTAACACCTTCAATATAGAATCATGGTGATTTGAAGAAATAAAACCCAACAATTATTGTCAATAAAGAACATGTAATGAAAAAGCAAGTTGGAGTGCTTTCATGTGCAAATGAAAAGAGGATAACATGCTATGGATTCCTTGCTTAACAAAAGCAACTTAGGGGACCCCACCACAATTTCCCTATGACCTCATTTAATAGCTACCAAGTCTTTTAGATATGGATTCCCATCTAAAAAAATCCAGTTCACTTTCAAGAAATGGAAAAATGCAAACTAGAAGACATTTTTATGTTACCATCATATCAGTTTGAATGCTATATACTCATTAAAAATATGAACAAAGAGTCACTTGAGTGTTTAACTTTTCTACAGAACTCCAAGTAAAGAACAAAAATTATATTCATCTTCATCAAGTTCAAATGGCATTTGAGTATTTACCTAACCCGCTCGGTCACGGGTGTATCGAAACAAGTGTTCGATTGTTAAAGGGATTTTTATTACATAACAGTCAAGGACAAACAAAATTTATGGTGACCCTTCCTGTTCCTCTGCAAGGTCTGAAAATTTCAAGGCTATTCATCTATACAGCTTCTACTTTCCTCACAGACAAAATGGTATGGTACATTTTAATCCAAGAAAAAGTAGAAGAAAGGGACAAAGAGCTTAGTGGGTGTTATCATTTCATGTCTCATTTTTCTCTTCTTTGGTTGTTTGTCTTGAATTGCTCATTTGTTTTATCATCCTCTGCTTTCACTTCTTTCTCCTGATTTCTCGTCCGTCTCATCTTCCTGTAGATAGTAAATGTTTGAATAAGCATCAGAATCCGAACGAACGTTCGATAGAAAATACTAAACCATAATGATAATGATGATGACCAAATTGTAACATGCTTCACATACCTATAGATTTCTTGCAATGGAGGACTGCCTCATAGATTGAGCTCTCGGAATCACAGGATCTTCGCCAATCATCGGCAGAGTAAGCTACACTTATTCGTGGCGATGCTTCGTATGTATATTCCCAATTCTTCATAGATTTGGATCTTCTACCAACATTTTCTGGTTTGGAACTTGATGCTCTATGACCTCGTATTCTTTGGTACAACGGCTTGAAAAAACTCAAATACTTCTGCAACACTTTCTTCGATAGTTTCCGACACTTTCTCATTGATGAGCAGTCAGAAGTATTAGCTGGATGGACGTCTTTTTCTGTATGGGAAGATTTTGGAAAATTTGGATTGAAATCTTCATCCTCATATTTCTGAACTTTCACTGGATCAATGAAAAAAGGCACAAGGCAACCATTGGAAATCAGCTGGTCAGCATGTACAAAAGCAAGAGAAGGCGGCGAGACAGGGAAGTCAAATTTGAAATCTTGAGAATTCCTAAAAAATCTCTTGGAGGGTGGCATTCTCGGGTCCATCTCGATGAAGGAGGAGGCTTCATCGGAAGCATCGAGTGAGGTCCTAAAGGAGTTGTTGCCTGAGATTTCTAGAGATGGCTTTATATTCACTAGCCAACTGTATGAAAAGCTGTCAATAGAAAGAGGCTGGGATGTCTCCATTCCTGCAGCTTTATTTCAATATATGTGCAGAACACAAGTTCAAAGATACTAATATATACACAAAGGGAAATAGCTAGTGAAAACTCTCTTCTTTATGGAACATATCCACAGGGGCTTGATGGTTCATATATGTATGTCTATATATATATATATATATATATATGGAAAACTCAATGTCCTCTCTCTCTAATTCTAGTGTTTGTGATTGGCCAAGAAACAGTGAATTTAATAATTCAAAAAAGAGAAAAGGGTGGAAAGGAACAGAAATTTGAGTCCCTACAGGCAAATATAATGTAGTGTTTGCACCAGTACATTCAACCCCACATCTCTTTTAATCATTTCCCCTCCCCTATATACTTCATGAAGAAGACAGATTCTCTTTCCAAAAAGATATTCACTTTATTCATCGCAAGTTTGAATCGTAGATGCAAGACATCAACAGGTCGATTCAAACTCATTAGGACTCCACGACATTACGACAGACGTACAAAAAGACGTCAGATTCCAACTCTTATTCAAAGCATTGAAAAAAAAAAAAAAAAAAAAACAAGATTTGTTTCAATGATTCCCAATTCTCATACGTAGACAAGTTCTCCTCCTTGAATTTGAATGAATAATGGGATTGATTTTATCATTAAATTGGTGGTGAAGAATTTGCTGAGGCAAAATATCAAACAGGTTGGGAATGGTAAAGAATGATCAGACTTTTTCATCCACCAACAGTTTTGAGTGGTGGTGATTTTGAAACTTCTCCCATTTAACTGTCAGAGAAAGTTGTGTCGTTTTCATTCAAATTTGAATGGGGGCATTGTAAATTTATGAGACAATGGTCCAAGGGATTGTCGGCAAAAGACATGGACAGAGGCCGAGGTTTTTGGGACAACACCCAGAAAAGGAGAACGACTTGAAACAAATTGGTCCCCTCTTCATGTCCCCTTTTATAGACAATAATCATTGCAAGAGAATCCAAACATTCATTGCCACATTTTGATTCCCAAAGAGAATGTTGTGTTTGGTTTGTAAAGTCTGGTTATAATATATTAATATTACGAAGAACCAAAAAAAAAAAAAAAAAAAACCAAAAAGAGGGAAAGTACACCATAAGAACGAACCAAGTTAATTTAGGGCAATCATGGAGAAGAACTGCCATTAAAGAAGAAGAAATTGAATCCAGAAACTATAATTTTTTGGTATGGATAAATCAAACCTTGTCTGCAACAAACTGGACATGCTTAATTAACTAAAAGAAATGATTAGAAACTTGTTGGTTACCTCAGAAATCGTGGCGATTGGAAGAGACATCGCATCGGCCATTTCGAGTTTTATAGGTCTAATGAGTTTGTCCATTTAGGAGGAAGTGAGGTCTACTAAAATACTTGCAAGTGTGAAGGAGACACCTTGCTCTCAATTTCTTGCTGACAGATTTTGAATAATTTTATACTAAGAGGAATATTTGTTCTTCTTCTTAATTAGATTTTGGTCACATGTTTTTGTATTTTTTAATAAACAATGTTTTGTTTTTCTTCGATTATTCATTGAGATTGAGGTTTTATAAGTGTTTAATGGCTTAAAAAAACAGAGAGAAGAAAATTAACAAAATTTTAATATTATATCCATTACGATTAACATTAGGTTCTCAAAATATATATTTTTTTCGTGGATAAAGTAGTTATTATCATTTCAAAGAGGTTTAATATCTCTTTTCAGTTATTGAACTAAAGAAAATATGAGACTCAAGTGTTTTTTCATCCTAATTTGCCCCTTTTTTTTTAAATATTTTTATAAAGCTATTTGAGTTATTAGGTTTTTTAACCCAAAAAAAAAAAAAAAAAATTTAGGTAGAGTAGACTTTTGACCTACCCTTAACTAAAAATAGTGTAATAAGTTTTATCATTTATATCCCTTGAGAAAAGGTTGATCATTTATGTGAAATTACATATGTACCCTTGTTCTTTGCTCTCTAGAGAATTTGATTTTAGGGGAAAAAACTAACCTTTTTTTTGGCAAAGTGTATCAAGATTGACTAACCTTTCTTTCCTCAAGTTAATTTCTAAACTTAGAGTGGTGTTATCAATTTTACCTTAGGTGAATTCTCCTACATTTTCGGTAAAAAAAATCTCTCAAAATTTACTTATTCAACGAAAATCAAATATTGTACAAAATTAAATTCAACCAATACATAATATCAAATATTGAACAAATTTTCTAAAACTCATAAAATTTAAGCTAAAGTTCAACTCTAATATCATTTTCTTTGAAGTTTCTTGTTAAATTTCATACTAGAAAAAGGTTTTATTATTCATTAAAAGTACATGAAAATATTTCCTTATAACAACTTTTCAAATGAAAGCTTATTAGAAGATTACAATACTTGTTAAATTTTAAAGTAAAAATTGCAACATTTATTCAAGTCTAAGGTTCAATTTGATGAGTTTAAAAGTTTAAGGTAAAAATTAATACACCTCCATAACTTATGGAGTAAAAATTGATTGATTTTATATCAAATTACAAACATTCCCTTATTCTTTTGTTCCACTACTTACTCCAAGATTCCTGGACTACCTAAATTTGATATCTTTGATTATGAAAATTTCCTTATGGGGACATTTTTTTAGAGGAGAGAGTAGAACGTGAGAGGGAAAGTGAAATGGATTGTTTAGAGAAAAATTAACACGGAGGCCATAATTTGTGAGTTGAGATAGAAGGAAGTCCATATAAAGATTGCGATGCATAAATTCTATTCAACAAATTATAAGTCACCAACTAAGTAACAAGCTAGATTGTCAGCCTAAGTATTACTCAACTGGTTAAAACATTATACATTTGACCTAAAAGTTAGAGATTTGAATTTCTACCCCACATCTTTTTGAAAAAAAAAATAGTAACGTGATTTCTAGAATATATATGTTTTCTTCTTTTCTAAATTTTCTAACCAACCTTAGATATTTGTTTTTTCTTTCTTAATAATTAACTTAAAGTTATTAATTGAATTGACTTTTTTTAACAGATAACTTAATGTTTTTTTTAGATATAACTAAGTGTTTTTTAATCCTTCATTTGAAAGTTGACCCCTACGTAATAGGTAAAATAAAATATAAACACATCTAATTCAAAAAATTTCTATCAATAAGTTAAACTATACAACAATACAAAATCAAAATGTTTAAAAGTACAAAAAGTGAATTGATACAAACCTAAAAGGCTAAAAGTATTATAAAGACAAACAATATAATTTAACATTTTTTTAAATTTCTAATAGATACAAAGAAGGAAATTATTAAATGCTCTTGCTATGCTACTGCTATAATTTATATCAATTGATTTTTTATACACCCTTCTCAATTGAAATGGTTACACGTATACGTTTCTAATAGTCTACATCGATCAGTGCCAACCATAGACACGTATTCGTAGTCTCGACTTAATATCAACCCTAATTTATACTATCACAACAATTAATACCAACCGTAGGAAAAAAACAAACAATAATACATGTGGACTATATCATCCGTTTTGTATTATCCAAAGTTATTAAGTCAAGGACAACATAAAGCCGATCTCCCAATGGTTTTTAGTACAATTGAGCCCATAAGTTGACTTTTATAACCCTAATTTCAATATTATTTAATTCCCAAACTTGAAAATTTGCTAGTTTAATTCCCAGGTGCCATTTCTAATTCAAAGGTGTGAAAATGTGAATAAATCATCCCAATAATTGAAACAAACGTGTCAATATAGCCACTGTGCTTCAGTCACTCTCATAAAATTAGCTGATGAAATTTTCACCTTCAACCTCACAGCTTCCAACACGTATCATCAAAGACTTTCCCTTTGTATTTTCTCAGCCGGCCATTGTTTGGGGAAGGTTTTTCAAAATGTAGCTCACCAACTTCTCTGCACTTTATTACACACCATTATCATTATCCATCTCTATAAGAGCGACTTCTTTTGAAGGTCATTTAAAGGCCAATGGCTGAAGAATAATGGCCAAGTGATCTTTGGCTTTCTAATGGCTTTAGGTGCTTCTTCTTGGTCGTCTCGCGATTACTTGTGGGTTTTGTTGGCTTTGGCTTTTGCAGGGTTGATTCGAGCTTGCATGGCGAGCCAAATTGGTATCAGAACGAGGTTGTTGGCCAGTGATCAAGGCAAAGTTTGGATTTCTGATAATGGTACTTTTGCATTTGGGTTTAGTCCGAATGGTGGCGGCACTCATGACCGGTTTTTGCTTGCCATATGGTTTGCGCAGCTTCTAGGGGATCGAACTATAGTTTGGTCAGCTAACAGGTTAGCCTTTTTCAAAAAGAAAAAAAAATGGTGAAATAGTTGTAGTATAATCTTCTTGTTGTTCACTTGTGAATGAAGTTTGTTGTTTTTTTTTTTTTTTAAACTTTTTTATGCTGCTTATATGTAATTTTGTACGCTGAAGTTTCATGGAGTAAGGTGGAGTTTATGCAAATTTTTAGTCTTAGTTTGCATAAAAAAAATGGGCTTATAGTTTGGAGGAAGAAGTTAAGATTAATTCATGAGTTGAGTTTAATTTGTAATTCGCATAATTAGTTTGATATTGGAAAATGGAATGTTTTTGTTTATCTAGTTTCTCAATCCCACAAACTATACAAACCTTAGGTTATAATAAACATGATTTTTTAAAAATGAATTTTAGGTTATAAACATACCCATATAAATCAATTACTTACCACCCACAAATATAATTATAGCATTCCAGTAGAGATTTGAACTTTTGACATTTTAATCGATGATATATATTTTAATAACGCTAAGTTGGAACTACGCACAAGCTAACAATCTTTCCACAATTTAAACATGCATAGTTATACAAATTTGGATTTATTTCCAATTACAAGTTTTAACCAACTAAAGTTGATTTCAATTGTCGAGATATTGGTAACATTTTTCTATCAAGTGTTTAAATTTATGTTCTCATATTTGTATTGCTATCAAGTGTTTAAATTCCTATTCTCATATTTGTATTGTTATATATATATATCTTAAAAAAGCTATAAGTTACGTTATACATTAAAATTATTGACCAAACTGCCTTTTGAGTCTCATTATAGAATAATCAAATATTTGTTGGAACTTTTGACTCATCTAAAAACTTTGAAGTCCATAACAATTGTTTTTGGAAAGAAGTTCTTTTATTATTATATTTTTGAAAGAGAAGAAATTCCATTATTTCTAAAAATAGTTTTTTTTGTAGTAACAAACTAAAAGGGAAAAAAAATGACTTTTTGAAAATAGTAAATGAAATATATTTTAATTTCATTATTGTAGAATATTATTTTGCAGAAGAGTATGACAAACAAAGTACACAATCCACAGTCCACCTGTGTTCTCAAAAAAAACAAAAAAAAAGGAAAAGAAAAATGTCCACAGTCCAGTCCCCAATTCTCCCCACTATCTTATTGCCTGCCAAGTTGCTAATAGAGATAGTTGATTTTGTAACTTGAAATTCATGAAAAGAACAGAGCTTGATCCAAATTTTGATCAATCGTTTCAAAGAAATTGCTTTTTCAATGCCATAATCTTGAAAAACATGAAAAAATAATCCTAAAAAATAAGAATTTTGATGTTTGGACTTAGCCCAAACTTCATCTAGGCAAGAACATCTTCGATGAACAAAAGTTAAATCCTCAAGAAAATCTGCCTTTTTCCAGTTTAGTTTTTTTCGTATAAGCGATCATGTTTCATTTTTCTCTCAATCATTTACTTATAGAAACTCTCCAGTCTCCAAGAATGCGATTGTGGAGCTCGACGCCACCGGAAACCTCGTCCTCATCGACGGCGGCGCCACCGTCTGGTCCTCCAACACCACCGGAGCCGGAGCAGAGTTCGCCGTCATGTCGGAATCCGGAAACTTCATCCTCTTCAACGCCGAACGAACCCCTGTTTGGCAAAGCTTTTCACACCCATCTGACACCCTTCTCCCAAATCAACCTCTATCAGTCTCTTTAGAGCTCACTACTTCAAAATCCCCCTCCCATGGCGGATATTATGCCCTAAAAATGCTCCAACAGCGCACCACTCTCAAACTCGCCTTGACATTCAATTTGCCCGAAAATTACGAGGGTTTGCCCGAATCGTACTCAAATTACTCGTACTGGTCGGCTCCTGCAATTTCCAATGTAACAGGGGAAGTCATCGCTGTTCTAGACGAAGGCGGAAGCTTCGGTGTGGTCTATGGCGACTCCTCTAATGGCGCTGTATATGTTTACAAGAACGATAACGACAATGGGGGCTTATCGGCGTCGACAAATCAGTCGATTCGTAATGTACGCACACAAGTTGTTCGACGATTGACCTTAGAGAGTAATGGGAACTTGCGTTTGTATCGATGGGACGATGATGTTAATGGGTCTCGCCAATGGGTGCCGGAATGGGCGGCGGTTTCAAATCCCTGTGTTATTGCCGGAATCTGTGGAAATGGTATTTGCTATTTGGATAAAAGCAAGACAAATGCGTCTTGTTCTTGCTTGCCGGGGACTTTCAAGGACGGCAGCGGCAGCCAGTGCTTTGAGAATTCATCGTCGGTGCGGAAATGCGACGGCCAACATCATCAATCTCCGGCGAACCAGTTCAGGATTTCGCCTATTCAACAAACAAATTACTATTACTCTGAGTTCTCTGTTATTGCAAATTACAGTGATATCAACACTGTTGCAAAATGTGGCGATGCTTGCTTGTCTGATTGTGAGTGTGTTGCTTCTGTATATGGGCTTGATGATGAGAAGGCTTACTGTTGGGTGTTGAGAAGCTTAGATTTCGGTGGGTTTGAGGACGCTGGTTCGACTCTCTTTGTGAAGGTCAGGTCCAATGGCTCAATACCAGAGGCCAATGGGCCAGGAACTGAAGGGGATTCTTCAGGAAGTGCTAAAGAAAAGGCTACCGTAATTCCTATTGTTTTGGGTATGGCTTTTCTGATTGGGCTGCTGTGTCTGTTGTTATATTACAATGTTCATAGAAGAAGAGCTTTGAAGAGAGCCATGGAGAGCTCTCTGATCTTGTCTGGAGCTCCTATGAGCTTCACACACCGCGATTTGCAGATCCGGACGAACAATTTCTCTGAGGTGCTTGGAACAGGTAACCCCTTTTACAGTGTTTTTAAGGTCTGTTTCACTGTTCGATAGTGCTTCAAAAGTGCTTTTGAAATCTTCTTGGTTAAGTATTTGGATGGAAAGTTCTCTATTAGTGTTTTCTTGATGTTTTTGAATGAAAAGTATTTTTGGACATGAAAAAGCGCTTTTGGTGTGATCCCAAATGTAGACTTAAGGTGAAGAGCTAATCTGAAGAGTTAGATGCATGCTTTAAGTCTATGTTTTTTGTTTTCATGGGAGAAGTTCTGATGTTTTGTTTCCTTTTTAGGGGGATTTGGAAGTGTATATAAAGGAAGCCTTGGAGATGGGACTCTGGTAGCTGTGAAGAAACTTGACAAAGTTTTCCCTCATGGAGAGAAGGAATTTATAACTGAAGTTAACACAATTGGATCTATGCATCACATGAACTTGGTTCGGCTCTGCGGATACTGCTCAGAAGGATCGCATAGGTGGATTTCCTACCCGATAATTCATAAAATAAACTTGTTTCAATGGTTGTTGTTTAGAAGTTGCTTTCTCTTGTTTTCTTCAAGTTCGTTTTCCGGGGGACATATCTTTCTAAAACAATCGAACTTGTTCTTATTTTCGACGATACCCAAAAGCTGGTTTTAAAAGGAGTTTTGAAAACAGATTCAAAAGAAAATTGTTTTGATGGCTGTCGTTTTGCTTTCTCTTGTTTTCTTTTAAGTTTGTTTTCATGGAAGTTGTCTGAAAGTTGTTTCTGCAAGGAGTTTCAAAGACAGATGCAAAAGATCTTTTATCAAAACAATGTTCAAATTGCTTCAACCATTTCATATCAAGTTTGGGAGTGCGTGATAGAATGTGAACTGTATCTAAGCACACATTGCATTTTGCAGGCATCTAGTGTATGAATTTATGAAAAATGGGTCATTGGACAAATGGATATTTCCATCATATCATAAACAAGACAGAATTTTAGATTGGTCGACTCGGTTTCACATAGCCATTGGCACGGCGCAAGGGATTGCTTATTTTCATGAACAATGCAGAAACAGGATCATACACTGTGATATCAAGCCAGAAAACATTCTGTTGGATGAAAACTTTTGTCCCAAAGTTTCAGACTTTGGTCTGGCTAAGCTGATGGGAAGAGAGCACTCACATGTCGTAACGATGGTGAGAGGGACAAGAGGGTATTTGGCTCCAGAGTGGGTTAGTAATCGCCCCATCACTGTTAAAGCTGATGTTTATAGCTATGGAATGCTTCTCTTGGAGATTGTTGGTGGCAGGAGAAACCTTGATATGTCTTTTGATGCTGAAGACTTCTTCTATCCTGGTTGGGCTTACAAGGTAAGCTTCTAAATCTTGCTATCACTTCAAACCATTAGTTTGAGTTGTTTTCACTTTGATCTCCCTCCGTGGTTTTAGAAGTTCCATTATAGTCCTTTCCGGTTTGATTAAATTTTGTCGAAATGTTCTTGCTGCTATCAAATGTTTGATAGTTTTCATACGTGTCACTTTTTGAGAGAAAAGAGGTGGATTTTGGGATTAGAGTTTTTGAAGATGTGCACAAGACTATATTTTTTGCACGACTCATTTCCTTCTTACTCGAAAGTCAAATTCTTATATAGGTAGCTAATTTAACCTTCGCATACGATATATGTCATATAACCATCTAGAACATTAGCTCACCAACTCTTCCCTTTCACATCTAAAAAACCCTTCTCATTAGAAAACTATTACCATTTGGTAATAGTACCATCAAGATCAAATGAAAATCAAGCTCAACTATGTCAATCTGAACATGACTCAACTGGTTAAAGCATATACTTTCGGCCAAGAGATCAAAGGTTCAAACTTCAAATCCTCCTCCCCCCCCCCCCCCACCTCACGTGATATTCTTGAACTCAAAAAAATTAAAATAATCAAACTCAACCACAAAGCCTAGTAAAGTAATTTAACCAATATGTGGCTTTTGAAGTCATCGTAAGGTAATCGAGCAACACATTTCTTGTAAGGTCATGATACTTGAGAGTTTTGTTGAGGATTGAAGCTTATAGAACCACCAGTCCTTTCACAAACTTATATCACATGGGGTTTGTTGTATGCAGGAGATGAAGAATGGGACACATTTCAAAGTTGCAGATAGGCGACTAGAGGGTGTAGTGGAGGGAGAAGAGCTGATGAGAGCATTGAAAGTTGCATTTTGGTGCATTCAAGATGAAGTTGTCACGAGACCGACGATGGGCGACATTGTGAGAATGTTGGAAGGATCGACCGACGTCGATATGCCTCCGATGCCACAAACAGTGGTAGAGCTGATTGAGGAAGGCTTGGATCAAGTTTATAGAGCCATGAAAAGAGACATCAATCAGTCAAGTTCCTTCACCATTAATAGCCATCCTTCATCATCTTTGGCTACTTGCAGCCATTCCACAATCTCTCCAAGATAGTTAAATTGTAACATACAACACAATTTTGTTTAGAACATTAGAAGTAGGATTCTGCTTTATAGTTGTTTTCCAAAGCCAATGCTTTTTTTAAAAAAAAATTATTTAAACTTTTTCATCATCTTTGTCCCATTTGTAATGTAAAAATTCTAATATCTCAAATATGGCTAATTGAATATTTAAGTCATAGATTTTTTTATGCATTTTACCAACTTTGCCCCTCATCTTTTTTTCAAAGTTTTCCTAAATTTTCGAAACTAAATCTTGTAAGATTTGATTGGTTTACCTTCTTTGTTTAAAAAGATTATAATTTGAATTATTCACACATCATCCTTTCATCAAATCATTCAAGTTTCTATGTTTGAGTGTTTCACCAATTCTTGGAACAACTTCCACATTGAGCGTGCCACCAATTCGAACAACATTTGTATGAAGAAATTGTATTATTCATGTTTATACATAAATGGTGACGATCCAGTGGCGGTGCGTGAGTTTGTGTGAATGATGAAAACTATAAAGGTACTTTATGCATGAATTTCTAAAAATAGATTATATTTGCGCACTGATTAGTGATTATCCATAAATCATTTTTTTTCAATAAAAATTCTTGAAAAAGAAGAGATTACAATCCTGTGGTTATTTCCACTATATTTGACCCTTTTAGGGCTTAGCCCATTTCTGATGTAAAAAGCCCAGGTCTTCAAGGCCCAAATAATAAAGCCCAGAAGATATGTTTCCCAGCCCGTTTCTAAAGGCCGGTGCGATACGCTTGAAGGCCCCAAATGATAGAGCCCAGTGGTTATTTTCGAAGGGGGCAACAAGAAAAATGTCTAAATTTAACTCACTAAACTCGAAAAATGTCTAAACAAGTTTTATTTTGCAAAAATGGCTAAAACAGTTTTTTCCTAGAATATAATATAAGCATTTGGACGAAAATACCATTGTTAGAGATTTATGGATTTCTAGTACCTATAATTGTGGCTAACAAAATTGAGTGTATCTAGGAGGAAAATGTGTATATTTTCTTTTTAATAATAGAGGGAAATAAAACGTTGTAACAATTCAAATAATCGTTCTGTTAAATTCAAATCATCATTTTGTTTAATTCAAACAATAGTTTGGCTACAAGAGTTTTTCGATGAACACAAAAAAAAAAAATCCAGCACACAAAGAACAATTAGAACTTGATGAAACTAAGTTGAACAAATGTCTAAATTAAAACATAAAGATAGTAGCTCATAACATCTGCATATACATGTATTTACACCCCAAGCATCCACAAATGAATAAAATTTTAGTAAATAATGCTAGTTCTCCCCAAATGTAAATTAATTCATTTATAATCAAGGCACCTCAACCACTAATTTATTATTGAAAAATTGTAAGTAATGTCTAGAAAAAAGGGTAATAAAATATGGACAAATATGTTTCATACTTGAGATTTGGGATTTTAGATAAATGTCTAAATACTATTAATTACACAGACTCATATACCCCTAAAAATGTAATTACCCTTGTGAACATAAGTATGACTGCTTAATAAAATCATTTTGCTTTAAACGATGAAATAGTGTCAAATCAATATCACATTTACCTGGTTTTATTTAATGCATCAATTGGAGACACTCACCAAACCTCAAGCATTTGAACATTTTTCATGTTGACAACAAAAAAGAAGGCTCACAAAACCCTCATTCCTCCCATTCCATCCAACCGTTTTCTTGTGGTTGAAACCCTCATTACGACTTCATTTGCTCCATTCCATTGGGGCCTTCTGGTCACCATCATTGTATGTACGATATATAAACATTCTTTAGTCTGGGAATAGATGTTGTATACATCTTGTTATACACTCCTGTATTTTCTGTTAATCCTCTGTATTTGTTGTTATATACCAATTATATATGAGTTGTTCTGCCTTTATATACATAGCATGTACACATCATATTTTCAATCGTGTCTTTGTTAGACTAATCTACACACGACATTGTTGTATGTACTATATATATACACCCTTTAGTTTGAAAAGAGATGTTGTGTACATGTTGTTATATACCATTTACATTTGTTGTTAATTCTCTGTATACCCATTATCTATGAGCTATCTCGCCTTTATATACATCTTCCTAACTCCTGCTGCAAACTCCCTTTATATACATATTCTATGAGGAGAGGTTTTCGAATAACATGTTTTGGCCATCTGTGAAATTTTTTCTTAAAAAGAGACATCCTCCCAACTTAAAAAAAGACATCCTCCCAACTCGCTGCAAACTCCCAACTCCTCCTCTATCCAATCTATTTTTTCTTCATCCATAGAAAAAAAAAACTGATTTCATTTCTCTCTCTCTCTTTTCGCAGGGGAGGGCTTCAAAATTTTCCAGATAATTTCCTCAATTCCTCCCTCGAAGTGCTCTTCCTGTGCTTCGAAATATAGGTTTCAATATCAAACAATACCAACTTAAGCTTTTACTTCTACAATGGCTGCCTAAAACACACCAAGAATAATTTTAAAAAATTAAAAAAAAAAAAAACATCATGAAGAAGGGGTTGGAGGTTTGTCAATGCAAACCCAAAGAGTCATTGGAACTCAAGTTCAAGATTGGAGGAAAGCTTCAAAATTTTAGTTTGAGAGAATTTGTTGTTTTTCCCCACAAAAAAAAAAAAAGAAAAAAAAAGCCATATATCAACAAAATTTGTTGCAAAACATTAGGGAGATTTGTTTTAAGAAGATCTTGCGGTTGAATTAGGTTGAATGTAGATAGCGATATATTTAAGGGGTAGGATGGACACTTATTTTTATTTACATTCTTTCCTCTAAATAAAGTAGACATAATCCTAAATATGAAACTTTTTCTTATCATTTTCTCGTTATAATTATTTATTTGTAGACATTACCCACAATTTTCCTTTTCGAAGTTCACTAATATAGTCTTTTAATCCTAAATTATTGATAGAAAATTAAAAATATATTTATATTCAATTCTATGAAGTACTGCAAAATCTGACTATTTCAATTTGAATTTTTTTTTAAAGTTTACAGGGTTTGAAATTTAATATAATTTCCAAATAATGAAATTCATTTGAAATCACACCATTATTATGGATTGGCCCATTAAAGTCCAGTGCATTACAATTCAAGGCCTAAGACGATAAGGCCCAGTGGTTATTTCCACAATATTAGACCCTTAGTATGAACAAGCCCATTTCTACTGTAAAAGGTTCATATAAAGCCCGGTGGTTATTTCCATTGCATTAGGCCCATATTAAGACCTGGCCCATTTTTAATGTATAGGCCCAGTGGGTTACGCTTCAAGGCCCGAGCTAGAAAAGCCCAGTTACTCGTCTAATTTCACATTTTTAATTAAAAAAAGAATTCATCGACTGATTCCTCTGCCTTTCCCAGCTCTTTCTTTCTCCATCGTCCTGCGTCTGAGCATCTTAAATCTAAGGCATTCTGATTTGCTCGGGTTTGATTATGTTGAATTCTTCAGTAATTTATGGAGGTACGGTTCCTAAACGTGATGTTTTTTAATACATTATTATCTCTATTTATGTGTCTACTTGCTCGTGAATTTTAGCCTGTCATGAACTTCCGACGTTATGCTAATTTTGCCTTCATTGATACTTGGCATCAGTTGTTTAGATCATGCTAATTTTCTAGAACTAGCAGAGTGTTTCTTACAGCTGGTTGAGAAGAAAATTGATGAAGTTTGACTTTGTTTAGTTCTATCATTGCTTAATCATTTCTAGCTCTTTTTTTCCCAAGCAAACGTCAGTGTCTTGATCAGCCTCCGCGGAGCTTTATTAATCTTAGGGGACAACTGACCTATTCTATAACATATGTTGTTGAAAAACCAGTAGAATATGTAATGTCCTAGGCTGCGAGATTGAATCAATGACTGGGAAAATGTGCGTTACAGTTTGCTTCTTGATCAGTTGGCCAATGTTGATTTCTGGCACTTCTTTTACATGCCATGATGCTTATTTTATTCTATTAACTTAATTACTTTGCTTAACTATCTATGTGCAGTAATATTTGTGCGCAAATCAGGCTTAAGTGAATTAGTTAGTGTAGCCGAAAGGTTCTGAATATTGAAATTCTGGACTATAATGGAGAATATGCAGTATGCCGAGGAGCTTGTGAGAGAGTTCCTTGTCTTTAGGGGGTTTACAAGTACTCTTCAAGCTTATGAAAGTGAGCTGAGCACAGATATCGAAAAAGGGTTCCAAGTGGACAATATTTTAGATTTAATCTTCTCAATATATATACCCAAATTTGAGGCAGAAAAGTTGGTGGGGCTGCTAAGTTTTTTCAAGCAGTGCCTTGCTTCTTCATCTGACAATACACTTCTTTCTACCGTGTCAAAATTGGAGGTTTCCATCCTTCATTATTATATGGTATATGGCATACAATCAGGAAGGACAGATAAAGTTATGGAGTTTCTTAAAGTAAATGGCAACGATCTATTGCAGAGGACTAAAGATTGGACTCCATGGTTTGGTGGGTAGACTAGAAAATTTCTGTTACCGAGTTTTAATAAACTAATTTCTTCTATATTTATATGAGTTAGGGTACATTTTGCAGCCATGCCATACCTAAAGAATCCAAAGTTTGATCCCAACTTTCACGTTTATTTTACAAAGGAGTGGTATGAAGCGCTACATGTTTCTGTAAGGAATTTCTTCAACGAAGTATTCAATGGTACTCATATCTTGCATGCATATAATTGTTGTAATGTTGTCTTCAAATATCAAGAATTATGGTCTTGATATTGAAGCTTTCTTTACTGCTTGGTATATTTCTCTAGCAGTCAGATTTAATTTAATCTCACTGAAAACCATGTCTTTTAGGGTGAACGCATCTTATATTCCATTCCTATCTCTAGTTATTTACCTTTTCCTTCTGTAGTTAAGGCTAGGACTAGAGAAGCATTGTCCTCGGCATTTCACAAGTAAATATGTTCTTGTAACTTTGTTTCTGCTGAAGTATAATTTTTGGTGTAGTAAATTTAGGTCGATACCATGGTTTATACAATAGATAAAAAAGCAGTGGAGAGTTCTTCGGGCCTTATGTTTACCACAGAAAATATGATTCTTCATTATAAGTGAAAAATAAGCAAATCGAATAATAAGACTGTTATTTAGGGAACCATTTCTCTAAAAATTTGTTTCTGTTTTTTGTACTCGTTTTCCCCCTCCAAATGTAGGTTCTTCATGCGTAGAAAAATATATTTGATATTATGGGCATTAGGTCAGTTTTCAGAGGCCTCTAACAAATTGGTAAAATGAGATTCATGCTGATATTCGAATCTGGAAAAAGTTTTCTTAACAAAACCATGCATTCCTGCCCTACTAAAGCTCAGTTCAGAGAAGAATACAATTAATCATCTGAAAAGAGATATCAAGCAGCTCAATTTTAAATTAGCACAACTTCAGGCTTTATTGGAGGAAAAAGAGGGTCATATGTGCCACTTAAGAAGGTAAGGCTAATTCTTCTATTTAAAAGGATATAATAAGCTCAATTTCTGAAAGATAGATTTTCCAATCCCTCACTATAACTAGTGCTTAACCTCTCATTGATGCCAGCCTGGTGAACAGTTCTTCCAGTGTAGTGAACGAAGAGAATGTTCCTTCATCAAATGATGCTCAGGAGATCTGTCCCCCTCCATCTACACAAGTTGGGGAAATACAACTGTCTCGAGATGGGGTTTTAGCTGGCTCTGATAAGCATACTGCTTCAAAGGAAGATTCAAGTTCTTCATTAACTCTTTGCACGGGAGACAGTGAAGTTGGTGATCCTAGTCATAGTTGTGAAGATGGTCGGCAAATGGGTTTGTAGCCATATTTTGAAGTACTTTATTTCTTTTATCAATTAAGGTCTTCTTGACAATTTGATAAAGTATTAGTACCAAAAAATAAAGGCCGACTACACATTATATTATGGAAGGAAAGATTCAATCGATCTTGTTACAAGATATTTAAACTCATTAATTTCTCCACATGTTTTCAATATTTGATTACGTTTATTTGTAAAATAGTTAAAAGTAAGAATAAAAATTTGTGATTTTCCCTTAAGAACCCAATCCTTGTTTGGGAATACCCTAAACTTGCATTAACTTCCCAAAATTAGGGAAGGGGGTAGGGATTTGAAATCCACATGTGGTTAGGGATGTGGGTGAATCCTTGACTCTAATGCTATCTTCATAATGGAATTTTCATTTTATTGCCAGTAAAAACTTACATTTATCAAAGAAGAAGTCGTGCACTTTTATATTTTGTTTTGTTCCCTTCAATTTCTGTATCACAAATGGAAAAACAGCCCTGTTACCATCAATTCTATAAGTTAGTGTAAGATTGGCCATCTTCATAATATTTTGATAGGCCCTGAGTGACTACAGTATATAGTCGTAGAGGAATTGGGAAAGAGATATGTAAGTAGTATTTCTGTAATAGGTTAGTGGGACCCAGAGTATATTTGTTAGTTATGTGTTCAAATGAGGACGAGGTTTATAGTGGAGGTACTTTTTTAGTCATTTTGTGGTTAGTTCTCTGAGTGAGACTTGGGAGAGGCAGGGAGCTCTCTAATCTCCGTTCTGTGCTTTTGATACATAAATAAAATTGGTTTCTATCAATTTTTTGCCTTTTCCCCTTCTTTTCTTTTCCTAGAGAGGTATGACATTTGTATGCATAATGTGCCAGTGAATAGCGGAGAAGTCCATGTACAAAAAGAATGTCCTGAAGTGAAAGTAGAATTTCAGGTAAATACTGCTATTAAAGTTCCATATTAGCATTCAGATAAAGTTTAACTTATAATTTATAGTTATACCTTTACAGTTTGGTTTATTACGGGCTCGTTTGATAACGTTCTCGTTTCCTGTTTCTTGTTCATGTTTCTCATTTTTCAAGAAACAGACATGTTTGATAAGTGATCATGTTTCTTGTTTCTAATTTTTTTTTGAAACGTTTCTAAAAAAATGGCAGATTTTGAGAAACTTCAAAAAGTAGTTTCTCAAATTCTGTTTCTGTTTTTTTTCATGTTTCATGCATGTATTCATATTTCTCTTTTTACCCATCTCTCCCCTCTCTCTTCTTTCTCTCTCTTCCATCATATTTTTTTTTCTTTTAATACTTTTTAATCTTTTTGTTTTTGTCTTCTTTTTTATTTTTATTTTTTGATTTATTTCTTTCTGTTCGTCTCTCTCTTTCATCATAATCTTTTTTCTTTTAATAGTGTTGGCTTTTTGGCCCTTAATCTCAAATTAATTAATTTTAATTAATTAATTAATTAATGTTTTGATGATAACAAACCTGATTTTGTTTATTAACAATTTTAGTGTTTTGAAGTGTCCATAGCGTAGAGCTCGGAATAACGATTCCAACACATCTTGAATCATTCGAATCGGAGCTCAAACGAAGAAGTTATGGACAAAACAAAATTGAAGGGAAAATCCTACATTGCGTGACACATGGCATATATGGATGACGTGGCAGATGACGTGAATGGTTAACGGTCAACATTGATGACGTGTCAGTGACGTGGCGCCGACGTGGATGATGTGGCATTTCAAACGGTCATATTGTTGACGTGGCAAATGACATGGCAGATGACATGGACGATGACGTGGCACACGTGGACCAATAGAAACACGACACGTGGCATTTTTGGTTTTTAAATAAAAAGAAAATGAATTTAATTTAAAAAAAAAAAGAAATTGGTCCAACCGTCAAATTTTGATTTTAATATTATAATATTATAATATTATAATATTATTTTATTATTAAATTTTAAATTATTAAATTTTAAATTATTTTATTTCAGCCAATCAGAAACTGCCATGTGGCAGCCAACGGCTAGTTTTGGCTCTTCTCCTCTATTTAAGGCTTGAAAAAAGTTTGAAAAAATGTGGAGAAAATTCTGAAAAATACTACTTCTCTTGGAGAGCATTTCCAATATTTTTGAGCAATTTTTGAGCTTCAATTTCTTTAATTTTCATAGCCACTTGAGGGCTTTTACTTGTAAGAAATCATTTCTTACATAGTTGTGAGCTTTGATTTGTGTATCTACTCTTTGAGAGAGTTTCTTCATCTTGTTCTTCATCTTTCAATCCATTGTAAAAGTTTCTCTTGATCCCGAAAAAGAGAGGTTGTAACGGTTTGATTCTAAACCGTGAAAATGATCGGGTTTGTTCTTGCTCCTGGAAAAGGAACGTTGTAACGATTAGATTCTAAGCCATGGAAAGAGTCATTGTTCTAGTGAAATACCCAAGAGGAGCTTGGGGAGTGGAGTAGGCCGGGTTGTGCCGAACCACTATAAATTTATGGTGTCAATTTCTCTATCCTTATCTTATTTCATTTTTGTAATTAATTTGTTATTATATTATATTGCATAAAATTAAGTGTTCTTGGATGTCTATCTTGGTTGGTATAATTTTACTTTACATATTCTTTACCAATCTTGTTTTTAGAATTAAATAGGGTGTTTGAAATTGTTAATGTTAAATTTATTGTTTAATTTGAGGTGAATTTATTTACATGATTTCTTGTTTAAATTAATTGTTGCAAAAAGTGTGTAAATTTGTTTAATTGGGCCCACATTAGTAAAAAGTTTTATAAAGTTTGAAGAAACCCTATTAACCCCCCTCTGGGTTGCCATACCGATCCTACAAATAGTTCATTATTTTTTTTTCTTTTTTCCTTTTTACTTTTCTCTTCTCTCTTACTTTCTTACTTTCTTTTGTTTTACATTAACGAGCTTATAGTTATTATTTTCTATTTAATTCTCTATTATTTTTCCTTTTGGTACGATTTTATTTTTTTTATTAAATAAATAAACTAATAATGTATTTCATGTTTATCATTAAATGTAAAAAAATATATACATTCTCTCTCTTTTTCTGATTTTACTTGCGTGTATTATTGGCTAATGCATTTTTAAAGAAAAAATAAAAATAAAGTTTATTATTAAATTAAAGAAATGTGGGTATGTTCGATTGTCTGACCTTAGACAATTTACAAATTCGTCTAATTGAACTAGCTTTTGTAAGTCAAAATCGTTCAAGGTGAATTGATTGAAGTGAAAAATAACATTGCAAATCAAATTTGAACAACATTTGAAGGATAAAATTTATTATTATTATTAATAATTAGGTGTTGGGCCTTAATAAAATACTATAACCTCTTTATAATTGTTTTATATTTATTTTAATGCATGTTATATGTTTTATTATAGTATATGTACTAAATTTTATTTTTACCAAAAAACTAGAAACAAGAAACAGAAATAGTTATCAAACATGTTTCTGTTTTTAGTTTTTAAGAAACAGAAACAAGAAACGAGAAACAGAAACAAGAAACAGAAACAAGAAACAAGAAACGAGAAACGAGAACGTTATCAAACGGGGCCTACATTTCTTGTAATTAGATATGTACATATACTTCTCTAGCTCTCCAGACAATGAAGTTTTGTAATTTTCATATTACTGTGGTAAATAGGAGACATTTGTGGGCCACACAAGTCCAATCAGTTGTTGCCGTTTTTCTGCATCTGGAAACAATGTAGCGAGTGCTTCTTTGGATGGTACAGTCAGGTATAATACTCAAGGTATTTGAGATGAAAAATTGAATGGAGATACTATGACAATAAGTTGATAATTAAGTCATCTTGTTTTTTTCCTTCAACTGAGGGCATCTCTTAGAAATTTAAATGAAGTTTAGATGGCTCTTGGTTCTTTATTCACACTTCTCTGCTGTTGGTTTTCTAATTCATTATCTTTTGATTTAATACATGTAACATAGGATATGGACATATGACTCGTCCACTACAGCTTCTAGAAATGCAACAATTTACTGTGGAGCAGAGATTATGTCACTTGATTGGGAGTGTAAATCTGATCGCCTAGTAAGTTGATATGGCAGCTTGCATACATAATGAACGCATATATGTTTCCTATATTAAAAAAGTGCACTTATAATTTCATGAGTTCAATTAACGAGAAACTCTTTTATTTCTTTTGGCAAAAGCTTCTAATAGGCACTGCTGATGCGGGCATTAAAGCATGGAATGTTGATGCAAAGAGAGTTGTGTGTGATCTCAGCACCACTGATATGTTCCCTAGGTTCTTTCAGTTGACACTCTATAATTTAATTTTTCCCCATCCAAGTTTTCTCATATTCTATTCTGTTGCAGCGTGTTGGATATCAAGTGCAGTCCTGTTGAATCTATTTTCGTCTCTGCAGCAGCATCTAGAGGGTATTAATTTTCTCGTAATATCATAATCTTTCATGTGTTTTGTAAAATAAAATTGGTTTCAATTTTTGACATTGATGATGTCTCTCGTGTTGTATTTCTATGCAAGATTGTTTAAATTATTTTCAGGCCGTTGTTTCCCATCTTATACATTTTAAAATTATTCGTGCATTTCCTTTTGACCCTTCGAAATGAGTCTAGGTTTGTTCCTTTTCTCTTCTATGAGGGAAAAAGTGCAAGAGATTCTCAGGAATCCGTTGTCTTTGTAGGCACGGTTCAAGTTATGTGGATGGTTTGGGGTTTGCTTCACTAACAGTATGGAACATGAGAACATGGAAGTCAACGGTATGCAAGTGCTTGCTGTTAGAACTTAAGTTTGCTTTAAGCTTCCAGTTGCTATTTGGTGCATTGACTATCTTTTGGTTTTTATGAAGACAATCTTTCTTCTTGGTAAGGATCCACCTGCAATCACTTCAATGTGCTTCAATCATAACGGGAAGATTTTAGCAGCCGTTGCTACTGATGGAATGATTCACATGTTTGGTATCCTTCCAATACATTTTAAGTGCGTAAATTTCTTGTAAGACTCGGGTAGTCCAATGTAACGCATGATGGTACATTCATTTTTTTTAAAAATTGAAATTCAGCAGAAAACTTCCACTCATTACATGCAGCTCTAGATTCAGGCTCGGACAAATTCACATGGAAAAGTGTGGAAATTTGCTAGTTTCTGATTCTTTTTTACTGGATTAGACAAGTAGGGAAGTCATGCCATCCTGGATCTGAACCAGGATAAAACCTTAGTGCTTTGTGCAACTTTGGCAGTCCCACAAGTGGTGATCTACATTAACTTATTTGAACGATACGATTTCACATCTGGGCCTTAACTAGGTAAAAGACATGTCTGCTTGTTTACAAATTACAGGGTGGCCTGCACATGATTCTGCCATTAACTCGATTCTTTTTGGGCCAGATGAAACTAGCATTTTTACCTTAGGTTCAGATGGGAAGGCAAGTTGTTTTATCTATTCATTTTTCTGGATTGAAGTTCTGTTGATGCATTGATAAACTTTCTTTTGATCTTTTAACTCGTATTGTATTGTAAGATGGTATGTATTTCTGTGGACAGATATTGTAATGGAGCTTGCATAATCAAGGTCAAGTTCTGTGGTCAAGAAATAATAGCAGGTACTTTCATTGTTTGGAAATGAAAGACTAATTAGAAATGAAATATCTATAAGATATAAAAGAAAAGATCGATTTCTTACGATGCCCCCCCCCCCCCCCCCCCCCCCCCCCCCCCCCCCCCCACAAAAAAAAAACATTGTTTAGAAATAAAATATCTATAGGATATAATTTAATACTCGATATGTGGGTTTTAGTAATAATAATAATTAATAATGATCACATCTTTTTTGTACTATTAAATTTTCTTTTAGATCATAGGAATATTTTGTATTGGTGACCAAGGTTTACAAAAGCAAAGGGGTGTAAGATATCTCTCAACCGAAGTCGTTGGCCCTTGGAGTTACAAAAAGGTCTTTCAATTGGCACTAATAAGGAAAATGTAAGGTATCTCCGTACTGGTAATCCCTAAGGCAGCACAAAATAATCCCAACCTATTTGAGAGGGCTGGTAAACTCTCCTTCTACAAGCTTACACAAGCAACAAAACAAAAAGCATAAAAACTGTTTAACGCTCCCTCCCTACGTATATACTACCCACATTCCTCCTAGTTGTCCCCCTTCCCCTTGTAACTAACTTGTCGAGGGTGAATTCCCTTTCCTACCCCTCCTTGCATATTGAATCGTGATTGGGGGCCTAACAGAAAAAAAAGGAGTATTTGAGAAGAAATATTGTGGAAGGCTGCTAGTGAATGTCAATCTATGTTTATACCATGTGATTGGTTATTAATCAATATTTTTTATCTTCTTCAAACAAAATCTTGCTGTACATGTAAATGTATCTTGAAAACTATACGTCTCAAATCTTATTAGACTACTGTCCACTTTGATGCTGTTTCCCTTGACAACATTCTATGCTAAACTATGCTTGATTTTTGTTGTGTAATTATAATTTATCCTGTAATTTGGCTTGGTGTATCTTGATAATATGTTTGAGTCTTTTTTACAGGTTTTGTGATCCTGGTAGCTCTCTATCTTTGAGACATGAAATGGCTTTGGATGCAAATGGAAAGAGGCTCTTGGCAACATCAAGTTCAGTGAGAGCTCCCATATACCAGGTTCATCACTTCATTCCTTTCATCTCGCATTCAATAGCCTATGTAAACACATACCCGTGATGTTACAAATACAAGGCTAACTGATGGCTACAGGCTAAGCTGATTTCAGTGAACTCTGCATTCTAGAGATCTGTTTGTACTTTGTCCTAATTGAATTCCTTCCTTTGTGCTCTGTCTTGTGTTTACTTAGGTGGGTGGTCATGTTGGCGGATTGAAAACTCTTCCGCACACCGCAGCGATAACGACAGTTGATTGGCACCCAACCTTGCCTGTGTTCTTGACTGGATCTGCCGATCACTCGGTTCGAGTTACTTCTATTTCTTGAATGCTTTTGTGTTTTTTTGTGGTCAGTGCTTTGATTGTTTGGTTTGTGAGTGATTCTCATGTTATTTTGTGCATGATTCCATCTTAAGCTGAAAAAAACAAGCTCAATGTTGTCTCCTTGTATTTAATTACATTAATTCATTTTTTTAGGGGGGAAGTTCGGAGTGGTGTATTATTTTTGGATAAGAGCGGAGGATTGTTTTGTATCTTTCTAATTTCAGTCAGGTTTTTTAAAATTAAACCTATAAATACTATTTTCACCTATGAGTTTTCGTGTTTTCTTATCTATTTTTTACATATGTTTTCAAAAACCAAACCAAGTTTTGAAAACTAAACAAAGTAATTTTCAAAAATTTGTTTTTGTTTTTGGAATTTGGCTAAAAACTCACATGTTTCTTTAAGAAAGATAGAAATCATTATAGAGAAGATGAAAATCATTGTAGAGAAATTGTGAGAAAACAAGCAAAACTTTTAAAAATTAAATGGTTATCAAATGATGCCTTAATAATTTGTTTACAAGAAATATTGGGTTAAAAAATTTTAAGCAAATGATGTTGTTTTAGGTTGGACTTTGAACATTTATAATCAACACAATTAATTTCGGTAGGTAAATTTTTAACTTAAATTTATGATTCTTGTTCATAACGCTTTGAAAGATTAGAAAAATTATAGATAATTTCGTAAATTTCAAGTGCAGAGACCTTGTTTAGCTAGTATAACATTCCATAAATTTCTTTACTCTTTCCAAGAAAACGATTTGTAGTAATCAACCACGACTAGATACATTCAATAACAATAGAAGTGTTGAGTTCTTAAATAGTTGGGATGTTGATAGATATTTGAAAAAAAAATAAAATTATAAGAGTCACATGGTTGTTTTCAGAATTCACAGTAAGAATATTGCTAACATGAGCAAGGCTCAATTGTCATAATGTTGTTAAAAGTATTAATTATATACAAATAGTAAAAAAAAGCGGCAAATAGTATATCTTCCTTTTTTGTTAGTGGCAAATAGTATATCTAAATTAAGTAAACTAACGATTACATCGGCAAATCATTCCAATTAAAACTGTTGAATGTTGATTAATGAAATTTTATTATTGTTAAATTATTATCAATTGTATTTACTATTTTCAATTATATCTCTATTTAAAATAACCAATTCAGTTTATTGCTAGTAAACGATCTACCTTCAAATGGTAAACTGAATTGGGAACTAAAAATATGTTATTCATACAAATATTGAAAAACATTTTCAGAAATTAAATTCCATGTAATTATCTAGTTACATTGGGCCTTGAAAAAAGAGTAGATAGGTATCATTTGGGAGAGGCCCAAAAGGGTCCTGGTCAGGCCCAAATTTGGGCCCATGTATTTGACCATTTGAAGCATGTTTTTCACGGCGGGCGAGTTAATTGCACGCGCTGACAACTGCCCGCTTAATCATATTATTTGTTAAGATCAAACCGCCGCTTTGAACGAAGCCCAACCGCGCTGCTAGCTTCCCATTTCTTCGATACAACCGAAGCTCTCTCTCACTCACACATTGGTAACTCCGCCTGAGGATTGTGGCGAAATTTTCTACGTTCGACTCATCAAGCATTTCTCCGTTCGTTTCGCCCTCTGTTAAATCTCTTCCTCGGGACCTTTCTCGTTGAGTTTCTCTCTCTGTTTCTGCTTCTGTTCGTAAAATGTCTCAGGTGGTGGCTACGAGGTCGATTCACAGCACATACCTGTGCCCTAGCTCGGGATCTGTGCTGGACCGGGTGGACAGAGCTCGGTCTTTTGGTATTGGCTCCAAAGTGTTGGCGCATGAGAAGAAGAGTTGGAATTTTGTTTGCAGGAGAAGTCTAATCACATCCAAGAGAGCTGCTCAAGCTGAAGTTGTTCCCGTATCTCCTGAGGATGTTCAGAAGGTTTGTGATCTTCTGGTTTGTTCATTTTGTTTTTAAGGAAAATGCTTTTATTTGCTTGTTACGATAAGATTGAGGGAAAATGGGGAGCTGGAGTCATGGAATTTGAATATTGAAAAGACGGGGATTAAAGAATTATGGAGTTGTTTGAAAGGCGCTTAGCATTCAGGAAGCAAAATGGTGTACTTTATTTGTATAGCGTCGAGTTGTACGAATCCGTAATTTGGTATAGCTCCGGCATTTGGATGCCTAGAGTTTTTGTACGGCTGGAAATTTAGTATGCCTGTTTCTGTCTCTGAGAAAGTGGAGTATCAATAAATGGTTTTTCTTTGATCTCTGAGTTTTTGAAAGGGAACATACATACACACTCATAAGTTTAATTTTTTGTGTGTATATAAGCGGTTGCTTGAGAAGCCTCTTCTAGTCCTCTTATTTTGTTTAAATATGAAAATGGATATTTTGTTGCCTTCATTGGCTGCAAATGTAAGCGAATTCTGATTTTCACGTGTTAATATGATTCTGAATTTTGCTTATCAGGCAGATGAACAATTTGAACAGTTACGAGCAGTTCAACAACTTGGTGATACACCGGTTGGAATGTGGTCCAAACCAACAGTTAGACGTAAGACAAAAATCGTGTGCACAATTGGACCTTCAACTAACACGAAGGAAATGATTTGGAAACTGGCTGAGGCTGGAATGAATGTTGCCCGATTGAATATGTCTCATGGAGACCATGCATCTCATCAGAAAGTTATAGATTTAGTTAGAGAATACAATGCCCAATCACAGGACAACTGCATTGCAATCATGCTCGATACCAAGGCAAGTTCATTTTCATATTTCCCCATGTTCAACAAATGTTTTCCCAGATAACAAGTTTAATTTTTCTGGAATTTACAAACATTATATTTTCCATCTTTACCCTGCCAGTGAATAATAGTATAACGGTGTACCACCAAGGTTACAAGAATGTTCTAAAAACAAGTCTACAGTTTCAACTCCACAATAGGTTTTGAATTATATTGCCTCAATATTTTTTGATTCTGAAATGTAGCTTGCCCTTTTGCCTTGTGCTTTAACTTACTTTTAGAACTCAGGTCATTCCAATCTTTTCTCTATCAAAGTGTTACGCTAGCAGATATGTTTGTTTCATGCAATGATCCAAAGTTGAAAATATAAATTAAGTGCTAATGTCATTGAAAAACTTTTTTTGTTATTTATTTTTGTCTCTTTTAAGTGATTTTTCTTGTGATCAATATTGGTAAATAGAAGATTTGATTCACCATGTAACCAATTATGTCTTCTAGAATTTTTTAATTGATGTAACTGTTAAATGGCTAAGGTCTTTTTTATTTTACTTTATTTTTAAAATGATCTATTTCATTTTGTCAGGGTCCTGAGGTTAGGAGTGGTGACCTACCACAACCAATACTGTTAGAAAGTGGACAGGAATTCACTTTTACCATACGGAGAGGTGTTAGCACTGTTGATTCTGTCAGCGTGAACTATGATGATTTTGTTAATGATGTAGAAGTTGGGGACATGCTTCTTGTTGATGGTATGCTGTTTTTATTTTTAATTTTTTTCCCTATTTTCTGTGTATATATTTTTTGCCACTAATTAGAAGCTTTATTTAGATAGAATACTGGGTTGCATTCTATGTGGTGAAAAGTCTTGACTTTGTAGCATAGGAATATAGTGTTATATGAGAATGAAAGTCTAGTGTGCATCAGTTCTCTCTTTCTTTACTTTTTTGATATTACTACTTGAAATGTCTATAAAGAAAATTAAGAACCTTTTTTGTCATCATCTCATGTATTGCAGCAACATTGACTCTTTAAATCTATTATAGGTGGAATGATGTCGTTGATGGTGAAGTCTAAGACAGAGGATTCTGTCAAGTGTGAAGTTGTTGATGGAGGAGAGCTCAAGTCCAGGCGACATTTGAATGTTCGAGGGAAAAGTGCAACACTGCCTTCCATTACTGGTTGGACTTTGAATTAACATATCCTACAGATTTTCACTTTTTATTGAAGTTTCATTTTGAGTAGTAATGGATTGATAGGGATTTCCTTCCTTTTTTCTGCTTTTGCCTGTGACTCAATTAATATGTTGTACTGCTTATGTTTCTTGCAGAGAAGGACTGGGATGACATAAAATTTGGAGTTGACAACAAAGTTGATTTTTATGCTGTTTCATTTGTTAAAGATGCACAAGTAGTTCACGAGTTGAAAAAATATCTTAAAAGTAAATAGCTGCAGATCTTTATGTTGTGTTTATAAAGTCAATTTGGATGCTGCATAGACTTTAGACTTTAGATTTATTAACTTTTCTGACTCTGCAGGCTGTGATGCTGATATTCATGTCATTGTAAAAATAGAAAGTGCGGACTCCATACCAAATTTGCATTCAATTATTACAGCTTCTGATGGGGTAATTATTTGGCCTTTTTCACAGCATTGGATTGGATATTCCCATGTTAATGTTGAATTCCGTTCAAGCATTTTCAATTTTGTTGATAGTCTGCGGCTTGGTTGCTAATTTAAGGGGAAATTCCGTTTTCTCATTTTAGGCAATGGTTGCAAGAGGCGATCTTGGTGCAGAACTCCCAATTGAAGAGGTTCCACTTCTGCAGGTAGTTAGTTTTTCCCAATTAAAGAGAGGCAGCGGAGGTTTATTTTCCAGACATGCTTTTTTTTCCACTCATAGAAGAGATCTTTAGTGTTTTATTTGTCAAACTTTGTAAACATACTTGATCGATATGAAGGAGGAGATAATCAACTTGTGTCGAGGCATGGGGAAGGCTGTCATTGTGGCAACTAACATGCTTGAGAGTATGATTGTTCATCCAACACCAACCAGAGCAGAAGTATCTGACATTGCTATTGCAGTTAGAGAGGGGGCTGATGCAGTCATGCTCTCTGGAGAAACTGCTCATGGAAAGTGAGTTATCTCTTTAGTTCCATATTATGCTATTAGTTAACCTGTGGTTGGCTCAGACATTTGAGGCACAGTGTATTGTTTTTGCAATGTTATGGATTTTTGGTCCAGATTATGGTGAATACAGAATGATATGATTCTGCAAAACAAAAATTCGTATTAGTTAATTTCTTTTGAAAAGCTAGAATGCATGATATGTGCAGATATTGAGCGTATTGCGTACAGTTTATAAAATAAAAAAGGAATTAAACTAATTTTGAGAAAATAAACACACTTCAGCTGGCTTCTTTTGTTGTCTTGGTGTCTATTTGGTGAATAAAATAAATAAAGTATATTCGTTCATTTGATCACCCGATGATGCCAATTTCCAGATTCCCATTAAAAGCTGTGAAAGTAATGCATACAGTTGCTTTACGCACTGAAGCAACCATAGAAGGCGGTCGAATGCCATTGAATCTCGGTCAAACATTCAAGGTTGTTTAAAAATTAGTAAATTTATGGTACTTCAATAAGACCATGATTTGTTTCTCTCCCCCCTCATGTTCTTTTATATTAGTTCATTTTTTATCATGATACTGACTTGGTTACTTTTCTTCTATGTAGAACCATATGAGTGAGATGTTTGCTTATCATGCAACAATGATGTCCAACACTCTTGGAACCTCAATAGTTGTCTTCACTAGAACTGGTTTCATGGCTATCCTCCTAAGCCATTATCGACCATCTGGGACAACATTTGCCTTTACAAATGAGTGAGTCGCCTGTGTACTCTTTTTGATGAAAGAGTTGATTGTTAATTGAAAGCCAATCATACACTATGTGACCTAGATATGTTTGCATTCAACATTCTGATTTTTTTCCTTTTTGTTATTTTTGTTTTTTTGATCGTTCCTTCTATTATATCTATTATACTCAAAGTACGAGCATAGGGGCTCTTGTGGGTTTGATTAAGTAAACATCACATACAATGATACAAACATTCAAGTTCATTGTTGATGAAAATGTTTGCAATTTCAATATTGATCCACTGAGGTTGTTAAGCCACCCCTAGGATCCATAAAAAGGGCCAGTATCGTGGATGAAAATGCTTTCATTCTCCTGTATGTGATCAATTGAGTTATCCATGAATAAGAAATAACAATTTAATTAGGCATTAGGATTTCAGCTATGATAGTTTCCTTAAATACCCTACTGTGGCATGCAGTAAAACGATACAACAGAGGTTGGCTTTATATCAGGGAGTGTGTCCCATATACATGCAGTTCTCTGATGATGCTGAGCAGACCTTTGCTGATGCCTTATCTCTGCTGCAGGTATCGTATCCGCCAATCTGTTTTTTTTTTTTCCTTTTTCTTTTCTTCAGGAACTTTTTAATGGCTTCTCACTATAAAACCATGGGTTGACCTAGTGGTCAGTAAGCACCATCTAAATAATAAATGATTTAGAGAGAATGGGTTAAAGTTATGGTAGCCATCTATTTAGGATTTAATATCCTACGAGTTATCTTGGCAACCAAATGTAGTTGGATCAGGCTGTCGTTCCATAAGAATAGTCGAGGTGCGCGCAAGTTAGTCTGGACACTTACGGATATTTGAAAAAATGGCTTCTCAATATAATCTCTAGTTTCAATGTATGGGAATCTCTTTGACTCATTGAGTTTGTCGTGTACAGAGGCAAGGAATGGTGAAGGAAGGGGAAGAGGTAGCACTCCTTCAGAGTGGCAGACAACCCATATGGCGGTTCCCATCTACTCACAATATTCAAGTCCGTAAAGTGTAGAGTAGAGGCCAAGAAACGTGAGAAACGCTACTTAATTACTCTGCCTGTGCCTTCATTATTTTTGCTTTTCTCCCCCAGTATGTGAAACTCGACCATTTCCTTATTCATTTTTATCTACGAGTATGAGATGCCTAGCTTGTTTTCTGGGTTATGTAGGTAGCTAGCTCTGATAAAATTTTTGGCTTACGTAGCTCCTAATCTTATCAATAATTTCCATGTAGTGTGTAGTTGATGTAGTTGAAGTACGGCCTGACTCTGAGCTCACAGCTTCATTATTTTCTTTCAGTTCAATTCAGGGCCCTATGATACTTCCTGATTTGTTTGTGGCCGCTACAGAATCTAGTTGATCCTTTGAAATTCTTATCTGAAAAAATTTTTGGTTTAATCATAGGGTTCTTATTCTTCAACCTACCAGACATTATTAGTCGTTATGATGGCAGCTCATTAGTTAAAGCTTATTAGCAAGCCAGCATCTTTCCCTAGTTATTAAGGGATGCACATAGTGAGTTTCGGTTTAATCTTTGGTTGAGCTTTAGATTAGGTAGAGACTCTTCATGGTTGAATAAGCTATTCTCTTAAGACACGAGACCAAATCAGCCAACATGAGCATAGTTTAACGGTAATTGACATGTACTATTTCCTTTGAGGTCGGAGGTTTAAATTTTCATACTCCACATTTGTTGTACTAAAAAAAAAGACGAGAAACCGATTTATTCGTACTTCAAAAAAACATTGGAGACCATTAAGGGGTCCTAAAAATCATCTTGGGTTTAGGATAACATCTCTATTAAAAGGAGGCATTTTGAAAAAAAAAAAAATCCAAAAATGCATTTGTTATATTTCATTATTTTTTCTATGTACATGCTTTCTTTCACTATTCCTTCCCCTCATATTTTATCTTTGGTTTCTGTTCTTTAGAATTCATTCCATTTTAATCTCTATACTTTCAAATGCTTAAATTTAGTTCTTGTACTTTCAATAAATTTTAAAATTAATCTTTACGGTTAGTTTGAAGTTATTTTTTAACGAAGTTGGTTAAATAATAATAATATTTTTCATGCAAAAAAAGACACAATGTGAATATATTTTTAAAATTTATAAAAAGAAGTCTATTAGAGAT
Source organism: Trichosanthes truncata (assembly GCA_033996785.1). Taxonomy (NCBI): domain Eukaryota; kingdom Viridiplantae; phylum Streptophyta; class Magnoliopsida; order Cucurbitales; family Cucurbitaceae; genus Trichosanthes; species Trichosanthes truncata. The sequence continues at coordinate 90,863,244 of JAWPNB010000003.1, forward strand.
TTTTTTTTATAGAAAAGTTGGGTCCCGTTGGATAACTATTTGGTTTTTTGTTTTTGGTGTTTGAAAATTAAGCTTATAGATATCACTTTCACCTATGGATTTCCTTATTTTGTTATCTACTTTTTATATATGTTTTCAAAAGTTTAGCCAAGTTTTGAAAATAAAAAAAAAAGTTTTCAAAAACTTATTTTTGTTTTTGAAATTTGGTTAATAATTCAAATGTTTTCTTAAAAAAGATAAAATTCATTGTAGAGAAATAATGAGAAAATAAACACAATTATTAAAAATCAAAAAAATAAAGTTAAATGGTTATCAAACAAAGCCTTAAAAATAAAGACTAATTTTAAACTTTATTGAAAGTAAATGCACTAAATTTGGATATTGGAAAGGACAAAGACTAATCTAATGAAATCTATAGGACCAAAATGTTATTCTAATCTTTATCTTGTTATTCTTTTTATGCCCTTGCTTTTTTCTCACTATTCTCTCCACTAATACATTCTCTTGCCAATTCTCTATACACAGCACGTTCATACTTCTTTTTACATGTAAAATTATTCTCTTCTTTCACACCTAGTTTTCTCACTTGTATGATTTCGTCTCTATTTTTAAATGCTTCCCGTTTAGTAACTTGTCCGTTCAAAAAAGATTTTCTAATAGCATGTTAATTAATGTTACCTTAACATCAAGAGTATGGAGTGTATTTCGATTTAGAATATTGCTCCCAGAACCAATCTTGATTTACGAGATACTTGGGAAATGCTACCCAAATTACCTGCAAATTGATAATTTTGACTTGTACTAAGAATAATTTTGATTTATGAGATACTCCTAGAACCAATTTAGATTTACGAGATATGTAGAGACTATTTATGAGAATTTTATCAAATCATAAAGCCTATTTCTAACTTTGAAAACTATGATCCCGTTTGATAACTATTTGGTTTTTGGTTTTTGGTTTTTGAAAATTAAGCCTATAAATATTACTCTCACCTATGTATATACTTGTTTTGTTATCTACTTTTTACCTATGTTTTCAAAAATCAAGCCATGTTTTGAAAACTAAAAAAAATAGTTTTCAAAAACTTGTTTTTGTTTTTAGTTTTTGGCTAAGAATTCAAATGTTTCCTTAAGGGAGATAAAAACCATTGTAGATAAATTAGGAGAAAACAAGCTTAATTTTCAAAAACCAAAAACCCAAACCAAATGGTTATCAAACGGGGTCTACATTGACTAAATTCTTGCTTTATCAAAATCATAGGGACCAAATTTTAATTTAACGGTTAAATTTTAAGCTGTTGACCTCATAAATTTAGGAATTAATGCAAGGGGCAGGCTGTGAGGATACTGTGTTTAATTTGCATGTTTTTCCTTGATAAAATATCAAAGAAAGCTTCTCTTTCTTTCATTTGGGTTTGCAGTTAACATTCAAATATTTCATTTTCCTGATCCATGTTCCTTTTGAGCTATTAAATACTCAAAAGATCACTTTTTTTTGTTTACTTAAACATGTGAATGTAGAGATTTAAACAGCTAATTTTTTATTTATGAAAAATATATGTCTTAACTAGTTATTTAATGTAAACTAAATGAAAGTAATTTTCAAGAAAATTGACTATAACATCGCTGGGAGCTTCTTGGATGGTGAAGTTGTTTGATTTGTGGAGGACTTGGTCTGGAAGTAATGGAGACTAGAAGAAACTGGCCTAAACCTAAAAAATTATGTCCTATTATATACCTTCTGCTGGACACTTTTATGTTTCTATATTATCAATATTATCGTTATCAATTTGTTTTTCCACTTTGTTTTGGTCCTGAAACCAGGGAAAATAAAAAACACAAGCTCTTAAAGTGACTGTTTGATTCAAAGTTTCTTATATTCATGGAAATAATGGATGCCTAGGAATAAGATTGTTGAAAATAATTGATAGTGTGTTTGGTTGTACACATGGGAATGCTAATTTTTATAATAATAAATGATATTTTTGTCTTTTTTATGAGATTAATTTTATAAATTTTATATAATTATGATGCATTAATTAATGATCTCTTCAACAAATAGATGTAAATTGATTGATCATAATAGATGTATAACTTTAATTGAATAAATAATTATAAAACGTTAAATTTTTATACTAAATTATTTAAATTAATTAAATATATTTAATAGATTACTAATTTCTTAATAGTTTCAATAAATACACAATTACATTAATTTGGTTTATTTTTATAAAGAAAAAAAAAATCAATTTTTACCTGTAAACATGTCACCGTGTATCAATTTTCACTCTAAACTTTTGATTTCATCAAATTAGACAACTCTAGACTTAGTTAAATGTTGCAATTTCTACCATCTATTAAATTTTCACTAATTTTAACAAAAAACCATGTAAAAATCTCCGTAAACTCACTAATTTCAATAATAGCAAGATTTTCAAAATTTTAAGTTTGATTAATCCACAAATTAATGAATGAATAACTTTACCAAAACTCACAAATTTTAACAAAATATAACTCTAACTTTGTTTTTCTTTTGAATCTTATCAATTTTGTACCATACATATGTTTTGTAATTCATTGAAATCATATGATAATATATTTTTTTTAACGAATTTTCAAAAGAAAACTTGTTAGAAAATAGAAATTGCAACATTTTTTTTAAGTTTATGGTTAAGCTTGCAATACTTATCTAAGTTTGGGGTGCAATTTGATGAAATTAAAAGTTTAGGAGAGAAATTGATACAAATTGACAAACTTAGGGGTAAAAATTGATATTTTTTTTCCTTTTTATAAATGAGAATTCACTGGGTATCTTTTTAATCAATCAATTAGTTATGATTAACTTATTACAATTGAATGATTAATTAAGTTAATTCAATACATTATTATATAATTTGGTTGATTATAAAAATTAAGTTAAATAATAAAAATAATTTCAATTAATTAATTTTAATTGAATAAATAAATAAATTTAAAAGAAAGATAAATACTAATAAAAATAAGAGAGAGAAAGAGAAGGGCATGAAGAAAACCTATGTTTTTGCAAGAGTATCAAATTCCCTAACTTGTGACCTGCAGGTATACAAAACCCATGCAATCATAACTCATTTCTATAGTCAATCTTCCAAACTTTGTACCAAACAAGAGATTATGTATCATTTGTTAATTTCCACCTTTGTTCCCAGCTCCATGCCCTCAATCCAAACAACCCCTAATATCAGAAGTTTGTTGATTTCCATCTTTATTCATACAGATGTTCATTTTTCCCGTGGGGACGGGATCTCGCCTTTAACGGGGCAGATGATCCCTGTTTAGATGGAGAATGGGGGAGAGAGTGTGGAATTTTTTTTTTCCATTAGCTAAACCGGGATAGGGACGGTGAATGCATTCCCTGTCCTCATGATCGGTGCTTTTCGCTACACGCAAGTGCACGTGATCGAAGTAATAAAGAAACTGGAAGTATTCCAGAGTATCGTACCCAAGGGAACGGGGTTTAATAAAATAAATTTTAGTTGGCACAAAATCGTTGACAAATTGCAAGTTAAGGTAACCGAGAGTGAAAATGATTTGAGAGGTGTTTTGACTAAAGTAAAATTATTTGAAAATTCAATGGAATGAAAAAGGGATTCAAGTGGCTAATGCCCATTTGGAAAGAAAATGCAACAAGAAAGCAATTGCAATCGTAGCTAACTCAAGAACTAAGTAAACCGAATTCAACTCCTATTCGACCTTCTATGAAGTATCTTTAGGAGACTAAGTGATTAAACCTATATTTCTATGGCTAATCTAACTTAGATATTTTTGCACACAATTCTAGTGGTTTTGGAGTCTCGCCCTATGTCTAGGGTCGATGTTTCAGACTTATGTCTAAGCCTTTTCCTCCATTGTTTTTGCGACATCCGCTTCCCTTAACCCTTTCGGTATTAAGTTATAGCTTGGCAAGCAACACTAGATGGCCAACTAGGTTTACCCAACAATTAACTCACCAAAAGCAAACTAGAGTTCAAGAATTAGCTAGATTGTTTTTACTCTCGAGCTTACATCTTTCCTCTAGGGCATTCACAAACTTGAATCCCAAAGGAAATTTAGCTCTTCATGATGGAATAAATTGAAAATAGTAAATTCATTGGTACAATCAAGGTAAACAATGCAATCAAATTGCAAATACAAAACAATTAGTAGCTTAAAGAAACAATGTCAAAATTTCAAAATTCAAATAACAGAAATAAAATGTGCTGAAATTAAAAACAACTCAGTAGCTAATTTGAATTCAAATAACATAAGCAAAATTGCAAAGCTAGCAAAAATCCAATAAGAACTCAACTATCCTAAAAACCCATTCCTTTCGCATCAATCGAACAAGAATTTTGTTCATAACCACATCCAATTCTTATGAAGATGGGATTAAGAAGAGGATTCTGGATTGAGATGTAGAAAAACTTAATACAAAACAGCAAATAAAATGAAAGTAGAAAAAAATTGCAGTCGGTGAAAAAAACCCGTAAATATAAACGAAAATTCTTCCAAAATTGAGCTCAATCGAATAAGTAATTGTTCATAACCAACACCAATTCTCGTTGTGATGGGATTGAGGAAGAGATTCGGACTAAGATGTAGAAGAAATGAATACAAACAGCAACAAAAAAAACTAAAAATGAAAAGTGCAGAAAGTAAGGAAACCCAAAAAACGTGAACGAAAATCTTCTCCAATCGAGCTCCCTTTGTTCGACTTCTTTGTTCAATATTTATAGGGATCTCATGCTAGGGTTTCCCTCTTGGTTGATGGACAATCATGGCTAATCATCTTGCTGAATTCGTGGGTCAAATTTCCTTCAAAATCCCAAAATTCTCGTTTTTTACTTAAATTCCAGATCTGCCAGATTGCAATTGCATAACAATTGCACTGCAGTTGCATTCAACGAAAATCCTGCATCAAAACATTAAGTAAGTGTGAATTTTTTTCTTCTTTTGTTTTCTTTTCTCAACTTAATTTAAAGGTCTTCCATCAATCATGTGATTAAATTCAAGCATTTTTTTATTTTTCATCAAATAATATGAATAAAAATCACAAATATAACTAAGTTTAAAGGCCAAATAATCCTCATGAATGAGAATTATCACCTCACCTCGTTCCCCGCCCACATTTCTTTAATTTATTATATATATATATATATATATATAATAAACTATAAATTCAATTTTTTTATAAATTATTATTTTGTTTTTCTAAGGAAATTAGAAAATTTTCTTTTTAAATAGAAATTTCTTATTAGGAATTAATAATTTAAATAGAAATTAAAAAAATATATTTTATTTATCAAAATTTAAAAAAATAAAAATTATAAACGGAGAATAATTCCTCTTGGGGAACCCGATTCCCGCAAATTCCCTGTGGGGAACCCTACCCCGTTCCCTGGGAAATTAAATAGAAAATTTTGCTGGGACGAGGAAGCTATTCTCCGACCCCGCCCTGCTCCGTGGACATCGCTACTTATTTCCATTCCCATCTCACCCTTAGTCAAACAAGAGATGTTTGGGAAGCTTGGATTTGTATAAGTTTGCATTTTGGTTGTATAGAGGGGTCAAATGAATATCAGAAGTTTGGATTTATTTTATCCTTGTTTGACTTGTTGAGTTTGTGATTTGTAAACATCAGCGTGTAGCCTTAGAATTGTGGTTTAGAAAACGTATATTTATGACCGCTCATATTTATATAGCTTTGTGAAATTAACAAATGAGTAGGCTATTTTGATCCTTGTATTTTAAGTGTGATTAGTTTTAGTCTCTATATACTTTCAAAACGTCTATTTTAGTTCCTATATTTTTAAATAGTCATGTTTAGTCCCTTTATTTTCATTTTTATCTCATTTTCTCGATCACAATTTAAGCACAATACTACACTATGAAAATTTTGAAATATTGTCATGATTTTTATCAAAGGTTTTTATTATGGATTAATTTGTGTTAGAATTTTGCTAACAAGGACTAAAATGGTCACTCTTTAGGGATCAAAATAATGGACATTATGTGAAAATATATGGACCAAATTAAAATGAATAAAAGATAGATAGTATAGATATACTAAAATAAGATTTAAATCTAATAAAAAAAAAGATTTTGTTGGCCAACTCTACAATACCCTAACTTGTTATCTAAATGTTCTCTAAGGCCCCGTTTGGATGGAGGTTTTTTGGGGTGGGAATGGGATTGGGAATCCCAAACCCATGTTTGTTTTAAGTTTTTGAAATAGATACATGGGAATATGTTTTTCCCAGGCATCATTAACAAGGCAATAATGGGTTTTGTAAACCCATCCAAAACCATGGGTTTTAAAAAATCCTCCCTCCCTCTCTCTCTCTCTTTTTAATATGTTCTAATATTCTATTTCTTTTTTTTTTTTTTTTACTTTCTATTATCTAACATTATCTTTCTTTTTTTTTTCTTCTCTTCCTTCTTTCTTTCTTGTGTCACTTTTCTTATTTTTCTTTATTTTTCTACATCAGTTTTCTTTCTATATTTCTTTTCCAGTTTTTTTTCTTTTCTTTTTCTATCATTTTTCTAAAACTATAGTGAAAATGACTAATTAATATTGGCATAATATAAATTTTTATTTTGTCTATATTTAGTGACCACTTTTAGATAGATGATATTTGATTTTTGAAATATAACAGTCATAATTAATTTTTCAACTTGATTATTGTACTGATTAATTATAACTAACAATTTATATAATTTTATTAATTAAAGTTCTTTGAGGATAATTATTAAGATTGATGACTAAATAAAATTATAAATCTAAAATTTAAGATATATTATTTATAATAAATTTACTAATGAATAAAAATTAAATTAAAATTATTTTAATAAATTGACTTAATAAAAATAAATTATATATGAATAATTATTTTAAAAGTAACTCAGGTAAATCTAACAACATTCTCATGTAACACCAAATACATAAATAAGTTATTCCTATGAAAATCTGTTAACATTCCCATGCACAACAAAACACAGTTATCTTTAATTCCCAGACATTTTATTCCCAGACATCTTTTATTCTCAGGCATCTAGAAAACCTTAAACCAAACGACCCCTAATTGTGTGTAAAATACCATTGCTTTTGCCATCAATGGAGAATCCATCTCTTTGTTATTAGTTGAACTTTTTATATTCTTTTACTTTTCAATTAATTTTATAGTTTCATCAAATGTTAGATATAGATGACAAAAATCCCATAAAAGAAACATACGTAAAAATATAAAGATTTCACTTGGAAAACCCTTTAGGAAAAAACCACACACACAAAAGAATATTCAACACGATGAAAATCAATACAAAAATTTCAATTGAACAATAACTAAAAATTGCGTCAACCTAAATCCTTTACAAGCTTCCCATTTCCTATGTTATCCTAATTAAATACTTGCGACACACATAAACGATTTACCACTTTGTCAGGCAAAGCCCTCTTTACTTTGGCTCGGCCAACTATTGATGGATACTTTGAGCGTGTAATATCATTTCTTTAATATTAGATTACATGAAGTTCCATCTCAAAACCAATTGACAATGAGAGGAGTAGTCCATGTATCTTATAAATTGTGAGGTCTCTCTTCATTTTTCCAATGTGGGATCCTCAACATGCCCTTTCAAGATAGTGTCTCTTTGAGTTCATCATTCTTGGATCGGATCTCAATTTTTGGACAAAAAATTACCCATTTGAGCTTCATGCGCTCTGATACCAAACGTAAAAAACTACAAAATTTTATTGTGGCGCATCCAATGGTTCAAAACTGTCAGCCTCTCTCTTACATGTAATATCTAGGAATTTTTACAATTTCTCTCTTACACATCCAACCGTGAAAAATTGTTAGTCTCATTGTGGTGGCCCTCATCAAATAATTCTATAATTTAACAGAATAATTGAAATATATATCTTCGAATGATATGTTTTTATTTATAGATTATCATCTAACTATGGTCTTGTATACTTTTCAATTTATTTATTTTAGTTCAACAATTTTTTTTGGGGTGCCTTAAAAGTTTACCAAACATATATTTTGATACTTCTATTATAATTTAACAGAATAATTGAAATATATACTTAATTATAATATGGGGACAAAAACTATAATTTTGATGCATCAACCTACGTATTTATCTTTATGACTTTTATTAGCAAAGACCCTTTAAAAATGTGTCAAAAAAAAAACACCCCTTAAAGCATCGTTCAAAAGAAACAAAAATAAACAATAAACAATAAACAATAAGAAAACAAGCAACATATTTATTATATCACCACCTCCGTACGAGAGGATTATTATTACATTAAGACACATTACATAAGAGGAACTTCAAACATACAAATATCTCTCATGGAAAGAGACTTATAGTTGTAATACAAAACGACACACACATAATTTATTTATTAAACTTTATATTGCCATTCAAACCCACAAGTAGCTTCATCTTCCCAAACATGTGGAAATTCGAAGCTCACAAACACTTATATTCTTCTTCTTATTATTATACTTATTTATATATATGTATTAGACACTTCTAATAATGGCAGAACTATATCCAGTTTGTTTGTCCCAATATCGAGACCACAACATCACTCCTCCATACCTCGGCGACCTCTTTATCCTCGGAAGAATTTGTGAAGTCAACACACCAGGTGGAATATATCCACTTCCGGCGGCTCCTCGAGCTGCTGGCAAGCCGAGGAAGATCTTCCCGGCGCCTGGCACCGACGACGTCCAACGGTTCCATGAGGATATGAGCTTGTTGATGTTGCCAGCTTCATATTGGCACGGGCCATTGTTGTAGAACTGAACCCAAATGTAGTCGAAAAGGCCAGTGTTCAAGGCTTTCCCAAGAAACCTATCTGGGAATGGACATTGAGGAGCAGCTGATAGGTAAACTCGTTTGTTTGGCCTGCTGAAGTCCTTCAAGGACTTCGCCAGGTACTGCCAGTTTGCGGTCGAGCCGAGCTCAATGTCGAAGTCTACTCCGTCCAACACCGCGCTGCCCAACGGGCGCGCGGACGATTGACCACCGAGGTAGTTGTTGTAGAGATACGTCGCGAAGCGTTTGGCATCGGTGGGAGAAGCTAGGGAGTAGCTTCCAATGCCACCTCCAATGGAGAGGAGAACCTTGATGCCTTTGCTTTGACAGAATTTTATGTTTTGGCTAGCCACCTTGCACCCGCCGTTCGTGGGGTTGCAGTGGCCGGAGAGGTTGATCGACGGGGTCCGACCGCTGCCGAACTTGTTGAGGAAAGCAAGCATAATGTACTTGTATCTTCCTGTGGCACATGCTTCTCTTAGGGTTCCTTCACTAGCGCTTTGGCCCCAATAGATTGCAATGCTGCCTCCATAGGAGGATGAAACATGAGCCAAGAGAAGGAGAGAGAGAATTGGAACAAGGGTTTGCAAACTTGTAGCCATTATTTTTTTTTTCTGAGATTTTATTTTGCTTTTTCTTGGTTTGAAGTTTCAAAATCGTTATTTGGTGCTATTTATAGGGTGTAGAAAGCTCTAGTGTTTGAAAAACTCTACCATGAAACTGATATAGAAAAATAAAGAGATGAGTTAAACTATGTTTTTGATATCATTATTATAATGTTTGCTTAATTTTAAAGCCTCTGACAAGGACAGAAGATTCATTATTTAATAATTATTTAGGGTTAAGGATAAGATAGAAGTATAAAGAATATGAGTTGAATTTTAAGCTGTTGACCTCATAAATGTAGGGATTAATGCAAGGGGCAGGCCTTGAAGTATCGTTTACTTTGATTATTTCTTTGATAAAACATCAAAGAAACCTTCTGTGTCTTGTAACTCTCTCATTTGATCTTGACGTTAATAATCAAATTTTAAATCGTTCGATTATTTTTTACGTTACCTATTATTCTTTGAATTTTTTTTTTTGGTTCTATTATTATTTTAAAACATGGTTGGGAATGATTTTGAAATTATTAAAATCACTTTTGTTATATTCAAAATCACTCTAAAATATGTCTTTAATAATTCAAAATCAAAATTAAATTGATTTTGAATGATTAAAGACATGTTTGTGATTGATTTAAACTATTTCAAAATTACTGATCTCAAACATGTCCTTAAGCTATGAGATACAATAAAGATCTCCATCCGTGATCTAATCTTATATTGAATGAAAGCAATAGCTATAATTCCCTTAAAAAAGAAAAGAAAAGAAAAATCAATGGCTGTAATATCAGTTAGAAATTAAATAATTTAATTTGTGGACTTGGTCTGGAAGTGGAGATCATAAGAAGCTAGCCTGAGATATTCAATCCAAAAAATTATGTCCCCATCGTACTGCTGGACACATATATTTGTATTTCTTGTCAAGAGAGCTCACTAAAGAGAAGTTTAGTAGTTATTATTTAATTTGTTGTTTACAGCTGTATACGTTTATTCTCTGTTGAATTACAGTTGTCTTTGTTTATAAAATATATTTACTGTGTGTGCGCTATATATAGGCCATTGTAGCTTGAATATCACGTCAATTTAAAAAAACAAAACTCCACTTGCTTTTGTGATCACTTTCAGGCTCGTTTGATAACGTTCATATTTCTTATTTTTTGTTTTTATTTCTCATTTTTCAAAAAACAGACATGTTTGATAAACTATCATATTTTTTGTTTCTAAATTTTTTAGAAACGTTTCTAAAAAAATGACAGATTTTGAGAAACTTCAAAAAGTAGTTTCTCAAATTTTGTTTCTGTTTTTTTTTAAGGTTTCATGCATGCATGTATTCCTATTTCTCTTTTTACCCATCTCTCTCCTCTCTCTTCTTTCTCTCTCTTCCATTCTATTTTTTTCTTTTAATACTTTTTAATCTTTTTGTTTTTTTTTTCTTCTTTTTTATTTTTATTTTTTTATTTTTTTTCTTTCTATTCGTTCTCTCTCTTTCATCATAATTTTTTTTCTTTTAATAGTTCATTATCTTTTCTTTTTCTTTTTTCCTTTTTCCTTTTCTCTTTTCGTTTATGTTTTTCTTTTCACTATTATTTTCTTATTTTCTTTTACTTTACATTAATGAGCATGTAGTCATTATTTTCTATTTAATTCTCTATTATTTTTCCTTTTGGTACGATTTTATTTTTTTATTAAATAAATAAACTAATAATGTATTTCATGTTTACCATTAAATGTAAAAATATATATACATTCTCTCTTTTTATAATTTTACTTGCGTGTATTATTGGCTAATGCATTTTTAAAGAAAAAAAAATAAAGTTTATTATTAAATTAAAGAAATGTGGGTATGTTCGATTGTCTGGCCTTAGACAATTTACAAATTCATCTAATTGAACTAACTCTTGTAAGTCAAAATCGTTCAAGGTGAATTGATTGTGAAGTGAGAAATAACATTGCAAATCAAATTTGAACAACATTTGAAGGATAAAAGTTATTATTATTATTATTAATTAGGTGTTGGGCCTTAATAAAATACTATAACCTCTTTATAATTGTTTTATATTTATTTTAATGCATGTTATATGATTTATTATAGTATATGTACTAAATTTTATTTTTACCAAAAAACAAGAAACAAGAAACATAAATAGTTATCAAACATGTTTTTGTTTTTAGTTTTTAAAAAACAGAAACAGGAAACAAGAAACGAGAAATGAGAACGTTATCAAACAGGGCTTTCTCTGTTACATTTAGAATTTTGTGATGGTATCGTAGCATCAAAAGTCTAACGACTGCTAGGGTTATGAGATTCTAAATACATGGGCTCTTCTTCTTCATAAAGAAGTTCTGACTTGGTCAATTCTTCACAACATTTGAAAGTCATAAATCTAGAAAATAAGATTACTATCGTTAAACTCGATGAAGAAAATTTTCTTCTATGGAAACTACAAGTATCAACAACGTTGCGAGGGCATGGGCTACTTCATCACATTGATGAACATGGAGAAATACCTCCAGAATATGTAGATTCGAGAAATTCTTCGAAATCAGCCAGCACAATTTTTGAAAAGGAACATAATCCATATTATGATCATTGGATGCGTCAAGACAGCTTGATTATAGCCTGATTGTTAGGTTCAATGACGAATTCTTTAATTTCTGAGATGTTGGAATGCGATACTGCCCGAGAGGTCTGGCGAGTCTTGAACGCACGATTTTCTTCAAGAAACATTGCCAGAATAATGGATTTAAAATCAAAATTAGAAACAACGAAAAAAGGGAGCCTCAAATGGGAAGATTATTTTGTAAAGATCAAGAACATTGTTGATTCTTTATCAGCGGCTGGAAGAAAAATTTCGCATGAAGATCAAGTTATGCATCTCTTGGCTGGATTAGGACCAAAATATGATTCTACGGTATCAGTAATAACAGAGAAAGACGATTTCCCTTCTCTTCAAAAAGTTTATTCTCTTCTACTTACACAAGAGAATCGCATCGCTCAGAATACATCTATTAATCCGGACAGATCTTTACCCTCGGTTAATCTTGCGACACAGGTTGCCTCTAAACAGAATTCATTTTCAACAAATTCTGACTCGAATCGACGAGGGGGACGATCAAATCAAGGGGGTCGTGGTAATCAAAGATTTTGGAATAATAATAGCAAGCCTCAATGTCAGGTATGTGGGCATTTTGGTCATACAGCTCTAAGATGTTATTTTTGATTTGAACACTCCTATCACGGACCTAATTCTAATCAGAATTTTGGAAGTTCATCTTCTTCTCAATTCTCTTCAATGCCTGTACCAAATTCTTCTCAGCCGCCTATGAATGCTTTCATGATTCATTATGATCTCAATAATGAAAATCAGTGGTACCCAAATTCTGGAGCTACGAATCATGTAACAAATGAGCTTGCAAATATGTCCATGGCTTCTGAGTATCAAGGAGACAACCGAGTTCATGTTGGTAATGGCACATGTTAGTTCCTCTTTTCTTAAATCTCATTCTTCCCCTGCTAATACTATCTTTCATCTTAAAAACTTACTCCATGTACCAAAAATTTGATTAGTGTTAGCCAGTTTGCACGTGATAATCGTATATTCTTTGAATTTCACCTATTTTTTACTATGTGAAAGATCTGTCCAATGGAAAAACTCTACTCCAAGGCAGTTGGTTAATGGACTATACACTTTTAGCTTGAAAAAGGCTCATCCCAAGATCTCTAATATTGATAGCTGCTTGTCCACGACTATTTCTTCACCTTAAATATTTCATACAGTTGTGTCTGCTCCTAACGTATAACTTTGTTAAAGCATTTGAGTCCTAAGGTCCTTTGGTGGTTCCATTATTCTCATTTCTGCTTGCAATAGTCTATATACCTTGATTGAAGGGGGATAGTTTTAGAGACTGGAAAATGGGAGAAGAGAGTCAAGAGGGTATTGAAAAAGAAAGGGAAAAAAAAGATGAAAAATAGAGAAGTGTTAAGCCATAGATTGAAGCAAATTAAGAGAGAGAAGAAATGGAAGAGGGAGGTAATTGGATGTAGAAAAAAAATTTTCGTCCATATACTAACGGTAATGAGATTTTTTAACCTTTTTTTTTTAAATGTTAAGAGTATTAATACAACTTTTGAAAGTTCATGGGCATATTTTAAAACAAGGTACTAATGATTTTTGTCTATATACTAATGGTAAGAGTATTTTTGAACTTTTTTTTTAAAGTTTAAAGGTATTAATGAAACTTTTGAAAGTTCAGGAGTATTTTTGAAACAAAGAACTAACAGTTTTTGTCCAAAACTAATGGTAAGGATATTTTTGAACTTTTTTTAAAGTTTAAGGGTATTAATGGAACTTTTGAAAGTTCAAGAGTATTTTTGAAACAAAGTACAAAGTTTAGGAGTATGTTCTATAATTTAGCCTATTATTATTTGCATTTTTGCTGTATAGAGACCAATAGATTTTAGAAGTTCAGATTTATTTAGTTCTTGGTTGATTATTTGTGAGTTTATGATTTATAAATTTGAGGGTAATTTAAGAATTGAGGTCTAGAAATCTAGATTTATGGTAGCTCATATTTATATTACTTAAGATAACAAATGTATACTCTGATAAATAATAAAAAAATAAAAATTTTGCTATCTGACATAACTTGTTATCTAAGGCCCCGTTTGATAACGTTCTCGTTTCTCGTTTCTTGTTTCATGTTTCTGTTTCTTATTTCTTAAAAACTAAAATCAGAAACATGTTTGATAACTATTTATGTTTCTTGTTTCTTGTTTTTTGGTAAAAATAAAATTTAGTACATATACTATAATAAAACATATAACATGCATTAAAATAAAAATAAAACAATTATAAAGAGGTTATAGTATTTTATTAAGGCCCAACACCTAATTAATAATAATAATAATAAAAATAAATTTTATCCTTCAAATGTTGTTCAAATTTGATTTGCAATGTTATTTCTCACTTCAATCAATTCACCTTGAACGATTTTGACTTACAAGAGTTAGTTCAATTAGACGAATTTGTAAATTGTCTAAGGTCAGACAATCGAACATACCCACATTTCTTTAATTTAATAATAAACTTTATTTTTATTTTTTCTTTAAAAATGCATTAGCCAATAATACACGCAAGTAAAATCAGAAAAAGAGAGAGAATATATATATTTTTTTACATTTAATGGCAAACATGAAATACACTATTAGTTTATTTATTTAACAAAAAAAAATCGTACCAAAAGAAAAATAATAGAGAATTAAATAGAAAATAATAACTATAAGCTCGTTAATGTAAAGTAAAAGAAAATAAGAAAATAAGAGAGAAGAGAAAAACATAAACGAAAAGAGAAAAGTAAAAAGGCAAAAAGAAAAAAAAAGATAATGAACTATTAAAAGAAAAAAAGATTATGATGAAAGAGAGAGAACGAATAGAAAGAAATAAATAAAAAAATAAAAAAAAAAAAGAAGAAAAAAACAAAAAAGATTAAAAAGTATTAAAAGAAAAAAATAGAATGGAAGAGAGAGAAAGAAGAGAGATGAGAGAGATGAGTAAAAAGAGAAATAGGAATACATGCATGAAACCTGAAAAAAAAACAGAAACAGAATTTGAGAAACTACTTTTTGAAGTTTCTCAAAATCTGCTATTTTTTTAGAAACGTTTCTAAAAAATTTAGAAACAAGAAACATGATGGTTTATCAAACATGTCTGTTTCTAAAAAATGAGAAACAAGAACAAGAAACAGGAAACAAGAACGTTATCAAACGAGCCCTAAATGTACACACTAATTATCTATAGAAAACCTTTGTTTTTGCCATCATCAATGGAGAAAATCCATTTCTTTGTTATTAGTTGAACTATTTATTTTTTTTACTTTTCAATTTTATGGTTTCATGAAATGTAAGATATAGATGACAAATTTACATCAAAGAAACTTACGTAAAAATAATATAGAGATTTCACTTGAAAAACTCTTTTAGGCACAAAAGGTGGGAGATTCGAACCTCTGAAATCTTAGAGGAGGGATTCGAACAAGAAATTCAACAACACGTGAAGGTAAAAGATTCGAACCTCTAACTTCTTAAACAAGAGTATAGGCCTTAACCAGTTGAGTATAACAAACCATGTATCTCTCCACGTTTATTACAAAATTCAATTTTTCTCACTTTAAAAATTGCGTTAACCTAAGTCTTTTGCAAGCTTCCCATTCCCATGTTATCCTTAAATTAAATACCATAAAAAATTTAACCACTTTGTCAAGCAAACCCTTTACTTTGGCTTGGCCAACTAATGATCGACACGTTGATCATCATGTAATATCATATTTTATTACATCAATCTTAATTATTTTGCCCTCATTATTTTTGCTTTTCTCCCCCTTAGTATGTGAACCTCGACATTTCCTTATTCATCTTTTTCTACAAGTATGAGATGCCCTTTGTTTTTAGGGTTGTGTAGCTAGCTAGCTCTGATAAAAATTTTGGCTCATGTAGCTGTTGGGTTTTTTCGAGTAAGGGTAGTACTACCCTCTTGCTGTGTCGTGGAATCCACCAAAATACATGTAAGATAACAACTATGTGGAAAATAATCACAAATGGAGAATCATTTTTTTCACAGCCGTGTCTAAGATCTTAAAAAATGCGTAGAACATATTAAATCACCAATCAACCCAAAAGCTTAAGCTGATAGGTTATGGTAAATTTAATTATATAAATACTCCAACACTAGTGTCCCTCACTTGTGGGCTTGGAAATTTGTAGAAAGACCCAACAAGTGGAAATCAATATTAATTGGGAGAGGAATTGACATTACTGGAGTTTGAACACATGATCTCCTGCTTTGATACCATATTAGATTACATGAGGTTCCATCTCAAAACCAATTGGCAATTGGAGGAGTAACCCATATATCTTATAAATTGTGAGATCTCTCTACATTTTTTCAATGTGGGATCCTCAACATACTCCCTCAAGATGGTGCCTCTTTGGGTTCACCATTATTAGTGATTTAATATGGTATCAGAGCCCATTAAACCCAAACGGGTATTTGGTCCAAAAATTATGATCCGATCTAAGAATGGTGAACTCAAAGAGGCACCATCTTGAGGGGACATGTTGAAGATCTCACATTGAAAAAATGTAGAGAGATCTCACAATTTATAAGATATATGGGTTACTCCTTCCATTGCCAATTGGTTTTGAGATGGAACCCATTGTAATCTATTAGAACATTCTTAATGTTTTGCCGGAGAGAAATTCTATTTTCTATGTATTTCTTTTCTTTTCAGATTTTTGGAAGGGAGGAGATTTATGTCGTGTGATGTACTCTTTATCTCAATTCAAAAATCCAGAGAGTCGTTGTCTCTTTATTCAACAAGCTATGGAATATCCATCTACACGTCAACATTTCTATCTCCATGGATTGTAAAGAAACCATCACAGAATAGTCACCACCGTGATTGCAGCAATGTCCAACACAATAGTTTTGAATTCTAACTCATTGGTCATTGGTTTCCTTTCTTATCTCCTTGATTTCTTAACCTTTATTGAGGGAAAAGTCAAATAATCATTGCCCCTTACTTTTTCCTTTTATATGTTGATTTCTCTGTAATCACGATTGCATTCCTTTTCTTTTGTTATTCTTTTTCCTTGTAAATTAGCAAGTTCCTTTGTGCTATATGTAAGAGGTTTTCAGCCTTTCTTGGGACCAAGTTTTTCGAAATAATATTCTGAGTTCATTTTCATACACAGTGGCTGAATTCCTTTATGGTATCAGAGTCCATTAAACTCAAACGGATATTTGGTCTAAAAATTAAAATTGGGATTCGATCCAAAAATGGTGAACCCAAAGATGCACTATCTTGAGGGGGCATATTGAAGATCTCACATTGAAAAGATAGAGAGACCTCACATGCTTAATAAGATACATGGGCTACTCCTCTCATTGCCAATTGGTTTTGAGATGGAACCCTATGTAATCTAATAGATTCGACATCGACATTTCCATTATGCTGTAAAAAAAAAAAGATGAAACATAAAAAATAGCAACAAAATTTCACTAACGTGAATATAATATCAATAATATAATAAGTATTTTAACTTATTTAAAAAGTGTTAAATGTATATTTATTAATATAAATATTTTTAATGGTTTTTATAGACATCTCTGTTATCGATGGTGACATTTTATCTATATTTTTATAAAATTGAAACTTCAACGTTTTCATCAAATTTTAGTATCCAGGAAGTTATAAAAACTGCAAAGATATGTTGGGAAGCAATTACTAAAATTGCTTCATTTTTCATAAATTAAATAGTAGCTTTCTAATGTTTTATGATCCGTATTTTTCATGTACTGTGAATATTAGAACTATGAACTCACAGCTTCATATATTATTTTCTTTCATTCAATTCAAGGCTTATAATTGCTTCCTGATTTGTTTGTGCTACTAGAGAATCTCAATGATGATCTTTTGAGAAATTCTTAATCTGAAAGAAAATCCTAGTTTGGTTTAATCATTTTATTTATTATATATTATTCTAGAAAAAAAATCAATTTGTATCCTTAAACTTTGAGAGCTATCACTTAAATCCTTAAACTGATAATTGTATCAATTTAGATCAATTGTTTGAATTTCGTTTTAAATTAAAACCGTTAGTACATCATTTTCACACGTGCATAAGGCTTCTTCAAAATTTTTACCTTGATAAATTATATTATTATTACTATGAAGTTTAAATTATAATTTTTTACCTTGAATGAATATATATAAAATTTTAATTATGTTCTTAAGCTTTTAAAAAGTTTCAATTGTATCATTTGTTTATTTATTTTTGATGGTTTCAAAACTACCCTTTGAGCTGGTGGTGTTGAAAAATTGATTGAATAAAGTAATCATGAGGTTCATAAATTTGTACTTCAACTAACTATTGCATGGTTTTTAATTTTATCTTCCAATGTAGATAAATATATATATATATATATCTTCCAATGATATCTTTTTATTTAATAGTCAGCAGCTAACTGTGGTTTTGAAAGTCTTTTTTATTTTTATTTTTATTTTTTTTAAGTTTACCGTACCTATATTTGAAACTTCTATAATTTAACTGTGATAAAATGAGTAGGTCTTGTTTTAGTTTGGGTTAATTATCTGTATTTCTTTTTGCATATTCAGTCCTCTGCTCTAGATTTCATTATGCTGAGCATTCCATTATTGTGCTCTGTACATTTTACTCCCTTTATCGGCCTTTACATTTCTTTAAAAAGAACAATTGAAAGATAGCTCTAATTTTGGGGACAATTTTTTGGTTTTCTCAAAAAAATTTCAACGTTTTTTGTATAGTCTTAACACTACAACAGTTCTAGCTTTTTTCAACGTCGAAAAAAGCTAAAACTGTTGTAGTGTTAAACTATACAAGCAAGATTAATTTACATGAAAAATGGTCAGGAATGAACTACAAAAATTTGAATTAGAGAAGTAAATTAGAACTTATTTTGATTCTAGTTATGATATCAAGGAAACATCATTGTATATATAACATCACTATAAGTACTATACCTCAAGAAAAAACAAGATTCTTTAAGTACTTGGTTCATAACATTGAAAGTACAATCTTGAGACCAATATGAACATAATTTAATAGTCAAGACATTACTTATCTTTTTAAAAGTTAGAATCATTAAAAATAAGACGTATGAGCATTAAATATCTAATTAGAGTTATTCAAATACTATTATTTAGGTTCCGTTTGATAACCATTTGATTTTTAGTTTTTAGTTTCTGAAAATTAAACCTATAAATACTACTTACACCTATGGTTTTTTATGTTTTCTTATCTACTTTTTACATATATTTTCATAAACCAAGTCAAGTTTTAAAAACTAAAAAAATTAGTTTTCAAAAACTTGTTTTTGTTTTTTGAATTTGGCTGAAAACTCAAATATTTCTTTAAGAAATATAGAAATCATTGTAGAGAAATTGTAAAAAAACAAACACAATTTTCAAAAACCAAAAAATAAAAATCAAATAGTTATCAAACGTGACCTTAGTTAATTTAATTTTTTTTTATTTAAATTTCATTTATGCCGTAGATAATTTGAGTGCCTATCTTTCGACTTCCACGTTTGATCATGTGTAATAAATAATTATTAAAATTGACTCAAGTTATATCCTAACTGGACGTTCTTCTTATTGGTAGCTGAGTTGGCATTCCAGCTGGAGGAGCCCACAATATATATATTACAATGTTACAATATATATTACAATTTTTTATCTTTCTCTTCTCTTCCTTTTATTTTACTGAATTGATTTATCTAGCATTGTTTGAGTTTGGCTGATTTATTTGATTAGGACATATTGTTATGTAATTGATTTGAATATGAAAGTTGTTAATATAACAATAATAAATTAAATAAACAAAAAAAAAAGAAAAAAAAAAGGCAAAGTAATTATCTACCAGCTCACAAGAAAGTTTAATTCAAGACAAGGTGTTTTTGTCTTTATATTGATGATATATATATATATATCTGTCTCAAAGCCAGAAAAGGAAAATGCTTTGTCTTTATTTTTAAACTATGTTTTGATTAATATAAATCAACATCTTATCTCGGCGTTACATGCCTAAGAAAGAGAAGTTCATAGGGCTTTCTGTTTTATACAAAGCCAAATTGAACCAGGCCGATAAGACAATACATTTTAAGATATCTAACACTCATCTTTGTCTTTTTTTTTCTTTATGGTTCAAATGTCAATTGAGATTCGTTGGATCTATACAAATACTACCGATTGAAGAATGTCCATAAAAATCTTTTTTTTAAAAAAAAAAAAAATTATATGAAGGATCGGTTGATAATGTTTTTGTTTCTGATTTTCTGTTTCTTATTTCCGTTTTTGAGAAATAGAAGTGTTTGGTAGCTGTTATTGTTTCTTGTTTTTCATTTTTCAGAAACGTTTCTAAAATTCGTAGAAACAACAAAATGTAATCATGTTTCTTATTCCTGTTTTTATTTTTTTTTTCAAAACATAAATAAAAGTATTATGTTATCATCGTTTGATAATGTTTTTGTTTCCGATTTTCTGTTTCATATTTCTGTTTTTGAGAAATAGAAGTGTTTGGTAACTGTTATTGTTTCTTGTTTTTCATTTTTTAAAAACGTTTCTAAAATTCGTAGAAACAACAAAATGTAATCATGTTTCTTATTCCTGTTTTTAATTTTTTTTTCAAAACATAAATAAAAGTATTATGTTATCATTCTTATTCTTAACTTATAAAATACATAACAAATATCTCAAAATATATACTTTTTGGATGTTTAATTTTATATTTTTAATTTAAAATTTTAGAAAACGAAAAACAAGATATGATAACCAAACATATATATTTTTTTTTCATAAAAAAGAAAGAACAAGAAACATGTACCAAACACTATTATGGCCAGTGGTGATGGTCTTGCATGTTAGAAAAAGGAGATCAAAGGTCCTGCATGAAAAAGAGTAATTCACATGTTAAGGGGAGGGAGAGAATGAGAGAGGTGTTGAGCTTTATTTCATAAATTAACTTCATAACTTTATTTCATAAAATTTTGATAAAAATTAATTAACTTCAAACTTGTCATTGGACCAATTTTAAGCTTTATTGAAAGTGCAAGGACTCAAATTAGACATTTAAAAATACAAGGACCAAAATGAAAGAAAGCTCAAAGTACAGAGACCAAAATGATATTTTAACCAAACTTAATTAACTTAATTTTATTTATTTATTATTATTTTAAATTATTACACTAAAGGCAACACTTTTAAACACATAAAATCATAGAAAAGTACAGAAACAATTAACCACTCAAACCAAACCAAACCAAACCAAACCAACCCAATCCAAGAAGCTTCAAACACTTCCAACAATGGCAGAACTGTATCCGTTCACCTTGTCCCAATATCGAGACCATAACATCACTCCTCCATACCTCGGTGACCTCTTTATCTTTGGCAGAATCTGTGAAGTCAACACCCTAGGCGGAATATACCCACTTCCGGCCGCCCGGGGAGCCGCCGGCAGTCCGAGGAATATCTTTCCGTTGCCACCCGCCGACGAAGTCCACCGGTTCCATGACGCTATAAGCTTGTTGATATTTCCGGAAGAATATTGGCATGGAGGATTGTTGTAGAATTGAACCCAGATGAAGTCGAAAAGACCTGATTAAATATACCATAACTATTAACTCAAACTTATAGATTTGAATTAATAAAATAGTAAATATACCGTAACTGTTGACTCAGGTTTTTAGGTTTAAGGGACCATTTTTCAGTATCCCACTCTTCTATTGACTTAAAAATGACTTGGAGTGCAGTAGTATTAATAAATTTTTTACGAAAGAAAATTCAACAAAGAAAGCAGAAACTAATAGAGTACTAAATTTTTTTACAGGTTTAGTGATAATTTAACAAGACCTGTGTTAATGGCGGTGCGGAGAAACTTGTCAGGAAATGGACATTGAGGAGCGGCCGATAAGTATACCCTTTTGGCCGGCGTGCTGAAAGCTTTAAGGTATTTTACCAGGAATTGCCAGTTGGCTACTGAGCCAAGCTCGATATCGAAGTCGATTCCATCCAAAACGGCGTCACCTAGCGGCCGAGCAGTTGATCGGCCGCCCAAGAAGTGGTTGTAGAGATAAGTAGCGAAGTTTTGGGCGTTGGCCGGAGAAGCAAGAGAGTAGCTCCCGACGCCACCGCCAATGGAGAGGAGGACTTTGACCCCCATTCGCTGGCAGAACTTGATGTTTTGGCTGGCCACGGCGCAGCCACCAGTGGCCGGGTTGCAGTGGCCGGCGAGGTCGATGGAAGGGGTACGGCCATTGCCAAACTTGTTAAGAAAAGCTAGAATGACATATTTATATCTGCCGGTGGCGCATGTTTCTCGTAGAGTTCCTTCGGCGGCGCTTTGGCCCCAGTAGACGGCAATGCCGCCGGCGGCGGCTTTGGAGGTGGACAAGTGAGCCGCGGCAAGAAGACAGAGAAGAAGAGAAAGGGTTTGGAGATTTGTGGCCATGTTTGATAAGCTGAGAGAGCTTTTTTTTTTTCTTTTTCTTGCTTTCTTTGGCTTGAACTTTCATGAGGATTTTGGCTCCTATTTATAGAGTTCATAATGCTTCTTGGCTTCTCAAATTTTCAAAACCAGTGAACGGGGAATTGGGAATGGATAAATAAAAGTCAAATTCCATTTTTGTATTATTATTTTTTTCATTTGACGTAGAAAAAGAGAATAATCAATAATTTTGATTTCTCCATTTTCTTTTGATCAATATATTTGACATTTATATCGACACTCCACTACTACAAAATTGGGAATAGACTATACATGATTATAAACATTAGACCATAGTTTTTTAAAAAACCATGGTCTTATATGGTAGAAATTGGTCTAACCGTGGTCTAAAATAAATACACATGTTTATTGACAACAATTTTTATTAACTATGGTCTAAAAACCGACTATAGGCTGGTTTAAAAAAATCGTAGGCTACAATCTAACTTTGCACCACAGTTTAAAAACTTGTAGTCTAATATTTGAATATAGATCACCGTTAGGAAAAATATATATAAATATATAATCTAAAAGTCCCCCTTAGACGATGGTTAGTTTAAAAAAACCGTAGTCTAAAATCTAATTTTTACACCACGGTTAGAAAAAATTATGGTCCAAAAGTTCCTTTAAGACCAAGACTCAAAGAAAAATTGTGGTTTACAATATTTGGTATAGACCCAATTAGAAAATTTTGTGGTCTAAAGTCAAGATTTTGGGTTTTTACTTTAGACCATGGTCAGAAAAATCATGGTCAAGTATTTGGATATAGACAATACTAAAAAAATTGTAGACTAAAGTTCCACTTTAGTAGAGAAAAATCATCTTCTAAATTTTAATTTTGAGTTCACTTTAAACCACAAATAAGAAAATGGTCAATCGACCCATCGATGTTCGGTCTCTTTCTTTGCAATCGTTGAACTAAATATATATATATATATATATGAAACATGTATGGTTTTACTTTACATCCTGGTAAACAAAAAAAATTTGTGGTCTCAAATACCAAGTTTTTTAGTTGCTATTTACAAGTGAACTTACACCACTTATTAAAAAATTGTAGCCTAAAATTATACTAGGATTTTACTAAAAGATATAAGAAAAAATAAATACAGGGTAAAAAGTAACTCAATTGGACGTTGTAATTTAAATTCCAAATCTATTTTTTTTTATAAAATTTAAAATTTGACATCTAAATGACAAATTTTAAATTTTTTTAAAGAAAGATTCTTATCTAGTTTTTATCACGATTAAAATTTTTAATTTTAACTTTATCTTTAATTTTTTGAATACAAAAATTTTCTCCAAATCTATCATTTTCTGAAAACAAAATTAATTTTAAATTATTAAACAAATTTTAGATTTGGTATCTTAAATTTATTTTCAGAAAAGTTAAATCTTAAAGTTTATAAAATTTATTTTAAATTAAAATCTCAAATTTATTGAATTAGGTCGCTTATAACCGCATGCCCTAATTGATTATCTTTTTTATCTACCGATACTCTAACTTCAACTACACAGAAAAGTTCAAACCGTCATCCTGATCTTCTTCTCTTTTAAATCAATCGTCGCTCGACCATCGTCGTCTGTGGCAATATTTTCTCTATTGTAGGTTAGTATTCTAAACCATGTATTTGAAATTTGATTTATTTTGTTTCTTTTTTCTTTTTTATTTTCCTTCATATCTATAATCATTGTGGAGTCTTCTTTGATCTAGATAATAATATACTTTAATTTTGAATCTATTAATTCATTCTACTTTTTTATTGACTCCCTTATTCCTCTTTCTTTTTCCTTTATGTTTTGCGTTTATTGCACTAGCTTTTGGTAAAACAAAGATCAGCAATAATGTCTTCATGCAGGGTTCCAACATACAATGTTACAAATATAATTGTAGGGTTTGTTGGATTGGAAAAGACACATGTCCTGTTTGAGAAAGAGTAATTAAATGTTTAAAATAACTTTTTTCTTTTTAAAAAAATGTACTACCAAAGTCTCTTTTCGCCAATTGGTTAATATTAGTGTCTCTAAGTCCTAAATTTGAAATTAAACTTTAACATCTTATAAAGGAGGGTATTTTGGAGTAGACGCACCGGTTGCTTTAGAAAAATGAAATGGAAAGGATAGCTATTCTCAAAAAGTTATGAGTAGAGATGGGAGCGGGATTCTACACCTACCGATTGGTTTGAAAGTATGTAAACCATTTCCATTTGTCTTCTTAATCAGTCTTACATTCTTTTTGCTGTTATATATTACATGAACAAAATGTTGAGGTGTTTTTTTCCCTCAATATAGTAGTCATTTTGTTGTTAAGATGCCCCTTAAACTTGAGGCATAGGGTACTTTCTTTTTTCCATAGATAAAGGTTTTTTAAAGTTCAATTAAGAGATTGAGTTGATCTCCAATATTGTGCTACGTACCATTCTTAAGTTGGATTTGACTAGCATGAATTTTGTTGTTGGAACAACTTGACCTAGTATTTAGCATTATTTAGCTTTTAATTTAGAGTTTAAGTTATTAATATCATTCTTAAAAAATTTAAAGTGTGGTTATGATCACATTTGCAGGTGGTCAATTTACAAACAAAGTTAAAAGGGAAGGAAGGAGACGACATACAAGGTGATGAGATAGAAAGGTCACCATATGTTATTATATGACTAATTCCTTGAGGTGGGGGTCAAGCATCCTCTGTAGTCTTTTTGTTTAAACAAGCACAACTCTAAGCTAGCATAAGGTTTCAAGGGAACCAACTCTCTCAATACCACGTCTTATTAAAACAAAACCAAGAGATTTTAAACCACATGTTACTATAATTTGTAGCTTTCAAACTTAAATACCTAGCTACTCCTTACATCATATTAAAACAAAACCAATGGTATCTTCTTGGAACAAATTTCAATGTTCAAGGGTAAAAATTAAAATTTTCCAAGTTCATGGGCATAATTGAAATCTATCCAAAAGCTCAAGAGTATTTGGTATAATTTAACCTTAAAATATTAATTATTATTATTTAGCCCTAAATATTTGTATCACCATATTGTCTTGCCTAGCCGTTGCAAAGTGCAATCACTTGCAAACTCCCCAGAAGAATAACCTCTTAATTGCTCCCCTCTTCAGCCGTCGATCGTCGGACCATCTACATGCAAATGTTAGTTGCTCTCTCCAATCGTATCTTGTCGGATATTACTAAATAACGTCATTTGTTTCTTAGTTATTGTTATTTGTTCAATTTGCAGGTTGTTGGATCATCTCTAAATTGGAAATAGGATTTTCTCTTTATCCCCAACCACTTCATCTCGCTCATTATTCTACTCTTATAGTAGAATGATTATGCAAATGTCTAGCGGCTTGATTTGCTTGCCTTATGAAAGTTTCTTCATTTAGGTTTGTGCTCTCTCTCATAATCGTTCAAATTATTTTGTGTTTTTTCTTGGTCTCTAGCTTCTTAGTATTATAAACTAGGGTTTTGGTGCTTCTTGGAATATGTTGTAATCTTTACTTACCCTTAATTAGTTTTTTTCTTTAAAAAAACTTCATCCAAGCAAGCACAAATAGACAGTAATCTAGTGTAATATGTTCTCAAAACTTTATTGTTTCTTTGTTTTTCCATCATAGGAGGATCTCTCTCTCTTTTTGTGTTCCTAACACTATAAATATCTCATACAAACTGTACTGTCATTGTCTAGTTAAATTAGAACATAGGTTTTATTTGTTTCCTAGTTTGAAGTAGAATATTATTCATGCTGAAAAGGTTTTGACATATTTATATAGTTTTTCTTATTTCAAAGGCTACAAAAGTCCAATTGATATATATAGTTATGAATAAGTATTTTGGGGTCAATTGTTTACTCTGACACTACGAAAGTAGAAATAAAAGTTAAATATACTTGATTTATATCTAATTGTCTTCATAAATAAATAATTATTTTGTTGTAAATTGACCTTTCGGTTCTTTATATTTATGAATTTAGTAATTTACTTACTGTTCTATTTTGCTACTAATGCAGTCGTAGTCATATTTGGAGTTCAACATTGTTTTCCGTCCACTCATCTCAGCATGTCCTCTGTCTTATGAAATATTTTGGTAATTAGTTTTTATAATAATGTTAGGTTATTGGTTTTACCTGTTCTTAATGATATCCATGCCACTTTGGATTCTCATCCTTTTCCTAATATTTCTCCATAATCATAAAATCATAGATGCTTTCATGACTTTAATAACATTACTCTTCAAACCAGAGATCTTTCAAAGGCAAAGCTCCTCTTACATTCATCACACATCAGTTGTTTTAAGGTTTATATTTTCAATTTTGAAGACCTAGTGGCATGTTATGATGACAATTCATACATGTGTTTACTCTAATTAGGTTTTGTTCTTTGACATTTGAACAACTTACTTTATTTTGTTAGATGGATGTTAATCAAGCTTCTTTTAACACCAAACTTTGATCCGGTCTGAAAATAGATACAAAGGATTAGGATTACAACTCTAAGATATCGGATGAAATTGTAATTGCAAAAATGCATTTTATTGGTTCTAATAACATGCTATTGTTTGAGATTCAAATATAATCTTATTTCATTGGTTGTAAAAGATGGGTATTTTTTTTATGTTATATAATTGTTGTTTAGATTGATAAATCTAGTAAAATATATGATTGTTCTAAGTTTGAAAACAATATTTTTATGTCTAAGTCTTAAAGAGTTAGGATTTTTATGAGCAATTGACCAATAATGTATGAATTTTTTCATGTAGTTTAATTAACTCTATAATGAAAATTTTATATTTGTTATTTGTCTTTCTTGCACTTCAATGATGAAGGATATATAGTCAAGTTGATATAGATGAACTTTGCATTGAAGGGTGAAATTTTGTTGGTGTCACCTTCTTGTACAATATAATGTATAATAGTTTTAGTTAGTTCATTATTTTAATAATGTTTGTTTTTATTTTTGTAAATTTACACTCCTTTCATATAATATAGAAGTTTAATTGATTGAGTTCATTTAATTGAAGCTTGGATTGTCTTGAGGTGAATTAAATTTTTTTTTTTAGAATAATATTCATATTTGTATTGAATTCTTTAATTTTATTTCTATTAAATAAAATATAAAATAAATAATTCATAGGAATAAATTGGGATAATAAATATTATTTTTAAAAAAATAAAAATTAAAATGTTGTCCTTGAAATAGACCACGGTTAACGTTAACTATGATCTATTGGTATAGACCAAGTCAGCCGTAGTCTATTGCAATAGACTACGACTAATGACAGCCGTAGTCTATATAGTCATAGACCACGATTGTCGTTAGCCATGGTCTATCAACAAAGACCATGACTAACGTCAGCCGTAGTCTATATAGTCATAGACCACGATTGTCGTTAGCCATGGTCTATCAACAAAGACGATGTCTAACGTCGGCTATAGTCTATACAATCATAGACCACGGCTGCCGTTAGCTATGGTCTATCAACAAAGACCATGGCCAACGTCAGATGTAGTCTATGCAATCATAGACCACGGCTGTCATTAGCTATGGTCAATAATATAGACCTCGACTGACGTTAGCCATGGTCTATACAATAGACTATACTGGAGTATATCAAGGTCGAAAAATCGTGGTCTAATCGAATAAACCACAGTCGTATAAACATGGTCTATATCCATATTTGTAGTAAATTTTGTAAATAATTGAGGTGTTCACTGTTTATTTTTTTATACCACATATAGAGTAGGAATATGAATCTTTAAATACTTTTTTGGTCAAAGCTATAATGTCTTTATCAATTGTGTTATGTGCTCGATTGGCTTAAAATGTTCATTATTGATATGAAATGATATTTTTCGTAAAAACTGATGTGTTCACTATCGATATAAAAGTGATCGTATTGATGAATCCTAAAAAATATTTGAAAAATATGAGTTTCAAACTCAACCATACATGTTAAAAATAATAATAATAAGAACATATGATAATTTTAAAAAAAATAAAATTTTTGTCATTTCTCACAGTAATCTAGACTATCCATCATATTCTAAAAGATATTTCAATAATTCTCACCACTCAACATTTTGCCACCTTTTTTGTAATACTTTTAATTTGAGTATTCTCTATGTTTTTTTTATATGAACGACTCTAGCTAGCAAACTCTAAAAATTACAAGCATTGATAATTTTCTTTTAGAAATGGAATGGATTTAGTTTAGTACATGCATGAAAAAGTAAATCATAAAAAGAAAGAAGATTTTACCAAAGAAATTAGAAACGCATAAAATTCTTTAGAAATATTACAAATAACCATTTTACTAGTAACCAACATTGACACTTGACTGAAAAAACTCGATGAAATAAAAGATGAAATGAAAACTTTTAAAATATTGGAATCTAAAATTAGAAATATATAATATACAAACATTATATGAATCAAATTGATAATCCATTTTAGCCAAATATATTTACCAAAAACAAATTTTAAAAAGGACAAGAACATAGATTTAGATTTGAAAATGGCCCACGTCACCTCCCCAAATGTGTTAGTTGGCTTACTTTTTTGCCATCATATTTATATAACTATTTGTTTTGCATTTAATTATTATTAGTTTCATTCTTTCTGTAAATTTCTGTATTATTTCTTGAATCTACAGTTGACATACACAGGGGAGATAAATACACTGAAAATAATACAAGAAAGGAAAGTTTCTAATTTCCTAAAATACTGTATAATATATTTTCCTAAAATACTGTATAATATATTTCCACACCCTCCCTCAAACTCAAGGTGGTAAAGTTGCAACCAACTTGAGTTTGTGTTGTAATTGAGTGAACCGATTTGGAGGCAAGGCTTTTGTGAAGATATCAGCTGGTTGCTCGGTAGTAGAGATGGATTGTAAGAGGAGAGTGTTGCTCAAGAGATGATGGCGAACAAAGTGGCAATCATTTTCAATGTGCTTGGTACGTTCATGGAATACATCATTGTGAGCAATTTGGACTGCACTACGATTGTCACAGTGAAGTATAGTAGCAGATGATTGACGAACACCCATGTCAGCAAGAAGCCATCGAAGCCAAAGTAATTCAGAAGTGGCATCAGCAAGTGCACGATATTCAGATTCAGTACTGGATCTGGAGACAACAGTTTGTTTCTTACTGCGCCAAGAGATGAGGGAATCCCCCAAGTAAAAACAATAACCTGTGGTAGAACGACGATCGGTGGGATCACCAGCCCAATCAGCATCAGAATAGCCAGATAGTACTAATGATGACTTGGAAGAAAACTGAAGTCCATGACCAAGTGTGCCCTTAATATAGCGAAGAATACGAAGCACAGCAGTAAAGTGTATTGTCCGAGGAGAAGCCATGAACTGGCTAACAATGTGAACAGCATAGGCAATATCTGGGCGGGTCACAGTCAGATAAATAAAACTGCCAACGAGTTGTCGATACAAGGTGGCATCTTCAAGTGGAACACCATCAAAAGGGGTTAGGCGAACATTTGGATCAAGAGGTGTTGGTGTTGTGACCGAGTCAGAAATACCAGATCGAGTGAGAAGATCAGAGGCATATTTTGCTTGAGATAAATAGTACCCATCAGTGTGATAAGAGACCTCAAGACCAAGGAAATAACTGAGTGATCCCAAATCTTTCATTTCAAAATGTTTCCCAAGGTAACATTGTAGGTCAGATATAGCCTGAGGGTCATCACCTGTAATAATCATGTCATCAACATATAAGAGGAGAAGAACAATACCATGAGGAGTTTGTCGCGTAAATAATGCTGTATCATGGGGACTGGAAGTGAACCCAAGTTGGGTTATGGTGGAACTGAATGTCGCAAACCAGGCTCGTGGAGCTTGTTTTAGACCATATAACGCACGACGAAGGAGACATACTTTCTGAGGTGGAGAAGAAGCACCAGGTGGAGGTGTCATGAAAACTTCCTCAGATAAAGTGCCATTTAAGAAAGCATTCTTGACATCCATCTGAAGAAGTGGCCACTGTTTGGCAGCTGCAACAGCTAAGAGACAGCGAACTGAGGTCATTCGAGCAACAGGAGCAAAAGTCTCCTCATAATCAATGCCATATTCCTGGGAATAGCCCTTCGCAACAAGACGTGCTTTATAGCGTTCGATAGATCCATCAGAGTTTGTTTTAATTTTATAGATCCACTTACAACCAATAGGTCTCTTACCAGGAGGTAAATCAACATAGTCCCATGTTTGCGTCTTTTCTAAAGCTTGGAGTTCCTCATTCATTGCTTGCTGCCAGAGAGGGTTAGTGCTGGCCTCTTTATAAGAGGTAGGTTCAACTAAAGAAACAATAGTGGAAAAACAATGATAATCTTGGAGATGGTGAGGAGTTTCTCTTACCCGAGTGGATCGACGGACAGAAGGGACCAAGTCAGGTTCAGGTTCAGCAATTGTGACAGACGGTAGATCCGAGGTTGCAGAAACTGGTGTAGATTGATCAAGCTCAGGTTCAGGAGGAGACTCAGAGGATGGGAAAAGATCATTAGAAAGATCAGTAAAAAATGATTGATGACTCGAGAAAGAGGTGTGAAATGACGAGAGACTAGAGAACATGGTATGTTCCCAAAAAGTAACATGTCGAGATATGCGTAGCCGGTTAGAAATGGGATCCCAGCAACGAAAACCTTTATGTTCAGTTCCGTAACCAAGAAAACAACAAAGGCGTGCACGCGGTTCAAGTTTAGTATGTTCATGAGGATGAAGAAGGACAAAACATGCACATCCAAAGACTTTAAGATGAGAATAAGAAGGAGGAGTACCATATAATCGTTCAAACGGGGAGATATTCTGAAGAACTGAAGAAGGAAGCCGATTAATGGTATAGACAGAGGTAAGAGCAGCCTCACCCCAGAACTTCTCAGGACAGGAGGCAGAGAGAAGTTGAGCACGAACATAATCTAAAATGTGACGATGTTTACGTTCCGCTCGCCCATTTTGTTGGGAGGTATGGGGACAAGATCGTTGAATAAGAGTACCTTGTTGGGTGAGAAATGACAGAATACTAGAATCCTTATACTCCATTGCATTATCTGTGCGAAGAATTTTAATGGTTCGAGAAAATTGAGTTTGAACCATATTAGCAAAGGCAATGTAAATCTGGGATAAGGCAGATCGATTTTTAAGAAAATATATCCATGTAAAACGGGAGTAGTCATCAACAAATAAAACAAAATAGCGATAGCCATTAACAGTACTAATAGGGGCAGGACCCCAAATATCTGAGTGAATTAAGCCAAATGGAGTATCACATATAGAGGATGATGTAGAGAAAGATAACGCAGGTTGTTTTGCAAGTTTGCAATTCAAACAGTCAAAAGGAATAAATTTTGAAACATTATTTAACTTGCTAACAGAAATTAAATGACGAAGTTTGTCAGGGGAAGCATGACCAAGACGAAGGTGCCACTGATATATTGCAGAGTCAGTGACAGGAGCAGAAATAGATGAATAATTTGGGAGTTGGAGTGATGTGAGCTCAAATAATCTTCCCACTTTGCGACCCGTACCAATCGTCTGTCTCGTTTGCGGATCCTGAACCTGGCAACCAGTAGGAGAGAAACAAACGATTAGGCCAAGATCACATAATTGACCCACAGAGACAAGATTAAACGTAAGATTTGGAACGTAATAGGTATTGGGAAGACTTAAAGTAGGTGTGTCTACTTTGCCAATATGAGAAATAGTCATACAGTTACCATCGGCAGCATGAATGGGAGGAAGAGATTTTGCAGTGGTGGATGAAGACATAAGAGAAAAGTTAGAGGTCATATGATTACAACAGGCTGAGTCAAGAAGCCATGAATTACCTGATGAGACAGCAAGGGCAGTTGAATTGGATGAAATCACCTGTTTTAATAAGTCCTGAAGATCACTAATCTGAAAACTTGGAGGAGTGAAATCATCAGATGGGGTGGCAGCAGCAACAGATGAAGAGCTAGCTTTAGAAAAGTTTCTGGATTTTGTAGAGTGACCCGGAGGGCGAGGTGGTCTAGTGGGACAAATGTCTAGGATATGACCACGTTTGTGACAGTACCTGCACTCAATTTTGGGACAATCAGCAAATTTGTGACCATGAGATTTACAATTCTTGCAAAAGAGAGACCCAGATGAATTGTGTGGATGAGTGGTTGCGAGCACAACTTCAGACTGTGGGGATGAGACTATGCCAAGTCGTTTTTCTTCAAACAGAATTTCTCGAATCGCTGCATCTAATGTAGGTAAGGGATTTCGATGTAGCAAGGCAGCACGAACAGACTCATATTCTGGGCGAAGTCCCATAAGAACTTTAATGAGACGAAGATGATCTTGGCTAATTTTAGCTTGATCGAGCTGAGTCCAAATAGGTTGAAGTGCAGCAAGGTATTCATTGACAGATTGACCAATGTCCTGATTTAGACTAACAAGACTGCTATGCAGTTGATAATAATGAGCCAGTCCGATAGATTGAAACCGAGTAGATAAAAAATCCCAAAGTTCTTTAGCATCATCAAAGGCATCAAATTGAACATGAATGGCAGGAATAGAAGTGTTACCGATCCAAGTCATTATTTGATGATTTTTGTTGTCCCAGTCCTCTAATCGCTCAAGAAATTTGGCATCGTCTTCAGTTGTATCCTTGTTTTTCACAGGTTTGGAAATATCACCAGTGACAATTCGCCATAACTTTCGACCTATCAAAAAACTTTTCATTTGATGTGCCCAAGTGATATAGTTCGTACCATTAAGAATCGTACTAATGGGACGAAAAATATCACTTTTCTCCATTATAACAGAAAAATATTAAAGCTGTCTTAAAACCAAACCAAATTGGCGAACCGAACCAACTGGGCAAATCGAACCAGACTGGTTTAACTGAACCGGTCCGGTTTAATTGAACCGATTTGAGAGAACCAAGTCAGATCTGAACTTTGCGAAATAGCAAGTGACGAGGAACTGTGTGAAGCTTCGTGGGTCTGAGAAACGGCGAGAGCAGCGGATCTGGACGGAGAGGAAAACACAGAGACGATGCGCACGGTGGGGCTGGCGGATCTTACAGATCTGGCCGATCGGAGTCGGAGTTTTCCGGAGGTGGTGCGAACGGATCGACGAGGCGGAGTGAAAGAAGACGGCGCGCAGCGGGAGGTGGATCTGGATCGGAGATGGCGTGAACAACAGCGGATCTGGGCGTGCAATGTTCGCGAACGGTGGCGGCGGTAATGGGCGAGGAGATCTGTTCGAGGAGCAGCGGCAATGGCTGGTCGGCAGATCTGGGCGATCTGCGGCAGAGGCTTCACGGCGGCGGACGATTGAGCTCTCGGCTTCGAGCAGAGATCTGAGATCGGGGCTGAGCGAGGAAGAAGATGGCCGGAGTCGTCTTCTTCTGGGCGGAGTCGTCTTCGTCGGATTTCGCCTGAGTTTTGGAGAGTTAGAGATCCAGAAGGTACCTTGAACGAGGACTGCTTCGTTGGAGGCGGGGATCTGAGGAGTCGAAGATTCGGGGAGGTAGCTTGGACGGAGGCTGAGTTTGAACGGATTTGGACAGACAGAGACAAGGATCTCGCCGGAGAACCTCGCCGGAGAAGAAGTCAGGGCTCTGATACCATGTAAATTTCTGTATTATTTCTTGAATCTACAGTTGACATACACAGGGGAGATAAATACACTGAAAATAATACAAGAAAGGAAAGTTTCTAATTTCCTAAAATACTGTATAATATATTTTCCTAAAATACTGTATAATATATTTCCACACTTTAAAAAAAAAAAAATTATTATTAGTTCATAATCTAAATTCCTATGTAAACTATACATGTCATTGGCTTTGAGTACACAGATATTAAGAAAAACTATGACTTGGAGGATTCCAATCCTCTCCAACTTGGAAATGAAAAATTGAATCGTTGTTTGGCAAATCCAACACATGAACCATTGATATTAAATTAGAGAGAAAACGATACTACAGAAGAAGCAGTTGCAACTTAGGATGATCTCTGGTACCATGTTAAATTATTAATAAATTCAAAATTTTAAGTTTGTTGATATAATTAAATTTACCATAACCTATCAGCTTAAGTTTTTGGGTTGATTGGTGATTTAACATGATATCAGAGCAGGAGGTTATGTGGTCGAATCCCTGTAAAGTTGTTTCCTCTCCATAACCTATGAACTTAAGTTTTTGAGTTGATGGATGATTTAACAAAGTTGATGGATTACAATATTAGCAAAATATATCACAAGTGAAAATATGTTAATAAAAATGAGGGAAAATAAGGAAATAAAATTGTATTTAAATCAAATAAGTTAATAAAATGAGTGAAAATAACTTTGAAAAACGTTTTTTTTTCTTTTTGTGTGTTTGAGTTTTTTTTTAGTTCAACAATATGTGGAGTGAAGAAATTAAAACTTCTAACCTTTTAGTCGAGGGTATATATGTCTTAACCGATTGAGTTACTCAATTGGTGTGTGTTGAGTTTGAATATGTTAAATACTTTAAGATTTTATTAATTATCTTCTTTCTTTTTTAGTACAACAAACATGAAGAAATGGAGATTTGAACTTCCGACCTTAAAGTGTCAAAGTGAACATAGCCAATTTCTACTAAGCTATTTTTCTATCTATCTTGAACTTTAATGGGAGGATTAATATATGGTCAAATTTGTGAAAATTAATTAGAATAAGTTTACAAAACCCTTTTCAAAGGCAATGCAAATACTTGAGGCTTAAAAGATGGTTTAGGCCCACCAAATGTAATCACATAATTGCTACGAATCTTAGCCTAAGGATTAACCTTTTAAATGGGGCTAACTAGATTTTTAATTATAGATTAATTAAAATGCATCACCATGTAGCAAGCAAAAACCTGCAAAGGCCCATGATAAACTAGGGATTCAATTTGGGATTATATTGTTTAATTAATGGATCCAAGCACGTTCTTTTAGTTAGTCTATAAATTTTTGTAGTCAAATTTCAAAAACAAACAAAAAAAGCGTTATTGTTAATTTTATTTTATAGTAGTTGGTGATTGCAACTTATTTTTTTGAAGCAATATATCAAATTCTTACATCTATTTTATCTTGTTCAACTAATCACTTTCTTACCAAAATGAGCTTAGCTCAACGATAATTGACACGTGTCATTGACCAAAATGTCATAAATCTTCTCGCCCCAAAATGTTGTTAAAAAAAAAAAAAACTCATTTTCTTCAACTGCATTACATCAAATCAATCAATATTTATCTAATAAAAAATATCACGTAATGGTGTAGTTAATAGCTATTGAACTTCATGCACGGGTCTCTAGAATGGTTTGCTACTCATGAGGCCCATGTGTTGTGGCTACCTTCATATTTTGTATTCTACTACGTTAAGTATACCAACACTCTGTGTGGATTTTGAAATCTCCCCTCCATCTTATATTTATTGAGGAACTAAAAACTTAGACTCTGTTTGTTAATTATTTGATTTTTTATTTTTGAAAATTAAATTATTTTCTTCCAATTTCTCTACAATGATTTTCATCTATCTTAAGAAAACATTTGAATTCTTAGTCAAATTCTAAAAATCAAAACAAATTTTTAAAAATTACTTGTTTTATTTTTCAAAAACTTATTTTTATTTTTGAAATTTGACTAAGAATTCAAATGCTTATTTAAGAGAGAGGAAAACCATTGCAGAGAAATTAGAAGAAAACAAGCTTAATTTTTAAAAACCAAAAATCAAAAACTAATGCCCCGTTTGATAACCATTTCAGTTTTCAGTTTTTGGTTTTTGGTTTTCAGTTTTCAGTTTTTGGTTTTCTATTTTTAAAAAACAAAAACCATACATGTTTGATAATTGTTTTTGGTTTCTGTTTTTTAAAAACTAAAAACTAAAAATATGTTTGATAATTGTTTTCAGTTTTTTGTTTTTTGTTTTTTGTTTTTTGTTTTTAAAAAACTAGTTTTTAAAAATAAAAAATCAAACAAGTTTGGTAACTATTTTTATTTTTTTTTTCTATAAAAAAATCAAACTAATTTTATAACATTTTTATCTAAAGCACTAATTAAATATACAAATAATCAAATAGATATGCTTAAAACTTAAAAGTTACCAAAATTAAAAACACAGTATTAATATTTATACAAGTGGTATAAATGTATAAAAAATTGTTTTTTTTTTTAAATCATAAAAAATGGTATGAAGATTTAAACATAATTTAAATACTATTCTTTAATTTTGTGCAGAAATATATACTTTAAGCTAATTTTTATATAAATAATCCACTAATGAAATAATAGTTAGTTAACAAAATTACCTTCAGAAAACCTTGTAACTATTAAATTATATTATGTAGTAAAATATAATATATTTAAAACGATTTTTTTTAGAAGAATATATTAAAAACGATTAAAACCACTCTAAAAAATGAAAAGATATTTAAAAATTACAAAGTATTTAAAAGTTTCTTACTTAAAGAAGAAAAAAAAAACACATAAAAGAAAACCCCAAAAAAAATTGAGGGAGGCGCTTCAGGCGGAATAAGAAAAATCACGAAAAACGGAAACCTGTTTTCAAAAACCTTTTTTTTCAGTTTTCTGAATTCCTTTACAATTTTAAAAAAGTTTTCAAAATTTTAAAAATAAAAAACTGAATTAATTATCAAACACCGTTGTTTTTAAAAAATGAAAAACTAAAACAGAAAACAGAAAATAAAATGGTTATCAAACGGCCCCTAAATGGTTATCAAACGTGGCTTTAATAATGTATTTTATTAATCATGCTATATATGTAGAGCAAGTAAGAAGACCATCGACATGAGGATGCGATGAAGGAAGCCACAATGAATATCTATCATCAAGAACAAGAACAAAATCAAGATTATCATAAAGATAAGGTAGAAAGGATTTAAAATGACCATCAACTATTGAAATTGGCTGCAATAGAGAATATTGCACACACAAAGAAATGTAAAATAAATAGAATTAATCTAACTATACATAATACGAACTTAAACCTAGTTAAATAGTTAAGACACATATATCTGTCCTAAGTTCAAAAAATCAATCTCTTATATGGCTAATTGGCTAAGTCTTTCAAAGTATTCAGTGAGGTGACAAAGAAAGGCTGCATAGGATTAAAATTCAAATTAAATTTAGGTTCGCATAAGAATTGATTTTTTAAAAAATATTTTAAAAAACAAAAGTTACAACTTAGAGACTAAATTTACATATCAGACTAGTGATATGACCCAAATTATTTTTTTTCCAAGCGTGAAAACTTCATGGCTAGAAGTTGTAAGATTTATTCTAATAATAAAATGAAATATGTTAGTTTTTTTTTCCGAAAATTATATCATTGAAGTTTAAAATAAATGTTCAATAGAAAAGTAAGTTGATCAGTTAATTCAATAAATAAAAAAATGAAATAGGAGTTTGTATTGTTTTTTTACATTTATTAAAAAAGATAATAAATATTTGGCTAAATTATAAAAAGAAAATACCCTGAACTCTGCTATTTGTTTAAAAAATATCTCTATTCTTTTAAAAGTTGCAATATTACCATTGACCTTTTATAAACGTGTTACAAAACTAGCCTTGGAGTAGAAATACATTAGAATGTTGGACAGAAAATCGACGTGATGATGACCTGAAACGACATGACAGTGAATAAGGTGTTTGTTTGGATTAAACTTGAAAGAACGACATTTAGACACGTCGACTTTTCATCCAACATTTTAATGGTTTTTATACTTCAATAGTAGTTTTGAACCATTTATGAAAGCAATGGAAATATTACAACTTTTAAAAGAATAGAAGTATTTTTTAAACTAATGGTAAAGTTCATAGGTATATTTTTTTTATAATTTAGCCTAAATATTTTTGTCTGCTAAACTATGTTCGCATTGTTTATGAAAAAATATTTTATATTTGTTAAAAAAATAATCAATATTTTTATGTAGCTAGACTCAAACAAAACTTATAATAAAATTGTGGTTAAATTATAAATTTAAGGTTAAATTATCAAAAATACCTCTGAACTATGGGGTTGGTTTCAATTATACCCCTGAACTTTGAAAAAGTTTCATTTTAACCCTTGAACTTTGAAGTTTGTTTCAAAACAACCCTTGAAGGCTTTTTTTTCGTTAAATTCATGGACGGAAAATAATGCTTTTGCATTTATATTGTTGCTTATGTGAACATATTTAAACATATACGTTGAAAAAAAATCAAAACATATGCAAATACATCATTTTCCGTCCATGAATTTAACGAAAAAAAGCCTTTAAGGGTTGTTTTGAAACAAACTTCAAAGTTCAAAGTTTAAAATGAAAATTTTCAAAGTTCAAGGGTATAATTGAAACTAACCTCATAGTTAAGGGGTATTTTTGATAATTTAACCTAAATTTAATCTCTATGATTTGAAAAAAATTAGAATTTAGTCCATATGGTTTTAAAAGTTAGAATTATTTTCTATAATTTGATAAAATCCTCATAAATATTATCTAATTATAGGAAGATTTTAGCAAATTATAGGAACTAAATTTTAACGTTTTCAAACAAATTTGCAATTTAACCTAAAATTGTTAAGTGATGAGGACTACCTACCTTGAAGGGAAAATGCCCCGAGATAACCGATAAGCGACAACGGGCTTTGCCCATCCCACCCTCGAGTCTCGCTTTCCTTCTAAGTTTCGTGTTCAGTTCGGCCGCCAAAGGGCCCTCTCTCTCACTCTCTGCTTCCATTTCCATCTTACTATAGAAATTTGCAAATAAATTAGAGAATTTGATAAATGTACGTACGTAGATTGATAGGATAATGTCCATCACTATTGCTTTTCAGTCTCTCTGTAACAATGTTTTCCCATCTCCCACTTCAAATTATCCCGAAATTTCATCGATTTGGCGTCCTATTTCCACTAAACAACGACAATTGCACAACCCCATCTCTCAATCCTTAAGGAAAAGCTTGAGCATTGTCTCTTCCAAGTCATCCGAAGCAGAGGAGCTCTCTGCTCCAGAGGACGAGTGGCTGAACAAGCTTCCAGAAAAGAAGAAGCCCTTGTACTCTCACAGCTTGCCTTGCGTCGAGGCCTGGTTAAAGAGCTTAGGATTTTACCAGAGTAAAGAGGACCGAGCCTTGTGGCTAATCGAGAAGCCTGAATGGCACGGCCAGCTCTCCCTTGATGTCACCGACCTTTATATAAGGTTCGTAATTGGGTCCCTTTTTGTGATTTTGCTATAAGGATTTTGTGTTTCTCAATTGGGTTTTGGTTATTTATCGTCTAATTGCATTTTCTGATTAGGGTTTTCGTGAATTGGTTTGGGGATGAATCCATCTTACTTTTTTTTTTATGATGAAACGAAGTTCAGGTTAAGAATTTTGTTGGAATTTCCTTTTCCCATGACTTCTCGTTGGGTTGTTTAACTTGTGTAAGATATCGATGGAGTTGAATTCAGGCATGGCATTTTGATTCTGGGGTTGTGTTCATTTAAGCATGGATATGAGAATTGCTTGTTTCAGGTCGTTTAAGTGATGCTTGTTTTATTTAATAAATCTCCATGGAGAAAAGAATAATGATGCCTAGTAGTTGTCTTTATTGAAACTATGGTCATGATTGAGCTGGGAGTATGGACAGTGCTCTATATTTTAGCCTCTAGTGTGGTCATAATAGAGAGATGGTTTTGTAAATGTTTGAAGCAGGATATTGAGCATGTGGTCATAATAGAGAGATGATTTGTAAATGTTTGAAGCAGGATATTGAGCATGTAAATTTCTGAGGTATTGAGGATGTATTGTAACTGTCCAGAGAGAAGGAGAGAGTATGCAATGTGTAAACTGCGAAGGTCGCTTGCAACGTTGAAATGGAAACTGGTTCTGTTCCACGTTCAGCAGTCTCTATTGAAGTGAGAACATATTGAAGCTGCAATAGAACATTACTCATTCCCGCAAGAGGACTTTAGTTTAGTTCCTCTGTTACCTCCAGTTCAATTCATCCTTGTGGAGTTGATTTAGTTGCACAACCTAGCTCGGACTCTTTTCCACATGCCAGTAAATTGCCCCAACAGATGACCAGTGTCATAGTGAAAATCCTTAGGAGAGAATGAAGAATATGTCGAACAAGGGAGCGGAGCCCAGAGGACAAACCACAATCCATGATTTTGCTTTTTGTGACTGTAGATTGCAGAATAGAACAGGGGGGAATTGTATAGCCTGGCCGATACTGTTGTTTTGACACTTAATCAGGTTTTAAGTTTTCTTGGATGCTAGTAAACGCCTTGCATTGCATCAAAATGTTCGAAACAGGGATGAAACTTTTGACTTCTTGGGAGTGAGAATAGGAGAGAGGCTAGCTGGTGTGTTTCAATGACTTTTCAGTTTGATAATTTGTTCTGTCATTGCCCCCAACCGCTCACGCACACACACATGCATACACACAAAAAGGAAAACAAGAACAGAAAATGTCATTTCTATTATTGGTTTTGAGGTGAAAAGTTCAGTTACTGGTTTTGAATTTGATAGTTAGACAATGCACATGTTTTGTTTTGCAGATATCTAAAGAGTGGACCTGGAAATCTTGAGAAGGACGTGGAGAGGAGATTTAGCTATGCACTAAGCAGAGAAGATATTGAGAATGCTGTACTTGGAGGACCTTGAACACAATTTAACATTACTCAATGTATTGCAATCATTCCTTTCAGTCAATAAATATAGCATAATTTCTTGATCTATTTTCTTCCCATTCCACATTTGGTAGCAATGAAATCCACTTTTTGTTCACTACATTCTACCTTTACAAATTATAAACCCAAAAACTAAAAATATTTACACAAACTCATCTCAAAACTCAGATTTATTAAAACCGTAAATTGAATATCTTTCTCAAAGTTCTTCATTATTTTCTGTTCTCTCATTATTGGCATATATAACGTTTTACATCTAACTACCTGCTTGAAATGTTATCTTAGACAAAATCAGTTCTTCTTGGATGAGATGTGAAATTTTGCAGCTTTTGGGGGTGGGTAGGAGGTTCATTGCTGTACTGATTTGATGAACAGGTCAATAAAGTAGATAGAACATATATTTCTCACCACAAATTTTGATGGTTCAAATGAACAATAATGCAGTTGGGAAGATACTTCACAAATTCTTGAATCCCCAATGTAAACTAAATGGTAAGAAAATGGGCTGGAACAAATCTTTCCATAACAAAATGTGGTTACTACAGTTTAGCTTCTCTGATGGGGAAATGACCATTTCTGCATGAAGCAGGCTCCACCAGAACCAATAACTTCAAAATCCACGCCCTTTGTCTTTCAACATCTTGAATTTCTTGTCAGAAAGCAAAAGAAGCTGATAGACTAATACACTGTTGGGTTCAAAATCATTCTGCAGATGGTGAGTGAGACCAGTATTCTTTCACAAGCTTTCCAAATAGAGAGCCTTCTCTCTTGATCAATGTGGTCGGTTCGTCGTATTCTGCTATTCTCCCTGAAAATTGTATTTAAGCATTCCATAAGAAAACTAGGGTTGATTCATTTCTATTTTGCTTCTCTAGTGTAAAAGTTGATGGATGTATAAACAAAGGACATCCTATAATACTGAGAAAATGTGTTTGAAAAGTGTTTTAAAAGTTGTTTTTGACTGAGTTGTTTTCAAATAATGCGTAAGAACATTCAGGCCATGAACAGTAGATATAATTATCAAAACTTACCATCACTTATAGCAAGCACCATTGTGCAATCCATAACAGTTGGTATTCTGTGAGCAACTGTAATCACAGTACAGTCGGCGAATTCAGATCGAATAGTCTTCTGCAGAATCATATCCGTGGCATTGTCAATTGATGCAGTTGCTTCATCAAGCACCAATATTCGACTTCTCCTCAACAGTGCACGACCTAAACAGAAAAGTTGGCGCTGTCCCATGCTCCAGTTTGAACCATCTTCCACAACTGTTTTTACAAAATGTTAGCCATTGAAAACCTGAAAGTAGGAGAAACTAGAAAGTAACAACATCTAACATTATATATCGAATATGAAAAACTTACCCAAGGAATCCAATCCTGCTTCTTTCTCTTCAACAGCCTCTCTAAGTTGACACTTTCCAAGTACCTGCATAATCAAGCGTCGAAACTCAAGTAAATATTATGCAGAATGAACCTCTAAGAAGGAAAAGAACTACATGAAGAAAAGAACAAAGTATCACCTCCCATATTTCATCATCAGTATGCTGAACTAATGGATCCAAATTGTATCTAACAGTCCCTTTAAAAAGGGTTGGATCTTGAGGTATAATTCCAAAACGAGACCGCAGGTCATGAAGTCCAATCGAGCAGATGTCAATACCATCGACTAAAATCTTTCCTCCCGCTGGCTCAACCAAGCGGAATATGGCACTTAAAAGAGTAGACTTCCCACTGCCAGTTCGCCCAACAATACCAATCTTATGTCCTCCTTCAAATGTGCAGCTTATACCATGAAGAACAAGGGGTGTATTGGGTCTGTATCGTATCTGTAAAACGAAACCATCATAGTTAGTTTACTGATCTTCCCCGAAGGTTTCAGGTTTTGATTAGCATATACTTGCCTTCAAGTCGATTATCTCCACTTTGCCGACAGAGGGCCAGTTGGTTGGGGGACGTTTCTCTTCGATGATTTCGGGAGCTTCACTTGATAAGTGCATGTATTGGTTTAATCTTTCTACAGAAATGATGTG
The DNA here is from genome assembly GCA_033996785.1 of Trichosanthes truncata. Classification (NCBI taxonomy): domain Eukaryota; kingdom Viridiplantae; phylum Streptophyta; class Magnoliopsida; order Cucurbitales; family Cucurbitaceae; genus Trichosanthes; species Trichosanthes truncata. Next base: position 90,906,477 of record JAWPNB010000003.1, read on the forward strand.
ATTGGCTACAGTACATTGATTCTGGATGGAGAAGACCAGGGACACATTTAAAGACAGGCCATAAGAGATTGCCATTCCAATGAAACCTGCAATAAAAGCATAGAACTTCCATTACATGACAGTTAAGAATGTGTAAATTTGATATTTGAATCAGTAAAAATGCTAAATCCATACCAGGGCTGAAACTTCCAGTTGGTAGCAACACTATGCAAAGTGCAGCGGAGGCAAGGACTACTGCGCTGAGCATTTCTAACCGCTGTATCAGCCACTCGTTGGCCGAAAAATTGTGAAAGAAAGGACTGGCATTTCCATCAACAAATTCAAGATTTCTCTTAAAGAATCGCTCTTCCTCTTCGAAAGCTCTAATTGTCATTGCTCCAGCTATGGATTCGGACAAATGATTTGCTACCATTGACTTTGTTGTCCCATTAAGACGCATGAGTTCTTTAGCAGAAGCAAAGTAGTATCTCTGTACAAAGAAATGACTTTTTCTTGTCAAGTACTTTAAAGGAAAAGCGAATGTCATCTTGTTCTGATACTTTTAAGTTTAAACTTCATCCATAGTACTTGTACACATCCCAAGCTACCTCATAAAAAATACTTAAAACTTTAGTTACTTTCTAGCACCCTCACAAAATCAGTATCATCAGTTCCATTTCTTTCAAAATACAGAACTTTTTCAACAATAACAAATGCATATATAGGTTAGTTCTATCTATTGGGAAAATATTACCTGCAAGCAAATTGCCAAAATGACTGTCGGTATGGAGATGAATAGAATTTGCCATGTGATTACAGCTAAAACTCCGAGAGCAGCATAGGTATTGGAGGTTGCACCAACAGCAAATATTAAACTGAATGGGACATCAAGATCCACAATACTAAGATCCATTGAGACCTATAAAAGGATAAACAAATATAAGAAAACTCCATTTCATTCCAATCTCAACAAGCTTTGTTTGCAGCTAGAGATGTTTACCCGACTAAGTATCCTTCCAAGAGGTGTGGAGTCATAGAAGGACATTGGGGCGCGAAAAAGAGATGTTAGTAGCTGAGAAAATAATGATTTTGATGATTCTAGACCTAAAAGAGCTGTGAAAAGAGATCTAGTAACCAAGAATAATGTTGAAGTAACTCCAATCAACAAGTAAACCATGATCAAGCGGGAGTTGCTGACGTTGGGATTGTCGACATTCGAAGCCATCCAAGAGTTTTGCATTATTCCACATGCCACAAATGCTAATTGGGAGAGAACATCTAAGGAGAAGAAGAGGAACCCTTTGTTCTGATTCAGATACTGTATGTAAGGCTTGAATCCCGAGTCTCCGACTTCTCGCTCCTCCTGCTTAATTAACTGATTAGCATCAGATGCTACAGACTGTTTCTCTGTATGAGATTTCTTAATCTCTTTACTTGATGTTATCAAACTCTTGGTATCAGATAAATCTGCAAGCCTTTCAGTACCAGCAGTCTCTTTGTGTGCGTTGACAAGGTCCTGAAATTCTTTGCTATGTGCCAACAACTGATGATATGGAGCTGCTTCTAGAATTTCCCCATCCAACATTAGCTGCCAATGGCAATCACAAATTTGGATGTTACAAATGAGCATTCAAAGAGTCGAATCTTGTTTGAAAACAGAGAATAAGGAGCAAAGCACCTAAAGAGGGAACACAATGAATAAATAGGAGCTTTTTCAGAAACTGTTTTTAAACACTTTCGTAAAAACGTGTTTGCATAACTTTTTATTTTTCTTGCTTTACTCGGGTATGTTCACAAGCATGAGAGTCACACAACCAAACATGGAACATGTTTTTGGAAACAGTGAAATGGAGACTTTGTCCTAGAAAAAGTTTGTTTCAAACAAATATTACCAGCTTCATGAGTTTCTTCATAGATACAAAATGGAATGAGCAGGAAAAAAAAGGTTAATATTTGGAACGGTGCTTTGTACTAACCAGGACAGAATCAAAAGCAGGCAGGAAATCAACTTGATGAGTCACAAGAAGAACCGTTTTTCCCGAAAGCGCTTCCATAACATATTCCTGCCGTAGTGCCAGTTAGCTTTCAATCAGTCTGAGCAATTAGAAAGAGAGAGAAAAATTGAGAATGTTGGAAATTTGTGAATTACATTGAACAAACTTGTGGCAGTATGTGCATCCACAGCACTAAACGGATCGTCCAAAAGATATATATCGGCATTTTGATACAGCGCACGTGCGAGTTGAATCCTCTGCTTTTGCCCACCACTGAGATTTACTCCTCTTTCCCCAATCTCAGTGAGATCACCATAAGGAAGTAACTCAAGGTCCTTCACCAATGAACACTTCTCGAGTGTTTCTCGATATCTCCGATTGTCCATTTCAGAGCCAAATAAAATGTTGTCTCGTATGGACCCTGTTTGGATCCACGCTATTTGAGACACATAAGCAATCCTTCCATAAACTTGAATCTGTGAAACAAATACAGAGGGCCATTTAAAGTATATTGAGCTAATTATAATGTAAAAGTAACCAAGTAAATCTACGTGGGAGAAGATAGAAAGAATAAAGTATATGATCAGTATATATCATAATCAATTTAGCTCTATTAAGTAGTAATGAAACAGATGGGTGGAGTATGGTGATATAACTCACATTTCCCTCAACATTTGGAATTTCCCCAAGAATGGCTGCTAGAAGAGTTGATTTTCCTGAGCCAACTTCTCCACATATGGCAACCTTTGAACCTGGCCTGACCTCGAGATTTATATTACGAAGAGTAGGCTTCGTCAAATTCTCTTCCCATGAGAAAGATGCAGAACTGATCTTAATGGAGCAGTTATCATTCATGTTTACGCGCTTTCTACAAACACTTGAACATTGCAGCTCTGGTGCCTCCAGAAAGTTAACAATACGAGTAAATGAAACCCGTGCTTGAATGATTGCTGCAATGACATCAGCCATGGATCTAACAGGATCTTGAACAAGGCGCAGCGTAGACACAAAAGTGAAAACATTATTGGCATGTAGCGGAATGTTCAAAAAGCTGCATGCCCCAAAGGTTGCAACAGAGACAATAACAGGAGATGACCAAAAGAGAATGCCATTGTATCCCTTTCGAAATTGCACGGCTGACAACCACTTGTGCTCCTCCTTTCTTAACTTCTCAATCACATTCCTGAAATGGGTTTCCCAAGCATATAACTTCAAAACCTTCATGTTTACAAGAGCCTCGGTAAACAATTTCAGTCTCTCGTCTTGTGCTGCCATCAATTTACTCTGAAACTTATGTTGTAGCTTGGCAATTGGAGTATTGCCAACTACACATAGAATTATCACCAAGAAGGAGGCAATGGTTGCTATTCCCACTGCTTTGTAGAGGATCAGAAGTGCAATAATTAGCTGAAGACTTGTGGTCCAAGTTTGGTGGAACCAGTATGAAAATTCTCCAATCCTGTACGCGTCTACGGTAACATAGTTCATGATTTCACCACTTGAGTGCATCAACTTAGCTTCATTGGACAATCGCAATTGCTTCTTATAAATGGCTGCTGAGAGCAAAGACCTGACTTTAAGACCAACAAGCCTGCTTCTGAAGTACCACTGCCTTTGTGATATGGATTCAATGCTTTTTGAAAAGAAAAGTGAAAGGGCAAGCACAGGACCTTCGTATTTGAAACTTTGATGTCCCTGAGCAACTAAAATGAAGGCATTAAGAAGCAGAGGACCAGCAGAGAGAAAGAGTATCTTGAACAAAGCAAAAAATCCAGACAATAATATATCCCTCCAATGGCATGAAAGGATGACTCTGATGACTGATGGTTGGGAACTTGGCTCTTTTTTTCTCTGCTCGCTCATTTGGTTTATGAACTTCAAGTAACAACTTTCTGCTCGATCTGCCTCACGCATCATCGGTATATCTTCATTGTCAAGAGTCTTCTTCTTTCCCCTTTTCATTAAAGGATTCATCCACCAAAACGAAATTTTACTCAACAATCCAGCTTTGGCTAATGGAGTAACAGGATCAAGCTTGCCACTTTCGTTGGCCTCACCATTTAATGGAGTGTAAAGTCCATTCCCATTGATACTCTCGTCACTCTCTTCACGGCTAAAATAACCGAAAGAGCAAAGCAATAATAAAACTGATCCCAGAACAGATAGAACATCTAAAACCATCTTCGCTGATGCTATTTTGCTCGAAACAGCGTCGAAAAGTGATAGAACACAAATAACCCCAGCAAACACGAAAGCAGCGATGGACAATAGGCGCAATAAGACTCTTGGAAGCTGTTTACTCCAAAAGCTGATAATGGAGCTCACCAACAACCATGTGAAGCCATGGAAGGAAGCTGATAACCACAGCTGCAAAGGCAAAGCAGTGTGATCCTCCCTCAACTTCTCCACCAGAGTCCAAATGCCCAAGCCAAGGTACACCAACCCAACACAGCCATTGAAGATGGCAGACAAAATCTGCAGAGCCGAGCGGCTTCGAATTTGATTTGACATGTGAACTCTTTTCATTGACTTCCCCACAACATTGGATACAAGCAAGATCAACAGTAGAAAATCAAAACAGATGATCAAGGCTTGACTAATACATGGAGAGGAATGAGAAAGAAAGCCATAGTCAAAACCACAAGGTTTCTCACTACCACTGGAACAGTCATAACCTCCACAGAACACACCCCATCTGTCCTCCATTCCCCTTCTTGTTTTTGTCTCTGAATGTCAAATGAAGTAATAGTTAATAAGACAATCTTTACACAATTATGCATAATAATTGAATACATCCCCAAAAAAAAAAGTGAAGCTTTATTTACTCATTTGTTAATTGTTTCTGTCCACTTGTTAAGACTAAGAAGGAAAAGTAGAAAGAAAATGAAGAAGAAAAGTTCATTTAGGCTTCCACATGCAAGCAGCTCTTCACCAAAACAAGAGAATGCACAAACATAACAATTTCATCACAGAAAGAAGAACAAACCTTAAATTAGATTTCACAGTTTAGTCTCTTCGGATCACGCTTCCATACAACTCTTATCTAAAAGAACACAAACAAATGAACCAGAATGAGAAGATCCCTTTAGATACCGATGTACGAAAATAAACTTTTCAAAATCAAAGGCAGAAATTCACATGGGTTTAGGAAGAAGAAGAGGATCACAGAGCCCGTGACAACAAAACAATGAAGAAACGAAGAAAAAAACCAAAAGGGTTTGGGTTGAGAGGTAATTACAACCGCAAGGTGCTCAAAGTCTCACCACATGTTAGAAATTGCATCTTTGGCTAGACCCAACTGGAGGAAATGATGATGTAAAAGTTGCAAAAAGTCATTTGTTCTTGAGAAAAGAAAAACGGCGTAAGCTATGAAATTGGAGGGTGTGTTAAAAGGCTAAGGAAGAGAGAATAGAGAGCACGGAAGCCAGTGAAGAAATGAAGAGCCCAGCGGTACAAGCTTCGCAGACATGAAGGAAGGAAGGAAGGAACAGGTGACGTTCATATTAATGGAATTTGGAAGGCGTCATGGCTCACGTCCAAGTACAATATGTAAGTTTTGTCGCGACCTATTTTAACATCTTGTGCAATTTTTACTTTTTTACTTTTCTTTTCTGTGTTTATTTTTAGCCACCTGCTTCGACTATTCATGAGCTTTTTTATTTATTGTGACAAAATATTTACTCCCTCGACCTATAATTTCGTGTCTCTAAAATTTAATAGTTGGTGATCCAAAAATAAAAATTTGGAAACAAGGATTCGGTGAAAAAGAGAGTTAGTATTCTTGTTTTCAATATTTTAAATGTGTTAGGTAGCATATTTAAAAATTAAATTCCAACTTAAAAAGTTATTCAAAATGTGTTTGATAGTATATATTATAAACCATAAAAATAATTGTAGTTACTAGCTTCAATCTCAATTATTATTAATTTATTTATGAACATGTTTTATGTAATAATTTTTGTGTGGTTATTATTTGGAAATAATATATAATATACAATGTATTATGCTAGACATATTTTAATTTTAACAAAAATGAAACAAGTTTATAATATGAAATAATATATTTAGAACTTGGATACCTTAGAAACATAAAAATGTTAGTTTTCAGCCAAATAGATATCGTGGAATCCATTTGACATAGTGAATAATTCATATTGCATATCAAATAGACCCTAAAATTTCTAATAGATCTTTAAACTTTGAATTTATGTATAATAGATCTCTAAAGTATTCTATATTTTTCAAACTCGATGGACCTCTTACACACGGATTTTGTGCATAATAAGATTGTGTCTTATAAGTTTTGTGTCCAATAAGTCTGTGAATTTCAAAAAATATCGAATAAGTCAGAGACCTATTAGATAAAGAATTAAAAGTTTAGAACTATATTACATACTTACAAACTTTATGAATCTATTAGACATAAAATTGAAAATTTAAGGACGTATTAGATATTTTTTAAAATTCAAAAATTTATTAGACATGTTTTTAAAATTCAAAGGCCTATTAAACCCAACTTAAGTTTAAGAAATAAACTTATAATTTAACCAAATATATCTATAGAAATTTTTACCTTCTATCACCAATGCTCCATAAATGGATAGGTGGAGATTTTATTTTTCTTCATTACTTTTTTTTTTAAACTCTAATTTTCTTCATTATTGCCTCATGGTTAGGTGGAGGTTTTTTCCCTTTCGTTTTTTTTTTTTTTTTTTTTTTGGGTTTGAAAGGAGGTTAGTTGGAGTTTTAATATCAATGATGAAGTTTACATCATTTTTGGAATATTGGAACTATCAATGATATAATTTGTTATGGATGTTGGTGTATGTTGCATCAATAGATTGTCCTACACTTTCTTTTTTTTTTAAACAGATTTTTTTTGAAAGAATTGTCATGCATCTTTCAATAAAATAGTGTTTTCATGATTTGATATTAAAAAAAAAAAAACAAAAACAAAAACAAAAAAACAAAAAAAAAACAAAAAAACAAAAAACAAAAAACTAGAGATCACACAATCAAGGAAGAACAACCGTCTTCAATACAAGCACACCTAACCCAATTGAGGAAGTTGGAAAACCACAAAACAAAGTCTTCCTCCAAAGTGGAGGAAGATGGCCAAACCAGCGACTCCAAAAGTGGCGCCCGGGCAAGGGAGTGGGCAACGAAGTTACAAGACCTGAGGCAGTAAGCAACAGAGAATTCAGCCCACCCCAAAGCAATTGACCCAATTTCATCCAAGACGTTCTTTGTGTCAAAAATATCTAGCCCTAGATTTTGTAGAGTTGATGCGACTTCCAGTGAGTCTGTTTCGACTATTAAAGACGAGGGAAGGTTGACGGATGAGCTCTCAATCGACCGTAACCCTGCAAAGATGGTTGCAGCTTCTAAGGTCTTTAATGGATCACTTCCTCTTCCACGATTGCAAATCGGCACAAATGAGAGATCCTCTGGAGTCACGAACACTAACCAACCAAGGCCACCTCTTCCTTTCGCTTCACATCACGAGGTGTCAACGTTTAGCTTCGAGCAATCATACGGTGGGAGAGTCCAAACATTCTGACTCACAGACACCACATGATGGTTATAACTTTAGGTATTTCTTCTTCGTTCAGCTCTTTAGACAACCAGCCCCAAAAATCCTTTGTTGTCCAGAATTCCCTACACATAAAAAACAAGTCAATTAAGCTAGGTAAGAAAGTTAGCCAAGCTTTGGTGGCAAATTTGCAAGTCCAAATAACACGAGTAACGAATAGAGTTAGTTTTGATCCCTTTTTTTTATGTTTTGTGCGGTTGGCATAGCATCATTAATGATTTTTCAAGCACAAGTTTTCGTGTTGGGGGTCGCTTTAGCCTTCCATAAGTGATTCCACCAGACTTCTCACCACTGTGCTCAGAAGGAGTTGCCCGATCACTCGTAGCTATATTAGAAGCTAGGTGGTAAGTGCTCTTAATAGAGAAAACAGCCTTCGGGTCAAGATTCCAAATAACTTCGTCTCTAGCGTTCTTACTACCTAGAGGCATGTTTACAATATCCTCCGCATCAAGAGCTACAAAGTTTTCTTTTATAAAATAGTCTTTCCACCTTCCTTGGTGATAATTCGCATTTTTTAGAATTATTTAGCTTACAAACAAAGGTTATTCTTGTAACTTTATCCTTTGAGAACCCCAAAAATCTCTTGAATTTGAGCAAAGTGTTAAGAAATCCTTGAGCATGATGAGAACCTTTAAGATTAGGAGAAATAGATAAAAATATTGAAATTTTGCTGATTTAGTTGATTATTGTGCATATTAGCAAAAGAGGACGATTTTAGTACAATTGCAAGTGCAATGCAACTGCAATTGTACCATGGAAGGAAGAAAAATGGCATTTTCAGGATTGGCCAATTTTAGAAAATTCTAGCATTTATTTCTCCTTAAATCAAGCAACGATTTCATACATCAAGCCATATATGGACTATGAAGAAACCCTAGATTTTTTAGGGCTATAAAATGGAGGGAAATGAAGGCAAAAAGCGGAATTCCTCCTTGGAAGAAAACCCATTTTTTGCACTTTTTCTTCTTTTTCATCTTGCTGTCCAGTTTTCTTCTTCCTATGTTTTTCGTCATCCAACATAATCCGACCTAAGAGAAATCTTTAGGTTGTAAAGATTTAAGATTTGACTCACCTTGAAAATGGATGAGGAGAATCGTAAAGAAGGAAGAAATTTAGGAGAAAAAAATTGCAGTTTTTTAATTCTTTATATTCAAGTCTTTAGCCTATGTTTTTATTTTTACTTTGAATTCCAGAAGGTTGCAACAGCTCTTCAAATTATTTCATTTTGAAGTTTTTGTTTTGAACAAATTTTGGTAGAGAAGTTTATTGAAATAAAAATTCAAGTAGCATTTTCCTTTTGATTTAATTCTTCTTCATTATCGCAAGTTGAGTTTTAGTGTATTAAGCTATTTTTTTTATTCTCTGTGTTTGAGTTCCTTTATGGTTGTTGCAAGTTTTAATTCTATTAATTTTTCAGTTTTTCTTTATTTTTTCCTTGAGTTAAATCTCTCTTAGGGGTTCAAGTGTATGAATGCCCTAGAGGTAAGAATGTGAAGTTTATATGTAATAGAAATCCAAATTACACACAAATATTGTTTTCTTTTGTTGATTTATTTGTTTTAGTAAACTTGGATTGATCAACTAAAGTTGCTTGCTAGCCTAACTCTAATACTGAAAGGGTTAGATGAGGGCAGATCTCACAAAATCAATGGGATAAAAAGATTAGACATAAGCAAAGCTTGATCATAGATATAGGACGGGCCCCCAAAACAACTAGAATGCAATCTAAAATTATCTAAGTATGAATTGGTCATAGACATATAGGTCCAATCACTTAGCCTTCTAAGGATTTTGAATCAAAATTGAATAGGAGTCGATTCAGTTTACAATTATTTTGTGTTAAGGCGTGATTGCAATTGCAATTGAGTTGCAATTCTCACCAAAGGGCATGATCACACTTGAATCCTACTTTTCATTATCTTGATTTGTTTTTTCATTTTACTTTTTAGCAAACCAACCATTCCAGATTATTGTGTATACTTTGGTTACTTTAGTTGCAATTTTTAAACATCTTTGTGCTATCTTAAAATTTTGTTGTATTCGTTCCTTGTGGGATCGATATTTTGGAGTACTTCCAATTTTATATTACTTGCATTAATAGTGTGCATTTGCACTGGGCTGAAATTCTTTCTTTTATTTTTAACCCACAAGTTTCACTCGATCACTTGGTCATCTATCAAGCACTTGAGATTACCAATGCCTACTTTTATTGTTCTTTAACTCCTCTTTGACCCACACCAGTGAGTGATTTCTACTTCTGAAAATCCAAGGGTCCTTGTCCAGCATGATGAGATTACCAATGCCCACTTTCCATTTGAACTCCTTAGAAAAAAGCTCTCTCCCCCACATAATGCTTCTCTAGGTCAGGGACAGATTTTGGCGGCCTAGTCTAGCACCGAGGAAGTCCCCATCTTTAAAGTATCTCCCTTTCAAGGTTTTAGCAAGCAAGCTTCCAAGATTCTTTAGAATGCGCCAACTATGTTTTGTGAGCATAGCTTGATTGAATAACATCATATTTTTGAACCCCCTCCGTCCTAAATCTTTGCTTTGGCACATCTTTTTCCAGCTTATCCAATGATCTTTCTTCTTTTCTTTGGAAGAACCCCACCAAAATTGGGCACAACTTCTGTTAATTAGGGGAGGCGGAAACAACTCATAGTGTATAGGGGGATAGCTTGAGCAATAGATTTGATCAGAACTTCCTTCCCTCCTTAGGAGAAAAGCTTCGTTTTCCACAATTGGAGAGCTTTCCACACTCTATCCTTGACTTTGAAAACGATCTTCCTTTTGTTTCGATGATTTTAGGAGGGCACCCCTAGATACTCACTCAGGGTGTCAGAGTGATTAACCTCCAAAATCTTGCCAAGATCCCCTACTCTGTTCCTCTTCATGATTTGATATATTAGTCTTATATTTATCAATTACATAATTTACCTTTGTTTGCATTTTTTTGAGCACATCATACCTAATGTCTCATCTCTATCGCTATTTGAAGATTGATGAGTAGATGTTTCTTTCTATTTATTTTTTCAAAACTTTGGATGTTAGGTTTTTTTTTTTTTTTGGAGGCCGGGGGGGGGGGGGGGGGGGGGGGGGGGGGGGGGTGGGGTTTCTCTTGTTTCAAATCAAACTTTCTTTTAATTTTATGTTTTGAGCATTTGCTTCAATGTATAAATTATTTTGGTTTGGAAGCTAGTTATATCAATATTTGGAAGAGAAAAGTTGAAATTGAGATGTATTTAAGAATGGAAAAAATGGTAAAAGAATATAGATTAGAGAAGAAACATCTATAATGAAACGAGCATCATTTGGATTGTTGCTAATTGAGGAGTTTAGATTTTTTTTTTTTTTTTTTTTATCAAGGAGTTGAACTAACCAATTTTATTCTTTAAAAAAAATGACTTGTTTTGAATTTGAGCATTCTTGTAATCAAAGTAAGAAAAATTACAAGAAAATAAGTGTATTTTTTATGAGATAATTATTTCTAAGGTTTCACCAAACTAAATTAACAAAATTGAAAATTTTAAAATTACAGGGATTAAATTGGAACTAAGCTCAAACTATATAAACAAATTGATAGAGTCCAAAATGGAACTAAACCCTAACTATGAGATCAATTTTATAATTTAACTAAAATATAAAAAACTAGAGGAATAGTATTAATTTAGTTATGGAATTTGAGTAAGGGAGGACTTCTTTCCCATGAGTTTCTAAAGTTTAGCAAACTTGATACAACATAATAGATAGATGTCTAACCACTATAGTGAGTTGAGCTTAACAATAATTAACATTTATCATCGATCAAGGGATCAAAGGTTTGAACTCTCCTACTTCCAAATGTTGTTGAACTAAAAAACAAAAAAAATTAAAAGTTGAAGTTTTGAACCATCTCATTGAAACTTTTTTAAAATTATGTTATCAAATTTTATAATAACATTTTAAAAGTTGAGTACGATGATTGAAATTATAATTTAACCAGAATTTTATTCTTGTGGCTGGCTGACAATGTGAGTTGGGAACAGAAAATAAGAAAAATAAATATAAAGTTTGAAGGACGAACATATAAAAAAGGGTATGTTTGTAATTTCCCTAAACCCTCGAATGTTATATATAATTTATCTCGTCAACAAGAATGATAAATGTATGCTTGACTTGTCTACTTTTAGGTTCATAATTTTAATCCAAAATCAGCAACTAAAAGAAAAAAAAAATATTTTCTTTTGTTAAGATTTAAGAACCACATGATGAGATATAAAAATAATTGGCTAAATAAAACAAGAGTAGGTAAATGAAATGCCTATGAACATTTTTTAATATTTGAGAGAGAAATGTCCAAAGATTAATGACAAATTTATGGGTCACACCCACATTTTAAATAATAGGCAAATTATATTCTTAAACTCAATAGAGATTCTTCGTATTTTTAAATAATCCTAATTATTTAAAATGTATTATCCAAATAGTTTTTTTTTTTTTTTGAAGAATATTATCCAAATAGTTGATCTATATATAAATAAGAATTAGACATATGGAAATCAAATTATTCGCAGATGTTGCATGGGTTATACGGAAAGAATATTGATTTGGTAATTTATTTTGAAATATTTATATTTGACTATAATTCAAAGAACTCGTGGAAAAATGCTAAAAAAAACGAAGAAAAAACTAGTGGAAAAAACGTAAAAAAAAAAAAAAAAAAGTTTAAAAGTGTATTTAAGGGTCCGTTTGATAACGTTCATGTTTCTTGTTTCTTGTTTCATGTTTCATGGTTTTTGTTTCTCGTTTTTTTATAAAGAAAAACGAAAATGTTGGTAACTGTTTCTTGTGTTTTTTTTTTCTTTCTTTTTTATTTAAAAAAAAACACATAAACATGTTTGATATCATTTTTTGTTTCTTGTTTTTTGAAATTTTAAATAAAAATATAAAAAATTTATATGAAAATAAGTTTTTAAAATTAAACATTGAAAATTTTTATGTTATATTTATTTTTAGATATTTATTATTCATTTTAGAAGAAAAAAATGATAATTTTACACTTTTATTTATGTTATGGAAAAAATTAAATAATGAAATTAGACGCAAGAAACTTATGACCTGTTTGATAACATCCTTGTTTCTGGTTTCTTATTTCTTGTTTCCAGTTTTTGAAAACTAAAAACGTTTGGTAACTATTTTTGTTTCTTATTTTTCATTTTTCAGAAACATTTTCAAAATTATGTAGAAGTTTTAGAAACAACAAAATCAAGTTTCTTGTTTCTTATTTCTGTTTTCAATTTTTTCTATAACATAAATAAAAGTATTATCTTATCATTTTTTCTACTTATAAAATGCATAATAAATATTTAAAAATAAATAAAACATAAATTTTTAGATATTTAGTTTTAAAAGCTTATTTTCATATAAAAAAATTACATTCTTAATTTAGAATTTCAAAGAACAAGGAACAATTATAGTTATCAAATATGTTTTTTTTTCAATAAAAAAGAAATAACAAGAAACAAGAAACAATTACTGATTGCAGTTTCATTTTTCTTGATTAGAAAAGAGGAAACAAGAAACAAAAATATTATCAAGTGGGCACTTGATTTTGTCTTTCCAATGTTTTTTAAAAATGAGAAACGAGAATCATAACAATTATCAAATGTTTCTATTTCTTTAAAACTGGAAATCATAAATAGAAATGTTATCAAACGGGCCCTAAATATTCAATTTATCCACTTGAATGGCCAATTTTATCATATTCTCTAACTAAATACCGTAGAGATGTCCACGGGGCAAGGATAGCTTCCTTGTTCCCGTCCCCGACCCCCATTTCATTCTCTGTCCCTACAAAATTCTCTATTTAATTTTGTAGGGATTGGGTGAGGATTCCCAGTGGGGAACTCACGGAGATCGAGTTTCTCGCGAGAAACTATTCTCTATTTATAATTTTTATTTTTTAAAAAAATTAATTAAATAAAATATTTTTTAAAGAAAATTTCTATTTAAATAGTTAATTTCTAATGAGAAATTTCTATTTAAAGAGAATTTTTTTAAAATTTTCTTAGAAAAACAAAATAATATTTCATAAAAGTTTAAATTTAAGATTTATTATATATATTTAAATAAATAAATCAATCAAAGCAAGAGCGGGGGCGGGGGCGAGAAACAGGAAGGGACGGGATCGGGGATGGGGGTAGAAAATACATTCTCCATCCTCGTCCCCGAGAAAAAGTTGTTCCCCACTCCGTCCTCCATTCCCCACCTAAACGGAAGGAGCGGATACCCGCAGGGGAGATGAACATCTCTAACATACAGTAGACCTTTCGAATAACTGCCCAATTATTAACCATTTGTTTTTTTTTTTTTTTTTAAATTAAGCCTATAAATACTACTTTCACCTATGAGTTCTCTTGTTTTTGACAATTCTTATTTTTTAGGAATATTTATCCCATTAGACTCAACTTATGCTTAAAATTCCATGAAATTATGTGTATGAGCTTAAAAAATCTTAGCAATATTTAGTGAAAGTTAGTAAGCATGTTGGAATGAACCAAATGAAGAAAAGAAGTGAAAATAAGGAAAAAAGTGGCTGAAAACTTTATTTTGGTGTAGGAAATTGATGTTGCAAAGAATTACAGTTGCAATCGTGTTTGGAAATCGTGAGCCTATCAAATATAGAAAGAATTCCAAAAATCTATTGCATCTAATTAAAGAAGGAAACCCACGATTTTAGCTTGATTTCAGCACAATCCATGGAAATTTTTTGACGAATGGAAGGAGAAATAAACCCTAGCCTTCATGGTTTATAGAATGGAAGAAAACACACACCAAGAAGGCGGATTTCATTTTTGAAAGAAATACCCATTTCTGCATTTTTTTCTCATTGTTGTCCTTCTTTCTGCTATTTTTTTTTTCTTTTCTTTTTTCAGCATCTTTCGACCTTACTCCTCTATCCAATCTAAACGAAAGTTCTTGATTGTGAATATTAAAGTCCTCTTGAACAAGGTGGGGTTTAAATCGATTGAGGAAGAAGAGAGAAAAAGGGGAATAGTTCATGTTTCATGAATAAGTTTCCAACAAACTTTGTTTTTGAATTTTGATTCAATTTTGTCTTAGTTTTGTTTTGCTCATTTTCTTAGGTTGTTGTAATTCGTTTTCTCAAAGTCATTATTGTTATTGTTTAGAGTTGTTCTTGAATTAGACTTGTTGGAGGAATTCATTGACATATGCTTTTCTTGTTATTAATGTCCAACAAACTCCATTTTGTGTTTTAGTTTTACTCTTGTTTTTAGTCTGTTGGGTTAGTAAAGCTTGTAACTTCTCTTCTAAGTTTCAGTTATAGTCTTTGTGTAGTTCTCTCGTAGGAAGATTTGAAATAAATTCTTAAATTTTTAGCTCAATGTATTAGGATTTATGCCCTAAATCCTTGTAATTAATGATTTATTTAATAATTAATAATAATTTTTATTATTTTATTTGCAATATAATATTATCCATTATATGAAAAATTCAAGGTTATTAGTGTAATCTTGAACAGTATGTGGTTAACATATGGGAGGATCATGTTCAAGAATAACCTAAATGGTCATAGTATATGGATGAGGTTTTGTGTCTTATCCTAGTAACACTATTGATACGACCCATTTTGTAATTGTTACAAATGATTTTATCTAAATCGTTCATATGGAGACATGTGAGTGGGGATATCTTATACAATGAGTTTGTATAAGATTGGATCATAAAATATTTAATCTCTCTTTATAAATCTGTTAATTGAGAAGATTAATATTTCATCAAGATTATCATATGCAACTTAATCTTAATCATGAGTGAGTTATGAACTCCTGCCTGTGAAGGTTTGTCATTTGATTTGCATGTATGAGAGTGACTTTTATAGCCGATTTAATAAGCCTACCATTTTGGAGACTTTACCAAATAGGGAGCTGAGAACATAAATTCACAATATATAATTCACTCATTCCCATATAAGAAAAGTAGATGAGTAGTTCCCTGTAGTGCTGATTTCGGGACTTGAACAATGGGGACCCACCCTCTCACTGGCCCGAGAGGGACTTAGTTTATGATTGGATCATAAACAAATTGTTCATTAGAGTATCAGTGGTACTTAAGGTGCAAGATGTAATTACAGGGGTAAAGCAGACTTTTGACCAAGCTGTAATTACGAACAACTCGTGAGTGATTGACTTGCATGTAATGGTTATATCCATGGACACGACTTCTCCTACCAGCATAAGATTGCAACTTTAGATCTATAGTGGAGTGACCTAAAGTTAATGAATAAAAATTGATTAATTAAAGAGTTTAATTAATTAATTTTATATCATTGGAGCTTATAAATTGTAGGTCCATAAAGTTCTCTTCCTAGCTCATATGAACAAATATAGATCAATTTCGTTGAGAAAAAAATTTGAAATGTTCAAATTAAAATTTAATATATTTGATATATTAAATAAGGAAAACATATTTATTGTATATGATACATTAAATATCAAATAAATGAAAATTGCAAAAGAAATTCTTTAGAAAAAGGAGGGGCTCAAGAATGTCATTGCCCTAAGTTGTAAATTGTAAAACGAAAATTGCAAATCCAACCTACTCTACACACAATTGCTACTCATGTTCACCTTGTAATTAGGTTTTTAGAAGGCTAAGTGAGTGACTTATATGTCTATAGTCCTCTATCTTAGATAATTTGGCTCAATAATTTTATGGGTTTTGGAGTATTTAATCCCTATGTCCAGGGTAAATAATTGGCTTATGTATAAGCTATTGTCTCCATCAGTTGTGCGAAATTCACTTATCACTAACTTTGTCGGTATTAGATTTAAGCTTAAGTTGCTACCCTAGTTGATTAATCTAAGATCTCAATGACATTTTATTCAACACAAGCAAACAATTGAAATGTAGGCTCGATTTTTGTTGGAATTTTGGCTATAATTACTTCTTAGGGAATTTACATCCTTGAACCTCCTAAGAAGTTTAGCTCATATTTAACTCACAAAATTCAAAAAAATTTCTAGAAACAAAAAAAAAAAAGAATATTGGAAAAGAAATTACTTAAGGTTAAGTATTATTGCAATTAAAACCAAAGGAAATTGAAAGCAATTGGAATTTTGTTTTAAAAGCAAATACTGTAATAGACAATGAAGATTTTCATCTCATCATACCCATGAGCAATGGAAGAGAATTTTCAAAGAAATATGCTCAAATTAAATTCTGGAAAAAAAAAACCATGAACATGAATTACAAAAAAAAAAATCCAGAAAATTTCTTTCAATTGCTTCAATAATCTCTACTCAATTCCAATGCTTAATACAGTAGGTAAGGAACAAAAAGCATGAAAAATTACAGCTCAAATGAATTAAAACAAAAATTAAATTCACCTAAACTAAGAACCTACTGAAATATAGAAAGCTTGAACAAAAACCCAGTTTTTCTTCTTTAGATTTCAATCGATTCAACTCCTTCAACTATTTCTAGGAAGAAATTGAATCTTAACAATCCAAGTTCACTTGAATCGGACTAGAATTTTTGAAGAAAAACGGACCAAAACAATGCAGTACCCTTACGGTTTACAATGTGATTGTAGGTTAGGATTGCAATTATAATTTAAGTTACAATTCATACCCCAAGGGCAATGACAAGCTTGAACCTCCTTTTTATCACATTGCTTATTGAATTTTACTTTTTGTCTTACTTTCCATAGTTCACAATCATCAATTTTTGTAAGTGGTTACCAAAGTTGCAATTCTTGAACATCTTTGTGTTATCTTTGAATTTTGTTAAAATTCGTTCCTTGTGGGATCGATACCTTGGAGTACTTCCAATTTTAAATTACTTGCATCGACAGTAGTGTGCACTTGCACTGGACTCAATTCTTTCTTTTATTTTAACCCATAAGTTTCACTCGATCAGTTTTGTTATCTACTTTTTACATATATTTTCAAAAACCAAGCCAAGTTTTGAAAATTTAAAAAAAAAAATTGTTTTTAATTTTTGAATTTAACTAAGAATTCAAATTTTTTTTAAGAGGATGAAACTTGGTATAGATAAGTGATGAGAAAACAAGCACAATTTTCAAAAATAAAAAATCAAATAGTTATCAAATGGGGCCTAACACATTTATGACATTCCTTTAAGAAGAAAAGGATACGTGGGAGAGATGATAACAATGCACAGGAATATTTTATTGATCCAAATTTAGGTTTGAAAGCAACCTCACATGTGAGGAGCATTGCACACTAATAAAAACTTCAAAGGCCTATTTCAAAATAATAATAAAAAATAAATAAACGTCAATAAAACCTTGTAGTGGCAAACATGAATATAGTTTAATGGTAATTGACATGTACTTTTTTCGCTTAGATCGGAGGTTCAAATTTTCATACCTCACATTTTTTTACTTAAAAAAATAGGTTAAATTACACATTTAGTCCATGAACTTCTAGATTTGTGTCTATTTAGTCCATAAACTTTAAAAAGTGTCTAATAAGTATTTGAACTTTTCAATTTGTGTTTATTTTGTTCCTAAACTTTAAAAAATGTCTAATAGGTCATTAAACTTTCAATTTTGTGTCCAATAGGTTCTTGAATTCTCAATTTTGAGTCAGATACGTCCTTGACCTATTTGACGTTTTTAAAAATTCATGGGCCTAATAGATACAAAATTTAAAGTTTAGAGTCTTATTAGGCATAAATTTTAATTTTATATCTAATAAATTGGTTAATTTTTAAAAATTTTAAATATGTCAGAGACCTGTTATACACAAAATTGAAAGTTTTGAGACTTATTTGACATTTTTAAAGTTTAGGAACCTATTAGAAACAAAATTGAAATTACAGTAACCCAACATACACAAACCTAAAAGTTTAGCTTTGAGAGACTATACTTATAATTTAACCAATAATTATAATAATAATAAAACCTTGCAGTGGGGAAATCAAATTTGGTTTCTTTTTTTGAACTCAAAAAAGAAGCAAATTTGGTTTCATTTGAAAGCAGCCTTTAGATAGATTGTATATTATATTTGTCTTAAACTTTTTCGACATCCACAATTTATTTGGTAAAATAACAACTAGCTGATATAAAGAATTCAATAACGGTTTAAATTTTTCTGTCTTCGATAACCTTTCTTTAAAAAAAAAAAAAAGAAAAAAAAAAGGTCCATCGAAAAAGTATTTGGTCCACTATTCTGTCTTCGATTACTTTATCGAGAAAGAAAAGAATATTTCAATTCATAATTATTTTTAATTTATATATGGTCCACTATTCTATGGATTACCATCTGACACGTCAGTGTCTTTTTTTCTTTCTTTTCTTTTCAAGCACCACTGTACATTCACAACTACAACCATAACCTTTCTTCAAAAAAAAAAAAAAAAAAAAAAAAACTACAGCCATAACTCCGCTTCTTGAATGAGGGGGTCCCGAATATCCATCCGGAAAAAAGTGGAAAGCTGCTTTGCACCGCTTTGTTCTCTTGTCTCATGATTTAAAAAATAGAAAAAAATAGGTTTAGAACTTAGAAGTTCTCTCATATTATTTTTTCAATTATTTTAGGGCAAATTACACAAACCATGCTTAAACTATGGAGTTTGTTGCAACTTCACCTTGAAACTTTCAATTGTAAAATTGGGCCTTCAAACTATGGGATTTGTTGCAATTTCAACCCCTAAACTTTCGATCATAAAAATTGGGCCCTCAAACTTTCGTAAGTGAAAAAATTGGACCCCTTAACTTTTAAAATGTAAAAATTAAACCCTCTAACTTACCAAAATGTAAAAATTGGGTCATTTTCTTCCTCTCTCATCACCTATACTTCCTCTCTTATCATCTATACTTCCTCTCTCTACTTTCTCTCTCCTCATTGTTGATGCACAAATTCGGGCAAAGAGAATGCACCTGATTTGCAAGTGAGGCTAACAGTGAATTTATATTTTGGGAGAGCAAGGTGGTCTACAAAACAAAGAAAACCTGCATATCGGTGTGGTGCTTGCCACAGTCACTCTGATGCTTAAGTCAGAGAGGAAAGAAGTGTTGTAAGCTATTAGAGATTGAAGACTGAGAATGAGTTACCTCCAATGGAGTTATAATGTCGTATTTATATGAGGGTTGGCCTAAGGTCTCTTCCCTTTTCTGACTCGGACTACGGACAAGGAAGGCATATGTCACGCACACGTGGACTGGGTCGGGTCGACTTGGTCCAGTCTGGGTTGGCTTGGCCTGATTTGCGCTTTTTGCCCTTTTTCTTCATTTCCCTAACCCCAATATCTCTCTGGGCCTTGGGTTTGACTCGATTTGGCCTGTTTGTCTTCTATTCTCTTGGATTTGATCTAATCGTCCAAATTTACTCATAACACCTATTATTTTTAATTTTGAGATTAGTTCACTTCACAAAACACACACACATGGACTTTAGAGTCAGGAGGGGAGTGTAGAATTAGATGAGAATAATGAGAGAGAACGGGAGAAATTGACTAATTGATACAATTATTTAGTTTGAGATTCTAACTAATTCAATATGTAAATTAGTTTACGGGTATGAATTAAGTTTTCCATAAATTTTCTTACAAAGACATAATTCTAAAAATTTAGAGAAGAACCTTATAATTTGATTTTAAAACAAAATGTATATTATTATAAATATGGCACATGTAAATGCCCATTCCACATGCTATCCATGCCAAGTGGCATTTTCTCCATAGCCAAAGTGTCTTCCATGTGTCCAACAAAGGCCATAGATTGGTGTTCAAATGTACCACATCATGCTCTCCCAATTGCCTATAAATAGTGGTTTTTGGTGGATAAAGAGAGACAGACATTTGGTAAAAAAACCTCTTCAATCTTCTTTTTTCTCTCCCACTTTCTCTAATTTCATATGTTTTTAATTTTCCATAAATCTCCACTTTCTTTTGTTTATATTATATATATATATATACTCCCTTTATATTCCAACACTTGTATTATTATTATTATTATTATTATTATTATTATTATTATTGTTGTTGTTGTTGTTGTTGTTGTTGTTATTGTTATTATTATATGATTTGGTAAAGTTTTGGTGCCCGGTTTTGCCTCTCAATTTTACAACACGTTATCAGCACGAGACTCTGTCATTTTTCCCGCTAAAGGTAAGTCTTATAGGTAAGCCATTTTTACGCATTTGGTTTATGTTAAATTTCTAATATGAATATATTATTATTTTTGATAGTGTTATTATGGCAAACCTTACAAAGCTAGAATTTGCGGCCCTGGATATTAATGGAAATAACTACTTGTCATGGGTCCTTGACGCTGAGATGCATTTAGATTCTATGAATCTTGGAGAAACAATTAAAGAAGGAAATGATGCATCAAATCAAGAAAAAGCAAAAGCCATGATCTTCCTTCGCCATCATCTTCACGAGGGATTGAAAATGGAGTATCTTACAATAAAAAATCCATACGTTCTATGGCAAGGTTTGAAAGAAAGGTACGATCATCAAAAAATAGTTATTCTTCCAAAAGCTCGTTATGATTGGATGCACCTGAGGTTGCAGGACTTTAAATCAGTAAGTGAATATAATTCTGCACTCTTCAGAATTAGTTCAAAATTAAAATTATGCGGAGAAAAGATTACTGATGTTGATATGTTAGAGAAGACATTTTCCACTTTTCATGTCTCGAATATGCTCCTGCAGCAGCAATATCGAGAGAAGGGTTTTGCAAATATTCTGAACTTATCTCATGTCTTCTCGTTGCTGAACAAAATAACGAGTTATTGATGAAAAATCACGAATCCCGACCAACTGAAGCAACACCATTCCCTGAAGTGAATGCTGTGAATTTTAATAATCGTGGTCGAGGTCGTGGTCGTGGTCGAGGTCGGGACCGCGGTAGAGGAAGAAATACCTATTTTCGTGGTGGGCATTATAATTTTAAGAAACCCACACGAAGTGATGATCATAAAGGAAATGCTCCACAAGATAGAAGTTCGAAAGGTGATGAACATAAATGTTTCCGGTGCGGAATGACTGGGCACTGGTCACGTACCTGTCGTACGTCAAAACACCTTGTTGGTCTCTATCAAACTTCCCTGAAGGAAAAAGGAAAAGGAAAGAATGTGGAGGTAAATCTTGCCATTCAAGAAGATGATGTGTTTGACCCCTCCAATATGATGCATCTTGATGTAGCTGATTATTTTGAATCTCCTGGAGAGAGAATTGATGCAATCAAACAAGTAGAGGATGATTTGTATGAAAATATATAATTAAGTACTGTTTAGTATGTTTTTGTTGTTGTTTTGTTTGTATATATATTTAAGACTCTTTGTAATCGTTTTTCTTTTCTTTTCAATGAAGAAATATGAACAATTTCAATATGTTGAGTAACTCGAAAATGAGCAATGAGGATTTATGTCTGGCAGACTGCGCAACTACGCACACGATACTCATAAATAGAAAATATTTTACTAGATTGACAATGCTCGAAGCAAAAGTCAATACTATATCAGGTTCTGCAAATCTGATTGAAGGTTTTGGAAAAGCAAACTTTATTTTGCCTAGAGGAACAAGATTTACAATTAATAATGCTCTGTTCTCTAGCAAATCGAAAAGAAACTTATTAAGTTTTAAAGATATACGTGAAAATAATTATCATGTTGAAACTGATTGTAAAAATAATATAGAGTGTCTCTATATAACATCTATTGTTTCACATGAAAAACGTATATTAGAAACACTGCCTGCTTTTTCTTCTGGATTATACTATACTCATATACGAGTAATCGAAAGTTATGCAATAATGAACCCGAAGTTCATGAATCCATAAATATTCAGTGTTTGACATGATCGATTGGGTCATCCAGGGTCAATAATGATGAGAAAAATTATTGAGAATTCACATGGACATCCTTTAAAGAGCCAGAAGATTCTTCAATCCAATGAGTTGTCATGTGATGCTTGTTCTCAAGGGAAATTAATTATTAGACCATCACCAGCTAAAGTGGGGATTGAATCACCTGCATTTTTAGAGCGAATTCAAGGTGATATTTGTGGACCTATTAACCCACCAAGTGGTTCATTTAGATATTTTATGGTATTAATTGAAGCATCCAGCAGATGGTCACATGTATGCTTATTATCAAGTTGAAATCTTGCATTTGCAAGATTACTTACTCAAATAATTAAGTTAAAAGCACAATTTCCTGATAATACAATTAAAACCATTCGACTTGATAATGCTGGTGAATTTACATCCCAAACTTTTAAAAATTATTGTATGTCAATTGGGATAAGTGTTGAACATCCTGTAGCTCATGTTCATACACAAAATGGTCTAGCATAATCATTTATAAAACGTCTGCAACTAATTGCAAGACCATTGCTTATGAGAGCTAAACTTCCTACATCAATATGGGGTCATGCTATTTTGCATGCTGCATCACTGGCACGTATTAGGCCAGTAGCTTATAATAAATACTCCCCAATGCAATTAGCTTATGGCCAGCAGCCAAATATTTCCCATCTAAGAATTTTTGGATGTGCAATATATGTACCGATTGCTCCACCACAACGTACTAAGATGGGTCCTCAAAGGCGGTTAGGAATATATGTTGGTTTTGATTCCCCATCAATTATTAAATATCTTGAACCCCTGACGGGTGATGTATTTACTGCACGATTTGCTGATTGTCATTTTAATGAGACAAATTTTCCAACATTAGGGGGAGGAATTAAGAAGTTGGAAAAAAAAATTACATGGAATGCATCGTTATTATCTCATTTAGATTCTCGTAGAGATCAATGTGAACTTGAAGTTCAAAAGATAATTCATTTGCAAAATATAGCAAATCAACTACCAGATGCATTCACAGATACTAAAAGTGTGACTAAATCATATATACCAGCTGCAAATGCTCCATCAAAAATTGATATCCTAAAGGAACAAGTTGTCAATAATGAGTCTGGAGCACGCCAGAAGCGTGGTAGACCAATAGGTTCTAAAGATAAAAATCCTCGAAAAAGAAAAGTAGTTGAGAATCAAAATGATTCAATAAAAGGTATGGATGTTCCAGAAGAAATCCAGAATACAACTACTCAAAAGAGTATTGGTGAAAATCAAACGCTTGAAGATAATAATGAAATTTCTATAAACTATGTTACAACAGGAAAGAGATGGAACCGAAATGATATCATTATTGACAACATTTTTTCTTATAATGTTGCTCACGATATTATTCATGAAAGTGACGATTTTGACCCAAAATCTATCGAAGAATGTCAACGTAGAAAGGATTGGCCGAAGTGGAAAGAAGCAATCCAAGCAGAGTTGAACTCACTTTCAAAACGTGAGGTTTTTGGACCAGTAGTCCCAACACCGGAAAACGTCAAACCTGTGGGATATAAATGGGTATTTGTAAGGAAAAGAAATGAAAAGAATGAAGTCACGAGATATAAAGCAAGACTTGTTGCACAAGGATTCTCGCAAAGGCCTGGTATTGATTATAAGGAGACATATTCTCCTGTGGTGGATGCAATAACGCTAAGATATTTGATTGGTCTGACTGTATATGAAAAGCTTGATATGCATCTAATGGATGTAGTCACGGCGTATTTATATGGATCTCTCGATAATGACATTTATATGAAAATCCCGGAAGGATTTAAAATACCAGAAACATATATATGAATCAAGTTCTCGGGAATTGTATTCAATAAAGTTACAGAGATCATTATATGGATTAAAACAATCAGGACGAATGTGGTATAATCGCCTGAGTGAATATCTGTTGAAAGAAGGATACCAAAATAATCCAATATGTCCGTGCGTTTTTATAAAGAAATCTCAGTCAAGATTTACTATTATAACTGTATATGTTGATGACTTAAATATAATTGGAACTCCTGAAGAGTTATCCAAGGCAATAGAATATCTTAAGAAAGAATTCGAGATGAAAGATCTTGGAAAAACAAAATTTTGCCTTGGTTTGCAAATTGAACATTTAGCAGCTGGGATATTTGTTCATCAATCAACTTATACAGAGAAAATCTTAAAAAGATTCTATATGGATAAAGCACATCCATTGAACATTCCAATGGAAGTTCGTTCACTGGATGTAAAGAAAGATATATTTCGACCTCGAGATGACAGTGAAGAACTACTTGGTCCTGAAGTACCATATCTTAGTGCAATTGGTGCACTTATGTATTTGGCTAATAACACAAGACCAGATATTGCATTGTCAGTAAATTTATTAGCTAGATATAGTTCATGTCCTACAAAAAGACATTGGAACGGAGTTAAGCATGTACTCAGATATCTTCGAGGGACAATTGATATGGGTTTATTTTATTCTAACAAATCAAAGTATGATCTAGTTGGTTATGCAGATTCTGGTTATCTATCTGATCCACACAAAGCTAGATCTCAGACAGGTTATCTATTCACATGTGGAGGAACTGCTATATCGTGGCGATCAGTGAAACAGACTATAACGGCCACTTCTTCAAATCATGCTGAAATCCTTGCTATTCATGAAGCAAGTCGAGAATGTGTATGGCTAAGATCGATGACACAACACATTCATGAGACATGTGGCTTGTCTTCAAGTAAACCTCTTCCAACGATGTTATACGAAGACAACACAGCATGTATAGCTCAAATCAAGGGAGGATATATCAAAGAAGATAGAACAAAGCATATCTCACCAAAGCTCTTCTATACTCATGATCTTGAAGAAAATGGCGATATCACTGTACAACAAATTTGTTCAAAAGATAACCTGGCTGACTTATTTACAAAGGCATTACCAACTGCAACCTTCGATAAATTAGTATATAGCATTGGAATGCGGCGACTCAAAGACTTTAAGTGATGTCTTCATGAGGGGGAGTGAATGTATTATAGTAAACTATATAAAATATGTACTCTTTTTCCTTCACTAGGGTTTTTCTTCCCATTGGGTTTTTTCCCTAGTAAGGTTTTAACGAGGCATATTTTATATAAATGGGCATTTAAGGGGAAGTATTATAAATATGGCACATGTAAATGCCCATTCCACATGCTATCCATGCCAAGTGGCATTTTCTCCATAGCCAAAGTGTCTTCCATGTGTCCAACAAAGGCCATAGATTGGTGTCCAAATGTACCACATCATGCTCTCCCAATTGCCTATAAATAGTGGTTTTTGGTGGATAAAGAGAGACAGACATTTGGTAAAAAAACCTCTCCAATATTCTTTTTTCTCTCCCACTTTCTCTAATTTCATATGTTTTTAATTTGCCATAAATCTCCACTTTCTTTTGTTTATATTATATATATATATACTCCCTTTATATTCCAACACTTGTATTATTATTATTATTATTATTATTATTATTATTATTATTATTATTGTTATTATTATATGATTTGGTAAAGTTTTGGTGCCCGGTTTCGCCTCTCAATTTTACAACATATATATATTTTTTCAGAATAATACTCTAATTAATTATTTATTTATATTTTATTTCACACATGATAATATATGATTGACAAATGAATAGGAAAATTTTCCACGAGTGATGGGAAGACAAATTATTCAATGAGGCCGCCATAATGAAGTTGTCTCTTTAAAACCATTAAATTTAAATCTTAAAATTTATCTGATCTCTAATAACCATTTGATACAAAAGCGAGATACTTGTACAATTTCTCTTTCATGCATCAAACGGTGAAAAACTGTCAGTCTTATTGTATCGGCCTCCTCAAATAATTTCTTGATGAAGAGTGTTTTTGAATGCCAAATGGTGAGTCAAAAAGGAGATATATCCCTTCCCCTTACCCTTTCTCTTTCATTTAGATACGAGGAAAAAGTATTACAATTCTTGAGTCTTTAGACACACGTGAAAAGTTAGATTCTTATGCTTATAAAGCTACAAAATTTTAAAAACATACATATTGTAATGACAAAAATCAAACCAATACAAGAACAAACATATCTTTCCTAACTATTCACTTGAGGACACGACCAAAGTTTTATACACTGATTAGACAAAGAAAATATCATAGATATATAAGTCAGAGATAGGTAATCAAGGTTTAATTATATGTTTAGTCCTAAACTTAATTTAAAAATTGTATATGTATACTCCATAAGGTTTCTAATAGATCCATGAACTATTAAAATTGTGTTTATATGGTCTCTGTATTTTAAAAAGTTTATAGTAGTTCCTTAAATTTTCAATTACGTATTCAATAGGTTCGTGTTGTTAACTTTGTCAATCTAATAAGTATGTGACATGCTAATTGTATCATTTAAGGATTATGTAACATGTTGATTTCTAAAAAGTTTAGCAAGTCATTCTGTGACGTAACCATTAAATCGATGGAGTTAATGTCGTTGACTTTTTCAATACAAAATTAAAAGTTTAGGAATTTATCACAATATTTTTAATGTAGAAGGACTAATTCAACACAACTCTAATAGTAAAGTTCAATGACCTATAAAAATCTTTACAAAGACTAAATAGAAATAACTCTTAAAATTTAGAGATGAGACTTATAATTTGACTTTAAAATAAAAAACCATACGTAAGTTTTTTAGAATAAAACTTGCCACACATTGGTTAGCAACAGCTTTGTTGACTTTAAAAAAAAAAAAGCATGAATAGGGAATTTTTCCATGGATGATGGGAATATATATATATATATATATAGTCATTAAAACAATATAATTATTAGGTGTATATCATTACCCATGTTATAAACTAATTACTATTAAATAATTCCACGTTTATATATAATGAATAATTAAAAAAAAGTGTGGGTAGGTTAGGATTGTGGCAATGAGAACTGAGAGATTTTTTGTGGTCTCGCAGCCCCACCTCTCGTCCTACCTAGACATACCAACTTTCCCAACTTTAACTGAACTCCAAAAAAATAATAATAAATAAATAAAATAAAAACTTCATTATTCAACGTTTAATTAGTTTGATTTTATTTCAAATTGGAATTAATCACCAACCTACCTTGTATTTATTGATTGATGTTTTTTTTAATATTATTTCCTTGCAGGAAAAAAAAATCATTTAAAGTGGGGAATAAAATATTTGGATTAAAATACAATCTTAGATCACAAAATAGTTTAATCGATAAAGAAAGAATGATCACATTATAAACATCAACGAAAAAGTTATTCAGATTCCTATAATTAAAATATCTATCGATAAGACTAAAGGAGTATTTGGATCAAGGAATTGGAGAAGTGAAGTTGGGAGGAGTTTCCAACTCTTTGGCTCAAAGATATTTTAACTTTTATTGTGGGTCTCACAAATTTATTAACTTTCCTTCAAAGTCCTTAGTATGTGTCCTACAAATTTATTAACTCATATTTCAACTCTCCACAACTTTCTTATCTCTCTTTTTTTTAACCTCACCTCACTCTTACTCCTTTCTCTTCTCTCCTTTCCTTTCTCTCTTTTTTTTTTACATAATTTTTCTATATAAATTTCTCGTCATTATTACTAATTAATAATTAAATATAAATAATTATTAAAAAAATATTTTTATTTTTATCCTATAATTTTAATAAATTTTTAACAAAAATATTTTTCTTTTTATTCTATAATTTTATTTTTTAAATATAAATTATATACAAATGTTTTAGATTTGATACTATTATTTAAATTGAAATTCTTAATGTAAATTAGAGTACTACATAATAATTTTTTTAATTGATAAAAAGCTCTCTATCTCACTTCAACCACATGTCATCTACAATTTGTTTTTAAGTTTAATTTAACCTAAAAATAATTAACTTTAAGATCCTTCCTTGGTCAAGAGTTTACACTTTATGCTAGTTGAGCCACTTTATACATTTTTTTTTACAACATGTGGGGTGAGAGATTCAAACCTCTGACCTCTTGATCGAGAGTATACACTTTATGCCAGTTGATTCATGCTCATGTTGGCACGACAATCATTTAATATATATAAATGTCATATATCAATTAAATGAAAGCTTTCTCTAATACCAAATTTAACCTTCTTCAAAAAAAAAAAAGCCTCTTCGCAGTTTTCATATCAATTATTTCTCTCATTTATTACCTTTGTCATCCATTTTTATAGCTTTTTAGGACAATCAATGTGTATGATAACTTTAATTTATTATCTAAGGGGAAAATAGTAAGAAAGAAATGAAAGCTCACGAAAAAAAGTGCCTACAAAAATTATCTTATTAATGTAAATATGAGTATAGCTCAATTGATTAAGGCATTACAATCTCGACTAAAAAGTTAAAGGTTTTGAATTTCCACTTTCATATATTATTGAATTAAAAAACAATATCTTATTAATATTTTTTTAAAATTATATTGTAAGTATTTACGCTAGCTTAAACATACCTTTAATTAATTTAATAAGATAATAGTATAATTCTACTGCATGAAATTTATAAAAGATGCTACCATATGTCTTGAATCCATACCTCCAGTTTTAAGTCTCAAGTCTCAGCCTTCCTAATAAGTTTAGTTTGCTGTTAGTTTTATGAATTCTTTTTTAAACAATTGACATAATTTGCTATCTGTTTCCTTTAGAGAAAAAATACCTTCGAAAACCCTGGCTAAACTTTATTTAAAAACTATAACATATTTTGGACTTTTTAGTAATGCGAAGAAGAAGAAGAAGATCTACTATCTACGATCTCGTAATTTATAAGGCCATGAAATATTTAAAATTAAATCACAATTTATAAACTTGGCTAAATTATAGAAAACACCCCTAAAGTATGAGTTTTGTTTCAATAATACCACTAAACTTTAAAAAGTTTAAAAAATATCCATGATCTTTCAAAAACGTTCAAAAATACCTTTATCGTTAATTTTTGGATGGAAAAAAAATTAAAGTTTCATTTCAATACCCCTATACTTTAAAAAGTTTCAAAAATACCCCCACCTTTAAAAAAACGTTCAAAAATATCCTTACCGTTAAGTTTTGGATAGAAAGTGTTAAAGTTTCGTTTCAATAATACCTTGACCTTTCAAAAAATTTCAAAAATACTATAATTGAAAATTGTTTCTTTTTCTTCCTCTCATGCGCTCATACTTGAATGTTATCCAGTCTTCTGTTATTGATCTTCCTGGAATGGCTTTTCTTGCTTTCTCGAGTCTAGATACCCACATTCTAATTATAGGTTTCCTTCGCACCCTTCCTCGCTTGAGCCTTCAACCCTCTCTTTTTTTCTGGATCTTGGTGGTTCAATGTTTCTTCTTCCATGAAAATTAATGAGAATGAAATGGATTATTAGCATTTGAAAGATTGTAGTAACAATTTGACCAAATAAGTTTCAAAAACCCAAAATCCTTAACCACAACTCTCTCTCATACTCTACAAAGATAGGGAAAAAAAACTAAATTGTTGTTTGGATGAATTTGAAAACCTAAATGGGCGAATTCAAGCAGGGATTTGTTCAACTCTTCGAAGTTGAAGGATAATTTGTCATCGTCTTGCTTTGTGGGATCGATTTCTAGCTTGAATTTGTTTAAAATTCAGCTACTCATATGCTTGAATTTGACATCAAATTGTGGGGATGAAAAATAAATTTTCAATGACCCACCTACTGCTTCCATCTCCAGGTTTGTTGTTTTTCATTGCATTAAGATTAACACTCGAATTTAAAGTTTATTTTTGACTATGTGTTTGCTTTAAACTTCCAGATTTCCCTTTAGCAATCGTTAATGTAGGCATTAAACTAGTAATTTAAGGCATGCTACAACTAATAGAATAACCAGCTAAAAAATGCTAGCTAGCTAGGCTAGTGCGCAATTACGACTTTCTCTGCGTTGATGTTGCGTAAAATTGTTCAACGCAATATCGCAAGTGTACAAGTCAAGTTTTAATCCATAGGATTGATGTTCTAGTTCACTTAATTACCATGAATACAATCACCCAATTTTATTTAGAGAGAGAAATAGAAATATGAATAAGATCAAAACAAAATAAAAGATTGAGAACAATCAAGAGAGAGATACCTTAGGGAGTTAATTTCACCAATCAGACCGACGATTCAATTAATTAAACAACTAAAATTGACATGCAAATAATCCATAAGTCAGGAAGACAAAAGTAAAAACTATCTCTTACGAGCACAATTAAATGTTAAGGATATTAATGAACCTTTACCGTTTTCCATCCAAAGCTGAACGTTTTTTAAAGGTCAGGGATATGTTTTAAACTTTTTAAAGTTTAGTGGTATTATTGAAATGAAACTTTAACATTTTCCATCCAAAACTTTACCATAAGGGCATTTTTTAACGTTTTTGAAAGATCATGGGTATTTTGCGAACTTTTTGAAGTTTAAGAATATTATTGAAACATCATAATTTAGGAGCATTTTCTATAATTTAACCTATAAACTTCAGCCTCCAAAAAAAAAAAAAACCCCCACAACTTCACGGACAAATTTAATGATATTTTCAAGAAAAAAACAATGATAAAAACTTTTAATTATTAAAGAACGAAAATTACAAAACAATGATAAAAACTTTAATTATTATTTATTAAAAAAAACAAAAGACAGATGAGAAAGTTTTTGTATTTTATGACTAAATATATAGTCACACACACACTAAGGATTCTTGCTATATTTGAAAAATGTGAAAAATTGTAACATTTTTTACAATATTATGCATCTACTGAAATTTCTCAAATGAAATTGACGGAGATCTTAAATGCCAGATGCCAAATATCAAAAAGTTGGGGTGTCATTGCCAGCTTTTAATTAACAAAAAGACGAGAAAGTTTTTTGTTTTTTGTTCATAAAATAAAATAATATTTCAATGGTTATCGTATGACAAAATATTAATAGAAAAATGAATACTACAACACTGAACATGTTATGAGAAGAATATACTATGAAAAATTAATGAATAAATTCGTCACAATGTGACCAGGGGATCCAAAGAATATATTTTGGGGGGCTAGAGTTAAATAATATATTTTAAGTTCAAAAAATTATTATAAAAATATAATCAAAATTATTGGCAATAGAAATGTGCATTCTATTTAACTATGTTTGTAATTTGAATAATCATATGTGTAGGTGTCAGGTTCGTATATAGTAATGCTACTTTGTCACCAACCTAAGTATTAAGGTTGTGTCTAACAAGTCTTTAAATTTTAAAGTATCTAATAGGTTTTTAAACTTTCAATTTTGTATCTAATATGTGTCCTTAGCTTGTTAGATTTCTTTTTTAAAAAATTAGGGCTCTATTAGATACAAAAATGCAAAGTCTTGATCTTATTAGAGACAAAATTATAAAAGTTATTGTGTTTTATTACAGTACTATGCATTTTAAAAATTATTGAATAATTGAAAATTTTAAAGATTTACTAGACACAATTGAAAATTTAGAAACCTATTAAATATAACTCTAAAAGTTTGGAGACTAAACTTATAATTTAACCTATATTAAAAATGACATTAACCTATTTATATTTTGAAAAGAAAGTCCTAAAAAAGAACATAGTTATATATTTTAAAATTTCATTAACCTTTTCTTAAAAATAAAATTTACTAATATTATTCCTAACTTACTATCTGTGTATTTGGAATAACTTGTAAAAAAAATGTTTCTTTAAACAAAATTGATTTTTCTGTAAGCACGTTTGAAAAAATTAATAATTTAAAATATATTTAATATAGTTGATTGAGTGATTTTATGTGATCAAAAGTGGTATGTAAAAAAAATTTATTTTAATAAATAAAAAGTGCTTAAAAAATAGATTAATTTAAAACTTTTTTTTTTAATAAATACTTTGATAGATGAATTATTAAAAAATGACATTATAGTGATTCATCGAAAAGCTTAAAAATAAAAAATAAAAAATAAAAACAAATTTAGAATGAATTTATGACTCTGAAAAACAAATCCCAACTAAACAAATTTGTTATTCAAAAGTAGTAGAAACAGTACCTACCTTTTTAATAACAGCCGGCGAAATGGGTATGGTACAAATTCGAACTACGTGTTATAACTTAAATCTCATATATCCAACGACCAAAAAAATTATGAGGTACATGTGGCATCTTCCTAAACCATGCGTAGTTGAGGGACTTTTTCATGATTTCTTTTCTGACAAAAAAACTTTCATGATGGTTTGGTTTTATTTTATTTTTAAGATAGTTTGGAAGTTTGCATTTAATAATGGCCTCATTTATTTATTTATGTTCGTCCACTTTATAAATCCTCCTTCATTTTATGGGTCATTTTCCCTCACATCCTTGGGCCACAAATCTTTAATGATGACGTCTGACATTAAATTTGGACTTCGTTTGAAATTGTTGTGCAACTTTGTTTTCTAAAAATATCAGCGAAGTAAAATGGTATTTGATAAATTTTAATTTTAAACCAGCGAAAATAGATTTTGGTGTTTAGTAAATTAATAATAGTTAGTTGTGATTTAGTTATAATGACCAAAGAAATTGAATGAATCAAAACTTTGTTGATATAAGAGAAAATAAACGGTGATAAAAATATATATAGATGGATAGAATTGAAACTTTTAAACAATTAGAGAATATGACTGATTTGTAGAAAAGCTAAATTCAAAAGCTAGTATCTCTTGATTTTACACTAAATTGAAAAATGATTTATTTAGTCTATGGATTTGACTTTCGTAATTGAATTTTCTTTTAGTTCAACCATTGTAGGGGGGTGAGATCGACCTTTGGAATGGTAATTGATATCTTATTGGCAATTTATGCTTTGAATTTACCTCTTAAATTATACGTTTAATTTTCTAAATCCTATCGTAGTAGCCTGTAATTTCAGTAATTTTATATGTAGGTTAATGAATTAAGTTTTTCGGTCTTTTGAATTGGCCATAAGAATTAATTTTAGTTTAAAATATTTTTCTAATTAAGAAAAAAAAATACTTCCCGTCGGAAATTGGAATTTGAAAAGAAAATCCTATTGGAAGTTGGGGTTCTCTAATTCAAATTTCAACTTCCAATAGATTTTCTTTTTGAATTCCAACTTCCAATATGAATTCTTTTTTTTTTCTTTAATTAGGAAAATATTCTAATAGATAATGCAATTATCTTTTTAAACTAAAATTAAAACTAATTATAATTCTAAAATCACTACTTTAACTAATAAAAGATTCTTATGGCCAATCAAAAGACCAATAAATTTAATTCATTAACCTACATATAAAATTATTGAAATTATGGATTGTTACACTCTACCCACCTGAAAGAACTTTCGTCTTTGAAAGTTGCATATTACCAAAACTCCCAATATACTTGCTTGTCTTGTAGCATGGAGAATGATTTAGAGGTTGTCGTAAATCTAATTAGGCACAACATATGCAAACATAATCATAGCATAAGAGTTAGTCCATTCATAATAACTACTTGTAGGGTTTTTGGCAAAATAATAGAAGAGAACAATCCCACATACAAGGAAGTGATGGGCTCCAACTACTATAAAAGGAGCCTACGACTTTGGTTTCAAAGCATCCTAATTCGAAATATTTAAGTCTGATATACTAACATTAGTTGTGTGAGTGATATAAAACTTTAAAAAAATGTTTCTTTGTAATTGGGGTTGGAGAGAGAATTTTGTATGATTGTAATAATTTTTCACATAGTAGAGTTTTTTTCTATCCGTAGTTTTTTCTCCAGTTGTGGAGTTTTCCACGTAAATTCTTGTGTGTTTTTATTTTCTTGCTCTCTTTTAATTTTTAGTTTATTCATGCAATAGAAGTGTGAGGTTTTTTTTTTCCAACAAGGGTACTTTGTTAAGGGGGAGGATTATTGAGATTGTTGGGAGTGCAACCAAAGTCCCACATTGGGCTAGATAAAAGGAAGATCATGGGTATAAAAGTAAGGGACAATATCTCCATTGGTATGAGACATTTTAGGTGAAACTAAAACTAAAGCCATGAGGGCTTAATGCCCAAAGTAGACAATATCATTGTGAAGATGTGTGGGGGTTCCGTTGTCCCTAACACTACCGACATCCTTGGCAGTGAGAAGATGTCTGTGTTCTTGGCCATGGTGACATATACTAGTGCTTACGATGTAAGTCTACAAAACCAATAACTTTGATCTTTGATACCAACTGCAACAACCCGACTTTTTCTTAGACTTAAACTGTTTGGGACCGTTGCCACATGCATGTCTTAGACATTTAAAAACCTTGAAAATTTGTTCAATGTTCAAAACAACTTCCATGAAATAAATTTTTCTAAGGAAAATAATTAAAACTTTTAGTTTTGGAAATCCATAGAAAAATTGTAAAACATAAAATAAAATAAATTATTTAATAATGATTGATATACAACATAGTACTTTAAATAAAAAAACTTGAAAGCTAATAATAATTAATAAAAACTCATGTTGATGCAGAAACGAAACTCATGACAAGCTGATAGACATCAATCTTTTATCGAGGTTAGAGATGCATAAAATATGATTCAAAACTTCATAAAATGATTCAAAACTTCATAAAATATGTGGGACCTAAATCTTCATAAAATATGTGGGACCTAAATCTTTTATCAGTCAAAAACATTTTTCTTTGGCCATGGTAGACAATTTAACTCATCCTGAAGAAAATTATACCAACTCGTGGTGGTGTCTATGTAGGCTCATGTTGAGAAACTGTACCCACATCATTAAGATAATTGGCGATCAATTAGTGGTGTACCTCCAACAGAGGATAATTAACAATCTATCTGTGGTGCAGGGCCTCCCCATAAAGCCCTCATGAACGTACACTAGCATGGTAGGGAGAGTAATTGCCACAAATATTTCAGTGATCATACACATGCATAAGGCCCCATCAAATAGACATACTTTTTTTTTTACCTCCAATGCAAGATGAAAAACATACATCAATTCAATCATATACAAATTAAACTTCATATACAATTTTTCCAACCTAGTCGAGTGCAAACCCTAATAGTGAATATAAAAAAAAAAAAAAAAAAAAAAAACTCTTGATCAACAATTTAGATGGGAGAGTATGACTGATAAAATAGAAAGAGAAAATTTAGAGAGAAACTTTCTTTTCAATTAATAATTGAATGGTTTAAGTTTAAACCTAATGTTCTATTTATAGAGACTGTGAAGGCCTAATTTGAATAAGATTCAAATTAAAATATCAACTCCTAATAGGATTCTCTAATTCAAACTCCAATTTCCAATAGGATTTCCTTTTTTAATTCCAACTTCCAATAGAATTATCTAAATTCCAACTTCAAATAGGATTCCCTCTTCGAATTCCAACTTTCAATAGAAAATCTTTTTCTTCTTAATTAGGAAAATATTCTAATAGATAATGCAATTATCTTTTTAAACTAAAACTAATTATTTAATTATGAAATTACTACTTTAACTAATAAAAGATTCTTATGGTCAATTCAAAAGATCAAGTAACTTAATTCATTAACCTACATATAAAATTATTGAAATTAGGGGTTGTTACAACTATGACCTAGTCTTTAACAAAATCAATTTAACATTACGATTTAAATGCAAACTTTTCCTTAATTAAAGCTATACAATTGACTTAAAGTATTTCAAACTTGTGTTCAAAACACTGTCTTACAAAGATGATCAAGTTTTAATATAGAAATTGCTTATATTACCTCTTAAATTATATATTTAATTTTCTAAATCTTATATCCTAGGCTTGGACAAAATAAATTTAACATTACGATTTAAATACAAACTTTCCCTAAATTAAAGCTATACAATTACCCTTCGGAAAAAAAAAACCTATACAATTGACTCAAGTATTGGTGTACAGTATTTAAATTTAATAAAAGGAAAATATGGTCTTTTGAATCGGTGAACGATGTGGGCCGTAAATGTATGGGCTATAACTAACTGGGCCGCCTCTCGATGGTTTTCATCCGAGAAAAAGAAAATAGGAAAAAATAGTGGATTTGGAAGCCTTTCTCTATCAGAGCCAGGTTTCGATCCTGGGACCTGTGGGTTATGGGCCCACCACGCTTCCGCTGCGCCACTCTGATTTATTGAAATACGAGCTTCAATTTGCTATATATATATCAAGTCAGAGATCATTTTCTTTTTTCCTTTTCCAGATCTATAAATAAAACTGAATTCTTTCTTTTGTCTTCTTCTTTTTTTTATTAAACTAAATTTGTTGAAAGAAAAAATATTACGTTTCGACCTTTCATAGTTTCATCACTTGGAAACAATTTTTCTAAAAAATTTCTAACTTAAAAAATAGTTAAATATTTTTATTTTTGAACAAGCGTTAACTACTTATATGTTTGTAACTTTTCTCGGAAATTTAATCAAGTGTTTGATATTTTTATTTTTTAAAAAAAAGGTGTTTGAGGAAAAAAAATATTAAATATTTATAAGCAATTTGTATTTTTTTTTTTCAGGAACACTTTCGAGTCTTCGACTCCATTTTTTAACTTCTTAATATTTAAGAATATTAATCTTATAATGTTGAATGCAAATTAAAATGAAACCCAGTCTTTGTTTTATTCTTTCTCATTCCTTTTTTTTTATAAGTCATGTTGTGGGTGGATTTATTGATTGGGCTAAGAATAATGCCCGATTTTGAAAATAAGGCCAAGAGACGAGCCACGATAGGACAAAGCCAAAGAGTGAGGGGCCAAGGCCAAAAAGTTGACCCCTAAACGGATCAACCATGTCTAAAGAAACTAAGGCCAAGAGGTTAAAGAGGCCAAGGTCAAAAGGTTGATCCTCAAAGAGATCAATCAAGACCAAATAGTCCAAGGCCAAAAGGTTAACCCCAAGGGGGTCGGCCTGAGGCCAAGGCCCATGGCCCAAATGGGCCTTGGCCAAAATCCAAAGTGGTGACTCCCCTAGGCCTAGGAGGCCAAAGCTCATATGGACCTTAACTTAGCCCAAGTTGTCAACTCCCTATGAGGGTCGGCCACATATAATGGAGATATGCCCAAACAGGCCACATCCCGAGTCCACCAAGTAGAAGATTACCAGAGAGATGGTTCGAGAGCGTCCACATGAGCTAGCAAAGGAAATGGGTGAAAGATGATTAAAATGATCATACAAATAATGCAAGACGCACTTGATTCCTTAAATCACGCAGACTCAAAATTCTTGCTTTGATTCGGGGTAGAATTGAAGATTGTCTTCAGTTACACTATGACAAACATTATAAATAACCGAGAATGGTCATTTGTCAAGGTACGTCTAAATCCACTCCCAAATTCTCTAGTCTAAGCTATTTGCCAAATCGATTACTGACTTGATCGTCGGAGGGCAGGTGACTTAGCACCAAATCGGTGCTTAATCCTCTCTTCTCTATTGGGCATTTGTTTGTTCCCAATTCCATACAAATTTATCGTTGAACCAAATTCAGGTATCAACAAGTCACTCAATGTTCATGGCTTCTCAATTTATATATTCTTTCAATTATCACATCAAGTTAAAAAATTTTCCCTACAGTATAAGTGCTATATAAAAAAATATATATACATTTTAGTATATATATATATATATATATATATATATATATATATATATATATATATATATATATATATATATATATATTACCGAAATTGCATTGCAAGTGTTTTTTCTTAAAACAAAAAATTGGCATGTAATATCTATATAATTTTAATTTGACTTAGCTACTTATTTGTTATTTTTTTTGAAATTTTGATAAGACATGTTATGACAAAAGGACCTATTGTTTTGTTAATTTCTCCTTTATCAAGAAAAAAAATTTTAAATACCATTTTAGCCTCTACACTTTTAAATGTCCAAATTTAGTCTCTATACTTTTAATAAAGCTTAAAATTGGTCTTTACCGTTTATAAATGTTTAAAAAACCCGATGACCTGAACAACTTGATCAACCCAACCCAACCCGTACGGTTTGGGTTGAATTATCAACTTATTTAGGTTTGGTTGGGTTCAAATAAATAAAAATTTTATGGATTGGGTTGATTCATAGATTCACCTAAAATTAGTTTAGGTTGACCCGAACCATCATGAACTTATTATTAATTTTAAAAATGATTTTTTAACTACTATAAAATTATATATACATGTATTTATTTTATTTTTATTTAATTCCATAATTATTTTTGAATTATTTATTCTTCAATAATTCTTTAAAATATATTTTAAAGTCTTTAGAGTGTAATTTTTCATAATATAAATTGAAATTGAGTCGCTAATTTTAATTCAATGTTTGAAAATAAATAAATAAATGATTTATATATTAACATTTTACTTTTTCTTAGAACCAAAATTTTGAATAAATGGATCGAACAACCCGAACCAAGCCAACCCAAATGTTTCATGGTTGGGTTGGGTTGAGTTCATTATTTAATAAAGGGTTGTTTGGGTTGAAGAAACTTACGATCCGAACAATTATGTTGAGTCTAAAAAATGCTTCAACTTGACCCAACCCAATCCATAAACATCCATACTATCGTTAGTTTATTGTTAACTTTTCATTAAAAAAAATAAAAATAATAAAAATAAAAATAAAAAAAAAAAAACAGCCTCTATTAGCTTTTCATCTTTTGAAAATATGTTCATATTGTGTCTTTTCTTGCATGAAAATTATTAGTATTATTTAACCAATTTCAATAAAAAAAATAACTTCAAAATAATACTAGGGACCAATTTTAAGATTTATTGAAAGTACAATGACTAAATTTGAACATTTGAAAGTACATAGACCAAAATGAAATAAAATTTAAAGTACAAGGACCAAAATGATATTTTAACAAAAAAATATATCTCAACTTACTTGTAGAAGACTTTTATTTGTATATAGTATGAGTTTGACCAAATTAATGAGCTTGCCTAATATTGTGGTGGACATATTTACAAATCACATGGAAAGTGTAGGTTTTACTAAATTGATTGGTTAATTTATTCAATTGTCTTACCAAATGCGAATTTGAAAATTAGTATTTACTCAAAAGTGGTTCATACAACAATGCATTTAACTATACATATATTTTTAGGACACATCTTTTTATATTTAGAAATGTAATTAAATAAGGTCAAAGAGAATAATTGGAATTCCAAAATCAAATAGAAATAATTTTGTGAAATTTACAATAGAAAGTAATTACATTTCCTATTATATGTAAGTTTAGACATTAATTCCAATGTTCTATATCGTGCATAACATGAAACTTCGTATAATTATTAGATTAATATAATATACTATTAATGAAAATGCATGCGAGACACATTGTTTTTTAACTTATATTTTCAATGAGTGTTTCTTTGGTGAATTGCTATTTTGAACATGCCCATAGACAGGTTTAATTTAACCATATGATTGGTAGAGATTAGATGTTATAAAATCAAGCCTATAATGCTTCAAATGTATTTTAGATTTTTAATTACAATACCCAAATAAATAACAATTTTTTGTCAACATGAGCATAGCTAACGATGGTTGATATTTACTTCTTTCCTTGAGATTGGAGGTCCAAATCTTCATACCTCACATTTGTTGTACTAAAAAACTCATTTTTAATAAACAACACTTTTTTTTTTTGCAAATATATAATTGAGAGTGAAATTTTTTAAACCTAGAAAAGAAATAATATTAAACAGAATAAAACTTAATTGATAGTTGTATTATAAAGGAAAGGGGGGAAAATACTCACTTTGTTTATAAAATTAGTGGAATTTTCCTTTCTAAGTTCGATTTTAATATAGTTCAAGTTATATCAATGCTTCTTCCCTATAATTTTGTCTCTACTTTATTGGTAATATTAAAGTTTGGGTAAAATACACTTTTGGTTCATGAAATTTGAACTTAATTTCTATTTGGTCTCTAAATTTTTAAAACTAACACTTTTGGTAATTGAGATTTAAATTTTGTTTCTATTTAGTCATTCAGATTTCAAAAGTGACATGTTGGGTCCTCAAAGTTCGAATTTAATTTCTAATTAGTCCCTAAAATTTGAAATTAGTTTTTAAATGGTCCCTAATAAAGTTAACGCTAATTAACCTAATAAAAGGATGACGTGGTAGATATTAACATATGATAGCAAGACTTTGATTATATGTATTTTTTAAATGAGTTGAAATTTTTTTATATTTTTTTTATTTTGTATAGTCAGGAACCAATCAGAAACCAATTTCAAACTTTAAGAACCAATTGTAAATCAAATTCAAACCTTGAGGACCAAACATGTCACTTTTGAAATCTTAAGGACTAAATGAAAACTAAATTAAAATCTCAATGACTAAAAATGTTAGTTTTGAAAATTTCATGGATCAAAAATATATTTTATCCTAATTTTTTTTAAAGAAAAATTATTTAAAAATTTAAATCTTCCAACAAAGATAATTGGGATTCTCCATCTCATAATTGAAGACAGCAATAATTGGCTGCTTTCAAGTTCTATTCAACTATTTTATAAAATCTTTATAAATGACAAGTTTTATGATGAGCTGTTTTCCATGTCCCCATGATTTTTTTTTTAAACTCTGATTATTAAACTTAGTAGTGACATGTAAATGAGAATAAAGTATGTTACTATTTTAAAAAAAAGCTTATAAAATTATTCATGAAAATTCAGTGGATTTGGTCAGCCATGTCATGCATGCCTTAGACAATTACATTTACTCTTTTTTTTTTTTCTCGAAAGAAGACAACATTTACTTGAATCTAATGTTTAAATATGTTAGTGCCAGTTGGATTTTACTCTCATTTTCCTTTCATCTCTTTGAATCATTTAATCATTATTTACCTATAACTCAAGAGAAATAATCGTACCGAAAAATTATTTGAGGAAGCTACCATAATCTGATTGACAATTTTACACTGTTAGATGTATGATTAAGAAACTACAAAAATATTTTCAAACTTTTAAATTTGCATTCAATAATTATTAGCAAGCAATTCTACATCATAACGGCCTCGTACAATAATTATAATTAAGGGTTAAATGTCAACTATAACAAAATGTCAAACTTTTTAGGTTTACGAAAATATCAACACAATTTATCTAATTTTTGTGAAACCTAAGTTTGTAAATTTATTGATTAAATCACATATTAATATTAATTTAAAAATTCAATTTGAGATAATAGTGTATTTTAAAACTATGGTCAATTATACCCGTTGGTAATATTTTATTGAAAATTAGAAGTTATCAAACATGCAAGAATTAGATCATAAATATTTTGAGGATAGAT
Organism: Trichosanthes truncata; assembly: GCA_033996785.1. Lineage (NCBI taxonomy): Eukaryota > Viridiplantae > Streptophyta > Magnoliopsida > Cucurbitales > Cucurbitaceae > Trichosanthes > Trichosanthes truncata. The sequence continues at coordinate 90,948,220 of JAWPNB010000003.1, forward strand.
TTAAACTTCATGATTATTAAAAAAAAAAAATGTCTTAACCATTAAACTTACATGCTTATGTTGGTTAAATATGCTTCAAACAAAAGTCAATTTGAACATATAACTTATTAACTTCGTTTTAATGGTTGGACATTACTAATATCTCTTAAAATATCATAGTTTTAAATACATGCACTTATTTCAATTGTAATATTCCAAAAAGAATGAAAAAAATAGTTATAATGAATTTGAGCAAAATTCAACTACTCAAATATTAGTAATTTTTTATATAGTATTTTAATTATAATATCTTCAACACATATATATGTATATTATTATGAAAAAAAATGAGCAAATATAGCTAAATTAATTTTTTTTAATTCAATAATTATAGAGGTTGAATTATCGATTTTTGAATGGTAATTGATGTATTATTTAGAAGAATGACACAACTTGGGTGCAACGCACCCAAATCTGGTGCTGCCCACTTTACAACTATAAAAAAAGTAGTTTGATTTTTATTTTTATTAAAAAAAATCTATAGTTATAAATAGGGTAGCACAATACTTGGTGCGCTACCTACATCCAAGTTTTTTCCTTAGAAGAATACTAAAGGCCCGTTTGGTTTAAGGATTTTAAGGGTGGGAACAGGAATGAGCTTTTAAAGTCCTTGTTTGTTTTGAGGTTTTAATTTAAATGTCTGGGAAATGTCTTTTCCAGGCTTCCTCCCTATAAAGAAGCAATGGGTTTTCTTAACCCATCCAATATGATGGGTTTTCTCCAAATGCCTGGAAAATATTTTTTCTCCTCCTTTTTTCTCAAATCTTTCATTCACTTATTCTTCTATTTTTCTTTCATTTTTTTTTCTGCAAACTATTTCTTTTAGATCTTTTTTTTTTTTGTTTTTTTTTTTTTGTTTTTTTTTTTCTTGATGTTGTTTACGGTAGTCTTTTTTTTTTATTTTTGCATTTTAACTAATTAATATTCAAGCATACCATATATATTCTCCTTTATCAATGAAAATGAGAAAAGAAACGGTAGATAATATTAAAATTGAAGAGATGTAAAGATTAAAATAATTAATTTACATATTGATTACAACACTGCTTCCAATAGTCATATATATTTAAATAATTAATTACAAATTATAATTAAAGGGGTTACCTAAAATTTAAGGTTTATTATTTATAATAAATTTACTAATTAATGAAAATTAAATTAAAAACTAATTGCTTAAAATTATTTAAGAATTTGACATAATAAAGATAAATTAACTAACAATGATTAGTTATTTAAAATTAACTAATATAATAAAATTGTTGAAGGTAATTACAAGAACAAAACAGAAATATTATTTATTTATATGCAATTCTGATAGTATTTCCATGCAACACCAACCACATGTATCATTTATTTACATGAAAATCTGATAACATTCTTATGTATAACAAATACAGTTATCTTTGATTTCCAGACATCTGATTCTCAAACATCTTATTTTCAGAAATCTTAAACTAAATCTCAAACCAAACGACCTCTAAAACTACTATAAAAAGAAAGAAAAACAATGGAAAAGGAGTAATGCATCAACAACTGTTTGCTTTCAATATTTCTTCTTGATGTGGAAGAGAATCCATCCATCAGTGGCTGCAACAACCCTGCACATGGAAGCTCATGTCAGTGTGCCATAAAGAAATGGGCTCCTGTCCATTAAAATATCCTTCTCTTATGTCTTCTCCTTCTTCTTTTGGACCTTCTCTCAGTCTCAAATGATTGTCCAACATAACTTTTCTTTGCAAAATTGCATGTGAACCCAACCCGCTTCTCTAAGGAAACCATTCCCTCTGCACTTCCATCGCCATCATTGCCAACGATCCAGTACGTACGGAGCTTTTTCCAACTGTTTCCCTCTTTCGAAGCCTACTTTTTGTTCTTTCTGCTAATTCTCCCTCTGGGCTCCATAGCTTTCCTTAGCTTCCAATTCAATTCTCCTCTGTTTCCCTCTTTTCCCTGCGAATTGGGTCGTTGAGATTTTGTAATCACAGTTCTGTTTCGATTGGTCTCGTGGGGATTTTGAAAGGTACGTGAGGCTTGCTAGTTTTTCTGGGTTTCTTGTTTTAGTTTTATGCGTATTGGTTTTATGTAATTTAGGTATTGGAAATGAAACCCAACTGGATGAACTTGTTTGTTTGTTTGTTTGTTTCCGATTTGGGGGTTGAGAATTTGGTTTGTCTTGTTTGGTGGTTCTGAAAAGTCAACTTGTAGAGCTAATTCTTGAGTAGAAATGTTGATGTGGGTTAATTTCAACTTCTGGTTTCTGATTCTGCATCTTCTATCTGTGCAAGTTTTGCAGGTATGGACCAGATTTGCGAGACCAGTTTCTCTCATTGGTAGCTAATTTAGCTTAAACTGATAATTTTTGTCTGAAAAAATGATGAAGAATAGCTTCATCTTCCTTGACAGTTTGTTGTTTTTAGCGATCATCTTACCGGGGGTTCTCACTGAGCCAGTTGAAGACAAGCAAGCTTTGCTTGATTTCTTCCATGACATCCCCCACTCACCCTCTCTCAATTGGAATGAGAGTAGTTCTGTGTGCAAAGCCTGGACAGGAGTGTTTTGCAATTCTGATGAGTCTAGAGTAGTAGCCCTTCGATTACCTGGGAACGGTCTGCGCGGTCCCATCCCCGTGAATACTCTTAGCCGCCTATCTGCGCTCGAGACTCTAAGCCTTAGATTAAATAGGATATCAGGACCTTTCCCATCTGATTTTTCCAAGCTAGAAAACTTGAGTTCCTTACATCTGCAATACAACAAGTTCTCTGGTCCTTTGCCTTTAGATTTTTCGGTTTGGAAGAACCTTAGTGTTATCGACCTATCAAACAATTTCTTTAATGGGAGTATTCCTTCTTCTATCTCAAAGTTGAGTCATCTGACCTTTCTGAGTCTTGCAAACAACTCGTTTTCAGGCGAAATACCGGACCTTGATATTCCAAGTTTGCAACGGTTAGATTTGTCCAATAATAGTCTTACAGGAAATGTGCCTCATTCTCTTCAAAGATTTCCTAGTTGGGTGTTCTCCGGTAACAATGTTACTGTAGAACATGGTGCAATTCCTCCATCTTTTCCGCTCCAGCCTCCCAGTTCCCAACCGACAAGAAAAGGAAAAGGACTAAGTGATTCTGCAATATTGGGTATTGCAATTGGTGGTTCTGTTGTTGGGTTTATTTTGCTAGCTGTTTTGTTGACTGCTTGCTGGTTGAAAAAGGGAAAAGAAAATGTAAGTTCCACCATGGAGCCCAAAAAGAAGGAAACATCTGTGAAGAAAAGGGGTTTTGAGAGCCAAGAACAAAAGAACAACCTTAATTTCTTCCAGGATTCTAATCTTGCATTTGACTTGGAAGACCTGTTGAGAGCTTCTGCCGAGGTTCTCGGCAAGGGAACCTTTGGAGTGAGCTACAAGGCAGCTTTGGAGGACTCGGCGACTGTGGTAGTGAAGAGGCTGAATCAAGTGACTGTTGGAAAACGAGAATTTGAACAGCAGATGGAGTTGATTGGAAACATTAAGCACGAGAACATTGTTTCTTTAAGAGCATACTATTATTCAAAGGATGAGAAGCTTATGGTCTATGACTACTATGGACAAGGGAGTGTGTCTGCAATGTTACACAGTAAGTATCATATATCCTTTCTCCAACTGCAATTATGTTTTTTTTTCTTTTGATACATTTTCATAGAATTTATAAAGAAGTCGAAGTACTCCTGATGTTCGATTCAAGAGTGTATATGCAATCTTTAGGGATAATTTACCTCTATCAAAGTCTAGACACTAACCATTTCTAACTTTCAAAAATTTCTATACAACTCTTACTGCTTCCTACAAATTCCTAGATCATAAAAATAAACCATACGAAAACTAAACAAAACCCGTTCAATGCAATAATAACATATGAACATCAGAGATGAGGTACCTTTTGTATAACTGCAATGGGCTGATTGTTTACATTTTACAAGCTTCAAGATATGGCTGAGGATTTTTGCGGAGCTTGGTAGTACTGTTTGTGATGTTTTCCAAACCAAAACTCTAACTTCCAAAGAAAAAATGAGTCATCGAAATTGCTATTTGAAATACTAATGTTGGAATCTGTCTTCTAAACAAATTGTGATGTGCCAATCTAATATTGCAGGTAAAGGAGATGGTTTACCTGTGTTAGATTGGGATACTCGGATGAAAATAGCTATCGGAGCGGCTCGAGGTCTTGCTCATATTCATACAGAAAATGGTGGAAAATGTTCCCATGGAAACGTCAGAGCCTCAAACATTTTCCTCAACTCTAAAGGATATGGATGTGTATCCGATGTCGGTTTGGCCATGTTAATGAATTCAATTCCACTACCAGCCACCAGAACTCCTGGTTACCGAGCCCCCGAAGTGACCGACACTCGGAGAGCATCAGAAGCAGCCGATGTCTACAGTTTTGGGGTGGTGCTGCTGGAACTACTGACTGGAAAATCTCCTATACATGTTGAAGGTTGTAATGAAGTTGTAAATTTAGTAAGGTGGGTGAACTCTGTGGTGAGGGAGGAATGGACAGCAGAAGTGTTTGATGTGGAGCTTCTCAGGTATCCAAATATAGAAGAAGAAATGGTGGAGATGCTGCAAATTGGGTTGTCTTGTGTCGCCAAAATGCCTGAGCAGAGGCCGACAATGATGGATATAGCGTCGAGAATCGAGCAAGTTCGGCAGCTGAGTACCGGAACCCGACCATCATCCGGGTCAAAATCAGCATATTCGACTCCAGTTCATGTAATGGAAATCGGTTCTTCCTCATATTCACATTGAAATTTCTAATCATCTTTGTTTTGTTATGGTGGTTACACAGTACAGAGGTTCTTTTGGCCTTCTGATATCTATTCATTTAACCTGGTTGAATTGGGGGTTTAGTTTTGCTTTAGCATTTTGGGTTTTTTTGAGGTCACTAGTTCAAACCATGCCAAGTTGAATTAACTCGATACCTTGAGTAACTGTTTATTTATATTTACAAGTTCATTTTTATTGCATATGAAAATTTATGGTATTTTGCATATTGGTTATGACTTTTGGCTTTTAAAGAGAATGCTTTTCTTCCCAATAATAAGAATCTCGCTCCTCAAATTAAATTACAAGTTTAATCTCTAAATTTTCATGCTTGTGTCTAATAGGTCTCTGAATTTTAAAAAGTATCTCATAGATTCCTACACTTTCAACTTTGTCTAATAGATCCTTAAACTTTAAAATGTTTATCAAGTCTCTAAACATTTAATTTTGTGTCTAATAGATCATTGATGGTTGATACATTTGAAGTCTTTAAAAAATAATTGACCTATGAGATATAAAAATGAATTTTATGTCTAATAGGATTATAAGCTTTTAATTTTTTATTCAATAGGTTTGTAAATTTTTAAAAAATGTCACCTAGATCAATGACGTATTAGACACAAAATTGAAAATTCAGAGAACTATTAGATACAAAATTGAAAGTTTAAGGATTTATTGGACATTTTTTTAAAGTTCATAAATCTACTGACACACAAAATGCAAAATTCAAAAACTGATTAACACCTTTTGAAGTTCAAGAACCAAATAAACATAAATTTAAAAGTTTAGAAACTAAATTTGTAATTTAACCCCTCCTAATTTCAATATAGAATCTTCAAATCATTCATTCTTGTTTTTATTCTTGAAAAGTGAACTTTGTATTTTCTTTGTTTTTTTGCCAACACAAGCACAATTTAGTGGTAATTGAAATTCAAAGGTTCAAATCTCCATATCCCACATGTTATTGTACTTTAAAAAAAAAGAAAAGAAAAAAGTAAAACCATTTTTCCATTCATACTTCTATTTAGGATAAGTAAACAACAATCTTTTATTGACTAAAAATATTTTACACATTTGAATAAGAATTTTCTAATTTATAGTCAACAACTTTTTATGTGTTAGATTTATGCACCATTTTCACCTTTCTTCCTCCATCTTTTGTCTTCAACTTCCTTGGTTTGTTTTTCCCTCCTTTCTATCCAATCAAGTCTTTAAAAGCAAAGAAATAAAAACAAAAGACTAAAATGAGGTTAGTGTCCCCACAAGGACCAACAACCGTTTTTCTTTTTCTTTTTCCTGCCTAATTTCAAAAATATAAAATAATTTATTCAAAGTAGGCGTACTTATAAGAGCGTTTGACATGTTTTTCAATTGTATATTATGCCAGCCCTTGTACTTTGAAATTGACTCTATTTTAGTCTATATATTTTCAAACATTCAAATTTTATCTTGATACTTTCAATAAATCTTAAAATTAGTCTCTACTAGCAATTCATGTTTAACTTTTTCAAAAAAAAATTAGTCTCTATTAATCTTTCTTCTATAAATTTTGAAAATATATTTACATTATGACTTTTCTTGAATAGAAATTTATTATTATTATGACTGTACCAAATTTGATAAAAATTAATTTCAAACTAGCAACGAGGACTAATTTTAAGATTTATCAAAATACATGGCCTCAATTTACTTTCAAACCGAATGAGTCCCAGAGTACTAGTTTAAACAAAAATATATTTATAAAATAAAGCTACACAATAATGCTTTCCTTCTCCATATATTTTCCCTTTCCTTTGGGTTGGGCCTGGCTCATACTGAAGCCCAACTTAAAATGGGCCTTGACCCATTAAAGGCCCAGTGAAGGCAAACCAGAAAAAGGGAATAATTTTCTTCGGCGGCAGCTTTCGGCGAAGGAGGAGGTGCCGTAGATGAAACGCTAAGTAGGGCCCACACAATTCTCTAAAAAAAATATTTTATAATAATAATAACTTATTTTGAACCAATCAAAAACGTCGGCTTTGGGGCAGGGTCCCACACGCAGAAAACGGTTGTATAAAATTCATTCCGCACCAAATCACAATATGTTGTTTTTCCTTTTCTCCATCTCTTCCTTCCTCGTTTCTCATCCTCATCCTTCTCTTCGTCTTCTCCACAAACCCTTACACCAGACCTAAACAACGCCTTCACGAAGGCCTCTCTCTGGTACGATTTCTCTTTTTTTTTTGTTTTTGTTTGTTCTCTCTCTTTTGTTTTGCTTTGTGAATCTGTTTGTTTCTCTGTTGGGGCTCTGATCTGACCTTTGGATTTAGATTCTGGATCTTTAAGATTTGCGTTAGCTTTTGTTGATGGCGTCGAAGAGGATCTTGAAGGAACTCAAGGATTTGCAGAAGGACCCTCCTACATCATGTAGCGCTGGTATGAAATTATTATTCTTTTCCCCCCTTGCTTTAGGCTGTTTTGATTCCCTTGAACTGATTGGTCTTATCGTATTCATTGTTCTCTTTTGTGTTGTGCTTGTTGATTATTGACCGTTTGTGGTTTTGTCTCCTGAGAATATGCACTGATAATTGTCGCCAGGAATTTTTAGGGAGGTTTTGTTGGCTGAAAATTGTTGGGGGTTTCTTTACCTTGCTGATGGAAGAATGATCGTCAGACCATGTTAACGTGGTTTTTGAAGAGGGAGGGAATTGAGTCAATTAATCCCGTATGTAAAATATATCAGAATTTGGTTCTATTGTGTCTGAGCATGTCAATTGTTCAAATTTTTAGATCTTTTCATCTGGGAGTTTTCTACTTCCTGCCTTCCACAGCATTTGTTTCGGTCTTATTATTTTATTTTATTGGTAAGAAATCAAGCTTTCACAAGGGCATACAAAAAACAAGCCCACAAAAGGAAACCCACAACTAACTACAGAAAGGGCTCCCAATCAAAAAGAACAAGACCAAGTTGATGATTACAAATGCCCGATGGATAAGTAACAACCTTCTAAATTTTCTCCTAAAATATGTTGTGCACTTTAGCTTGGGATACTCACATCTGGAACTAAAATTTATATATTTGAGATTGCAATTGTACTCATTTTTCCTTTACTGTGGATTTAACTTTGCTAATTAAGGTTCAAGTATTTAAGAACTTCTAACGCATGATAACCTTTAATTCTTCGTGCTTCTAGAAACGAAGTCAACATGTACATTGATTGATTGGACATGAATATCAAGGTGTTGGCTATGTTGATTTCTTTCAACCTTGTTGATATATTTAGATTGTATGCGTTTGCATGAGAAAGAAGACTGGGTTTAAGGAGCTACACATCTTTTTTCTAAGATTTATATTACTTTGGGTTTGACGGGGTTCAAGGAGCTACACATCTTTTTCCTAACATTTATATTACTTTGGGTTTTTAGTATATCCTATATGGTCTTTGTGGTGAGAACAGTAGGTTTCTATCGAGGTGCTGACTCATGTAAGAATTTCCTCAGGTCCAGTTGCCGAAGACATGTTTCATTGGCAAGCTACCATAATGGGTCCTCCAGACAGTCCTTATGCTGGGGGTGTTTTCCTTGTCACCATTCATTTTCCTCCGGATTATCCTTTTAAGCCTCCTAAGGTATGAAAGTTTCTTTTAAATTGCTATTTACTCTTTAACTTCTGTGTCCTAGCATTTCAAACATATGCTAATGATCTTGATCTTGCTTTGTATCTTTCTTGTTTGTTCTTTAAGCTCCGTTATTTTCAGCTTAAGGGTCTGAATTAGGTAATTTGTTTTTAATTTATTATAGCTGTATTGAGCTATAGTAACAGTGTAGATGTACTTTGATATGCGACCATGCGTTTACACACCTTTAGTTGATAGTTATTCATTTCTGCATGTGGTCATTTTTCCAGTTGTTTGATGCAGGTTTTTCAAGAATGTTACTATGTTGTCTTCAGACTGTCTCTAATATATTGGGGGAGAGGTTCAGTCTTTTGCTGGGTTTAATGGTATTGGTGTCCAAGGCTTTTTGTAATCTTATCATTTTGGATTAGAGTTCTTTTTTGCATAGCTAGGTGTGTGGCTCTTGGGCTATTTTATGTATACCTTTTGTATTCTTTTCATTATTCTCTATGAAAGTTAGGTTTTTCATAAAATATATAAATATTAAGGGGAGAGGTTTAAATGCCAGGCTAGATTCATTGTTATGCCAATCATCTGTTTGTATCTTTAATTTACTGCCGAGGGTATTGCAAATAATTTGATGAGGTGGGCATATGGGTGTGACTACTTTATCAAATAGATGGTGACTCATGCACGAAGGTTTCTTGCCTAAGAAAATTTATGATGCTTCTGCATTTGTCTTCTTGTGGATTTTGTTGGGTGTTGCTTTCTTATTTTTCCGTCTCTCACAATTCAATGAACCTGCAGGTGGCATTTAGAACAAAGGTCTTTCACCCAAATATCAACAGCAATGGTAGTATTTGCCTTGACATTTTGAAAGAGCAGTGGAGCCCTGCCCTAACTATTTCCAAGGTTTGTCGTTCGACTTAAAAAAAATAATAAAAAAAAGAGGTTCTGCTGTTTAAGACTGCAAAATGTTGTCTACTTGGCAATTTTAAACTAGTTTTATGACCTATCTAGACGAAGTTTTCCTCTTGCTAGTTCGTTTAACATATTAATATCTATGCTATTATCCCATCTGCCTTTTGAAAGATGGAAGAATATCCTCTTCGCTTAGTCTCCATCAACAATATTGCTCTTGTTATGGGATGGGATCAGCTCCCTTGACTACACTGATGGATTTTGATATTTTGTACCCATTTGTTGTAATATGCCATGTATATATCTCGATATTTTCGCTATAATGTTAGTAAATGATGTGTGTCCTTTTGTGTTCTAACTACTGAGTATTTATTTTGCATCTCTATTACTAGGTCTTGCTATCGATCTGTTCTCTGTTGACAGACCCAAATCCAGATGACCCGCTCGTGCCCGAGATCGCTCACATGTACAAGACTGACAGGAACAAATATGAGACGACTGCTAGGAGCTGGACGCAGAAGTATGCCATGGGCTAAGCGATGGTGACTTGATAATAATACTTTTAGGTTGTCGTCCTCATTTTTATGCTCACCTGCTTGTTCTATATATGAATCTTTATCTCGGTCTGTTGCAACCATCCTAAAGCTTCTGCTTGAGCAAAGAAAGGTCGTTAACATTTCCCTTTCATTCCAATTGGAAAATATTTTCTTATTTGGTTGTGTGGATTAATATAATATAATATAATATATATAGGATTTTCAGTTCGTTTTCTATGTTCTTTTCTGCTCTTTTTTTGCCTAATAATACATTAATAGGCGTTGGACGGATCATCGACCAAATATTATACATTTATTTATTTATAGTTTTTTTTAATATAATTTCTTAAAATAAAAACAATTTTGAAATGTTTGGTAAAGTTTAAATTAGAAATAAAGTTCATTTCATAACAATTAGCTAAGTCTCAATAATTAAAAGCATGTTTTAGAAGAAGTTGCTTTTGATTGGGATTTTGAAAATATTTTTAAAGACGTTTAAATAGAAATGAAGTTGATTGTTGTCAAATTACTTTTAAAACATAGATAGATTAAAAACAACATATTTATTTACCAAATATCAAATGTAGATTGTATGACGCCTTTTAAAATAAATCATAAATGAAGCTTTCTGAAGCAAGGAAAGGATTAGATGCATTTTCTAGATGAAGAATTATTGATAATTTTTCAAATGAATAATAGATGATAATTTTTGAGATGGGAAGAATAATGACAACTTTTTTGTGAAGCTTTTTTTTGTTAGAAAATGAAGAATAGATGGTCTTCTTTCAACGGTGGACTAGATTAGGCTTTTTGAAAGAATAGACGACTTTTTGAAATAATGAATTGTTGATATTATTAAGATATTTTTCAAAAGAAGAATAAATGAACCTTTTTAAAATTTAAAAAAAAAAAATAGATTGTGACTTTTAAAATGAAGGATTGTTGATGCTTTTTGAGATGAAGAATAGATTCAGATGTTTTTCAAATGAAGATTAGATGATGTTTTTTTTTTAAATGAAAAATAATTTCTTTGAAATAAATTCAAAAGTGTAATAGATTATGCCTTTTGAAATAAAAAGATAAATTATACTTTTTCAAATGAATAAGAGATGACACTTTCTAAAATGAAGAATGACAATTTTGAAAGGAAGAATAGATAACATTATTTAAAATGAATATTGTGGTACTTTTTCACATTTGGAATAGATTACAGTTTTTTAGTGGTAAAGCGGATGATACTTTATTTAATAGATCATATTTTTTTAATGAATAATAGAAGATTTTTTTTAAATGTAGAATAATGATGCAATATTTTCAATTGTAGAATACATAATCTTTTTCAAAAGAAGTGCATATTACACTTTTTTTTTAATGTCAAATAAATTGTGCTTTTTTTTTTTTTTATATGTAACTGGATTACACCTTTTCAAAGGTAGAATGATGTTGTTGTTTCTTATTATTATTATATAATAGGAGATGCTTTTTGAAATATAGAATAGGTAAGAATGTTTTTTAAATATATAGTAGATCAATCATTTTCAAACGGAAAAAATAAATATTAGTATTCATCTACTAAAATGGAACATTTCAAGAATAATAATTCTTTTTATTTACTTTTTTAATGTTAAAATGTTTTAGAAGGGACGCTTCTCCCTTGAATGAATGAAGTTTTTTTTTTTGGCAAAATATTATTTTGGTTTCTGAAATTTAAAGTTGATGTCTATTTGATTCATGCAGTTTTAAAAGAGACACTTTAGTCTTTGAAGTTTAAAAATGATTATAAATAGTCTTTAACCCAATGAAATAGTGATTGGACTGTTATTTGCTGACATGAATTGTTAAGTTAAGTCAATTCTTTTCTTAAAGAACCTTGTATCAATGAAGTTAAGTTGAAAAGAAAAAAAGTGTCATAAACATGACACATATCAATCTTCACTTGGACTTGAAGTGCCCTATTAAAGGCAGACCAAAATTAGGTTTATAAGTGATAGGCCTCACTTCCTTTTATAATTGGGCCTGACCCATCACTGACACACTATTAGTTTTTGTTTTTTGAGTTCCCGACATTTGGGGTGGGAGGATTCAAATCTTTGACCCTTTTGGTCGAAAGTACATGTCAATTATCATTGAATTATGCTCACTTTGACACACACAACTAGTTCTTAATCTACACAAATTGAGATATCAAATCACCATTTTGTCCTTAATGTCAAACTCCCTCAATTTCCTTTTTCTGTTTTCATCCCTTTTTTTTCCATAATTATTGGACAAAAAAAATACAAGTATCATTTTACTCTTTCCACCCCTCTCTAAACAATATAAAATTTTTAAAAAATAGGCAAAATAGAGTATTTATGAAAGTTTTAAAATTGAACAACAAATAAGATTTAAAATTAAAAAGAAATTGCATTTAAAAGTAGATCAATTATGGACATTTAAATGCATTTTGTTTAAAAAAATAAATGGGTGGCATTTATGATGTTGATGGGAGACCCATTATTTTGACTTGTAAAATAGCTCTTCAAATTTCTCAAGAGGTCATATCATTCAATTCATACAAACCTTTTAGTCAACTTCTAAGTATATTCCTCATCGATTTGATTGTGCCACGTGCATTAGCTTAAGACTATTTTTTTTTTCTTCTCTTTTTTCATATTTATAATTTTCAATGGCCAATGACTTTATTTCAATTTTCAGTTCCAATTTTTAAATAATTATCTTTCTTTTTCTTTTTAACATAATTATCAATAATTATCAATAATTATACTATTCAAAGGCTATTTAATTAAAGAGTCTAATTTAAGTGGTCCTTTTAATTAAACTAGATTGAAGAGGAAGATGAACAAACTAAGAAGAGGTTCAAATTTTAATTTGTAGAAAAATAGAAGGAAATAGCTCTTTATATAGTTGTAGTTAGGAGTTGCAGAAGATTTTAAAACTCTTGAAATTTCATTACTAAATTAAATTAAATATAAGTAAATGTAAAAAGCCATTAACTATAGTTTTCATATTCTAACTTTTCTATATTTGTATACTTCATTTTAAAAATCATTTTCTTAATTTAAATGTTAATTATGCATCAAAATATTACATTTTTGTTTTAGAAGTTTGATTATATAATTTATTTTTTCAAAAAAGTTATTTTTAATTTTTAATTTGTTTTTAAATATCACGCTTATATAAATTTTCATTAAATATAATTGATAATAAATTATGTTCAAAATTTCATTAAATTTACGTTTTTCTATTGCTTAACATTTTTTTTATGAAGATCCACTACATTTTTTTTAGAAAATTAAAGCCCCACTACATTTAAGTTATTAATTGTTTTAAAAAATATTTAAATATTTAGAGAAATTGCACTTGTTACCATTTTTATTATTAATAATTAATTTTAATGGCATGCTTGTAAATTTAGAAATTAGAGTAGGTAAAATGATTTAGTTATATGAGAAAAAAATATAGATTTTATTTTGTATGTGAGTGGAGGAGTTTTTTTTTTTTTAAAAAAAAAAATCTAAAAACCTATTTATCATATTTGTATGCCATTTTACGTTGGAGAGAGAGTATTTGGATGGATGGAAGAATAGGATAGAGGAAAGTAAAATTGAGAGAGACCTAGAGATGAGTAAGAAAGAGAAAACTAAATGTAATTGAATTAAATTATTATTATTTAATTAAATTAAATATAATTAAAGTTAGTGAGTAAGTAAATAAAGGGAGAATTTTTATATTCCAACCATTTAAATGTCATTATAATTAATTATGATGACATGCTTTGGAATTATAAATTTTCATAAAGGGTAATGTAGTCCAAAAAAGTTTTTCAAAGATTGTGGCTTTTTAATATATTATAGATAGTGATAATATAACAGAATTAGTATAAAAGAAACTCTAAAGTCATAGTGTCTAAAATATCAAACACATTATTTATTATTTTAGAGAATTTAATTTCACATGAAATATATTTGTTTGGTTGATAGAGATATTTTCATTTTGTAGTGGCTGTAAGAATCTCTGTGTGAGTAACATGGAGCAATAGATCCAAGTCAGTTTTCACTTCTTGATTTTCATAATTGTATATAATATGTATGAAGGAATATTTTGGAAATAAAGAACTAATTAAAGCTACATTCTTATGAATATAAACTCAAATATTTAATTAATTCCACAGCAACAATATATTATATTATATTGTTCATCATTTTTAATTTAAGTGTGTGACTACCTATAAATGAACCTGCACTTGCTCCCTTATTATATAAGAATATAATTAAGGTGATGGGATTGCAAATTAAAAAAATGTGAATAAAATTTTCTATGAAATCTTTTTGTAAGTCTCTCAAATCCAAGTTCCATGCACGATCCCATTGCAACACTTCAATTTCTTCTAAGAATCTCTGAACCATCTTTAATTCTTCGAAGTAATTAAGTTAATATTAGGGACCACGATTATGTTTATACACATAAATACTTTGTGCTAAGTACATGAACCATTATAGTAATTACCTAAGTATCAGAGTTAATGCTTTTGGGTTAGTAATAAAATATAAGGTTGTTTTGGTCAAGACTACGCTTTGAGAAAAGCTTAGATTCAATAAGAATGGTTGAATCTCGAAGATATATTGACTTTGAGATTTAAAATCTTTTAGATATGAAATGAGTATAAAGTCATCTTTATATAGTTGTTAGCTAATTTGTTTTCATAGATATGATTGTTGAAGAGTTCATTAGAGTTTTTGATAGATTTGATTGGGACAAACGAAGACTTCTGACTTGTTCGAGACACTAACTATATATAAGATGGGTGAAAAAGTGCAACGCGATTAAGAATATGTTAGATTCAAATAATGAACTATAGGTTAGATTCAAATTAATGAATAGAAGTTTGGAGATATGATTTAGATTTTGAGAGATCATTGGTGAATGGTGCCTCCTCCCTTCATTGGAAGAGATAATATCATTAGGTGGTGGTATGGATGGTTTTTTACTCTAATGGATTTTGAAAGTTTTATCTATATCTTAATTTTTATATATCTTTTGTTTTGGTTTTTTAAATATTTAGAATCGCAATATAGTTTTCAAACATGTGACTTTTCTAAAAGTGATAATATGTAAATATGATATAATGATAAATGAGAAGAATTACACAATATTTTTAATTATTGGAAATTGCAAAGTGATAAAATATGTAATTTAATAAAAGTGTGTAGGAGGAAAAATTTTAAATTAAAAAGTTGAAAAACCGAAATACCGAAATGGAAAATATATACATATCACACTTTAAAAAAAATAATTACATAATAGCTTACTATTTCCTCTATAAGTAAGAACGATGAATTATCAGCACAAATCTGAAAAGAAAAGAAGAAAAACCATACGAATTGACTCACTTTATAAAATGTATACAATATGATCTAATGAACATCTAGTCAAGATTAATTTGTACAGTTGAGTAAATTATTGATTATTTTCCAATATTAATTACAATGGAATATTATATGACTGGTTATTATCACCTGAAAGATAGGTTGGCAAAGAAAAATACAAAAAGAAGAACATGTTAAAGCTTTGGAATGCCAAATCAAATTTAATATGTTACAACTTCCCCATAAAAATGATTTGAATAAACAAAACCAAACACCAACTTGAACTCTATGCCTTAAAAAATTAATAAAAATAATATTTTCACATGACAAAGCACTTATAGATGGTGACCCATGTCCTGAAATTTCCTTTCATTGAAAAAAAAAACACGTAATTTTGTGAATACAATTAAACATACAAAAAGAAAATGAAAGTCTGATTAATTAATTATTCCAAAACCTTAATGAAAAGTCAAGATTAGATTAATCTAAATAAATAAGATCGTGCACACGAGTGGGAAGCCATAGTCCCTAAAAAAAGGGTTTTTTTTTTCTTTACGTAAGAAACATGAAGAATTAATACAAAAAATACCTAATCTGAATAAAACGTATATTAAGGAATCAAAGCAAATGGGAATTGTCTTCGTAAAAAACAAGTGATGTAAATACAAAAGCCAAGAAAGAAAAATCACTTAAAACCAGATTTGGCAGAACAAATATTGATGGTCTGGACAAAGTAGGTAATAAAAACTATAATCTAATAAGATTAATGATATGAAACTTTGTTGTTATTTATATTATAAAGTCACTAGATATTGTCTAGTGTTGGAAATATGCTGGCAATTACCATATTATGGGGGTTTGAGAAGAGATCTCATGCAGTCCACTTTGATGAATTAAATAAAAATCTCGAACTTTAATTTATAAATAGAAACCCAATTGAATGATGTTCAAGAAGAAAGAGTAGACAGAACTAAAAAAAAGTTGTTGGATTTAATTTGTAGGTATGAGAGGTCCCAATTTTAGGGCTTTTTGGAACTTGAAAATTTAATATAAAAATGGGAAAGCCAAACAAAACCCACTTCGTGTTGCTGTTTAAATTGAAGTTTGGGGGAGCAAAAACATGTCCCTTTCATCAAAAAAACAAACAAGGAAAAAAAAAAAAACATGTCTTTTTATTATACAAAATTCCTCATTTTGAGGCAGGAGAATTTCACATTACTATAAAATTAGCTGCAGCTGCAGCTCTTTTTTCCCCTCAATTTCAGCTCTTTCTATGTTTTTTTCTTTTTGTATTTTAGAAAAAAAAACACATTTCGAAATCAGTTGGTAATATATATAAGAGATTGAGAGAAAGACAGAGAGAGATGAATTTAGAAAGATTATTTGAAAAAATATTTGTGTATGGAAGCTCTTACTGACTTTTTAAAATGATTTATTTTTATTGATTTATTTCTATTACCTAGAATATATAAGTTGGTTTCAATGAAGAATAATACTTACTTGTCAATCCAAACATAGTTCATTGGATAAGAAAACAATTACTATCTTAAAAGTCAATGATTCGATTTCTTACCCTACAATTATTGAACTCAAAAAAATAGAAAATAAAAAAAAATACTTATCTCCTCACCTAGTAAGTAGGTATATCTTACTGGCCAGCCTTGAGAATTTGACCACTAGAAAAAAGGAAGAATGCAGAAATGGAGAGGGAGAAGAGAGTGATTTTTTTTTCTCTCTTTTTCTTTTCAAAAAAACTAAATAGCAGTCAAAATGTTGGATCAAATGGTTTTTCGTTTATTTCTTATTGCATTTAATAGATAAATAGATTATTTTATTAAGGGGCTGTTTAGTTATAATAATCTGAATTATAATAGTCTGTGAGATATAATAATTTGTGGAGTTATATAATTTGTATTTAGAATGTAATGTTATTTAGTTCGGATTATAATAGTTTGTGTTTAGAGTGCAGAGTATTCTATAGACTATTATAACTCACGCCTCAAATAACTCTTAAAAAAATTTTATAACTAAAAATAAAATACATTAATATTAATAGTAGTACTTGGTACGATTGATGGATGTGTATAGACAAGTATTTTTGAAAGTTTATTATAGAAGATGGGTAGCCCTAATTTCAACAAAGGAAGACACATCGGCACCACATGGGGGAAGGAAATAAGTAAGTAAAGGGTATTATTATATTTGGGTCGTAGCATTTGGCACGATCGGAGGTTGGCCGTGAACGCCGCCGGTAGCCGGTTGTTTTCGACAGTCGTGTCGGTGGGACCCACGGGTGTCATTGGGGAAGGGGACAAAACTATCCTTAATCACCTACTTTACATTAGTAAAAATGCTTAATGAAATCAAGAGGTGTGGGACATGAAATCATTGTATAATGTATACTTTCTTTCTATGTAACACCTAAAATTTCTACATTTACTTAGTTTATGTTTTATCTTTCTAATCTACTCTCTCTCTCCTTTCTTTTTCACCTTTTTTTTATTTTATTTAAATTTAAGTACATTTTTTAAAAGTAATTCTTAAATTATTTGTTTATTATTGAATAAAGTTGTTTGAAAAGGATATTTCATTTTCAATCAAATCTCCTATCAAACGATATATAATAGGATCGACTTTTATAATAAATATGGTTAAACTTTGACTAACTCCCTATTAAACGATCATAATAGGATCCTCCTTTATAAATATTGTACAATTTTTGGAGCTTATAATAAAATAAGTTCATTAAGACTTTATCATCATTTTCTCAATGTACTATATGAAGTCGTCTTTTTGTTACTTAAAAAGAAGATTTTAGTTCCCCTTTCTCTTTGACATGAATTAGTAAAATGATCTCTTGAAAAGACGATTCAAGATAGATTAAAAAACTAATACAAAAGAGATTTTTTTGAACCAACAATCAACCATATATTTTTACACGCTAATAATCCTTTCAAACTTAAAATTAACAAAACTTCACAGAGAATTAACAATGATGTTGCCGACTTCATCTTCAATTCAAAATCACAAACAATAGAAATGGAAGCCATCATTAATTCCTCATCCCTTCTTCAACTTCAACCACCCTATGCATTATTTTCCCTGAAAATCTACAACCCCATAAAAGAAAAAATTAGTTTAATTTCCACCATGCATTTTCATGGAAAAATCTCTGCAAAACCCACAAAAGAAAATTATAATTTCCACTCGAAAATCGAATCAGATAAGGCATGGAAGAAAAATAAAAAAGAAATAAAGATCAAGACCGACATCTCTCGCTTCAAAGTGAAGCTTGTGAGTGAAGAAGAAGGATATTAAATTTTAGGGTTTTAATTACTTATGAACTCTGCAACCAAACAGTGACTGAAGAAGAGGGCTTGTAATAAATGTTATGTGTTTCCATCAAAATTCGAGCTAAGTGTTAATGAATGTGCCATCACATTTACACTAAATCCAAATCCATATTATTATTATTACTCAACCTTTTTTTTTTCTCAAATGTTCTCTTTGTTGGCTCATCAAAAAAAAAAAAAAAAAAACGTTAACTCTTTGTGAAACCCAATAGAGGCCCTCCTTTTTAGAACAGATCTTTACTTCGTCCTTTGGTTTTTTTTATTCTTCCCATGATTATTTTTATGAAGTTAACTCTTTTTGTTTCTTTTGATGATAGTTTTACCCACGGATTAAATTTTCTATTAACTCCAAAAGTTAACAAATCAAATCTTTATTTGATATGTGAGCGAGTTTATATCTAGATGACGATTATGGATTTGTTTTCAATGAACCGAGATATTAATATAGTTTTTTTGGTTGAATTTCATATATGGTAGGAATTCAAACTCTTAACATCTTGATCAAAAATATATATCTTAACTGTAATACCAATAGGTATTGATTCCTTCTTTCTTTTTGCATTCTGATTATTAGTATTTAATGTATGAGAGATGCATAGGTAGGATGAGGATAGTTAGTTGCGAGTACTTTGTAATAAATGTATAGTAGTACAGTTGGACTTCTTTCAATTTATATTAGTTAATAATTTATTTACATTTTTTTCATATGGTATTATAGGTTAACATCATATGAAAATAAGTTGAATGTGCCAAAAAGTCAAAAAGACAGTAAATTTTTCATTTTGTAAAGTTTTTCACCTCGTGTTTGGAAAAATAAATTCATATGATAATGTTTAAGGAAAAAATGAATTTATACCATTTACTTGGTAGTTTGAATCAATTAAAATTCTAAACTAATAATTGTATCAATTAAAACCCTCAACTTTCATAAGTAAATCAAGTTTGACCCTGGTTAGTGATTCATTTGATTTCATTTAAAATCAACTCAAAGTTACTTAAATAATATTATTCTTCTTCCAAAATTTCATCAAAGTAAAAAGAAAAGTTATCATGTAATTATTGTAGTAGAGAAAAATAGAGGAAGAAGAGAAGATGAAAAACAACTCATATGAATTAAATTCATTGGGACCCACTCATAAAAAATTCTAGCATTTTCCTCTACTATTGTGTTAATTCCTACATTTTAAAAAGTTTTACAAGTGTGAGGCACGATTTGAAAATGGAATTCTAATGGAGGAAATAAATTAATTCTCTTATGAACATTCATAGTTTTAATTGATGCAATTATTAATTTAGAGTTTTAATTGATTCAACTTGCAAAGTTTAGGAGTAATAAACCGATGATTTTTTCCCTAATGTTGAAGGTCATTTTGGGTATGTTAGGGTCACTTTTAATGTAAAGGTCGTTTTATTGATAAGTGTACAAGAGACAATAAAGAGGATGATAAGCCGGCTACACTGAGATCAAGGGCATCTAACATTTTGTATAATTGTTATTAATTTATTAATTCTGGTCATAATGGTAGAGAAAGAAGAAATTTAAAGGAAAAAGAATATCTTGGACTTGATGCTCCATCCCATTGACTTCAATAATTCATATTCCTACTTGCTTTGATTTTTGCCTTAAAATTATTTTCCACGCTTAAAAGTTAAAACTAAGATTTTTTTTTCCAATTTTTTTAAAAGAAAAAATCTAGTTCCAAAAATACTAACAAGAATAAGGTTCTTTTACATTGCTGCAAAAATAAATAGTGGTCTCTTGGAAAGATGATTTTAAATAAATGCGTTTTATAAAAAGAAGTATCATTTTCTAAAATAATTTTTAAGATTAATGTGAAAGATAAAAGTTTAATTTGTCTAGAGTTCAAAGTTAATTTGAAATCAATCTCCATTATAATTATTATTTTAAAAAAGAAAACTACTTATTTATCAAAAAAAAAAAAAAAAAAAAAAAAACCTACTTTCAAGTGTGGGGGGAAAAAAGAACACCCTCCAAAAACAACAAAGGGGAAGTTTTGACACAAAAACCAAAACAAGACAGCACCTCATGTAGCTGGTTTTGTGGGATTTGGTGCATTGTTTGAAATATGCATATTTTGACTCATTAATGCTTTACAACCTAATAGCCCTAAACTCCATCCTTCTTTAATTTGTCTTTGCCAATTATGTTCTTGTCTTAATTAAATGCATCAAATTCTCCCACATTAATATTGCAAAAAATTAGAGGAATTCAAACTTTTGATAAAAAATTTAAACCAACCATACTTAGACAATTAAATCGTTGCATATAAATATTTTGACGGTTCATTTCTTGATTATAAAGCAAATGATTTCTAAGTAACTAAAAATGTCATCTTTCATACACGACCATGACACATTTGATTTTTTTTTTTTGACAATATGACACATTTGATGTTGGCCACATGTTTAGCTACAAGACTTTCTTATATGACTAATCGAATCTATGAATATAGCTCATAATGGAGTCCAAACAAACTACCATATAAGTTTCAATATTTTTGGCATTCATTATGAATATGGGAATTGGAAATATTCGTGTGCTTAAACTTTTTTTTTTTTTTTGAAAAAAACATTAGAATCATTTTTAATTTCATATTTGCTTTTACAGTGTTTCACATTTTCTTTCTTTTCTTTATACAAACTTCTCTAATTAGAAAACTTTCCCTTTTCTTCTAATTCTCTCTAATGCACTTTTTTCTTTATCTACTTGTTTATGGCATATTTTTCTTCACTTTTCTCCATGCATGCATCTTTTTACTAATCAATTTAATCAACATTTGTACTATCATTACTTTCTTGTCTATGTATACTATACTTTTTTCAATTATTGTTGTTTTACAAAGTATATATTCAATCTCCCCTTAAATACATATATTCACTCTCATTAAGCACTTATCATATATATATTCACTCTAATTAAGCACTTTTAATTTGATAATTATTTTTTTAAATTGTAAGAGCAAATACATATTTTTTTAGAACCAATTTAGAGGTGTAACCCAATAAGTTGATTTTGAGAGTAATGAAGGTTTTAGCAATATATATATGCGAGTGTGTTGAATTGACCTTAAAATCTAACAAAATCTGAAATTGATTTTTCTTTTTTGGAAAAGAAATAAGACCTCTAAACTAACCAAAATTGTCCCAAGTCGATCGAGTACTTTTAATCTTAAAATTTTTAAAACCAAGCTCATCGATATTTACTAACTAGCTCGATCTCACTAAGCTAGATGACTTGCACCCTTAAATAATATTGCTTAGAAATAGAAGAAATATTTTATCGAATCAAAAGAAAACAAAAAAAGAGAGAATAAAACACAGAATCATGGAAAAACATCCCTAATAACTAAAATCTACATGAATTAAAAGGAGATTTCCTTTTCATTATTATTTAATTAATACCTAATTTGAAGAAAAATGCACAATAATTGTACCGTTTGTTGGTACCTAAAGATTTCACCTTTTGAATGAACACAACTCTCTCCTTCCCCCCTTTTTTTTTTTGACAAAAAATGAAAGATGTCTCTTAAATTGAATTATTGCACTTCTTAGCTCCAAATTTACGCCGTTTCATTAAATATTACCTCAATAATTTTTTCCCTTTTATGGGAAAAACAATCAAACATTATTACTATTAAAATATCCCTATGGTAAATGTGATTAATATTTTTATTCGTGCATTCCCCAAATAAGCAAAAAATTATTTAATCATGAAAATGATTATTAAAAAAACTTCTCCAAGCAAATTAGATAAATATAGTATTAAGGATCTGTTTAGGACGTTGAGTAGATTATAATAATTTGTGGAGTTAAATAACTATGTACTTCAGTCTTCAAACACAGATTATTATAATTCAGACTAAATAATTATACATTCTAAACATATATTATATAATTCTACAAATTATTATAACTTAAATTAGTATAATTCACTTTGTGCCTCAATCAGTGGCTAAATGTTTAATTCACAATTATTATTGATAAATAACATTTTTTTTTTTTTTTTGTTGAAAAAGCAGTGTGGAAATGGTAATTACGATTGGAAAAGGTGGGAGAGTTGGGCCCACTGGTCGAGAGTTGCGTGTATGATCGAACGAAGGAAGTCGAGGGGACGGATTGGTCCGGTTGCCGGTAAACTTTCATTGTGGGTAATGATACACTGCGTTGAAGGTCCATGACTTATCACGAGGATCATCACGCTTTCTATGGGCCCCGCTCGTGTATGCGCTCTCTGCCATCTCCATCATGAGCCACGTGTTCCAACCACAAACCCACCCTCTTATTTTCTTTTCTTTTTTTTTTCCTCATGTTAATTTTATTATCAGAAAAAAAAATCATTTTTTACTTAAAACTTGACACGAGTTATAGATTCACCTTAAATTTTCAATTTCAGCAAATTAGAGCTTAAATTTAGATAAGTATTGTAATTTTTTTACCTTTTATTTTTTTCACTAATTCACCCACTTATTTTAAGTTTTAACAAAGAATAATAAAAATTTCTAAAACACTAATTCTGATAATAAAAAAAATCAAGTTTTGCAAAAATTTGAGATTGATTATACAAAAATCAATCATTGAATAACCATGCTAAATGTAATGAACATACACAAAAATATTTTTTTTAATGATTCAAGTTCAAGACGCAATTTGATGAAATTAAAAATTTAAGATAAAAATTGAAATACTTGACCAATTTAATAGATAGGCTAAGATTTCACAACAATATTTAAATCGAGTTGGGACCTTTTCAACAACGTAATTTATATTAAAAATTGAGATAATGCTAATTTATTTGTTCCAACAATCTTTTGCACTTGCTCTCGCTCCTAAGCAAGTCAACCAGTTTGATTTTGCATCATAGGTAAAGCAAAACACTTTCTTTTAAAAATGCATATGATTCCATATCTTATAAGTTTGATTTTTAAACTTTTAGTAGGGTTTATGTCTAATAGGTCATTGTACTTTAAAAGTTGTCCAATATGTCCTCACACTTTCAAATTTCAATATTATGTCTTAAGTCCTTGAATTATTAGACACTTTTTAAAATTCAAGTGTTTATTAGACATAAATTAAAAAATTCAGATATATACTAGGCACTTTTTAGAGTTCATAAATCTATTAGGCACAAAATTAAAAAAGTTACAAAACCTATAAAATAAGTTTTAAAGTTTAAACACTTATTATACACAATCTTAAATTTTCATGAGTGAAACTTGTAACTTAACCAAAATTTTAATTTGATCTCTATAGTTTTTATTCTTCTTGTTATTCCTTTTAATTTGATCTCTATAGCTTGATGAACTTCTTAAATATTCTTGTATAATCAACTAAATATTGAATGTTTTCTTAAATGATAGGGTTTTTTTTTTTTTTTTGGCATAAAATCAATTTACTTCCCTATATCACATAGAAAACACGTCTAAGCATTTAAAAAAAAAAAAAATCAACGGGACATTTTACATTATTTAACAAAATTAGAAGGACCAAATTAAAATATTTAAAATTATAATTTTTCTTTGTGATCTTTCTTTCTGTTTTTTTTTAAGATACCATCAAGACTAAAATTAAATTTAATATCATACATAAATTAAAAGATCCACATAATAATTGACATTTATATGTCAATTTAAATACAACTCAATTCGCTATGACACTAATTACTATCTTAAAGGTTGATCTTGAACTTAAAAAAAAAAAAAAATCACTTAGACACTAGTAACTTCCTTAACAATTCGATTCAAATCATTACTCTCTAATTAATACTTAAAATAAAAAATAATAATAATAACAACTAAACATTTATTTATTGTCAATTCAAACATAATTAAGTGAATAAGACATCAATTATTATCTAAACATCGATGGTTCGATCTCTTACTCTAGAAAATTTTTTTTTACAGCAATTAGAATAGAAAAAAAGGTAGAAATTAAGAAGAAAGATAGGTTTTTCAAAAAAAAAAAAAAAAAAAAAAGAAGAAGTTGAGAAAGAAAGGGGTGTTATGACGTCCGGAAGAATATTTGGACGAACATCAGCACGCGCTACTTGTTCACGTGAATTTCAAAACACGTGTTTTTATTTTTTGAAAAACAATTTATTATAATTTTCATAAATAAATTAAACAGAATTATAAATGAGGAGAGGTCCAATAAGGAAAATGAGATCACCAATTAATTAGAAATTATTTAATATTGTAAGTTTCCTTTTAAGTTAATTCCATAATTATTGATTACGGAACGTTTTATTTCAAACAACGTGATCCTTCATCTCTTCCTTTTTTCTCCTTTCTCTTTTATTTTTTCTTTTTACAACTCTAGGTATATTTGTAAATAATTTAAGCTTCTACCAAATATATAAGAAATGGCCGTTTGAATTCGAAAAATTATTTTTAAAAAACAACTTTTTTATTTAGTAAAATACATTTTAATAATTATTTTTCAGATTTTCTTTTTACTATTTTATTCTTTGAGCAACAAATGCTCTAATAAATATTAGATTAGTGAGGCTTGATTTCAACTTTACAAGTAAACGTAAAAAGTTGCTTTGAAAATAGCCCCCCCTCCCCCTTTTTTCTTGTTTCATATTTTTCCATCCATTAAATCCATAGTTTAATGATCAAATTTGAGTAGAGCATTTCTCAACCGAATCCAACATATTGACTCAAATCTCATTTTTTGCTCAAAGATAAACAAAGTTGTTTTCTATTTTATCAAAGTCACAGTTAAACACAAAGTTCAAAATCGTTTGAATTAAAGAAGTCAATGTAATGATCACAAAAGATACTTCTATACACAGTTTCTAATTAATGCATTTTAACTTATTTGTCATTTCTCATTTTTACTATATGTAAAAACAATCTTATTTTGCCAAAGTGAACATAGTTTAACGGTAATTAACATGTACTCTCAATCAAACGGTTAGAGATTCAAATCTCCCACTTTCAAATGTTGTTTCAACTAAAAAAAATACAATCTCAATTTTCGTTTAATAAGCTATATATGCAAATGTTTAAGAAAAAAAATCAATAAACTACATAAATGGAAATAGAAATAGAAATTATTTTTCATTAAAAAAGAAGAAACAAGAAATTCTTTCTATAAAAAAAGGAAAGAAAAATAAATTTGACCAAAATAACTATATTTAAATAACATAAAATTTAGAAGTAATTATATAATTTAGGAAAGTGACGGCCCGGTAAGGGACAAAGACGGGGAGTCTACGACTACATATATATATATATATTTTTTTAAAAAAAAAAAAAAAAAAGTATAAATGGAAATAAAGCCAGCGAGATGAGTGAGTGTTACCTGTGACTGTGAGTAATTTAATTAGATTAAAAATTAAAAAGATTTTGTTTCCCCGTTATGACGGTGGAGGATTAATCGGTAATTTACGAAGACCGTAGGAGAGTTAGTGAGGGGACAGTGTGTTTTGTAAACGCAGAGATATTTAAAAAAAATAATAATAATAAAGAAAATGATTTTATTTAAAAAGGAGTCAAAAAATTTGACCGATTAATAAAACAACTGGACCGGGTATCTTGGGGGTCACGTGACTGGCACCACGAAACTCGAGATGACTCACTTGCTGAGTCACCACACCATATGATGTTGTCCGATTGGGCCGTGTCTCTTTCTGGGGCCCACTTACGAATACGTGTCGCAATCTGCGTCGCTTAATGAGATGCGGCGGGCGGGAGGGTGTATCTCCGTCGTCGACACCGGAATCTTTCACTCCTAAAACCGACCTATCCTCGAAATTACACTTTTACCCCTTTCTGTTGCTATTTCTATATCTCACCTCACCCACCCCACTTCAGTCAAAAGAAAAATTGGAAAAAAAATTCTCTCTTTTAACAACCAACCTGCCCCCGCCTGAGATTACTTTACTCTCTCTAAATTCATGAAAAATGATCCAATATGACTGTCCGACTATCTTTTTTTTAGTCCAAATTTACACTGGAAATTGAACTACTAACCTTCAAAATGTTAATAAATACATCCATCTAAATATAACTTAACTACTAATAAAGATAATATATCTTAAATAAAAAAATTAGAGATTCAAATTTTCACTCTAAACAGAAAAAAAGATAAAAGATGCTTTAACCATTCAAATAAATTCAAATTAACCTACATTAAATAACTTTGGGCCTCAATATAGTTTTCAAATTCTCCTTTTAACATATTTGATGGTGTATAATTACCTACACCTACCATATATTATTTTAGCCTTATTGATTAATTTCTCCAAATTCAGTCACATGCCTAAATTTCTTAAGATTAACACTTACTTATTAACCAGTTAGTAGCTATCTATCTATCTTTTTACTTACTACCATTAAAAATTTGATGAATTATTTATCTTTTTTTGAAAAAAGAAAAAATCCATCTTCTATCCCTCTGTATTTGCATTTATCTCCTCTTGTTTTTGAGAATATAACATTAGTTAGTATTGTTTTTTCTCATACACCCACGTGAGTAAAAAAAAAAAAGAGAAAGAAGGTGAAAATCCAAGGGTATAATGAGAAAATATAAGAGAGAATATTAATAAAGGGTTTTGTATTCTAGAGTTGCCAAATTCGGCTGTTGGGATCCTATAAAACAGCGATTTCAGTGTTTTGGATTCCATTGCATTTGCAATTTCAATGGCGTTCTTCTGAGAGATTTCTCAAACAGTTACAGTACTTACCCCATCTCTCTCTCTCAATAAATACTTCTTCTTCTTCTTCTTCTTCTTCTTCTTCTTCTTCTTCAGCTTCCTCCCCTAAAACCCCATTCTCATTAGTCCCACAGAACAGGACTAAAAAACAGTCAAAACAAGTGTGTTCCTCACTGTGCCGTTTATAGTTTCTTTTTCCTCTGTGTGAATCCGAAAAACGAAAAACTGTCTGTTTTTTGACTTACCCTTTTCCCTCTCCGTCTATAAAATTCCCCCATTGCTCTTACAGTTTGATGCTGAATCTGCCATGGAGGATACTTTGTTTTTTCCTGTTAAATTCACAGAGCATCGTAACTTCACCAACAAATTTTCCTCCAAGAAACACCACCCATCCGAAAATAGACTCGTACGGATTTCCGTCACGGACCCTGATGCGACGGATTCCTCGAGCGACGAAGGGGAGTTCCTTGAGCGGCAGAGAGTGAAGAAATATGTCAATGAGATCAAAATCCTAAGTGGGTGTCGCAATAGCTTTGCACCCAGTTGTCGGAAGAGGCCTGCCAGTGAGGGTTCGGATTTACAGCGCCCGGGGAAGCCGGCTCCCGTCACGAATGGGAAGAAATTTCGAGGCGTACGGCAGCGGCCCTGGGGTAAATGGGCGGCGGAGATTAGAGATCCGGCCCGCCGTGTACGGCTGTGGTTGGGGACTTACGACACGGCGGAGGAAGCTGCCATGGTGTACGACAACGCCGCCATTCAGCTCCGGGGACCGGACGCTTTGACGAACTTTGCAACGCCGCCGCCGCCTCTGCCGGAGAAGGAAGTCGAGGGGGGGAATATCCCGTCTGTTTCCGGTTCCTATTACGACTCCGGTGAGGAGTCCCACAATTTGTCATCGCCGACTTCAGTTCTCCACTTCAGAACGCCGTCGCTGGAGGAATCCGAAAAGCCCCAAAAATCCGACCAGTTTCAGAAACAGCCGCCGCCGCTGCTTCCGCCGTTCGCCGACGATCTATTTCATGAATGTCAAGGGGAAACTTCTGTTTCCGAGGAGTATTACACCGATTTCCCCAAATTCGACGACGTCTTCAAGCTTCCGAGCCCCGAATCGCCGATCTTCTTCGATGAACAGCCGCTGTTCTTCGAAGAAAGCATATTTAACGATGGTTTCAGTGAAATGTTTACAAATTTGCCTGAAGATTTTGGGTCGCCATTGTTGTCTTCTTCGATCGGTCAAGGGGGCGACGACTATTTCCAAGATATTTTGATGGGGTCGGATCCTTTGGTAGTTCTGTAAGCGGCGCGGCGGAGATCCGGCGGGCGGCGGTGGACCACTGCTTCCACCGTTATGTCGGCGGAATTTTGTTCCGATACATCATCGCTCAAAAAACGGCTATTTTTGCGACTTTTCCTTTTCTTTTTTTTGGTA
Organism: Trichosanthes truncata; assembly: GCA_033996785.1. Classification (NCBI taxonomy): domain Eukaryota; kingdom Viridiplantae; phylum Streptophyta; class Magnoliopsida; order Cucurbitales; family Cucurbitaceae; genus Trichosanthes; species Trichosanthes truncata. The sequence continues at coordinate 90,976,938 of JAWPNB010000003.1, forward strand.
TACTTTTCTTTACCTGTTTACATATTCTGGGAAGTTGAGTGGACCAGTTTTGCTAGAGATATTTATTCTTTCTTTTTTATCCCCTTTTTTCTTTTTCTTTAAATCAATAATTAGGCTTTGTTATTAAGAGTGTATAATGTGGAAGAGCTTTGTATAATTATATATTTTCAAATATTTTCTCCATTTTTGTCTCTTGTTTCATTTTCTTTTTGGAGTAATCTCTTCTCTTGTGTATATCATTTTTGAGTATTATGATCCAAAAAGATAATGTGAGTATTCAAATGCATGACCTATAAAAAGAATTTTCTAATGTTGTGATCAATTGAGTTAATTGCAACACACTTAGGTAGTAGATGTCTGACTATCACCTCACGTTGCCGTTCTAAAAAAAACTAAGGTGTAATTTAAAAAAAATATATAGTTAGTAATTAAAGCGTGAAAGCATCTCAATATTTCTTAAAGGGTCTTTAACAAGTTAAAAGATATTTAGATTTTTTACTATATGTAATCGAACATTAAAAAGCATGTTATTATTTTTTTTTTTCTAAAAAATATAAAAATAGTGATAAGTTTCTCTTGCTTAGAGACTTAAAAAAAAAAAAGAGATTGATGTATGATAATAAAAAAATTGTCAAGATACATGAACATAGCTCTAAACAGGTCTGAGGTTCGAGTTTTCTACCTCGTTGAACTAAAATAATAATAATAATAATAATAATGTTGTTTTTGGAAAGAAAATAAATGGGGGTGTTAGTTAAAAATGATTTGGTGTGATTAAGAGGAGTGATTAATGGTAATCCACCAAGTGCCAATGATAGAGCAAGGAAATGTCAACTTATACAAAATGGCTGTCTTCCTCTTTCTGTGTGTTCTTTTTTCTTCATTTTTCAAACCCTTTTTTGTGCTTTCAAGATGACAGTAGAGAAAAGAATTTTTTTTTAAAAAAGGTAACGCCATTCTTAAATCACAATTTAAATACACTCTTATTTTTGGTAACCTCATGTTTGTATGGAAATCTCTCTCTCTCTCTCTCTCTCCATATTTATTTCTTTTAAGCTTTTCTTTGAGATTTGAATTTCAAATTGGTAGTACTTGAATGTTTGTAACCATATTATAATTTAGTACATATTCGGTACTTATTACTTGTATGTTTTTTAAATTTTTGTCAACTTAGCATAGTTCAACTGGTTAAATACATATACTCTCAATCAAGAGATTAGAGATTTCAATCTCCCTACTTCATATGTATTTTCAAATATTCAAATTTAGTACTCTTATTCTCAATAAAAATTTAAAATTAGTTCCTACAGCTAGTTTATTGTTAACTTTTCCAAAAAAAAAAAATTTCTATTAGCCTTCTCTTTATAAGTTATGAAAATATATTCACATTGTGTCTTTTTTTAAATGAAAATTGTATTATTGTTTCATCAACTTCGATAAAAATTAACTTTAAACTAATAATAATGACTAAATTTTAAGACTTATTGAAAGTATAAAGACTAAATTTGAATATTTGAAAGTAGACGGATGAAAATGGAATGAGATCTACATTAATACAAGGACCAAAATGATGTTAAAGAAAAAAACAAAAAAAGACTTACCTTTTAAGCTCAGAAATTTGAAAATAAACTCCTTATAGATTTTTTTTGTATATAAATTATTGAGTAGAGAAATTATTATTTTGAGGCTGACATAATTAGTATTAATTTACAGTCAAAGTTAAATCTGAATAATTTCTTCGATTTTTCAAAGGAAGGAAATACCATAAATAAGGACAGGGCTCACGTGCACACAGCACGCACAATGATTTTCTGAGGCCATAATTGAAATTAAGTTTTTTTTAATGTAATGAACTAATTTTGGAAATAAAATTGAAAGTATTTTAATTTAATAGATGTTTATATTAATAATTGTATTTTAGAATCAATGTTGTGTGTGAGGGAGAGACCACCCCATGGGACAAGCTCTGTCCTTCCTATTTTGCTTCAATATTACTCAAAGAAAGACTTTTTTTTTTCTTCTTCTTCTAAATAAAGATAAAATAACATTATGCCCCCACTCTATTAATCATTATGTCTAAGATTTTCTCTCTTTTGTATACTTTTTTTTAAAAAAAATAAACTATACGTATTTGTATAGTTTATAATTGGACAAATATTAAATTTTTACGAGGAAGCTAGAATGCAACTTACGTTTTATATATTGACATTCTATAGGATAGAAAAATCAAACAAAGATTAATTTTTTAATGTTTTAAATTGGTAAGCAGTGCACATATGTGACGAGTTATATATTTATTTATCGAAGAATGAGCTACAATGTGCTACATTTAATAATTTTTTTTTTAATCTCAAAGGGATACGTGATGATTATAATCTAGATGAATAAAAGTTAAGGTTGCAGTTTAGAAACAAAACTGATAGCCTTAATATGTAAAAAAAAAAAAAACGATTTAAATGAAAATAATTTTACAAAAATGTACACATATAAAAAGACTTTTTTAGTGGCTTGATAAAAGGAAAAAAAATATCGTATGTTGTCTTATAATAAAAGAAATGAGATCTTTAGTTCAAATTGAAGTGCTCCCATCCCACTTTCTTTGAAGCCCACATGAAAAAAACTTAGCAGATTTGAGACATTTATTTTAGAGTCATTATTCATTAATGAAGAAAAAAGGGCAAAAAAGTGAAAATCCTTTCCTTCTTTGTGGGAAACATAACTTAAGTCCATTGTCCAAAGGAGAGGATCCTAAATTGTGTTGGATTTTGTGGTTGTTAGAAAAAGTTGTCTAAATTTTGGGATTTTAAAGTTTGTATCTTACTGTAAAGGCGTGTGAGAATCTATCTTTAAAGTATATTTAATGATGATCATGTAAGCATAATTCAACACATTAGCGTCTCTTCCATGAGTGGTAGGTTTAAATTTCCTTTAATTTAGAAGGTAAAAATTCTATTAAAATGATATTATGCAATCTAGTAATATTTAAGCGGAAAATTAACTAATTTTCAAATGTAACTTTTTATGTAAATCATTTTAGGTTTTTTTTTTTTGTTTTCTTTTAGTTTAACAACATGTGAGAGTGAAGATTCAAATCTTAACTTTTTGATTAAGGATATAATTCCTTAACTAGTTGAGCTATACTTAAATTGACATATTTTTATTATGATTATCTTGTATTTCTTTTTCTTTTTTTTTTTAGTTCAACACATGTGGAAATGAAGATTTGAACTTTTAATATTTATGCTTTGGTAGTTAGGCAACTTACACTTTTTCATTTTCAAAATAAAGAGTTTGATAAATTATAAATGCAAAAATTTAATAATAGTACAAGATTTTTTTTTAAAAACAAAAAGAAACCCGCTTATGTTTATATATTACTTTTGAAAATTGAGATACATTTGCTTTAAATTAATTATAATATTAATTTCGTTCCTTCTATTTTCGTACATATTGGCATATAAAATTTCTGCTTTTACCTTTATTGCTTTATATTTTATATGAAAAAAGGACATTCATTCTAAAGACGAGCCAAAAGAAATAGTACAATATTTGATTATCTAGGCTTTCATTTTCTGACATTTATTTATTTAAAAAAAATAAATTTTGAGACGAATTTAAATTAAAAGAGAATATAAACCCAAAATAATTATTATCCTCAAGAGACTTTATGATCTCATTCAATACGTAGTATGTTCATATTAATAACATTCATCCTATCACACACACAAGTTTTCAATGGCAATTTTTAAAATTTTTTTGGTATATATTTATGGATGCATTTTAAATTTTGCTTTTATTTTTTGTTCGTACATCTTTTATATCTACTAAATAATTGACTTATTGAGCACACCAATATTCAATATATTTGTCATAGATTATTATTACAATTCACCCAATTAATAATCTTCAAAATACGTTTCCCAATCAACGTACAAATATTTATGTATTTTATCTCGAAAGTATCATTATTTACAAATTAGGTTGATATACACCAAATTAATTTGATTATGTGAAATAAATACATATTTATGAGTTGTAAGAGTGGAGATAAGATGGGAAAATTTCTAATACTACGGGAGTACCATACTCCCTTTGTTTACACTATATTTTTGGATTAAGAAATGGTTTTTAAATGTTGGTGGACCCTATATAATTTTTAGTAGACCCCACATAATTTTCAAAATGATGCTGACGTGACAAGTAATCAATAGAGGTAATATGAAAAATTTTCATACTACAGTAGTATTACTAGAATCTACTACGGTAGTACTACTAGATTATATACCCTCTAGTTTAAGTATTTTTTCCTGCGATAAAAAAAAAAACACATTTTTAAAAAATATTTTTAATAAAATCATTTTTAATCTAACATTTTTTTTAAAAGTACATTATATAATAAATTTATTTGATTGCACTACATTCAAAATTGATTACATTAATTATATAATATGTTTTTTTCATCTTACTATATATTTTGAAGGTTTTGGTCAATCGTTTTCAAGTCATTTTTTGGATGATCATCTCTCAAGTATTTCTAAAAAAAAAAAAGTTGTAAACTAAGCCTGGCCTTTATTTATTTATTTAATTTTATTAAGGTTGAAAAAACACTTTGAATTATCTAAATTCACTAAATTAGTAATTTTTTTAAAGTGTGGGTAGAAAAGTGGTTTTATTTAAAAAAATATTTTCTTCAAAAGCTATCTCGAACACACTATAAGATTATTATCTCATTTGATTTTTAATCTTCTAATTCTTTTTACCTACTTCAATTTAAGAAAATTTTATGTCTGAAAAGAGAGAAAAAAAATTGTGCTCCAAAACAAGTTTAGTCATTTTGCTTTTCAATCAAAATAATATATAAAGATTCAACTTAAATTAAGTTATGTTCTAACGTGGTAGATCTTTGAGTCATAATCCATTGTTTCTACATTGAATTAATTTTTGTTTCTTTCTTTTTCGGTAAAAACATTTGGTAAATTTTTAATTAAAATGATAACAAAATTTTTATGTTTAGTAATCAATTGAAAATATGTGGGTTAAAATGTAATTTAACATTATTTATTCTATTTCACATAATACAAGATAAAATTTATAGAAAGTTCAATTAAACAAATTGATTTTTCTACTCAATTCCTTAGGAATCTTCTTAATTAAGATCATAAGTGTCAAATCCAATTATACCAATTCAATATAAAATTAGATGAAAACAACAAATATAATACTAAATTTGAGGACAAAAGTTCTAAACAATGACAAAAAAAAAACCTTTTATTTTTATACCAAAAAAAAAAAACTAGAGAGAGAAAGAGAGGAGAGAGAGTGGGGGAACCCAAGAGAGGGATTTCACAGAAAAAAATGATGACAATATGATTGCAAAATAATTTATTTATTTTCCTTTTCTTATTAGACAGAAAAAAAAAGGTTTGATGTTTTTAATTAATTAAGTCAAAATTTAAATTGATAAAATTAATTGAAAACTTTTTCATATTATGATTATAGCTAGCTATCTTCTGTATCATCTTACCAGCTTGCCTCCTTCACGTGAGGGTATTAATTAATCAAATTTTATTTAATTTTTGTACTTAATTAACTAACTAAATATTATAGGTTGTTTTTTTATTTTTAATTCTTACTTTTGAATGATTAGTCAAAGTTTTCAATCAACTATTTATGCCATGCTAGTTGTGGTAATCATCATTAACCCTTCAATCTATACTTTTAGATAATAATGAAAATATACACTTTTTGATTCCCTTTATATATTTTAAATTATGTTGGATTAAATATACCATTAGTAGATTTATGAGGTTGTTTATGTCATTTTTTTTTAGTTTTACCCCTAATGTTTTAAAAGTACATCTTTTAAAAGCTTTAATTTTCTTCCTATGCTTTTAGACTTTTTTCAATTGAATTTATTCATAATACAGGAATTGAATAATGGAATGTGATATTACATTTTCAAAAAATTTCTCCTATGAATTGATATAAATATCAATTGTGTCCTTGCTAGATTTGAAAAGTCAACTAACTGTCACTGAATTAAAAAAAAAAAAAAATTGTACTCAAACAAGATATTATCACACATGACACTTCATATCTTATATCTATCAAAAAAAAGAAACATAGCTACCCAATAAGGTGTTATCACAGCACTTTGTTGTGTTGTCACTTTTTTTTATTATTTAGTTTCAACAACCCACTTATTAGGTAGAAGTGTAATAACAAAAAAATTGAAAATTTTCCAATTTTGAGGATGAAATTTGAAAATTATGTAAATTCCAGACATCCAAATTAAATGATATATCTAAAAATGGTCGTCTTGATTTTTTTTTCTTCTTTAATATAACACTACAAATGTCGAAGTGAGAATTCAAACCTTGAATATAAGGAGTTTTGTTTTAGTTCAGTAATTACAGGAGTAAGGGATTGAACCGAAATGATTAGTGGTATCTTATTCACTGAACTATGCTGGAATTGACTTGAATTTGAGGATACTAATGCCTTAACAATGACCTCTTAAATTACTTCATACATTTTATTATTTTAACGAAAGAAAAATAAAAGAGAATAGTCCCATACATACATAGAGTTATGAGCACAAATAAAATTTACACATCCAATTATAATTCATTTATTAGAATTAAAACACTATTCAATTATTACCAAGGACAATGAAGGAATAACAAACAATATTTATGGCAGCTAACTGTATTTTTTTTTTCCATTTTTTTGGTTGCCAATTTTTCATCATAATATGGTGCTGGAAATATGAGTGTTTGGAATGTACTCTGAATATAATTGAAAAAATGGGGTTTAGATGTACATAAAAAGAGTGGAAGAAGGACAAAACCATTGAGCTGTAAAGCCAAAAAGGAAACTCCCCCCAACAGTTAAAAAAAAAAAAGTAAAAAAAAAAAAAATTTGTGGAATTTCAGAGAAAAAGACCAAAGAGAAAAAAAAAAAAAAAAAAAAAAAACCCAATTTTCAAACCACCAGACAGAGCCTACATTTTTTCTGTTTCCACTTATAATTTGCCAACCATGCCTGAGCCAGGCAATCTTTTGGCTGTCTCATTTTGTCAAAGAGAAATGCCAAAAACCAGGCATTTAAATTCTTGGGCTTTGCAACTATTCACTCCATTTTTTAAAAGAAGAAAAAATATATACGGTTAAAATACCATTTTAGTTCTTCTACTTTTGGTTTTGTTCCATTTTAATTTATGTACTTTTAAATATCTAATTTTAGTCTATGTACTTTCGATAAAGTTTAAAATTCGTTCTTATGATAAATTTGAAGTTAATTTTTATCGAAATTGGTTAAATAATAATAATAATAATTTTAATATAAGAAAAGATACAATGTGAACATATTTCTAAAATTTATAAAAGGAAAGCTAATAGAAAATATTTTTTTTAATGAAAAATTAACAATGAACTAACTGTAGGGTCCAATTTTAAGTTATTGAAAGACTAAAATTAGATATTTGAAAGTCCAGGGATCAAAATGAAACAAACCCCAAAGTATAGGGACCAAAATGATATTTTAGCCAATATATAAAATGATGGTTAAAATACCATTTTAGTGATCATTCTACTTTGAGACTTATTTTATTTTAGTTCCTATGCTTTCAAATGTCCAAATTTTTGTACTTTCAATAAATTTTAAAATTAGTCCATACCGTTAGTTTATTGTTAACATGTCCAGCACATATTTGATTTTTATTAGTGTTCTCTCTATAAATTTTGTAAATATATTCACATGTGTAATTAGGAGTTATTATTATTATATTATCAAGTTGGATAGAAATTAACTTCAAACTAACAATGATGACTAATTTTAAAATTTATTGAAAGTATATGGACTAAAATAAAATGGGCACCAAAATATATGGACCAAAATGATATTTTAACCAAAAAGTAATTTCTTTTACCTAATTGAGATTTGATTTTTGAGTTTCATACAATTCGACTCAACTTTTAACGACAAAAAGTGCTAAGATGGCAAGAATTCATAAAGCAAGTAGAAAAATATATAAAATTCAGCTACAATAATATATAGAACAAATAGAATCAGAAAAATATCTCAAACTGTTTATACTCATCGAGTCAACAATAAATATAGCTTTAATTTCTCCAATCCTTTTCTTTGTACGTAAGATTAAAATTTAATTCTTAATCGATCATCAGTTTCAAATCACTCAGAATCTCAATTTATACGAAAAAACCTTTGTGAAAAGCACAACACATTAAACTCTCTGTGGTGGGTGGTTGGCATGGCTAAGATGACGAAATTTCAAAAGGGTTATGCAAAAGAAAGAAGGTTTGTTTGTTTGTTTGTTGTTTTTTTTTTTTTTTTTTTTTGATGGAAAGGTTATGACAAGTGGGTACTGAAAATTATGTCAAGTGGGCAAATTGTTATTTGTTTGGTAGTTGTTTTGTGAATTGCAAGTAGTTAGAAAGAAGATTTTGGAGGTGGGAATGAATGTTGGGTATTTGTTAAAATGTCTAAAAGAGTTGCAATATGAACATTAATATTCAACAATGACAACACCTTTTTTTTTTTTTTTTTTTTAACATAAACCATTTTTGAAGAGTGTGTGTACCTAGTCAATTCATGTCTCTTTTTTTCTGCCACTTTTTCTCCCACACACCTTATTATACTCTTTGTCCAATGGTAGTTCGGGTTAGATTTGTATATTTCTAAGTTGTAAAGATGAGCTTATACTTGACACGTGAATTTGTATATTATGAGTTGTGGGTTTTGTTAATCTTTTGAACTATGTGATCCTTAGATAAGGGTGTCTTATGAGTTGTGGGTTTTGTTAATCTTGAACTATGTAATCCTTAGATAAGGGTGTCTGTGGTTCGGTTCATATCAATTTTTGACCCAAATAAAACTAAATTGACATGTTTGTTTAAGAAAAGAAATGAAGAAAATGATGCAACCGAATTGAGCGATTTTATACTTTAGAGAACTTAGTTGATTGAAAAATATAGTTTAAGCCGGCTGAATTGTGATTTGGGTCATTCAATTTTTTTTTGTTTGAGCTAATTTTCACATAGAATTTAGGACTTCTGAAATTTACTCTTTAAGGTAACATTATTATTTTGTACCAATCACAAGTACACACAAAGCAAAGATATGGTAATATTAATAATAATATACAATAAAGCTGTCCTCTAACATAGTCCAAGAATTAGCTACACAAATTTAAAATTCACATCCATATAGGCTACCAACTTAGAGCCAAACATCTAAATAGTTTGTGGTTCTAAAACCACATACTCTAGACTCACAGGTCCAATCTAGGTTAGGGCAAAAAAAGAAAAAGGAAAAATCCAAACTAGGCTTTATAACAGACTTAACCTTACCAACCAAGAGAATTCAATGTTTTTTTAATGAGTGATTATGTATGTTATGACAACTTATAATTAAAGATATATTCTTTTATGCATTTTAATAGTATTAAATCATTTTACTCTTGGACGTATCGTCAACTACTCTATGTAATTTACTTTTACTTGTCAAAAACCAGATATGAGTTTAGTTTTCTTAGCTTTTTTTATGGTTTCTATGTGTTTTCTTTTGTGTAAGTAGATTGTACTAAAAAAAAAACATTTTACTTTTGCTTTTCATAATTTTATATATAACAATCCATAGATATATAATGATGTATGTTGAAAATGAATCGATGCCCAACCTCACATTGATTTAAAATATAAATAATTCTTCTCTCTTACATAAAAATGACAAACTGAGTGTGTAACGACACAATTAATTAATCTATTTTGTTGTTTCCTCGAAATCATCAAATTAACATACAAGACAAAAACACTAAAAAACATTAATTCATCCCTCAATCACTTAATATCAAGTCGACTAAATAATGCTCGTGGTTTTAATTTTCCCATTTCAACTAAAAAATGATATAAAGCAATGAAAAGGAATTAACATTGAAGACTTTAGTATGAAACAAAATTTTGATTTGAATTGTCACTGTCCACATCATCTTTACAATCTGAAAACATCAAAAAGTAAAAGAGAGGAGCTTGGATAATAATTACATTAAATGAACTGTGAAAAAGTTTTTGAAAGAAAAAGAAGAAGAAAAAAAACGGACGATATTTTGGGCCGAGGTTGATTTGACCCGAACCGGTCTAGGACCCACAAGGGTAGGGCCGGTCGGATAGTTGACCCGGTGGTTTTGTAGGGCCGAGTTCAGGTCACAGAACCCAAGGCTCATGCTTAATTAGTGGAAATTAATAAGCTTTCAGCTGGGGGATCTTGATCTCCCTATTCAAAATCTGTGGGGCCTGGTTTGGGCCGACCGGATCAAAGTTCAACGTACCGCAACCGCTTGTGGAACCTACGAAATCTGTCTCTTTGCTTTACCTATTAACCTTAGGTCAAACAACATGTGAGCAAATCCCTTAATTTATTTTTTAAAAAATTCTAATACTAACAGAGTTTATTATAGGCTTAATTTTAAATTTGGTCTCCATTTTACTTTGGTACCTCCTATTTTAGATTTTATTAGGACCCTTATTGTTGAATGCTTTGGCTTTATATTGGATAGAAGATTGCCCCACCTAGTTTCGACTCTCGATAGCAGTTGGAAGTAAAGCTCGGTATGTCTAGACACTCCAAAATTTTCCTAATTATTTCGTGTTTGTTTTCTATTTATGCTTGTACTATAAAAAGACAGAAACGATACCCACATCATGGTTCTTGAGGTTTTTTTTTTCTATGTCGTTTCTATGAACTTGACATTTGAAACCCTAAACCCTCTTAGCATGCTCGCTTAAAATTAGTCAATTTGACATGCTATAGTTCCTACATCGCACCATATTATCGTTAGTTAATGTAAATCGTTAAACTTATGGAGTTAAGTACATAAATCTATCCGACACAATAAAAATTTCAAAGATTGAATAAAACTCAACTGAAAAAATCAATGAATATACATAAAAAAAAAAAAAAAAAAGTTTTCCAAATAACCTTCCTCAATTCAATGTCACAAAATTTGAATATATATATATATATTTGGCCCGCTCTCGTGGGGCCCAAATTAGATTAAATAAAATGAAAAACAAAGTTATATAATTAAAGGAGGAGAAAACAGGAAGAAATGGTGTCAGATAAGTAACATGTGAGAGGTGTATGGAGGGTTCCTGCACCCCAATTACCTTTGTCCCCTAATTTTACTACACGTGGCAGTATCATCAATAGTCAGCACGCCTAATCACTCGACACGTGTCTTACATAATTTAATAAATTTAAAATTAAAAATTAAAAATCATGTCATGAATGCATGGGACCATTTTGCCTCCGACAACAAAAGGGTTTTGTGGGAAAGAGACTTCAATGTCTTTGTTGGTGGATGTTGTTCGTTACTATTATAAGATGTTTTTCAATTCAATCTTTCTTCTTATTTTGAATTAGAAACTTTCATATTTTAAATGTGGGCTTTTCACTTTATTTTAGTAATTTGGATAAACATGAACCATTAATTTGAAACTTTATATTAAAATAATAATAATAAAAAAGAAGGATTTATGTCATCTCCAAATGATTTAGAAGATTGAATAGGATTGCTTTTAGGATTATCACAATATATATATATATATAATATGAACTATGGGCATTTATTTAACGCGTTCAAAGGAATGATTTCGACTTCTATTAGAAAATGCATGTCGCATCACTTTTTTCAAATGAAGTTTGATATTGAATATTAATTTCATGATTTAGCTACTGTTTTTGTTTCTTTCCTATTCTTTTCTTTGTTATTGGACAGCACCCACATATGGACTTTCTTTTTGTTTTAATATTATTTTGTAAAAATATAATCTTTGATAAACTATGTTCAAAAAGTATAATAAACAAGATGATATCTTAGCTAACTATTACACATATTAGTTAAATACTCAACTAAACCAATACTTGTAATTAGTTAATTGGTTATTTGTTGTTACTTTCCTTCACTTATATATACGAGGAGAGTATGCTGTAATAAAGTGTGAGTTTAGCTTTCATGAAATGATCTAAACTCTTCTCCTCCAAAGTCACTCGTGCATTTATTGATATGGTATCAGAGAAATTTACACGTGTTGCGTTTCACCTCCTCCAAAGTCACTTGTGCATTTATTGATATGAAATCAGAGAAATTTACACGTGTTTCGTTTCACGAGTGCAGTTTGGAGTCTGTTATTAGTCTTTTCTTCACAAAAGACTTCTTGGACTTCCATCTATTTTTTTGACTTTGCCATGGCTGCGAATTTAGCAACATCTTCTTCAAGTGAATCTTCACTGATCGAAGCCCAACTGAATCCCTATCTTCTTCATCACACCATGATCCCGACCACTTATCTAGTTTTGGAATTACTCGTAGGAGCATCTAATTACATTTCTTGGAGCAAAGCGATGTTGATTACTCTATCAGGGAAGAACAAGTTAGGGTTTGTTAATGGGAAAATTACAAAGCTGGATGAAAATCAAGCAAATCTACTTGTAGCATGGCAGTGTAACAATGATATTGTTACGTCTTGGATCATCAACTCCATTTCCAAGCATATCATAGTCAGCCTCGTTTACACTAGATATGCAAAGGATTTGTTGGATGAACTTAAAGAGCGTTATCGCCAAACAAATGGTCCGCACATTTTTCAACTTCAAAAGCAACTCATAACAACCACTCAAGGTACAATGTCAATTGAGGACTATTATACTAAAATCACCACAATCTGGCAGAAGCTTGTCAAGTTTAGGCCGATTGAAGAATGCACTTGCGGAGGATTGAAATATGTGCTCAATTACCTTCAGTTAGAGTACGTAATGACATTTCTAATGGGCCTGAACGATTCTTATTCAACTTTACAAGCTCATATTTTACTAATCGATCCTTTGCCGATAATGAACAAGGTGTTTTCCTTAGTAATCCAAGAAGAATTACAGCGATCCACCGAGAATATTCAAATCGACTCAATTGCCCTAGCTACTGGAAGTATTCCTTCTGACAATTCTAAGAGAGGAATAGTTGATAAATTTCGAAAGGAGGGGCAACGACCAATTTACACACATTGTGGCATCAAAGGCCATGTAGTTGATCGATGTTATAAACTACATGGATACCCTTCCGACTACAGATGTTCTCCTAATTCAAACCAGCCACAAAATTCAGCCACAAGATCTCTTGAAGCTCTCTCTGATGGTCCAAAAGGAAGCCAATTTGCTTTCTTGCCTCCACGAGCCATGTAATATGTACATGTTTTTCTGTTGCATCTCCTTTGCATAAACAGTATGCTATGGCTTGGGCCGTTGATTCAAGTGCATCCAATCATATTTGCCATGATTGATCTCTTTTTACTCATATGAAGCCATCTCATCATGTCTTTGTCATACTACCAAATCCAATGCATTTTGTTGTTGATTTCATTGGGGATGTTAAACTAGCTGATGACTTTACACTGCATAATGTCCTGTATCTGCCTCACTTTGCGTACAACTTATTGTCCATGAGTACTTTCCTTAAAAGTGATAGATATATTGTTAACTTTGTTGCAAACTCTTGTTGCATTCAGGACAAGTATCTCTTGAAGAAGATTGGTAGGGTTGACTGCATTGATGGATTGTACATGTTTTACATATCCAAAGGTTCTGCTTCTACACACACTGCCTTCACCACTTGGGTTTGTACATCCCTTGAAATTTGGCATAGATGATTGGGACATCCATCATTTTCACGACTTCATGTATTAAGAGATAGTTTATAGCTTTCTACATTACCTAAGGGTCATGCATGTCATGTGTGTCCCTTAGCTAAGCAAAGGAGTTTGACTTTTCCCTTTAATAATCATGTATCTGATAGTACATTTGATTTGATTCATTGTGATATCTGGGGGCCTTTTAGTAGCCCCATGATGGATATACATACTTTCTCACAATAGTAGATGCTTGCTCTCGTTTTACATGGGTATACCTTTTGAAAAATAAGAATGATGCTCTTCATGTCATTCTTCCATTCTTTCATATGATAAAGACCCAATTTTCCAAAACCATTAAGGTTTTCGTTCTAACAATGCCCCAGAGTTGCGGTTTGTTGAATTTTTTACTTCAATTGGTACCTTGCACCAATATTCCTGTGTAGTCACCCCTCAGCAAAATTCAATAGTCGAGAGGAAGCATTAACATCTTCTAAATGTGGCTAGGCCACTCCTTTTCCAGTCAAAAGTCCCTTTGAAGTTTTGGGGTGACTATGTTTTGACAGCCACATATCTAGTTAACTGAACCCCTATGTCCCTTCTTGCTGACAAATCACCACATGTTGTGTTATATGCTTCAGATCTTGATTACACAGCTCTATAGGTCTTTGGTTGTCTTGCATATGCCTCTACTTTAGCAGTTTATAGAACAAAATTTGACCCTAGGGCACGACCGTGTGTTTTCATTGGTTATCCTACTGGAATCAAAGGCTACAAACGCTATGACATTACCAAAAGACAGGTGTTTATTTCTAAAGATGTCTTGTTCTTTGAGGAGTTGTTTCCATTCCATATGGGCCATACAAGTGACACTCCCACCATGAGCTTTCTGGAGTCTTTTGCTTTACCACACCCGGTCACCATTGATGTTCATAGCCCCACTGATTGTAGCTCTATTGCTCGCATTCAAGACACCAACATCAATGACCATTGTAGTCATTCTAATACTGATATCGAATCTATTGCTCCTCTCTCAAATACTGATGATATTAGGCACAATTCCTCTGGTGAATTGCATCGATATGCTAGAACCTTGTGTCCACCCACATATCTGAAAGATTTTCATTGCAATTTATTAACTAGTTGCAAGTCAGTCGTTTTGACTCTCCTTACCACTTGCAAAATTACTTGTCATATGAGCATTGCCTATCATCACACCGCACATATCTGTTGAATATGAGCCAAATTTTTACCATCAAGCAGTCCCACATGCTCAATGGCGCCAGGCCATGAATGATGAAATTAGTGCAATGAAACGAACTAAGACTTGGACCGTTGTATCTTTTCCTAAAGGGCATCATACCATTAGTTCTAAATGGGTATACAAGGTAAAATATAAATCTGATGGGTTGGTTGATCGTTATAAGGCACGCCTAGTTGCCAAAGGTTATAACCAACAGGAAGGCGTTGACTATTTTGATACCTTTTCACCAGTGGCCAAAATCGTCACTGTGAAGGTTTTTCTCACTTTGGAAATTACCTATAACTGGCCACTCGCTCAAATGAACGTGAATAACGCATTTCTCAATGGAGATCTCTTTGAAGAAGTGTATATGGCTTTACCATTAGGATATAAACCTATTCAAGCTCCAAGACAGGGGGAGAAGTTGGTGTGTAAGCTTAACAAATCAATATATGGGCTTAAGCAAGCCTCACGACAATGGTTCAGCAAGTTTTCTGCTTCTTTAATGAGCAATGGCTTCTCTCAATCGAAGTCTGACTCTCACTTTTTACCCGTGGTCATGGATCTTCTTTTGTTGCCTTGCTCGTATATGTCGATGACATCCTTTTAACAGGTCCTTCTTCTACTGAGATTGTTGGTGTCAAAAGGATCTTACATTCACATTTCCTTCTTAAGGATCTTGGAATAGCAAAGTACTTCCTCGGTTTAGAGATCTCACGGTCTACACATGACATTTCTCTCACAAAGAAAATATTGTCTTGAGATTCTGGAAGATACAAGATTTATTGAATGTAAACCTACCAATTTGCCTATGGATCCTAATTTGAAAATTTCCAAAACTAGTGGTACTCTATTGTCTGATGAAGAAGCTGTTGCATACAGACGACTTATTGGACGATTGTTATACTTGCAAATTTCCAGGCCTGACATTTCCTTTGCCATACATCGCCTCAATCAGTTCTTACACAAACCAACTAATGCTCATGTTAAGGCAGCTCATCAGTTACTTCGATTTCTCAAGAAATCACCAGGTCAAGGCGTGTTACTTAAGCCTGTATAGGATTTTCGACTTCAAGTTTATGTGGATGCTAATTGGGATGCTTGCGTTGACACCCGAAGGTCTGTTACTGGCTTTTGTCTCTTCTTAAGTGACTCTCTTATCTCTTAGAAATATAAGAAATAATTCACTGTTTCTCGTTCATCAGCAGAGGCAGAATGCCAAGTTTCGGCAGCAATAACTAGTGAACTTGTTTGGGTGCATCAGTTGCTATCTGACTTGCAGATTCAATTGTTGCTTCCAACTGTGGTATATTGTGACAACCAAGCTACAATTTCTATAGCAACAAATCCAATGTTTCATGAGCGAACCAAACACATTGAGATTGATTTCCATTTTGTGCAAGAAAAGATCAATGATGGGTTCCACAAGTTGCTACCTGTTCGATCACACTCCCAATGTTTTTACAAAAGCCTTGCCTTCAACAGTTTTGCAGTCGATTATGCACAAGTTAGGCATTTTTGACTTACACATCCCAACTTGAGGGGGAGTATTACACATATTAGTTAAATACTCAACTAAACCAATACTTGTAATTAGTTAATTGGTTATTTGATGTTACTTTCCTTCACTTATATATACGACGAGAGAATGTTGTAATAAGGTGTGAGTTTAGCTTTAATGAAATAATCTAAACTCTTCTCCAAAGTCACTTGTGCATTTATTGATACTAACATCCCCATTTTTCTACCTCATCCAAAGTACAAAAATTCACCCATTACTCTAAATTGACATTTTAAGTTCATTTTGACATCTCCATTCCTTTTAGAATGCGCATACTATTTTAGCTTTATAAGCTTAATGAAATTGTCACATGAAGATGTGATATTTTTAAAGTGTATCAATGAAATCATCTTTTCCAGATTTGATTCCTAAAAGGAAGTGTGCAAAGGCTTTTCCAAACTAGACAGATGCACTTTGACTATAAGATCCACCCAACGAGAAGGAAGCTTGACTCTAAGAATCACTCGCCGACCAAGGGCAAATGTCAGCCTTAGTGATTTAATGAACATTTAAACAAACCTTTTTCAAACTAACCCTAATATGCCAAAAAAAGCAAAGCAAAATCCAGAACACGAGTGGGAATTTGAAATGCAGCATTTTCTATAAAAGGATCCCTCTCTGAAAACATCTTTGATGTGGACAGAAAGGAATGTTTTCTTAGTATTAAAAGAGAAATTTGGGAGTGATTCATGGAAGATGAAATGGTGAGATTTAAAAGCGATGCATGCAACCTTTCAAATTAAACAAGTCAAAGAAAGCCTCACCAAACACAGCTACAAATCATGCGTTCAAACCCCTTAAACTTCCCATTCAAATTAGACGCCATGAGAGCCTCACAAAACCAAATCAATATCAATCACTTGGCCGACATATCTTTTCATTATGAATTTCTAAATTGTCATCTTCTTCCCCTTTGATTTACCTTCAACAAATAACAACATTCGGGTTCCACATGTGGTCAAAGAAGATTCGGTTTTCTGAACAAACAGCCAGCTTCTTGATTACTAATCTATTTGGAATGACTTTTCAAGTGCTTAAAAAATTGTTTTTATGTATTAAAAATGTATAGTCATTCCAAACAGACTCACATTCAATCATTTCTTCATTTCTCTTTTGGGCCCTTCTTGTAGATTCTCCATCATTTGTTCTTATGGTCCTTAATGGACCCTAATCTAATGGTTCTAGATTTTGACAAGCTAGAAGTTTTAGTATTGCAATCATGATTGTTTGTTTGTTGAACAACAACTCAATGGACAAGATTTAAAACTCTCTATCCAATAGACATTACAACCTCAAGAATGATGAAGAAACTTCTAACAACTAAATCAAATAATTTTCATACAGCAGACATTATCATATTTGACTCTTTCCACAGGATAAGCAGCTGACATATAGTGAAGTAGATAAGAGAGTCATCAAAGCTTGATAAGTTTAATATATTCACACTAACCCCTTGCGGATAACACGTCAAAGTTGCTGAAATCTTCATTTGGGGAAGATCCCTCGAGCCGAGAATTTCTTCGAAGATTTCTATTTAAGGGAATATCATCTCTCTCCAGTGATGACTCCTTGTATGCTACCTGGTGCAGATGCAGAAATGCGAGCATGCTAATTGCAACCATGGCCGCATTGCCAAGTATCCCGCCCACATGATCCATTTTGAGGGATTTCCTTGCAAAGTTGAGAGTTGAGAATAGCATCTTGATCAGAGTATTAGACCTCTTTGAACTGTTTGGCACAAGCTTCTGACCGTTCGGGCTAAATGGTGGACCATATTGATTTCCATGTGAAGCATAGTTACCTGCATAACGTACATCTCCAACAAATGCTAAGGCTTCACTGATGACTTTATAGTTCTTGCCATGATGTTCAGCCAATCTCATTGCAAGAACAATCCTACTTTGCTCCAGTCGTGCAATTGCAGCATCTCTCTCAACCTGCTGTTGTACTTGCACGGTCTGCAAACAGAAACAAAGCATTCGCTAAGGGAATTGTCAAGATTCAAGAATTAATATTTTCCCCCTAATGAAATATTTATCATCATAACCCCACATGCAAGAAGAAATAAAAGAATGCTGTTCATTGCTGCTTTCATTTCAAAATGAAGCATCCAAGTGTGAAGCTTGCAGTTGCAGTTCCATTCAAGGTCTCCTTTAGGCTAAGTATCTATGTTTCATTCGTCCTATTAATAAGAGGAAGCTCAACCTTGTTTAGAAGACTGTCTTCGAAACAATTTGCTGAGTTTGTTTTCACATTTCAACTAATCACTGAATGACTGGTAAAAGTTTAATATCTATGAGCCCATGATTTTTATAGGAATGACAAACTGCCATTGTTCTACAACGCAGTTTATTCGTCAAAAACAAACTTTGTTTTTCTGGAAACCACCCTAAACAGCCCTAAGACATTCAAGAAAACTTACGGCTGCAAGAACATTAAAATAGAAAATTTATAGCTGTATCGACAATTTGACGAGCAATTGTTAGACATATTCTACTTAACGTATAATCTTAATGAAGAAATAAAAAGGAAAATCGTGTAAAGCTCCCTGAAATCATGATTTAGAAGTTGAAACAAGACCAAGTAAGATAACGCATTCAAATGATCTCAACAGCAAGCTTTCTTTCCCGGTTAACCCTCTAGATGATGGAACAACAAAAAGCTTCCAATAACCAGAGACCAAGCAAAACAGACGCTACAAGAAATTAGCACACTCCATCTTTAAGATAATTGGACAATGGCGTTGAACAAAAGTTAAGGAAGCTGAATTTAAGACTCTTGTTTTCAGTCTTCCAGACAGCAGCAAACACAAAAAAACCATAAATTAGAGATATAGTTCCGATTGGGAAGCAAGAAGAAACATCACTTAACTAAACCGAAAACCTAGCTAACAGTAGAGAATCTGTTTATTCAGGTAATAATGGAACCCCCAAAAAGATAGAAACAATGATTTCCTGTTGTCTCCTCCTTCAAATTCCAGAGTTAATTAATTAAAGAAGCGCAGGAAATAGGGCAAAAATTCAACATACATGGAAAAATTCGAGCTGATCTTCGAGATTCTCAAGCGCAGTTCGGATGGCATTTAGACTTCTGGCCTCCTGGATCGCAGAATCATCAACGTCGATCCGAAATTCCTTGAGGAAAGGGAAGGCGCCAGTAGGGTTCTCATCGGGTCGGCCATCGGGGGACTTGGAATCCTTGCTATCAGATTTCCTAAGATTTTTGGTGGAGGTGAGGAAGTGATCTCGGGAAATTGAATGAATTGCTTCACTGAGCTTGTCGTGAAGGTCCCAAATCTTCTCGAGGATAACCTCGATTTCCTCGATCTCCATGTCCCATTTCATGGAGGGAAAACAGAGAGAAAAAGAGAGGGAAGAAAGAAGAAGAATGGAGCAGAATTTGGGGAAGGTATCTGAAACTGTTTGGATTGGTTTTGGGCCACAAAAATTTCAAACTTTTTTTTGTTGGATTTTCTTCTCAATTCGGCCCGTATTCCCTTGTGGGAGACTCGTGCGTGCCTTCGGCCTATGTGAATGTCTACTTTTTAGATAACTTCCATTTTTTTTTTTGGGTTAAAATCTGATTAGTTTCATTTTATTTTAATTAATGTGCTTTTAAATATTCAATTTTAATTTCAATACTTTCAATAAAATTTAAAATTGCTCTCTATTGTTAGTTTAGGATTTTTTTTTAAATAATGTAAATTAAAAAAACAATAACACAAATATGGTCATTTTGAAAGTAATGTCAAATTTATGGTAGATAAATCGTGTACATGGGCCACGATTTAGCTAAGTCGCGGCCTGTATTCACGAGTAGCTTAATGAAACGCGGCCCATGTACACGAGGAAAGGCAAAATCGCGTATCCCGTACACGATTTTTGTGCCACATGGCATCATTCGATGGCGTGGCAGCCATGTGGCTGCCATGTAACTCGTGTACGTGGTACACGATTTCCATAGCATTTTTTTTTTTTTTTTTTTTTTTTTTTAACTTTCCTGTGGTTATGATTTATCTATCTAATATATAAATATAAGTGTGAGCCATCATCGAAAGTGGGAGAGATTACTTTTTTAGATCCAGCATCGAAAGTTTGCATATTTTCCCGAAAAATCGTGGTGGGATTTCTTGATTCTTGAGAAACTTATAATATGTAATTTTTCTAAAATATGTAAATTTAAACATTTCTTTTCTTTTTTACCCTACATTTGTAATTTCATTTTTTTTATACATTTTAAAAATTATTAGTTTCAAAACTACCCTAATTGTGTCATTATTTATTTAAACAACATTATCTTAAAAAAAAATGAAACTTGAAATATTTAAGATTTTTCAAAATAGAATTAAGTTTTTTTATGCATTTAATTTTTCTAAAATATTTACTAAAGATTTATTTCTTTTTGTATATATGTGAGTAAAATTAAAAAAAATAATTAAACTCTAACCATACCCAACTTACTAAAAATTAAAATAATATTATATATGTATATTGCAAATTAAATATATAATAAAAAATGAAGTTAAACTAAAAGAGTAATAGAAAAAAAATGAAGTTATATATATATATATATATATATATATATATATATATATATATATATATATATATATACGCAAAAAAAAATTAAAAAAAAAGGGTAAAAATTTAGAAAGACGCACATTTGCGAGGATTTGAACCCGTGACCTTGAATTTGCAGCCGTTCATTGTGCCCCTCCTACAGCCAACAAGCCAAAGCATGGTTTTGAGTTTATAAGTGAAACAAGTATTAGATATATATAAACCTCATAATGTCACGATTTCCACGTAAAACGTGTACGGTGTACACGATTTCCACTGACATGTAAATCGTGTACATGGTACACGATTTAGGTACCCTATTTTAAACATTTCTTTTCTTTTTTACCCTACATTTGTAATTTCATTTTTTTTTATACATTTTAAAAATTATTAGTTTTAAAACTACCCTAATTGTGTCATTATTTATTTAAACAACATTATCTTAAAAATTAGCCCGTTAGTTTATTGTTAACTTTTTTAAGAAAAATATAATCTCTATTAGTTTTCCTTCTATAAATTTTAAAAATATATTCATATTGTGTCTTTTTTTACATGAAAATTATTATTATTATTGTTTAACCAATTGTGATACAACTTAACTTCAAACTAAAAAATGGAACGAAACTCATAATACATGGACCAAAATGATATTTTAACATTTTTTTCCCTATTGAGTCATCAAATGTGGGCTATGTGAATTTGAACCTTCGAACTCAAGAGAAGAAATACATGTCAATTATCGTTGAATCATGCTCACTTTGGTATGAACTTTAATTACCTTCTAAACTTTTGTATTATGTATTTATTTCGTTTATATCGTTATTTATTACCATCATTAATAGATGCTAATGTAGTATGTTCCTGAGATAAATGTTGATAGAATTATGACGTGTGGTTTTTTTTTTTTTTTCAGTTTAGTTATGACAGTGGTAATTAATTGAATAGATTAACGATGGTTATTAAGTAGAAAAATAATCAAGGCATAAAAATATTCCGAAATACAGCCACAATGAAGTAATTTAGGCCCTGTTTGATAACGTCTTCGTTTCTCGTTTTTTGTTTCCTGTTTTTGTTTCTCGTTTCTTGTTTTTGTTTCTTAAAAATTAAAAATAGAAACATGTTTGATAACTATTTATGTTTCTTATTTCTTGTTTTTTGGTAAAAATAAAATTTAATACATATACTATAATAAAACATATAACATGCATTAAAATAAATATAAAACAATTATAAAGAGGTTATAGTATTTTATTAAGGCCCAACATCTAATTAATAATAATAATAATAACTTTTATCCTTCAAATGTTGTTCAAATTTGATTTACAATGTTATTTCTCACTTTAATCAATTCACCTTGAACGATTTTGACTTACAAGAGTTAGTTCAATTAGACGAATTTATAAATTGTCTAAGGTCAGACAATCAAACATACCCACATTTCTTTAATTTAATAACAAACTTTATTTTTATTTTTTCTTTAAAAATGCATTAGCCAATACTACACACAAGTAAAATCAGAAAAAGAGAGAGAATGTATATATATTTTTACATTTAATGGTAAACATGAAATACATTATTAGTTTATTTATTTAATAAACAAATAAAATCGTACAAAAGGAAAAATAATAGAGAATTAAATAGAAAATAATAACTATAAGCTTGTCAATGTAAAGTAAAAGAAAATAAGAAAATAAGAGAGAATAGAAAAACATATACGAAAAGAGAAAAGTAAAAAGAAAAAAAGAAAAAAAAAAGATAATGAATTATTAAAAGAAAGAAGATTATGATGAAAGAGAGAGAACGAATAGAAAGAAATAAATCAAAAAAGAATAAAAAACAAAAAGATTAAAATGTATTAAAAGAAAAAAAAAATAGAATGGAAGAGAGAGCAAAGAGAGAGAGGAGAGATGGGTAAAAAGAGAAATAGGAATACATGCATGAAATCTGGAAAAAAAAACAGAAACAGAATTTGAGAAACTACTTTTTGAAGTTTCTCAAAATCTGCCTTTTTTTAGAAACAAGAAACAAGATGGTTTATCAAACATGTCTGTTTCTTGGAAAAATGAGAAACAATAACAAAAAAACAGGAAACATAAACATTATCAAATGAGCCCTTAAAAAACCTAAACCTCTAACATCAAAACAATAAATAAGTGTTGGATACAACCAACAAAAAACTTTAGGTGAAGTGTCCCATACAAGACATAGACCATATGAGTGGCTCCTAGCAAAACCTCTAGTCAAAGAAATGGACAAACAAACAATGACATTGGAATAAGAAAGATTAAGAAAAAAAAAAGTGTAATTATAAATAGATATTATTTATACCCATAGGTGCTAATTTCTTTTTCTTTGACCCATTCAATAGGACTCCATGAATTAATTAGCGTGCTTAGCCCAAATTAATTCTATGTTTGGTAACCTCCTATATGTATAGTAATTTTCATTAAAAAAAAAATATAGGTGATTGAAGATGAAACACTATGGGGCTGTTTGGCCCCAGTTTTGGGTTTGGATGATTTTGGATTCCAAACTCAAAATCATGTTTAGCCTAATGTGTTCAAAATTCTTGGTTTTGAAACACAATCTCATGGGTTATAACAGTGCAACCCTATGAGATTTGTGTCATGTTTTCTTCTTTCATTTTCATTATGCCATTTATGGCAACCACTTCAACAACTCCGGTGATAATTCCAGCGACTACCGCTGACGACAACTCTGACGACCACACCAACAACCCGACCACCACTGAAGATTACCTCCGACGACCACTTAAGAGACTAGTCTGACGACCACCCCAACGATCTAACAACCTGACTTGCCTGCAACCACCGCCAACAACCATCCGACAACCACTCCAACGACTCGACCACCCTAGCGACCCAACCACCCGACAACTACCACTGACAACCACTCCGACAACTTGACCACTTAATAATCACTACTAATGAGCACCTGGTGACCACTTCAGCAATCCGACCAGTCCGATGTTCACTTTGATGATCACCCCAAGGACCCGACCACCCAACAACCACTACCGCCGACCACCTAGCAACCACCGTGCGATGACCACATGGTGACCACTCTAGCAGCTATGTAGGTGACCCGACCATCCAGCAACCCAACTGCCTTGATGATTGATAAGCCTTAGAATTAAGGCTTATTTAATTCCCAATTGCTTAAAATATTTTTGTTTGTCCTAAGATTAATTGAAAATAGTAGAAGATTGCTTGAATTTAAGGAAGAATTGAATGTGATAGCATTTGGAATAGAATTCTAAATAAATTGATTTTTTTTGCAGAAATTATGGAAATTGCTAAATCTGATTGCAAAATCTGATTTTGCAATTGTTTCTGGAGCAGGGAATGTGAAAATTGCAAAATCTGATTTTGCAATTCTGGGCAGAGGATTTATGGAAAAAAAAAATGTCGCGCGAAGAAGAAACCCATTTATGGAAAACCAAATTACAGCATGATTTGGTGGAATTGGAGCATGAAATTTGGACAATCTTTAACCTTAATGGAGGCCTATAAATGGGGAAGAAGAATTGGAGCTAAGCATCAGATTTTTGGGTGCAATTTTAGAGATCAATTTCGTGGGTTTTTGCAACAACGAAGAAACCCATTTATGGAAAATTCAATTTCAGCACAAATTGAGGGATTGGAGCGCGATTTTTGGCAAATTTCAACCCTAGGAAGATCTATAAAAGAGGGAGGAAGAAGCTAGAAGAATCAATTCGGATTTTGAGGCGAATTTAGATTGAATTTCGTGGGTTTTAAGTTTTTTTTTTCGAAACCTCTGTTTTTTCGTTCTTCTTCGGTTTTAGCCAAGATTTTCAATTTTAATTTTGAGTTTTCTTCAGTTCTGTATTACAGAGAGTTGCTCGAACTTCTTTATTCTTCAATTGATGCACTTTTGAATTACGTTAGAGTTTAATTTCAATGTTTAGTTGGTGGGTTTTGTTTTTAAGTTTGTCCTCTATTTTTTCTTTTATTCTGCACATCTAATGTTAACGATTTCTAAGGGACATGAGGAAGAAGACCATGATTTTACTTAATTGCCCTTAAATTTCTCTTTAATTTCCATTAAACACCATTTTCTTGAATTCCTAGTAGTTGCCGAAAATAATCTTACAAATTATTGTTTTAATTATTCAATTTACACACTTTTTACTATGAACTTTTTCTCAATAATTAGTTTAGGATTTTTATTTTTAATATGAGCTAAAACTTCTTAGGGGGTTTAAAAATGTGAATTCCCTAAGAAGTAATTGTAGCCAAAATTTCAATGAAAACCAAGCCTACATTTCAATTGTTTGCTTGTGTTGATTAAAATTCCGCTGAGATCCTAGTATCAACTAGGGTATCAACTCAAGCTTAGATCTAATACCGACGGAGTTAGTGATAAGCAGATTTCACACAAGTGATGAAGAAAAAGAGCTTAGACATAAGCCAATTCCTTACCCTAGACATAGGGATTAAGGACTCCAAGACCCATAAAATTGTGAGCCAAATTATCTAAGATAGAGGGACTATAGACATATAGGTCTCTCACTTAGCCTCCTAAAAACCTAAATTCAAGGTAAATAGGAGATCCAATTTTGGTTTACAATTGAGTGTGGAGTAGGTTGGAATTGCAATTTTGGCTTGCAATTGCAATTACAACTTAGGGCAATGACATTCTTGAGCCCCATCTTTATCTAAAATTCCCTTTGCAATTTCATTTTCTAAGTTTATCTAGTTTGTCATTCCAATATTGTTATTTCTCAATTCTGAAATTTTTGTTATTTCAATTATTGTCATTTCTAGATTCTGCAATTTTTCTTTATTTCCATTATTGTCATTTCTTGATTCTGCAATTAGATTTTGCAATTTTTTTTTATCAACACACCATCCCAACATTATTTTTGCAATTTAGTTTTCCATTTGCAATTTTCCTTACACTTTTGCTTTACAATATTTTTGTGACTCCGTTCCCTGTGGGATTCGATACTTGGTACTCAGATATCATTTTATATTACTTCGATCTCGTGCGCTTGCGTGTAACAGCCGATCAATGACCACTCCAGCGAATACTCCACAACCACTCTAGCGACATGGCCACCCAACAACCACTGCCCACGACCACCCAACGTCCACTCCAGCAACCCGACTACCCTGCAACCATTGCTGACAATCACCTCAATGACCCAACCACCCCTAGCAACTCGACCACCCAGATAACCCAACCACCTAGTGAATTTTTTAAAAGGTTAAAATTAAAATAAAAATGGTTACTAAACAAAATTTTTAATTTTTAAAATAGAGTTCCAAAAATAGTTTTATGCATATTTTGTGAAATAGAGTTTTAAATTCTTTAATTTCTTAAAGAGACTTCTAATTTTTTAACTTCTAAAATAGAGTTCCAAAAATAGGTTTTCGAATACTTTGTACAATAGAGTTTTAAATCCCCTAATTTTTGAAATGGACTCCCAATTTTTTAATTTCTGAAATAGAGTTCTAAAAATAGTTTTTAAAATACTTTGTGAAATAGAGTTTTAAATTCTCTAATTTCTTAAATAGACTTCCAATTTTTTAATTTCTAAAATAGAGTTCCAAAAATAGTTTTCTGAATACTTTATGAAATATAGTTTTAAATTCCCTAATTTCTTAAATAGACTTACAATTTTTTAATTTCTAAAATAGAGTTCCAAAAATACTTTTCTGAATACTTTGTGAAATAGATTTTTAAATTCCCTAATTTCTTAAATAGACTTCCAATTTTTTAATTTCTAAAATAGAGTTCCAAAAATAGGTTTAATACTTTGTGAAATAGAGTTTAAGATTCCTTAATTTATTAGATAAACTTCCAATTTTTAATTTCTAAAATAGTGTTCTAAAAATAATTTTATGAATACTTTGTGAAATAGAGTTTTAAATTCCCTAATTTCTAAAATAGACTTTCAAATTTTTAATTTCTAAAGTAGAGTTCCAAAAATAGGTTTTTGAATACTTTGTGAAATAGAGTTTTTAAATTCTCTAATTTGTCAAATATACTTTCAATTTTTTAATTTCTAAAATAGAGTTCCAAAAATAGTTTTCTAAATATTTTGTGAAATAGAGTTTTAAATTCTCTAATTTCTTAAACAAACTTCTAATTTTTTAATTTCTAAAATAGAGTTTCCAAAAATAGATTTTCGAATACTTTGTGAAATGGAGCTTTAAATTCCCTAATTTCTTAAATCGACTTCAAATTTTTTAATTTCTGAAATAGAGTCCCAAAAATAGTTTTCTAAATGCTTTATGAAATAAAGTTTTAAATTCTCTAATTTCTTAAATAGACTTCAAATTTTTTAATTTCTAAAATAGAGTTCTAAAAATAGTTTTCTGAATACTTTGTGAAATACAGTTTTAAATTTCTTAATTTGTTAAATAGATTTCTAATTTTTTTTAATTTCTAAAATAGAGTTCCAAAAATAGGTTTTTGAATACTTTGTGAAATAAAGTTTTAAATTTTCTAATTTCTTAAATAGACTTCCAATTTTTTAATTTCTAAAATAGAGTTCCAAAAATAATTTTCTCAATATATTGTGAAATAGAGTTTTAAATTCTATAATTTCTTAAATAGACTTATAATTTTTTAATTTCTAAAATAGAGTTCCAAAAATAGGTTTTAAATTCTTTGTGCAATAGAGTTTTAAATTCTCTAATTTCTTAAATGGACTTCCAATTTTTTAATTTATGAAATAGAGTTCCAAAAATAGTTTTCTAAATACTTTATGAGATAGAGTTTTAAATTCTCTAATTTCTTAAATAGACTTCCAATTTTTTAATTTCTAAAATAGAGTTCCAAAAATACTTTTATGAATATTTTGTGAAATAAAGTTTTAAATTCCCTAATTTCTTAAATAGATTTCTAATTTTTTAATTTCTAAAATAGAGTTCCAAAAATACTTTTCTAAATACTTTGTGAAATAGAGTTTCAAATTCACTAATTTCTTAAATAGACTTCCATTTTTTTAATTTCTAAAATAGAGTTCCAACTTTGTAACCATTTATATCATACAAAGGGCTTCTACAATTCAAAAAACATCCACTAAAACATAAGAGGAAAATAAGAGAATAAAATAGCTAAAGGAAAAATGAAAAAAAAAAAACTAGCACAAACATAGGATTTAGAACATTGCACCCCAAACACTGTTTTTTGATTCTTATGTTTTAGAACACTGCTCCCCAAACACAACTTTTTGGTTCACAGGCTTCGGAAACCCCTAAAACAAACCTCTCAAAATTTTGATTTTCAGGGTTTTGATTCCAAGACAGTGGGCCAAACAGCTCCTATCAAGTTGCACAGATGCAAGAAATATTGTTGGGCTCAAGTCGTTATAAATGTAACAATTGATTTATATTCATATGGATGAAGATGATATATATATATATATATATATACACACACTATTGAATAAGGCTTGCTTGAAAGGTTTGGAGGCAATTTTTTTTGACTTTTGAACATGTCAATTTCAATCTATTCATTTTATGAAAATATTAATGGGTTATATATCATAATAAAGGAAATATATAAGAAGTGTCTATTTGGTTAAATAACAAATTTATGTCTATTTGGTCTCTGAACTTTAAAAAGTGTCTAATAGATTTTTAAGCTTTCAATTTTGTATCTAATATGTCTCTGAATTTTCAATTTTGTGTCGAATAAATCTTTGATTTATTCAACATTTTTTAAAAATTTGTGGACTTACTAGAAACAAAATTGAAAGTTTAGGGTCCTATTACACATAAAATTCAATTTTGTATCTAATGGATCAGTTAATTTTAAAAAAGTTTAAATACGTCAGGGACCTATTAGACCCAAAATTAAAAGTTTAGAGACCTATTAGATATTTTTAAAGTTCAATGACCTATTAGACTCAAAATTGAAAGTTTAAAAACCTATATTAGATACTTTTTAAAGTTTGGATACCAAATAGACACAAACTTGAAAGTTCATGGACTAAACTTGTTATTTAACCAATATAAATCTATATATTTTTATTATGTGGGTGCCTTTATGTTAAAAAAAGGTGTCAAAATCAAAGCAAATCAAACATAGATCAAAAAGTTTAAGGGGAAAATGGCAAGTTTTCGCCCTTTTTCACAAAGTTGTTCTTCGATTACAATTATTACAAACAGTACAGACATGATCTTAATGAAATTACTAACATACATAATCAGAGTAACAAAGCACTAACAAGCCTTTTACTCTTTATTTCTTCACAATCTCCAATCCCTCACATATAAATATACTTCACAAACACACACAAGAGAATATCTTAAGCATAATTAAACCCTAATTTTTATGTTCCAATCCAATGGAAGAGAAATATAATCAATCTTGTCCCTCAATCAAATTTCATCTTCCATTTGAGTTCCTGGCTTTCCCATTGATCTCACTGGCATTTGAGTTTCATTTTCTCCGCCACCGCGGTCCTCACCGGAGATCTCCTCCAACGACCGCCCTTTCGTCTCTGTCACCAAGAATGTAAACACAAACCCTAGCATGTTGGTGAATGCCAAGAAAATCATGGCCTTTTGAATCTTGCTAGGGTTACCATCTAACGTATAGTTTTGCACTCCGAAAGCTCCAACGATTGCACCGGCCTTCCCCGACGCCGCACTCAGTGCATGGCACGTCGACCGAACTCTCGTTGGGAAGAGCTCGGCCGGAAGGACGAAAGTAGTACTATTCGGCCCAAAGTTAGCAAAAAAGAACGTCAAACCATAAAGCACTGCGAACTCCGCCGGATGATTCTTCAAATAATTGTACCGAATGCCGAGGACTGCCATGAAAATGGACATCATGAAGAATCCAATCAATTGGATTTTGAACCTGCCAAGCTTCTCAATGAGGAAGACAGTGAACCAATATCCAGGGAAAGTCCCAAGTAAGGCAACAAGAAACATAGCCTTGGATGTTTCATAAACTTCTTCCAAAGCATTAACATCTTCAGCTTTCTTGGTCAAATTCATAGCTGGGAAAATGTCCTTTTGTGTAAGGTTATTGCTATAAAAGGCAATGTCCAACAAGAACCAAGTGGTGGTAGTGCCAAGCAAATGGAGTCCATGGCGATGTAAGAACTCTCTAGAGAGCAAACCATATTCATTTGTAGATTTGAAATGGGAAAGTTTGTCCTGATCTGCTTGAATTGTGATCTCCAAAACCTTTCCCATGTCTGCAGCGGCTTGCTTGGCATTGCCTTCAATGAGGGCAGTGTAGCGTCCAGTTTCAGGCATTTTCATACGCCAATAGTACGTTAAAATGGCTGGTAAAGCACCAAGCATTAACACAATCCGCCATAGGAAGTCTCCTTGAGGTTGTGTGGAAAATACATGGTTGCTTTTGTAGGAGGGAGCATCGTGAAGGGAGAGGAAGATTTTTGATAGAATCAATGAGACTAGCCCTGCAAATATCAGCCCCACACCCTACATATAATAATCATTAGGTTAATTTCTGATTTTTTTTTCTTTCATATTACTCTCATCCCTAAGCTTCTCGAGCGATGTGAGAAACATACAATAGAGAACAAGTAGCAGATTACATAATTAATGCATGTCAATTAAAACAATTCTAGCAGCAGGTCTCTAGACTTCTAAGCTTGTATCTATTTTGTTCCTGTATTTTTAAGAATTTTGAATGGATTGGTCTACGAACCTTTAAAAGTTGTGTGTATTAAGGAAATGTCTTAGATTAGTTCATAAACTTTTAAGATCATATTTATTTAGATTTTACACTTCAATATTTTTCAAATAGGCCTCTTTAACTTTCAAGATTATGTCTATTTAGTTTTTATACCTGTATCAAAAAACTTCTAATAAGTTCTTCCATTTTTAGAGTTGTGCCTATTTTGTCTTTAAATTTTAAGAAATTTTTACGACTAGCTCGTAAATTTTTAAGGTTGTGTTTATTTAATCTTTATATTTTAAAAAGTTTTTAATAGGTTTCTTTAACTTTAATATAGCTATGATTTTTTGTTTCTATACTTAAAAACTTTTAATAAGTCCTTCAACTTTTTAAATTATATCTATTTAGTTACTATACTTTAGAAAGATTTTAGTAAACTATTTAAACTTTTAATTTTGTATTTAATAGATCTCCACCATTAGCTTATATACCACACAAAGTTAATAACAAAATTTATTAGACAAAAATGACTTATTATCAAATTTTAAAAGTTAAGTATTTAAAAATTAAACAAGTTATAAAATTTGTAATTTAACCTAATCATTAAAAACTGAAGAAGATTTGAGATTTTAATTGAGGTAATTAAAAGCACCTGCATGGCGAAGACAGCTGCAATGAAAGCCCCTCGAGTCTTTTTGTTAGCATATTCAGACATGATTGTGGCTGAAAGTGGATAGTCGCCGCCAATGCCAAATCCAAGCCAAAATCTAAAGAAGCAAAGTGTACCAATCACTGATTTTGATGTTGACCCAAAAGACAGCCCCGAGCAAATGGCACAAAAGGCCATAAGAATTAGGGTAACACCATAAACTTTTTTCCTCCCAAGTTTGTCACCCAACCACCCAAAGAAAAGCTGCCCCATTAGGGTTCCGACGAGTGCAACTCCAACGACAGCGTTGTTAACTGCATTGGGGAGTTTTCCGGGCTTCGAACTATCGGGATTGAAGTAATAAAGTCGACCGAGAAGCTTCGACACGGTCGAGATGCAGAAAAGATCGTAGGCATCGGTGAAGAAGCCCATCCCGGCGATGACTATGGCGGTGATATGGTACCATTGGGTCCGAGCGTTGTCGAGGGCATCGAGCACGGCGAGGGCCATGATATATTTTGGAGGTGGTGGCGGACGATGGGAGTTTGTGTGTTTTGCTTGCTGGGGTTGTGAGTGTTTCGAGCCATTTTTATAGTGATTTAAAGCATTGAAAGGAAAGTGAAGAAGTGAAGAGAAGGATGACGTTTAATCCTAGGTTGGGAAGAACAAGGAGAATTAGTTAATCAACAAAGAGGATATTGAGCATATTCTTCATTTTCATACAGATAATTTTGGGCAAAATTGACCTAAGAGACAGCGATGTACAAAACATTTTAGTACTCATTATTCTCTAATTGGGAAGATGTTTTTTTAAAATTTATTATTATTATTATTTTTTTAATTTGCCATTTGGTTTTTCCAAGGCTGAAATCTACAGAGCTAGCTGTTAACTTATGTAAAATTATTGGGGAAAAAAAAAACAAACAAACGTTGGAGGGTTGCTTATGTTCCTATGGTTTTGTCATAATTTTTTTGTTAAAGAGACTTTTCTTTTCTTTTCTTTTCTTTTTTTTTTTTTTGATATTTGTTTGATTATACTTTTTTGGATTTTGCAGTGTGTTTTTGGGTTGGATTGCTACCTTTCGGGTGTGCGATCAAACTTATGCTCCCCAACTAAGTTGTGATATATACATTCGTCAATTTTTATATTGAAAATTATTGCCCCTTTCATAATGAAGGCGACCAAATTAATTATTTAATCATTAGTCAATTAGAACGCAAATGATGTGATTATCTTTGGTGCTAAATATTATATATTTAATTCGGAGAGGAGGATCTTCTTGATCTCCTTACTATAATGCAAAGGAGATTTTAGTTTGATCCAATATGTGGACATTTATGATCTTTGTTTTTACTTGTCCTTATAGATTTTGACCAACTTAAACATAGCTCAAGCAATTAAGATATTAAATCTTCGATCAAAAGGTCAAAGGTCTGAATCTCTATCTCCACATGTGGTTGAACTCATATATATATATATATATATATATATATATATATATATATATATATATATATATATATATATATATATATATATATATATATATATTTGGCCAACTTAAACACAACTCAATTGCTTTAAAATACTATATCTTCAATCAAAAGGATCAAGGTCTAAACCTCTACCATTCACATGTTGTTGAACTCAAATAAATAAATAAATAAATATATATATATATATATATATATATATATATATATATATATATATTAGTTCAACAATTGGAGTGAAATGATTGAACGATAAACTTTTAAGATGATAACAACTAATAAATGTCTTATCTATTAAGTCATGTCTAGATTGACTAAAAAATTATTATTATTACCATAGTAAAGATTGGGAAAGCCTCCATCCTAATTATTTGGATGGGTAAATTCACTCAACTTAGAGAGCCTTAATAGATAACACAATGCCTGAAATTAATTAATATATGTCGTTGCGTAATATTAAGTAGTTTATGACATTATATAACATATACGTTAAAATATTAATTAATATATCTTACTATCTTAAAAAGTGACTAAAGAAGAGAATCATTTTTGGACTATTTTGTCCAAACTCTTATTATATAATACCTAAATTGTCCTTCAAAATTTAAAAAATATATATTAATTAAATTAAATACTAACTCTCCAAATTCTTTCTTTTTGAGTTTCATTTCAGCTCTCTCCCCCTATCTCTCCTCTCCCTCCCCACTCACGAAAATTCTAACCAAATTCCACTAAATTCCACTTTCACTCTTTATTAAAATCAAGGTTTAAAATGTCGATGTCGATGGAAATGTCGAAGTCTCAATTTTATGGAAATGTCGATGGAAATATCGATAAAATGTCGATGTCGATGGATATTTATGGAAAAATTTTAAAAACAAAAAATTAAAAAAAATATTTAAATTAATAAATGAACATTTTACACTTTTTATATGAGTTAAAATACTTGTTACATTATTATATTCACATTAAGTTACATTTTCTTGCTATTTTTTTTAATATTTCGTCAATTTTGTACGGTATAGTGGAAATGTCGATTCCCCCCTTATGTCGATGTCGAACCCATGGACATGTAGAAATTTCGATGGAAATATCGACATGTCGACGGAAATTTAATACCCTAACCCACACCCCCACTAATTGAAATTAAATAATTTTTATAACTCACACATTATTTTCAAATAATAATAATAATAACCCGCACACTCACATAAAATAACTTCATATTCTCTTTACCTTAAATTCTGTAACGCCCGGCTTATTTACGGGCATTAATTTCAAATTATGGAAATTTAGTTGGAATGATTGTCATTAGGTAATTTAAATTTTGAGGTTAATTTGAAATTTGGATTGAGAAAAGGGGCATATTTGGAAATTTATAAATTATTTGGGGGTATTTTTGGAAAATAATAATAATAATAAAATAAACAAATATTTTTTTCCCTTCATCCTCATCTTCTTCTCATCTTCTCCCTCCCTCTCCCGACAGCTCTCTCTCCCTCCCCGATCACTCACTCTCTCTCTCTCTCTCCCGTCGTATGCAGCACGAGCAGACCCCGCCGCCGACCGGCCTTTCGCCATCACCGGATCTGCCGCAAGCCAGACGCTCGTCACAGGGTCCACGCGAACGCAGCTTCGTGCAGCACGTCACCCAACCGGAATCCGCGAGCAATGCCTCGCCAGAAGCTCCGATCCGCTCGCAGCCCAGCCCCACCGCCGCCTCCACCTACTCCAGCCTGTTTGCACCGCCGCACGCCGAAGCTCCAACCTCGCCGCCGGCGTCTTTTTTTTTTTTTTCTTTTCTTCTTCGTTTTCTTCCTCTGCCGACAGCCACAGCCGAACCCCCCATCCGTCTGTCTTCTCCTTCTTCCTCGCTCACCGCCGCGTAGCCCGATCTTCAACTGAGCAAGACGCAGTCGCCGGAAGCAGTTTCCATCCAACCCGAAGCTGCGCAGCTCAGACCTCACCAAAAAACGCTGCACGAAGCTCAGATCCAACCCGCCGAGACCGGATCTGTCCAGATCCGTGAGCCACGAGCTAACTGGAGTCCTCACGCACAGGCCACGAGCCGGCACGCGCCGCCGTTCGCCGCAGCACGAGCCGCCGTCTCCGATTCCAATTTTCGAGCCTGAACAGTCCCGGTTACGATCGTGTTCCAATTTGGGTAATTTCGTTACTCAATTGAAGTTAATTAAGGACTTTAATTAGATCGATCGTTGACCAATGGACTTAATTTTCAGGATATCGATTGGAGGATCAAGCTATCGAATTGGAGACAAAGTGTTAAATTTCCAGCAAGGTTGTTAGTACTGAACAGCCACCTCTCGAGACTAATTAATTTTGGGTTAAGCAGGAAGCCAGAGTTTGGAGGAGATCCTCACTGCCAGAATAATATTAATTATTCTATTCGAAATAAATAGTCATTTGGATTTAAGCCATTTAAATTCCTTTTTGATTGAAATGTATGTTTGATAGTTTGTTAATTTCGAAAGCATGCTTGAAAGCGGTGGTTATGAGATATGAAAAGGTTAGTGGTTATGTTTGGAAGTAATCTTGAGCTAAAACGGCCTAAGTTGTGGTCATAAAGGAATTAGTGGCTTAAAGTTTCAAGTTTAGTATGTTAGCAAATGAACCTTTTTAAGAATTTGTTCGAGGTTGTAATTGGACAAGTCTGGACATGAATGTGGTGATTTGTGAATAGTCATTCTTGCCTAAATTATGAGTATGTGCGCGATGTCGTAGTTGGTTAAATCAATATAAGGATTATCGTGCTGGGCTTAAGATTGCCTGAAACTTGTTGCTACTTTAGTTAAGAGATTCAAAGTTACAAGTGAATGGATGAAAATGTGCCGGGGGTTATAAATGAATTTGATTATAGCTTACCCTTGTAAGTATAGATGTGTGGATAGATGTGTTAAACTAAACAGTTGTAATCGTTTGGACTTTTGAGATGTTTGGTTAGCTGTGGAGTGCAGAAAACTTGAATTTTAGATTGATTGGTTGATTGGGTTCAATGCTTTTGGGTTCAGGTTGAGTTAGGGGCTGAAGTAGAGCACCCTAAAGTTATGCCATACTCAGGGTCGGGGACCGTATTTTATGTGTTCAGAATGGCCTTATGTTTGGGCTGATTTAACAAGTTTTGGATGGGTCCGAATGTAAGTAGAGGGTTACTGGTCGTCCTGATTTCTAGAGTGGTTATGGAACTAAATTCTGGATTAAAAGGGGTGAAGGGCTATGTGCCGCTAGCACAGGTATGTGCTTGTGAACTATGGGCCAGATTGTGAATGTGGTCCGGATATAACAAATGATTTTGGTACGGTAGATTACCCTCGAGATTCCAAAAGTAGTGCGAAAATGCAAGGAGCTTGATAAAATAAGAGCCACCTGATCTTATGTCTCTCCTGGGCGAGTCTGTAACTCTAGGTTGACTAGATGTGATGAGAGTGAGGGATTGTGTTCCTTCACTGTGGTGCTAGCTTAGGGGTGATTCCCCAATTATGTTGAGCGTAAGGATTGTGATCCTTATGGCCTGTGTGCTAGCTTATGTGTGATTCCCCACTGTGTTGAGCGTAAGGACTGCGATCCTTATGGCCTGTGGTGCTAGCTTAGGGGTGATTCCCCAATTATGTTGAGCATAAGGGATGCGTCCCTTATTGCCTGTATGCTAGCATAGAGGGGTGATGTTCTATTGTATGTAGGCGTGAAAGTTATTTGCTTTCACGGCCTTAGTCAACCTAAGTTACATGGCTCGTTGGTAGTGCTCGAGACAATGCCATACCGGGATGGACTCAGGTAGGGTGTGCGAGTGGTAGTTGGATGGTTGATGAGTTGAGATTAAGAAGTAGATGTACGTGCCAGGACAACTTTTGTAGTTTGTTCTTTGTTGTAGTGTTGATCTGTAAATTCTAAATATTCTTTAGTTTTCGTGTATTGATTAGAGTTCTTAGAATTCTTGTGTTTGATGTTGAAGCTCAGCATATTTGATGTAGTTTGTTGGATGCTGAGCGTTTTATCTGAGTTATAGAAGTGTTTTTCATTCTTATCAGGTTGTTGTAAAATTTTGGTTTCTCCTAGTTACACCGTCATGCTGCAGAAATTTCGGGCATGAGCGAGGTAACTAGGTCGTGCTTCCGCGTTTAGAAAGTCGTAGGAATCCGAGTCTTTACAAATTCTCTCTATCATTTCAACGTAAGGAAATAAGATACTTTTGAGGGAAAAAATGAAAGAGATTTTAATTTTAATTTTTTGAAAAAAATAACTAATTAAAACCCACCCCACCACTACTTAAGCCCCACTTAAAAGACATTAAAACCCACACACCCTCATGTAAATTATAACTTCAATATGGTCTTTCTCAAGCTTTCCATCTTCCTCAAGTTTTTAACAACATACTTTTCATTTGCTCACTTCATCACAATAAATATAGACATTTTCTAGGTTAGAACCAAATAGCATTCATCAGTTTCTCTAGATTCTCTATTCAATTTACAACTTTATTATTTCTATTGCAATTGTTATATCATCATGTCTTTAGAAGTTTAAATCTTTTGGTTCTGTTTCAAAAGGAATTGATTGTAAAAATCATGGTAATTTGAAGATGAACAATAGATCAAATATATACAAACCGTCAAGATCCACTACAAATGTCTGATTCTTTTCTGATTCATGAAGAGGTTTTCCCCCCAAAAGAATGAAGAGGTATTATTTGTTCATAATATATTATTTTTGTTTCAATTCTTTTTATGGATTTTAGAGTATCAAATTTCAAAAAATTTTAAAAAATGTTCATAGTGCTTTTTTTTTTTTTCATGCATTGGTTAGTTGTATCCCGAAGGCAAAAAAAAAGATAGTAAATCATGTATTATATATCTAATTCGTCATCAAACTGTACTTCATAAAAATTATGTCTCAAATATTATATCTATTACTCTACAGTTTGGAGATTTGTAAACTAATGTATTATGTTTTCTTTTTAGGTTTGATTTATATTGGAGACAATATGTATTAATGTATTCAAAGTTCATTTGTTTAAGGTTCATTTTATGGAATTCTGAAAATGTTGAAATTAATGGAAGGAATACTTATTAAATGAGATGATGGAGGGTGTGAATGATTTGTATTCATATGATTGAAATTCATGGAATTTTGGATGTTCAACAAATAGATCAACAATTTATTGGGTTGTATATATTTCTTGATAAATTGGAACTTGAGACAATGTGTTAAAAAAAACCTAAAATTTGGGCAAAGAAGATATCATATAGA
The DNA here is from genome assembly GCA_033996785.1 of Trichosanthes truncata. Lineage (NCBI taxonomy): Eukaryota > Viridiplantae > Streptophyta > Magnoliopsida > Cucurbitales > Cucurbitaceae > Trichosanthes > Trichosanthes truncata. The sequence continues at coordinate 91,015,063 of JAWPNB010000003.1, forward strand.
GACACTCAACCAATAGAAGGTTTCAACCTCAATCTAATGGAATAACTTTGAAAATAATTCTATAAAAATTCAAAAATCTATGAAAACTTTTATATTCTATATATTTTTTTAAAAATCTTATATTTTTAATGTTCCATAACACTCTAATTACAAGAAAATGCAAATAAATTTTTTTAATAAATCCTGAAACTTTTAATTAAAAAGATCCTAAAATACTAATTAATAAATTAATGGAATGAATTAGTCTAAATTTGTTAAATAATATTAATTACAAATAATCAAATATGCCATATATTGTGAGAATCTTTTGGGTGCTTACTCTCTTTCAATTAGAACTATTTCATTTTTAGGAAAAAAAAAAAGAGACTATTTTCTTTAATAATCAAACATTTAGGGTGCATAGTTTATCTAAGTCATTTCAACTTCAACTCTCTTTCAATAAAGTAAATAATGAGAATAATTCTTTGGTTGCTCTCTCTTAATTATAATGTTATAACATCTTTTTAAGAAAAATCTATCTTTCAATAAAGTGAGATGTCAATAAGAAAATAACTTACAATATATATATATATATATATATATATATATATAGCACAACAATTTCGACTTATTCTTCATATATAATAAAACAAAAAAAAAACAAATATGTTAAACCTTTTTACTCACTTTAGGATTATTATTTCCAATATTGTAAATACAAAATAATAATAATAATACAATATAGTGTTCAATCATTTATCCATTATCTTTATCTTCCCTCTCTAATATCTCTCTTTATTTTCTCATTTAATTGTTCTTAATCAACCATTCTGATTTTTAAATTTCATTATGACTTTTCATTTCTGAGTGATGTAACTATAGGTGCATCAATAACTAAGTTTTTGACAAATTTTTAATAATAATAAACAAAAGTTTACTCAATATATTAATAGTTAATTAATTTAGTTTTACAAATAGTATTAACTATTATGTCTATTAAAATTAAATTTTAAAATAGAAAAACCACATGCAACGCACGTGTGAAAAATCTAGTTGATCTTAAATGTTTCTTGACTGACTCTAGTTTCTCCTTAGCTACATACTGATTGAAATTGTCTTTGCTAGAGTTCACAATTTAAACTAGGGGTCAAAATATCAACTAACCTTTAAAACATGACGGTAATGTTTGTAAACAAATGAAACATAGTAAAGTCAGCATGCTTGAGCACTAATTAGTTATGTTTTTTTTTCCTTTTTTTTTTTTTAAATTCAACAAAATGTGGGGTAGAGATTCAAACTTTAGAATTCTTGATCGAGAGTATGTGTTTTGACTAATTGAACAATGTTCAATGTAACACTTTGTTTTAAAAAAAAAAAAAACAGAGAAGAAGTTAAAATTAAATTAAATTATTATTATTTTTTTAATTAAAAAAAAAAAGAAAACAAAACCCATCCTTATCCCTTCCCCTTTTTCCCGTCACTCTCTCTCCCTCCCTTGCGATTTTCTTTCTCTATCTCGAAACCCCACCCCATCATCTCTCTATCTCTCTCTTTCTCTCAACCTTTCCGTCTCTCCTTCTCTCCGTCTCTCTCCGTCTCTCCCTTCCTCTCACTCATTGGTTGGTGTTTGGAATTTTTTTTAGCAAATATTTGCGTGGACAACAGCCTTGGGTTATGTCTCTGAGCGTTTTAGAGCTCGTTTTGGTGTGGGCTTGGCTCGTTTGACAGTGGGTAAGCATTTTGGCTTTGGAATCTAGAAATTTAGTGAGTTAATTGCTTATTTAAGCACTATTTGGTTATGAAACTCAATTTAGGATTAACCATCATGGTTGGAGGCTAAAATTATTCAATGGGGTTGTACCGAGCATTGTTCCAATAGCTTTTAATTACAATGGTTGGTAAGTTTTAAAGTTCGAAATTCTTGTAAATGGTCATTTGGGGCCAAGTAAGTTTAGGAAGTTGATTGTGATTTATTTGAGTTAATATTGTGTAATTGGAACTTTTGTACATGCTAGAAGTCGATTTTGGAAGTTGTAGATAGTTGGGCGCTCTCTCTAAATTATTAGGATTAAAGCTAACATCGTCCTAAGGAGGGAAGCATTTCGATATCGAGTCGATTGAGAAGTAAGTAGCCATTTGGAATTACTCATCAAGGCTTTTTATATAAAGATTGTTTGTGGAGCATGCATATTGAGCTTGTTGATACACTTTTGCGTGATTGTTGTTGAATTGTGTTTTATTTCTGCTGAATGAAAACTTTGGTATGGTGAGATTCATTTGACCCAATGCTTGAGCTGTGATTACTTAATTGTGTTTGATGATTGAAACTATATATTTGGTTGAGTTTGTGATCTTCGGTTCAGGGAGTGGAGGTGGTTCGGACTTGGTGTGTGGTTTGGTGGTGTGAGATATCTTGGGATTTTCAAGAGTATTGTGATTAAGAAAATGACCTGTCAATTAAGTGCCACCTACCTTATTATTTGTTTCAATTCGAGCATGTATTCCTAGACGGCTGAGGCAGAGTGGAGAGCGATGAGAGTGATGTTGATGCTAGCATAGGGGCGATGACCCCAGAACGATGATGAGATGATGAGGATGCTAGCATATGGGCGATGTCCCCAAAGCGATGGTGAGATGATGAGGATGCTAGCATAGGGGCAATGTCCCTAGAGCTATGGTGAGATGATGAGGATGCTAGCATAGGGGAAATGTCCCCAGAGCTATGGTAAGATGATGAGGATGCTAGCATAGGGGCGATGTCCCTAGTGTTGGGATTTATGCCCTAAAGCCTCGTAATTAATAATTTATTTAATAATTAATAATAATTTTGATTATTTTATTTGCAATATAATATTATCCATTATATGAAAAATCCAAGGTTATTAGTGTAATCTTGAACAGTATGTGGTGACATACAAGAGGATCATGTTCAAGAAATAACCTAAAGGGTCATAGTATATGGATAAGGTTGAGTGCCTTATCCTGGTAACACTATTGATACGGCCCACTTTGTAATAGTTACAAATGATTTGATCCAAATCATTCATGTGGAGACATGTGAGTGGGGGTATCTTATACAATGAGTTTGTATAAGACTGGTCCACGAAATATTTAATATATCTTTATAAATCCCCTAATTGAGAAGATTAATATTTCATCAGGATGATCATATGTGACTCGATCTTAATCTTGAGTGAGTTATGAACTCCTGCCTGTGAGGGCTTGTCCTTTGATTTGCATGGGTGAGAATGGCTTTTGTAGCCGATTCAATATGCCTACCATTTTGGGGACTTGACCAAATAGGGAGCTGAGAACATAATCTCACAAGAAGGAATTCACTCATTCCCATATAGGGTAAGTAGATGAGTAGTTCCCTTAAGTGCTGATTTCGGGACTTGAACAATGGGGCCCCACCCTCTCATTGGCCCGAGAGGGACTTAGTTTATAATTATATTATAAACAAATTGTTCATTAGAGGATCAGTGGTACTTAAGGTGCAAGATGTAATTATAGGGGTAAAACGAACTTTTGACCTAGCTGTAATTACGAACAACTCGTGAAGGATCGACTTGCATGTAATGATTATATCTATGGACACAACTTGTCCTACAGTGCATAAGAGTGCAACTCTAGGTCTATAGTGGAGTGACCTATAGTTAATGAATGAAAATTAATTAATTAAAGAGTTTAATTAATTAATTTTGTATCATTGGAGCTTATAATCTGTAGGTCCATAAGGTCCCCTTGCTAGCTCATAGTAACACTAAAAGATCAATTTAGTTGAAAGAAAAATTTGAAATGTTCAAATTAATATTTAATTTGAAGTGTTCAAATTAATATTTAATATATTAGATATATTAAATATAAAAGAGGAAAATATATTTATTGTATTTGATACATTAAATATTAAAATTTGAAATGTTCAAATTTAATATTTAATTTGAAGTGTTCAAATTAATATTTAATATATTAGATATATTAAATATAAAAGAGGAAAATATATTTATTGTATTTGATACATTAAATATTAAAATAATTAATATATATTTGATATATTAAATAAAAGATATTTATAGAATTTGAATAAGATTCAAATAAATAAATATCGTAGGAGATTTGAATGAGATTCAAATAAATATAAGATATATTTTAATATATTAGATATTAAAATATAATATTTTAATTATGGCAAAGATTTTTCCTTGGTCTCTATAAATAGGACCATTGGGTTGAGCCATTCTTCACAACACACATCTCCTCAATAGAGAGAATTAGAGAATTCTCTCTAGACCTCTTCCTCTCCAATCCCTTGAGGATTTTCTTTCAAGAGGCTCCCACAAGCCTTGGTCCTGTGTTCGAGCCATAGTCAGGAAGACTTTGTGGAAAAGATAAAGATCCGCCAGAATATTCTCCATAATATTATTTTCAAGGTATTTATTGCTTAACCTTTTTATTTTAGTTTAATTCTAAATAAATCAAAGACGATTCCTATGCTTCCGTTGTGGGTTTAATTCGATTATTCCCTTCACCTAGAGCGATGATGAGATGATGAGGATGCTAGCATAAGGGCGATGTCCCTAGAGTGATGAGTGTGAGAGTTGCTTTCCTTCTCGACATCAGACCAATCTAGAATACATGACTCGTAGGTATAGCACATGGTAGTACTAAAAGAGAGTGAGCTTGAGGTAGGGTAAGAAGACAAATAGTAAACGGAGGCGAATGTTTTGAGACTAAGTTAAAGTATGCAGTTTAGAGTTATGTTTTCCTTTGTATGATTTAAGATTGGACCCTTAAAGGAGGGGGGGGGGGGGGGGGGGGGTTACTGACTGAGTATATTCATACTCACTCGTGCTACTTTGCTCATATCTTTTCAGGTGACGCGCATCAGCGAGGGGGATGACAGAATGACGACCTGACGAGGCTATGGGGATACTATTATAGGTTTCTCCTAGGTTCCTTTTGTTGTGTATTTTTTTGTTTGGTCGTTTTTATATTAGCTTGTAAACTCGGTCTATAAGTTGTACTTTTGTTTTCTTACAAAATTCTGGTTCTGAGATGTCTTTCGCATTAGTTTCTATGATTGTGAACCCAACATCTTTTGCATAGTTTGGTGGGTGCTGAGAGTTTCTTAGAAATCTTAGAAGTGCCTTATGCGTCTTCACAGGTTCGGAGTTTAGGGTCGTTACAGTTCAAGTTGGCACATTAGTTATATTTAACCTAAACAGCGTGAGGAGAAAGCATTTTAATTTCAAGGAAGGTTTCTAATGTTATATTGAACACAAATCATTCAGATGATCATGTTTTATATATAACCAAAAGAAAATTGACAAGACAAGCTTTTTATCCTTTTTTTTGTCCCACAAACAAGAAACTCCATACCTATATATTATATTGTAATTTAGAGATTAGCTATATATCCTCAATTCCAATTGTTTGCAATTCTGTTTGGCAAAGAGTTTGTACTCTAAAGATTTAGTACTTTGTCTCATTAAGTTGTAAAATTCTGATAGGAGGAGAAATAATCATTAATGAAAATTGAACTAATAAATAAATGCAATGATCAATCAATTTCTATGAATATAAATACAGAGAAGCACACCCTTCTCTGCTAGGGTTTGCTAAAATAATCAAATCATTAATGTGGAATCACATGATCTGTTGTTGTTGTATTACCAACAAAGAAGCTCTACTTTTAATGTCAGTTGAAGCAATCAGATCTCCAAGAACTCCAAGCTCTGGACATTCATTCCATTCATTGAGACCAGCAGTTTGAGGTGATTCTAACCCATTTCTTCTTCCTACTATTATAAGATCAAACCTATCTAAGTATGAATGTTGTTTGTTGTCCATCACTGCACACATCCTCTATATACATCACTGTTTCGTCACCCAAACAATTGGCTTTAAAATCTCTAAGAACTTCACGATCAAGTAAATCTTCCCAATCGTTTGACTTCGATTCATTTTCTTTCGACGGCGCAAGGAGTCGGAACACGGTCAGCTCGACTCTCGAGTCACTTGCCATGCGTTTGGCATATGATTTCACCTCTCTATCATCCTTCCCTCCCAAGAAGATCACACACACTGAGTATTTGCATCTCATTCCCAAAGGTGCCATTGTGGAGATCCTCCCTAAATTTCCCCGATCGGCGAAGATGCCGACCGAACAAGGAGCCCTCTCGAGCACGTTGTAGTTCAATGTCCTAATGTTGTTGTCATCTTTGTCAATATAACCATCGACCGTCCATGTTCGATGGAAAGGCAGTATTATAAGCGATGCAATCTAGTCGAGTGCAAGCATGCATACATCATCATGCATGACCTTGCGCTGCGAGATCGCTGTGAAGCATTCTACGTAAACCGTGCCGTTGTTTCCTCTTTCAAAATGATTAAAATAATGAATGATATGGTGAGAGTAAGACTGGTTGTCGAGAGAGTTGTTCTTAAATTGAAGCAATCTTTCGATTATTTTCAAATGATCTTAAGTCAAAACAAGAATATTTTAAGCAATTGGGAGTTAAATAAGCCTTAATTCTAAGGCTTATCACTTACTTTTCTTCACCCAAAGTTCACCCGATCAAGTTTTTGGCGCCGTTGCCTGAGAATGGCAATTTTAACAAAAATGTTATTTTAGCAAAAATTGTAAGAGAAGATTGCAACTACAATTTCTCCTATTGTAGGAGGAGCTCGATTTCACTTGTTGAGAGAGAGAAATTGTAAGAGGAGAAAGACACAACGTAGGGTTGATTGCTTGAGAAAATCCACAAAATGGAAGAAGACATCATTGCAGCATTAAGCGCACAAGCTTCCTTTTAACCTTATCTCTTCTATTTCTTGTGTTTATTGTAAAGGAAGTCATTCATTTGATAATTGTCCTTATAATCCCGATTCTTTGTGTTATGGATTTCTACCCAGCTTTGCAAATAAACATCAGTACCAGTGCTTCTAGCAAGGGAAGATGATTCCAAAATAGCCTAGCTTTGAAGAACTCACGGGGAATATAGAGCAAAGAACGATATTGTAATGCAAAGTCAAGCAGCATCTCTACGGAGTTTGAAAATTCAGGTGGAACAAATTGCAGATGAATTGCAGAACAGGTCCAGGTCCAGGTCCCCAGGAATTTTGCTCAAGAACAAAGAGACTTCAAAACAAGAAGAAGAAGAAAAAGAATTTAAGGTGGTGTCACTTAGAATGGAATTGGAACATGAAGACCTTGAACTCCTAGTAGAAGCAAGAAGCGATCCAACACTTGACGACATTAAGGAGCCAAAAGGGAGAGAAGATATCAAAGAAGAACCACCTCAAGAAGAGAAGGAACAACAAAAGGAAGTTGTAGTGAGCCATATAGTTGCAATTTCACAGCAATTTACATCCAAAGTGCTAAAAAATATATGAGGTTGGTTTGTTAATGAAAAATGAGTGAAAATCAATGAGTGAAAATAAGGAATTTCAAGTGGTTCAAGTACCTTTTAGAAGAATGCTATCAAAAATGCAATTGCAATCGGAGCTAACATGTTAAAACTAAGTAAACCGAATTCGACTTCTATTCAATTTTGATTCAAAATCTTTAGGAGGTTAAGTGATTAAACCTATATGTCTATGGCTAATCTAACTTAGATATTTTCGCACACAACTCTAGTGGTTTTGGAGTCTCGCCCTATGTCTAGGGTCGATGTTTCAAAACTTATTTCTAAGTCTTTTCTTTCATTGCTTTTATGACATCCGTCTTTCCTTAACCCTTTCAATATTAAGTTCGAGTTTGACAAGCAACACTAGTTGGCCGACTAGGTTTACCCAAATCTAAACTCAACAAAAACAAACTAAGTTCACATGCTAACTAGATTGGTTATGCTTTAAAGCTTTTACATTTTTCCTTAGGGTTTTCACCAACTTGAACCCCTAAAGAAAATTTAGCTTATTATGATGGGGATGAAAAACAACAAATGAATGGAAACAAAACTCATAATTAAATAGTTGAATAAAATGGAAGAAAATTCTAAAATATAAAGGAAACCCAAACTGAAATTTATTAAGAATACTTTGATGTAAAAATTAATCCAACAAATCAAAATACTCATAAAAGAGATTAAAACAGTGCTGAAATTCAAGGATACAACTTAAACCCATAATTTCAACGACAGTACTTACTGAAGAAAAATCAAACTCTTGTGGAAATGCAATCCTAATTAATCAACAGACCTTTTATAACTAAGAATAAAGAAAATTAAAGGACTCAATGGTTAACAAAAACTTACAAAATTGAGATTAAAACAGAACCTAGCTATAGAAATAAAAATGAATGAAAACAGACTAGAAGAACAATACTGGACGATTGTTTCCTTGCTTTGACCGAACCATATACACCTTCAAAGGCGATTAGCTTTTCACCTCCTCCAACTTTCGTTGAGGAGGGATCAATCTTGGAAATTACAGAGCAAAATAAAAGAACAACATACTAGAATTTGACAGAAAATAAAGAACTACAAATTGTGGGCGAGTAGAAAAACTCAGTCACATTTTTTCTTTGTTCTTCTCGTTTTTATAGGCTTCGAGGGCTAGGGTTTCCATATTTGCTCTTTTACAACCTTGGGTCAACGTGTAAGCATGAAATCGAGCTGAAAAATCTCCCAAATCTCGAAAAAAATCTCCATGAATCTCATGATTTCCGTCAATCTCGCATTTTCAAGATTTTCCAGAAAATGCAATTGCATTTATGTTGCATTATTTTTTAGATCTACCAAAATTTTCCATAAATGCAATTGCATTTCAATTGAATTTATGTTGCATTTTGGAATGCAATTCCATTTTGTGCTTGTTTTCCAAAGGAATGCAATTGCATTTGCTAAAGGGAATGCAATTGCATTTTGTGCTTGTTCACAAACTTGTTTTCTCAAAGAAATGCAATTGCATTTCCAAAATGGAATGCAATTGCATTTTTTGTACTTGCTCCAAACCTACACAAAAACAACAAATTAGTATAATTTTCAATCTCTTTTCAATTTCTTTCATCTTTTTCATTACTGCGACAAACTTTTATGAATTTATCTAATAAACACTATTTTTGGCTTGCTCGTCACACAACAAAACACACAAAAATGACCAGAACAAGCTAATTTAGGGTTAAATAATCCTCATAAATGAGAATTATGAGGATAACTATAGACTAGAAATACAAATTTACTTTAATACATAATGTGGATGATATATATATATTTGGACAATACAATATATACCCCTACACTTATACATATCACTCCAATTAACATTCTATATAATATATACCTAGTCACATATAATTATCATATGAGCACTATAATTTATACCATGCAAATGTTACATTATGGAACATTGCTTATATTTAGAGGAATCAGCATAGTTCATAGAGGATGGTTTATATGGAACTTTTAATCTTAACTTGTATAGTTTGAGAAAATTTAAAGGACAATTTTTTCAGGCATCAACTTTGTCATAAATTTTTTAGCCACTTGACTTTAATTTATGAAAAAAAATTGGGTGCTGCCTGGGCAGCACCCACGTGTGGTGCTGCCCACCTTACAACCACAGGATTTTCAATTTTTGGTTTTTTTTTTCTTGAAAATCATGTGGTTGTGAGGTGGGCAGCAGGGTGTTGCCCAGACAGCACCCAAGTTGTGCCCTTAATTTATTACCAACTAGTAACACACCTTTTAAGAAAAAATTTAGTTGAAATCGCCTTGGACTTGCCTAATTAGGTGACTATATGGTTTTTTTTCCCTTTTTTCTGATTTAGGTGAATGGAAAGTTTTATGGATCTCTAATTTACCTTTTAAACTATATCCAATCAGAGATTATATAATATATACCCAAATAATACACATTATGTTTCTAACAAATGTTAATTTTATATAACAACGGAAAAAACTTTATATACCCAGTCAGAGATTATATAATATATACCTCTATTATGCTTGACAAAAGAACCTGCCGTTAAGGATCATGATTGTCGACGATAGAAGTCGGATAGCAGTCTGAGGTCGTACAGAACCTGTCGTTCAGAAGCTCGCCATTCGATAATAATTGAAGATTGTCGAAGATATAGGCATGCTGTTCAGAATCCCATCGTCGTCGTCGTTGTAACTGCTCGTTGTTTTCGTTGTTCAGAAGCTCGATTTTGAGACATAAAATCTCGCTGTTTAGACTCCTTATTGTCGAAGATAGAAGGCCAATAGACGTTCAAACTCTAATCGTCGTTGTAACTGCTCGCAATCGATCATATAAGCTCTCGTCGTCGTCGTCGTCGATGTACGAAGCCCTTGTCGTTGAAGAATCTAGCCGTCAATGGTATAGTGTCGCTGGTGGTTCTAGTCAAAGGAGGAGCACATTTGGGCTGCCCTAGTTGATGTGAATCGATTAGAAGGTGTTTGAAGGGAATATAGAATTCTAATTTTTATGGTTAATATATCGCTGCAATATTTTCTCTTTCCTGATTTTTAAATTTATAGTAATGACAAATAAATAAAGGGGTAAATATGTAATATCAATGATAGTGTTGACTTCTATTGGCTTGGAAAAGTGGCAAAACTTAAAATATTAGTAAATTGGACCATTTGTGTAAATTTGAGTTTCAAATGTGCTATTTATGTAGTTAACTCTAAAATACAATGTATTGATCTTAAATGTTTCTTGATTGGATCAAGCTTTCTCCTTAGCTATGTAATAATTGGAATTGGGTCTCTTTCTAGAGTTCACGATTTAAAGAAGAGGTCAAAATTTGAACCTTTTAACCTTTGAAATATGACGGTAAAGCTTTAACCAAATGAACAACCATGGTCAAGTCAACATGCTCAAGAGCATTAGTTGTATTTTTTTTTTCTCTTTTTTTAGTTTAACAACATGTGGAGTTAGAAAAATTTAATCCGTTAATCTCTCTATCAAGGATATGTACTTTAACCGATTGAGTTATGTTTAGGTTAGCATATTATGTTCAACCTTTAGAGCATGAGGAGAGAGCATTTTTCAAGAAAAGTTTCTAATGTTACATATTATTCAACACATATTATTCGGAGCTATTTTTGGTGGTGGCTTTGATCATGTTTAATAAATAACCAAAAGAAAGGAAAGAACACAAGCTCTTTATCCTTTTCATTTTCCACAAACAAGAAACTCCATACCTATATATTATTTAGTACTTTCGAGATTAGCTATATTTCCTCAATTCCAATTGTTTGCAATTCTGTTGGGCAATGATTTTGTACTCTAAAGATTAGTACTTTGTCTCATTAGTTGTAAAATTCTCGTGGGAGAAATGATTAATGAATTGAACTAATAAATAAATGAAATAAGGAATCAATTTCTATGAATATAAATACAAATAAGCAGACCCCTCTCTGCGGGTTTGCTCAAATAATCAAATCATGATGTTGAATCACATGATCTGTTGTTGTTGTATTACCAACAAAGAAGCTCTACTGTTGATGTCAGTTGAAGCAATCAAATCTCCAAGAACTCCAAGCTCTGGAAATTCATTCCATTCATTGAGACCAGCTGTTTGAGGTGATTCTAACCCATTTCTTCTTCCTACTATTATAAGATCAAACTTATCTACTACTTGTCTAAGTATGAATGCTGTATGTTGTCCATCTCTGCACACATCCTCTATAAACATCACTGTTTCATCTTTCAAACACTTGGCTTTAAAATCCCTAAGAACTTCACCATCAATTATATCTTCCCAGTTGTTTGACTTTGATCCATTTTCTTTCGATGACTCCAGGAGTCGAAGCACGGTCAGCTTGACTCTCGAGTCAGTTACCATGCGTTTGGCATATGATATTGCCTCCCTATCATCCTTCCCTCCCAAGAAGATCACACACACTGAATATGTGCATCCCATTTCCAACGGTGCCATTGTGGCGATCCTCCCTAAATTTCCTTGGTTGACGAAGATGCCGACCGAACAAGGAGCCCTTTCGAGCACACTATAGTTCAATGTCCTGATCATGTGGTCATCTTTGTCGATATAACCATCCACCGTCCATGTTCGATGGAAAGGCAGTATTATAAGTGATGCGAACTTGTCGAGTGCAAGCATGCATACATCATCATGCATGACCCTGCTTGGCGAGATCGAGGTGAAGCATTCGACGTACAACGTGTCGTTGTTGTCTTTCTCAAACTGATTGAAAGAATGAATGATATGTTGAGAGTAGGAGTGGTTGTCGAGGGGGTTGTTCTGCAGTTTGTGAGAAATGAAGATGGGGGAGGCCCGACCGGTGAGCTCGATCAGATGGAATATATGAATGGCGAGTGGGTTCTCGATCGTAGGGCACGAGAGATTGAGAAGATGAATGATGGCATTAATGTTTCCATTCCGATGAATGCAGGCGAGCAGTCGAAGCTCGTCGGAGGCGGGATTCAAATGCATGATGTTCCTATTCTGATAGCCAGCATATTTCCTTGAAGGATCATAGAGGCCTTTCACTGCAACCGGCAGGAACGTTGCATGAAATAATATGAAAAGAATGCAGTATCCAAAAAGTCCATCGCCAATAGTCTGCCGTTGTTCAAACCCACATTGAAACAAATTAGTCACTAAAACCAATGATTTAAAAAGATTCAATTTAGTCCATCTTTTAACATTGCAATATAAGTGTTACTCGATTGACAAATATATAAAAAAAAGAATTAGGCCACTTAAAAGAGGAAAATTTTTAAATTTCGTTTCCCTCTTTCTTAAGTGACTTAATTCATTCTCTAAATTTCTATCAATTAATTTATCAGCCATGTTTAACATTCAGAGTATAATTTTTTAAAAGATGTTAAAACGCAAGAGACTAAATTGAAGAGATGCGAAGGAGGAAAAAAAAAAGAAAAAAGAAAATACATACATGGTAGTCTCTGGCTAATGTGTAGAAAAGCAATTCCACAGAACCTTTGCAGCTCATAATGAGAGAAAGTGCCAAAGAATCCGTGAAGGGCAACTTGCAATACCTCGAAGACACAACACAAGACACAAATTTGACAGTAAAAGCCACACACATGAGAACAATGTTCAACTTTGTGAAATCATCTTCAAAAGAGGCTGACAACTTTGACACATCCGCTCTCAAAGCACAGGTAAAGACCAAAATAGGCATAAACACATCAGAAACAAGGCACTCAATTTTATCCACAAGTGTTGATGCTAAAGGAGCTCCATCAGGAACAGCCAACCCCAAAATATAAGGCCCCATAATGGAAGTGTGACCAGTACAATTGGACAAAACAGCCGAAATTAGAGCCAAAAAAATGACAGCTTGAATGTAACTGCTGTTCACAGGCATTCCTTGAGGTGTGTGTTTGATGATCCAAAGCATTGCTGGCCTAAACACAAAGAAAACGACAACAAACAGAAAAATTAAGGCACCCAATTCAGCTGAGGCTCTTGAAGGGTTTTCATTGTATTTTTGGGCCTGGCTGGATGTGACAATAATGAAGAGACCAAACATGTCACAGACTAAGGCTGATGAGAGGCCTAAACGCCCCAATTCTGAGTTCACAATTTGAAGGTCGCTTAAAAGTGAAGCGACAATGGGAAATGCAGTCGTCCCATAAGAGGCAATCAAAATTGGGAGGGCTCCGATTTGTTGCTTTGTTAAATTAGTGACATCGAAAAGGGTTTGAACGAAATTGCCAATAATTAGAGGGACTAATAAGGATGGAATTCCAATGATTAATCCCCTTCCTCCGGTTCTTGTTGTCATTGTTACGTCTATTTTGGCTGCTGATAGAAATATGTACCATGTGTAGCCCAAATGTGCGAGTAATACGAGCACCTCTTGACTGCCCACGTTGAGAAACTTGAATTTTGCCTTGTCCAATTGATTCCATGAACACCCAAATACCAACCCAATCTGATCCATTTTTATCAATATCAGCCATCACAGGTTTTAAATCTCAATGTCGACATCTCGATTTTATGGAATAATATAGATAAAATAATGTATGGATATTTGTTGATGTCAAACTCATAGATATATGAAAATGTCAATAAAAAAAAATTAAGGCCCTAGTAATTATATATTCGTTTAAAGTTGGAAAATACTAACATTATTCAAGTGGGTTGGAACAATGACTTTAGGAGAGAGAAACTAACAACTCTTGTATTGAAAGAAAAGTTATTGTAGCTGCATATAATTGTTAGATGCAGGTTTAAAATACGTCTACTTTTTATAACAGTTGGATACACATGAAAATACAAAAATTTTAAATTCTCTCTCATACTTCCAACTTTGTAAGATTGTCCGTCACATTGTTTCCACCCTCTAGTTTTTTTTTTTTTTAAAGGAAAACCTATTTCTCAAAAAAAAACACAAGAAAAGAAAATGATAATTTTAAACCAAATGAGCTCAAGAAATTAGAAAGCAACATTAATGTCAAAGTATTGATTTGATGAATCGATGAGGTAAGGAGGGGAATTTGTGTACTTACAAGAATTTGAGAGGAAAACTTGGAGACTCCAAAACGCTTGAGAAAGTGATGGGTAATGACCAAAGAGAAACATAACAAAATCAACTGAAACTCCACAAGAGGTAAAGAGGCCTTGAGCCACCATTGAGGGTCATTAAATTGTACCCATAAACCTTTGGAATTTATATAAGATGGAACATTTATACAAATCACACCTGTAAAATTTGATTTTGAATGAGGCAAAAGGGACTTTGTCGAATTCAGATTCAACTGCATGGTCTCCCTCTCCACGCACAGCAAGATAATATGAGCGCATGCACAAGATCCCAATCACAATGAAGAAGAAGATATGGAAGAGGAGGAAATTAACAAAGCAAAATTTTGGTTTTGCTCTCAAAAATGAACATGTCTTTTTTTATATGAGGTTGTTATATAAGTTGTTTTTCTTTAACCAAACAACAAACTGAAGGAACCAAAAAAAAAACAAAACACGCTCCGAAAACGACTTAACAAATGTATTCAAATTGATGAACTTCTCCACGTGTAATGTTATAAGCAGCTAGTTTATGATTATCTGCCTGGTTTTAACAGATTAATTTGAGAAAGCAACTGAAACATGAAGATATTGGTTTGGTTGAGTTTTTATTTTTGTCTGGCGGTTTGTTTTTAGACTAGCTCCCACAAATGTGTCTATCTCTTATTAACCGTTGGATGTAAATTTAAAAATCTATATATCTTCTAATAACAACTAGATATATCTCTTATTAACCGTTGGATGTAGATTTGAAAATCTATATATCTTCTAATAACAACTAGATATAAATTTGAAGTGCTTCTATAGTTTTTCTCTCGTACTACAAAATAGAAAATTTAAATTAATACTACAATATTTGTAGATTTATTATTAAATAAAATATTTACATATATTAGACTTTTTAATTTGTATATTTGTAACAATATTTTATAATTCTAAATTTTCCCTCACATCTTCTTGCTTGTTATCATGGTTTCTTAAATTGAAAAAGTATAAAATAGATTAGGATGGAAATTTGAATCTTTCACCTCCAGAAAGCTTGTTTAATGTCTTACCAGTTAATTATCCTTAGATTGATAAGTAATCACCAATTGATATTATGGTTGTTGTTGCCTAATTTTGGACAGAATAACGCACTTGACCTCCATGTAACATCAACGATGAATTTGTTTGAAGGGGGAAGAACGTGGCCTATAAGACAAGAAAGATCTGAACACCGGTGTGGTGCTTGCCACACAGGCTCCGATGCTTAAGTAAGAGAATGAATGAGTGTGACGAGTTATGGTTTTGAGAATGAGGAAGAACTTATCATTCTCCTTTTGAGAAAAGAGCTTAAATACTCATCTTCTAGGGTTTCTTGGAGGATTCCTCATAAGAATAGGACGAAAAAGGACCAAATTGGACTGGACAAAGGTGGCTCGAGCCGAGCGAAGAAGAAACAAGGCCTAAAAGATAGCCTTGTAAAGAGGTCGGCCTCAGCCTCGGCCGAGGCCGACCAAGTAGTACTTGTGCTCCAGTCAGAGTCGGCTACTCGTTCCTTTCTTTCATTGACCTAGTTTTGGCTTGGTTTCAACCCGTTGTGATCTGTATTGGGCGTTTTAGTCCTATTTTGTCTTTTATTTCTGTGTGATAGGGTCATTCTAAGACATAATCCTCAATCCGTGGCGAATTAGGAAATGGAAAATATCGGAGACAGGCTTGACCAAGCCAAGGGAGCTAAAAGATGTAGGCTTGACCCCATGGTGGGGGTCGACCCATGTGGTCGGCCTGAAATTTGGGCCCGAGGCCCAACTTCCTGCTTCCTTTATTTCTTTGAGGCGCAGTCTCTTTTTCTTTAGTCCGATTTGATCCGTTTTAACTCGTTTTGAGCTCTTCTGTGCATTCAAAATTTGTCTTGATGGTCGAATTTTAACCATAACAATGGTAATCATTGATTCATATAACTAGGATAATTTATTGATTTATTAGTAATCATTCATTTACAATTATGGAGAATCACTAATTTACAACCTATGTGGTCATGAACAATTGATTGACAACCATGGTGAACCATTTACACCATCATTATAGTGAATCACTGATTTACACTTATTTGTTTTTTGTAGTAAGGGTAGTTTTGTAAAAAAAACATAAGAAAAAAAAACTCTGAACTAATTTTTAAATTGTTATATTTTTATAATTTTTAGGTTGCTAAATTTACAATTTATTAGATAGGCTAAATTATAGAAAATAGCCTATATGAACTTTTACCCAGTTTCAATAATACTCTTGAACTTTAAAAATTTGCAGTAAATACTTTTGAACTTTAAAAAAAAAAAAAAACCCTAACTAGAAGTGGATGGACGGAAAGCATTTGTTCTTCTTCTTCCTCTCTCCCTTTGCACTACTACAAAATTGAGAATCCATGACACCAAGATAAAAGAAAATAAAATTAAGGGAGACAAAAATATGTCATAAAATGTGATAGGCACGTTTTTAGCCAAAAAACGGAGTTTTACGTATTTTTGGAAGTTTATGATATTTTTTAAATGTCATGAATCTATGATTTGGATTAACTGTCGTTATTAATTAAAAATAATTTATTTTCATTTGTAATTGATTTTTTATTTAAAAAATGAAGGAACAAATGTTACTAAAAACGAATGAGTGGCTTAAAATTTGAGATTCCCACCCCTTTAATATTTTCGCCAAAAGAAACCCTCATCTCCTATATATATATATATATATATATATATATATATATATTTTATTTTTCTCTCACGCCTCCCCAACATTTTTTTTTTGAGAAGAAATAATCAATAAACCACGCAACAGGAACCAAAACGGTGGGCTCGTTAATCACGAAGACCCCTACCAACCCCAAAATTACAAACCCAAAAGAGGTTGTCCTCTTCCCTATCGAAAACCAGAAGGTTTTCCAAAAAACCCAAAACCTCCGGCGAGACTACATCCAACCTTCGGCCAGCAGCGCGCGCAAGACAATGAGCCTTCTCATTTTGACTCCTTCGGCAGTGAGTGAAAGAAATAACACTGGAAGCCGAGGATAATTGCCAAATTGCATCAATAACCGAATGGATCTCTGTCAGATCTTCTTCTTCCCGATTCAACAGCTTCGCTACTCTAAAGAATCAGTTTCAACAACTATCCAAGGTAAGGGTCTAAGATGACTGAAATGAATAAATTGTAGACCTTCAAGGATAGCCAAAGCTTCAAGGTATTTGATCGACTGCCCCTTTCTAATTAATTTGCTTCCGGCGCAGATCGCTTGACCGTCCGCTCCACAAACAGTCCAACCTAGACCTCCGGTCCCTTCAGATTGGTTCCAGGAAGCGTCCGAATTCATCTTCCAAAAAGATTCTGGCGGGGGCCTCCAAGTTTCAAGTCTCGCAAACTCCTTCAAACTGGGCGGACAGAGATTTTTGATCCACGATAGATTTTCATTCAGGTATCGAATAATCCATCTGTTGATTTCATCTGGATTTGCCATGCTTCCTTTAGAGAATCTGGAATTGATGATGTTTCTATAGGACCATAGGCTCCAGAGAATCAAAATGGCTGCTATAATTTCATCCTCCGATAGGTTTTCGAACATCCAGTCCCAATAGTTGATAGCCTTCCAGTCGAACCTGCATAATTTGAAAACACCAAAAGAGTTAGGGATAAAGTTTAACCAAACTTTTTTTGCAAACTTACAGTCTCATAATAGGTGACTTGTGGTCTCCTCCTTTGACCTGCAAAATGAGCAAATAATATCAGAAACATCAATTCTCTTTCTTATGTTCCCTTTGGAAGGGATGCTATCCGTTATAACTTTCCAAGCACAGATCTTCATTTTTGGGATTGCTTTGATCTTCCAAAATCCCTTCCAATTCAGCTTGTCGGTTTGGACATCAGACGGAGATGCCTCGCTTTTACTGTTCCATTGCAATGCCAAGTGGTAGGCACTCTTGACACTAAAATGGCCCTTACTCTCATAACTCCAAATAATCTCATCCTTTGAATTTGGGCCACCCGTTGGTTGGTTGAGAATAACTTCTGCATCCAGAGGGTGGAAGGACTCGTTTACCACCTCCTCCGCCCACAGACCACTATCATCCAGCAGGGAGCTAACATAATGCCCTGCCAAATCATGATTCACTAGGGAAGGAACATGATTTCCTAGTCTGTGAAGCCAAGGATCCTCATCCAATCTAATATGCTTCCCATTCCCCACTTTCCAACGATACCCTTTCTTGAACAGATCTCTACCCCAAATAAGGCTTCTCCAAGCAAAAGAAGGATTTTTACCCAGCGGGGCTCTAATAAATTCCTCATTTCGAAAATATCTCCCTCTAAACATCTTTGCTAGTAACCCATCCGGATTTCTACAAATCCTCCAACTTTGTTTGGCAAGGAGGGCTTGATTAAAAGCTTTAAACTCCTTAAAACCCAACCCTCCTCTGTCTTTACTTTTACAAAGGTTCTTCCAGCTAACCCAATGAGCCTTTTTCTTACCTTTCGAAGAGCCCCACCAAAAACCAGCGCAGAGTCGATTGATATCATCACAAATTCTGTTTGGGATCCTAAAGCAACTCATGGTGTAGTTGGGTATGGCTTGGGCTATGGACTTGATCAGAACTTCCTTCCCCCCGAGAGAAAACATATTGCTCTTCCAATTCTGGAGAATTTTCCAGACTCTCTCTTTCACCCTTCCAAAAACCTTACACTTGCTTTTCCCAACTTGTGAGAGCATGCCTAGATAATTCCCCAAATCCGGTGAGTGATTAATGCCTAGAATCCTACTGAGCTCGATCGTCTTTGCAAGGCCCACATTTTTGCTGACCATAAACATAGACTTCTCCATATTGACCGTCTGCCCCGAAGCTTCTTCGTAAGTCTTCAGCACATTCTTTATGGTTTCGCATTCCTCATTTCTTGCCTTGAACAGAATGAGACTGTCATCTGCAAAAAAACAAGTGAGTAAGAGTAGGACAGTAAGGATTAATACGAAAACCACTTAGGTTGCCAAAGGAAACTTCCCTGTTCAACAAGTTCGTGAGCGCTTCAGCACAGATGATGAAGATGTACGGTGATAGAGGATCCCCTTGTCTGAGACCTCTGGATGGAAGGAACTCAGAGTTGGGGATCCCATTGGTAAGGACTGAGTAACTAACCGACTCCACACAAATCATAATCCTATTTATCCACGACTCTTCAAAACCCATTTTCTCCATAGATTTCCGGATAAAAGGCCACTCAACTCGGTCATAAGCTTTACTCATATCGAGTTTCATAGCAATGAGACATTCTCTCCCCTTCCTTCTACTATTAATAGCATGAATGCACTCGAACCCCATTAGGACGTTATCAGAGATTAAACGACCTGGTAGAAAGGCTGCCTGGGTAGGGGAAATAATATCTCCAAGCACCCTTTTCAGCCTATTAGCCAGCACTTTAGCAATGATCTTATACACTACATTACAAAGGCTAATAGGTCTGAATTCAGACATGTGCTTAGACTCAGCCTTTTTTGGAATGAGAGTAATCCAAGTTTTATTAATCGGTCTCAGGTCATCCTCCCTATTTAGAACACGAATGCACAATCTGGAGGTCTCCTCTCCTATAAGATCCCAATACCTCGGATAGAAGAGTGCTTGTGTCCCGTCTGGACCAGGAGCCTTGTTAGGTCTCATACTTTTCAAGGCCACCTCAATCTCGATTTTTGTGAAGGGTCTGGACAGAGTCCTATTTTGCGCAGCCGTTACTCTCGTGCTATAATTCTCGGTCGATCTTTCCATAGCTTCCAAATTCTGGTGGGAAGAAGTGTACAAATTTTGGAAATACTGGGTGGCCACTATCCCTATTTCCTCAGGAGAATCTATCATCTGCCCATGATCGTCCCAAATCCTAGTTATTGTATTCTTTTTCTTTCTTTGGGACGCCAGATAGTGGAACCATTTCGTATTTCTGTCTCCCCACATGAGCCAATCTTCCCTCGACCTGGTCTTCCAGTAAATCTCCTCTTCAACTAGAAGGTTTTCTAAATCTTTTTCGGCACTCTCCAATTGATTAGGCGGAACAACAGGATTACTTTCCAAGAGCTGTATTTCTCCCTTCTTCCTTTTTATAGCCTCTCCCAGGGACCCTTGCAGTCTGAGACGATTCCAACCCTTTAACCTGCCAAGGCAAACATTGATATTCTTCACAAATTGGTTTGTGTTCGAGAATCTCTGGCTTTGCCAACACTCATACATGATAGAAGTGCATGCTTCAAAGCCCACCCAGTGTTCCTCAAAACGGAGGGGCCTCCTCCTTTTCTCCTCCAACTGATGCTGCCTCTCGAGCTCCAAGGAAGCTACTATCAACCTATGATCAGAGTTATGGAACCTCCCGTGCTCAATTATTAGCTTCTGAGCCAAAGCCTTTAATTTAGGATTCCAAAAATATCTATCAAGTCTCTCTCTTATACCATGGGTTCTGTCCTTGCCACGTTTCCTTGTGAAGGGGGGGCCTATGAACCCAGCATCAATCAAGTTGCACCGGTCTAAAGAATTGCAGAAAGCTGCCATCTGGGCTCTATTTTTCCTTGCACCCCCCTCTTTTTCTGTTTCTGACATTATCTCATTGAAATCACCTCCAATAAGCCAAGGGAGGTCTGATAATTCATCGAGTCTTTCTAAGAGCTTCCAAGAATCCAACCTCTTGTCTTGCTTTGGATTTCCGTAGAAACCCGTGAATCTCCACCAACCCTTGTCACCCTTAATCACTACATCAATATGCCCTTTTGAAAAAGAAGATAATTGAACATCGATATCATTTTTCCAGAGGAGACTTAGCCCTCCCCCTCTTCCCTTACTTGGAACACTAACGCAATTGTCGAAGTTCAAGTCCCTCTTGCATTTGTCTCCTCCAGACCCATCATTTTTAGTTTCTGACAGAAACACTAGTTGGGGTTTTAAGCTTTTCACCTCATGGCGAAGAGCACGGATCGTTCGAGGATTCCCCAAACCCCGAACGTTCCAGAATAAGATTTTCATGGCGTCCGGCGGGGCTGATCCACAGCCTCCGCCCATATCCCTCCGAAAAATTCAGAGCTTAACAAACAAGCCTTCTTATTTCCTTCACTCCTTTTTTCCTCCTCTATACTGTGTTTCTTTCCCGTTACTAATACTCCTCCAATTATCGACAATTCCTTGCTCTGGGTCTCCTCGTTTCTTGCTCTCTTTTTCCAGCTTTTCATATGCTTCTCCTTTCCTGGTTTTGTCTCTGGCTGATACTTCATTCGGTCCTCGCTATCAAGAGGATCTCTAGCAAGTTCTCTAATCTGAAGCACATTTCCTGTATTCAGATTTTCCATTTTCTCCTCCTGTTCTTGGCTGATCTTCCTAACCTCCTTACCCCTGAAGTCCGGTTGGCAATGCCTCTGTTCCTTGTCAGGTCTTGTCTTCTTATCTTCCTTCTCGCCTAACTTATAAGCCGGTGATATCTGTTGTTTCGATTCTTCTTGAATGTCCAGCTTCTTCTCCTTTGTACCTTGGGCACTCTCTCCTTTAGCTTGAACAGTATCAGGTTGATTTGGCAATGTATTGTTCTCCGATGAACAACCCTTATTTTTTGGTTCTCTTAACTCTGTTTTTCCTTCAGCTTCTTTCCACTTCCCCTCTCCTTGGTCTCTATATCCCTGATTGCGTCCTCTACCTCTTCCTCTGAAGCTTCCCCACTTTTCATCCCCTCTAACCGGCCTCTGATTGCCTTTCATGGAGGGGCCAGCTCTCATCCATGGACCAAATTGATGTTCTTCTTCATTGTCTTCAATCCCAGTTGCCTCACAATCTTTGAGCAGATGTCCTATTAGACCACAATGGTAGCAAAAATCGGGTAGTTTTTCATACATTATTTGAACCCACCTTTCTTCGGCCATGGATCCTACCTTTAACCTTGTAGCGCGCTGAAGAGGTTTCGTTAAATTCAGTTTAACTTTAACCCTGAGGGTTTTTCCCCAACATCTACCTCTTTCATCCAGATCAGCTCTTTCAAACCTACCCACCGGATTTCCTAGAGCCATAATCAGCTTCTTTGAACAACAGACCAGCGGAATCTCATGAAATTGACGCGCGGCTGCCCTAAACGCCCACAGCGGAACTTCTGGAGAGCCCTCCGAAAAGTATCCGTTGGAGCCCACGCCTCCCCAACATTTAACTCTCTTTTGGTTTGCTTCAAAATCTGGAGTTCTATCTATTTTCAAAATCATGAAGCTATAGAATCAGATTAGAACCTAAAATCCATATTTCAACTTAAAATTCTCTCATTCTAGATTCAGAAAAGGATTAGAAACTTAAAGGCTATGACACTGTTTGATAACCATTTAGTTTTTTATTTTAAAAAAATTAAGCTTAATTGCAGGCCTCCCAATTTTGTTTTTAAATATAGTGCAACAAACATTGAAGGGTTGCCTAATGTCATAAATTTTTGTTAAAAAGTTCTATACCTATTTGATCACTTTTTTTTTTGGGATTTTGTAGTATGTTTTTGGGTTGGATTGATACCTTTAAGGGTTGCGATCAAATTTATGCTCCCCATCTAAGTTGTCATATACATTATAACGGATTTTCTACTTCAATGATAGTTTTAAAATATTTATGAAAAATCAAGGTAATATTGCAACTTTTAAAGGAATAAATATATTTTTGAAACAAAAGAGCATTTTTTTATAATCTAGCCTTAATTTTTTAATCATTAGACATTTAGAACGCAAATGATTATTATCTTTTGTGTTAAATATTATATATATATATATACACACACATAATAAATTAGGGGAGGAAGATCTTCTTGGTCTCCATAGTAATATATGTAAAGAGTTTTATTTTATTTTTTTTTTAAAGAAAGATACTTTACTGAAGCGAAATCTAAACGGGATTTTAGTCGATCCAATATGTGGACATTTATGATATTTGTCTTCATTTGCCATTAAATATTATAGATTTGACAAATTTGAGCATAGTTTAATTGGTCAAGACATTATATCATCAACCAAAAAGTTAAAAGTTTGAAGCTCTTTCCAATTTCACAAGTTTTGTTGAACTTAAAAATAAATAAAAAATTGTATAGATTTGAAAAATATTATTTTTTTTAGTTCAACAATCGGGTGGAGGATATCCAACCATATCAATTTTTGAAATGATAATTAAGTGTCTTATCTATTTAGTTATGCTCGAAACTCGAAAGGGCTAAAAAAAATAATATTATTATTACCATAGTAAAGATTGGGAGAGCCCCCAACCTAATTATTTGCATGGTAAATTCACTCAACTTAAAAAAAACCTTAATTAGATACAGAATGCACCTCGATTTAAAATGAATTAATAAATGTTGAGCAAAATTAAGTGTTTTATGACATTATACAACAAACGTTAAAATATAATACATTGAGATCTCAAAATGTTTCTTGACTAGATCAACCTTTCTCCTCAGCTATATAATGATTGAAATGGTGCATTTTCTAAAGTTCACAATTTAGACAAGGGGCTAGCATTTGGACATTTAACCGTTAAATATGATGGTAATGTTTTAACCAAATGAGCTATGGTTAAGACAACATGCTTGAGAGCATTAACTATGTTAATTAACCTTTACAGTATAAGGAGAAAGCAGAAAGTTTCTAATGTTATTGATAGTGCACATAGTGAGCTATTTCTAGGGCTTAATTATTTTTAGCTTTGATGCTTAAATGGTTATTTTCACATGTATATTTGTGTATTTCGTAGGAATCAAGAAGTTGGAGTAAAACATAACTTTAAAGAAAATATCGAGAAAATCGAGCTCTTTGGACATAAGTAGAAGAATTAAAGAGAGGAAAAGAAGAATTTCAAGCAAAAGACTCTATGGGACAGGGTCGCAACGCTATAAATACACTAGCCAAGTTGACCGCTAGGGTAGTGTTGAGGCTCTACGATTTTATAACCACAACACTCATTCTGCAAGCAAGGCGTGCGCTAATATCACACAATATAATCTATCTTTAAGTCTTATTTTATGCTAGTTTTGTGGTTTTTGTTTATTTTGTAGGAATCAAGGATTTGGAACAAAACCATGAACTTTTGAAGTTATTGTGAAGGAAAGGAACTCATTTTGCATAAAAAAATAAGAAGCCAAGTCAAGAGAAGAAGTGATTCAAGTCAAAAATTTCGAGACTGTAGCGTCTCAACGTCCTTAGAGCGTCAAAACACTCACTTTGCAGGAATTGAAGCATTTTTCCGCACATATAGCGTTTCATGACACCCTCAAGTAGAGTTGACACGCTACGAATACATGTCTCCGCCTACTTAAAAGCATGCAAGCACTGGAATGGAGACTTTTTTGTCCGTAGCATCTCGACGCTACATTCAAAAAGTAAAAAAAAATCACATGTTTAATAGCAGCATCAAGACACCACTCCTAGCGTCGAGACGCTAAGCTTTATCACTTGGACGATTTTTTAAAGAATTCTTAAATTGTTTTGGATTCCTAACTTTTTATCGTTTCTTCAATTGGTAAAGTAATCACAATTTTTTTCTCTCTAAAATAGTACGGTGGGGATTTGAACTTTCCACCTTTAGGGAGCTTGTGACACTCGAGTGAGAGTACACAAATGATGAACGAACTGACATGTATATGGAAATGAGAGGAATTCTTAAACAATGCAAACATGGTTAAAATAGACTTAAAAGAATTGATAATTACTATGTGTACGAACAAAGTGCACCCTTATAGGAACTCTAAAGTTTAGCATGCTTGGTTTGGAGTGCGACTCTCCAAGCAAATTTCTTAAGAAGCACTTGTGAATAAGGATAAAGCATGCGAAAAAGACATTTGTTGGTTTCACTCTTAAAATTAAAGTATCTTAAGTCAAATAGGTGGTGCCATCTAGCTAGGTTGCAGAAGAACGTTGGAGCTGTCAGGTGTTGAATCCATCCAAATTATGGTTCGAATCTTAAGCTTAGAGCATTACATATAACTTGTTGATCAATGTCTGACACACCCCGTCCCAGATTACCCTAACCAACCTAGAACTTGGAATGTCGACAATTAAATTAAACTATAATTAAATCCATTATCCTACTTAGCAATACAAAACACGTTTTGGAAATAATAGGTGGCCAACTAAGGTTTTATTGAAATTAAGTCCACAAAAATTTCGGCAGAGTTTCCCTTGAAAAACGGATGCACAATCCTTAATTTTGAAACATTACCCTTGAAAAACGGATGCACAATCCTTAATTTTGAAACATTACACTCCTAAATAGAGAATATATATATATATAACTTCATTACTCTCTTCAGATCATTCTCAACACACTATTCAGCATTCCTCCAACCATTCAAACATAACTTTAGAAAGCCTAAACATCGTTAATAATTTACAAGTACTAAGCCCAAGCCAACGAGAAACACAAAACGTGATGCGCTCAAGCTCGTAATAGCTACACTGGTTACAAAAGATGCATTCAAAGCATATGTACATACAAAAATGATATGCAATCTAACAAGCCTGGTGGCAGGTGTAATCTTCAGTAGGTTCACCCGAAACTCAAACGCTACCTAGTAGGAAAAAGTAGGAAGAAAGAATGAGCTAAAAGGCCCAGTGAGTGGTTAGTTCATAAGTAATAACTTTTAGACTCCAAACTTAATAAAAATAATAATAAAAATCAAAAACAATTTTAAGTTCTCACAATCACTAAAAATACAGTAAAATCTAGAACCATACCTCCTTAAACATAACGTTCACTAATAACAACATATATATATATGTATAGAGAGAAAATATGTAGTTACAACTCTTGAAAACATACGCATAAGCCCGTAAACTCATCACCAAACATGTACCCAATTCTCTATTCTACTGGCGAGGAGTAATCTCCATACACACAGCAAAACAATCTATGTTATACTATGTACCAAGTAATCTCAAGGTATATAGCAGAGCAAATCTCTGTCATACGTGCACGCAAAACTATCCCCCAAAGGGCTAAACACCCTAACACACAGTCCAAAACCTATGGTGTGCTAAAGTGGGTCCCAAAGACCTCTCTCTCTAGTATACTATGGAAACACATTTACATAGCATATGGTAATCACCATGGATACATAGATCTAGTGGTTTGAAAACCCTTTTCAACATAAAATTCTTAATTCTCAAACTTTTCTTGAAAATCATGCTCTTATTCTTAAAACAACATTTCATAAACTTGAGAGATTTCTCAATAAAATTAAACATGTACACTTTATCAAATAATAGTCAAAATCTCCCAAATACTTCTAAAATGATACCCTAAGCAAAAATTGTAAAATTAATGAGGATTAATATCCAAATTCAAAAATTCATGATAATTGCTCTCAAACATCTCTAAAACCATAATTTCGATTAAAAATTATATAATATTAGAGATCCCAGACAATCCTCTGAAAGTTTCACAATAATTGCTCCAACTCATACATAATTATATAATCATAATTTTCGCAATATTAGTTAAATAATAAAATATTTAATAAAGCAAACCACTCACTAATAATATAGGATTGATGTGCTCAGATCGTAAATTTTTCCAACCTCTAATTGACCTGAAACAGTAATTAAAACACCACATGAGCACATACTTAATTACCAACTCATATAACATAAAACTCCATCTATATACCAAGCTAATGCATTTTTTTTTCTTTTTTTTTTTTAATAACAAGTACAATTTTGTCATCTTCCACCACTACACATTCTCTTTCCAAATGTCACCCATTTAATGCACTCAATGCATTTTTCAAATCAACTCAATGTCACTCATTTAATGTACTCAATGCATTTTTCAAATTAACCCACGTGACTCAACTCACTTCCTCTTCTTTCTTCTTTTTTTTATTTTTATTTTTATAAAACAAATCACTTAATCAACTCTTCTCTCTCAATAACCCAACTTCATCTTCCTCCTTCCATAACCTCATTCTCTTTCTCAAACACTTCTGCAACACTATTTCGGGCATGTTTGGGAATGATTTTAGAAATAGTGATTTTAGCACAATTGATTTGTTTATAATTGATTTATAAAAAGTGATTTTCATATAATCATTTTAATGTTTGGTTCTACACTTTTAATAGTGATTTTCATACAACTAAAAGTGACTTTCAATGATAAAGGGCATTTTTGAGAGTGACTTTAAAATAAGTATTTTAAGCTAAGTGATTTAATTATAATTAATTTTGAAATTTTTTTTGTTATAAATCATTTTAATATTTAGTTCCACTCTTGTAAAAGTGATTTAAATTTAATTAAAAGTATTTTTTAAAACGATTAATGTTTTATTTTCAAAGGAGATTTTAGAATCATCAAATTACTAAAAAGAGCATTACCTTTGAAATTAAAAAAAAAAAAATTAGAAGGTGGTAGAAAATAGTTATACCGAGAGAACTAAAAAATTAAGAGAAAAAAATAAAGCTAGAGAAAATTAAAGTTTCAAATAGAAAAACATGTTGAAGACATGGAGGGATAGAAATTTTAGAGCGATAGACAAAAAATTTAGAGAGAGAAAATTTTAATAGAGAGCGAAAAAATCGAAAGATAGAGAAATAAATTTAGAGAGATATACAAAAAAAAATTTGAAGAAGGTGATAAAAAATTTTGGGAGAAAAAATTTAATGAGTACAAAAAAAGTTCAAAGTCAGGGACAAAAAATCTCAAGAGCAAAAAGTTATAGCAAGAGGTCAAAGATAAGAAAGACAAAAGTTAAAGAGATACAAAAATTATAGAGAAATGAACGAAACAATTTAGAGATAAAAAAAAGTTAGAGAGAGTTAAAACCATTAGAGAGAAAAAAAAGTGAGAAAATGAATAAAAATGTTAAAAAGAGAATAAAGTAAGAGATAGACATTATAAAACTTTTAGAGAGAGAAAAATTGGCATTTTTTAAATAATGATGGATGACCTCAATGGTGACGGTTTTGAGAAAACATACTTTTTGATGAAAATTAATGAATTTTTATAAAAGATGACGGTTTTTACCCGTCACAAAAAGTAAGATTGTTTTAAAATATGAAATAATAGTCATTTTAAAAACAAAATCACTTGGGAATCACCTCCCAAGTGATTGACCGGGAATCACTTAAAGTGATTTTGGATGTTTCCAAAATCACTTTCTTATCATTGCCAAACATCACAATTTTAAAGGAGAATTGATTTTGGGCATGTCAAAGGTGATTTTGGGCATTCCAAAATCACTCCCAAACATGCCCTTCCACTCCATCAAAAAGATTGGTAAATTAGTACCTTTCACACGAATATAAATTCTTCCTCTCCAAAACACGAACTCCATGAAGCTAAACCTCCAATCTTAATTTTCATGTTTTTTTTTCAAACTAAACACACCAAACAGAGGGTGAACAAAGAAGAAAACTCTCCAAAAAGTTGCAGTCTTCACATATAATTCCTCAAATCACTTACAAATTCTGAAATCTTGACTCTGAAATCTTTCTCACCTTCAAGTTGCCAATAATTGAAGCCAAATCTCCAAGATTAAACTTTCCCTATAACTCTTTCATTCTCTCTGAAAACCCACGAATCTCATAGTAAAAAGAAAAGAATTCATTCTGCCTTCAAACCTTTTAAAACTTAAGCCATAAACCACCTCATTTTTACCCATCTTCTCTCAAATTTTAACAACTCACCTAACACCACCAGCTCACACCCACACGTGCCCACTAGAGATTTCCCCTCTTTTATTTCTTAAAAAAAAAACATTATTTCCCTTTTCCTTATTTTCCAACATTAGACCATTTATATATATATATATTCCTAATTTTCCTCTTTTTATCCTTAACCAAAATACTAATGACAATTGTGTCCTTACAATGTCTTACCATCCAACTATGCTAAGGTTTGAGAAACAAACATCATTATTAACCAATTAGCATCATGGTAATAAGTTATCTTACCAACAATCATTCATTTATAACTATGATAAATATTACTGATTTAATAATAAAACAATCATGGAAAATCACGAATTTACAACCATTTGTGGTGAATAATTGGATTTACAACATTGGTGGATCACTGATGTAGAGTATCATTGATTTACAATTATTAATTACTGTAGTAATTCACTTATTTATTTTTCATAGCAATTTGTAATTAAAAAAAAAACCTTTGAGCGAATTTGAAAATTTTCTCATATATGTATATAGTTTTGTAGGTTGCTATATTTAGCATGTTTCATTTATATTTTATTAGATATGAAACCCACCCATAATTACCTCTTGTGCTTAAGTTCTATTGAATATTCCATAATGAACAACACATTCATATAATTATTTAATTAATGTAGTCTCTCTTGGGCCAAGAGGGTGAACCCCTTCATGAGCAAGCAGTGAAATTGCTTTTCCAACAAATATAAACGAATGAATTTCATATTGTAAAGTTACATCATAGCTCTTTGTTTAATAATGTCACTCGAAATATTAGGATTAGTAAGCATATATAAGCCTGCCATTCTAACCCACGTAAATGAAATAACATATCTCAAAATAGAAAATTATAACTCACTCAAAATTGAGATCATCATCCACATATGATTATTTTAGCGATATTTATTTTGAATCTCTTAAAAGGAGTGTTAGTTAGCAAACAAACGAGAGATAAATGCAAATAAACTAAGAAGAAAACTTTCCTTTCATTAACTTATTAGATGTTTACAAAGTTAGCACACAACTGCAAAAAAGTTAATCATGTACTTTGGAGGGGGAAGAAAAAAACAAAACAAAACAACTCTTAAGCTGTCACATGAAATTAACTATATATCTTGAGATGTCTATAAAAAAAAGGGGGTTTAATATAAAATATATTACTTCTGTTGTTGTATTACCAAGACAGAAGTTCTTGTGTTGATATCTAGTGATGCAATCAAGTCCCCAAGAACTCCAAGCTCTGGAAATTCATTCCATTCACTTAGACC
Source organism: Trichosanthes truncata (assembly GCA_033996785.1). Lineage (NCBI taxonomy): Eukaryota > Viridiplantae > Streptophyta > Magnoliopsida > Cucurbitales > Cucurbitaceae > Trichosanthes > Trichosanthes truncata. Next base: position 91,045,460 of record JAWPNB010000003.1, read on the forward strand.
AGAAGTTTGAGGTGATGATTCCAACCCTTTTCTTCTCCCTACAATCATAAGATCAAATCCATTTACCATTTCTCTAAGTCTCAATGCTGTTTGAGGTCCATCTTCACTCACTTCCTCTAAATATTTCACTCTCCCATCTCCCAAACATGTCATTTTGAAATCTTTAATGACCTCAGAATCAAGGATTTTTTCCCATTTGCTTGCATCTTCTACTGGTGACCCAAGTTTGAGCACTGTTAGATCAATTCTTGAGTCCTTTGCTATGCGTTTTGCAAATGAAATTGCCTCTCTATCATCACTCCCTCCCATGAATATCACACAAACTGAATACTTGCATTTCACACGCCCTGCAGATGCCATTGAAGCCATGCTCCCTAAATGCCCTTTGTCAGCCAAAATCCCCACTGAACAAGGCGCTTTCTCAATCACACTGCAATTCAAACTCCTCATTATGGTGTCTTCTTGGTCTATAAGCCCATCACTTGTCCATGTTCTGTGGAAAGGCAATATTATGAGCGATGTGATCTTGTCCATTGCCAATTTCCATATCTCACTGTGCATGAACTTGTTCGGTGAGATTGTGGTAAAGCATTCTGCATACACTGACCCTGAATTTTCCTTCTCAAAGTGGTCAAAAGAAAGGATCATATTTTCTGAGTACGGTTGCTCCCCAATTGGCTTGTCTTCCATTCTATGCGAAATGAACACCGGGGTCGTCCGACCCACCAGCTCTATCAGATGGAGCGCGTAAACGGCGACCGGGTTTTCTGGGGTTGGACATGAGATGTTGAGAAGATGAATGAATCCATAAATGTTTTCGTTTTTGTGAATGCAAGCAAGGACTCTCAACTCTGAGTTGGGGTTCAAATGCATGATGTTCCTGTTCTGATTGCTTGCTTGTTTTCTTGAAAGGTCATTCAGGCATTTCACTCCAATTGGCACAAAGGTTGCAAGTATTAATAAGAAAAATGTGAACCATCCCATAATCCCTTGGCTGATAATCTGCAAAAAACCCAACAAGAAATTATGAGAAAGTGATTTTTACATATAACTAACAAGAAAAAGAAAATTTTAACTATAAGTTAGTCTTATCTATTTATCTTTGCACTTATCAAAAATTCATCGGACAATCATCCACATGCTGTTAATTCTATTAGTTTAATGATAATGTAGCATATTGAACGTGTCAAGGATCATGCCCAAAATCATTTCACCACATAATCCTTGAACAATTAGCGTGTCTAGTAAAAGGGTTAAGAAAATTAACTAACAAGAAGAATCTTTTGGACAAAAAAAGAATTAAAAAGTTTAGAAACCTATTTAAAAACTTTTTAAAGCATAAGGATAAAATACATATAACTCTAAAATTTAGGGTCCTATTAAAAACCTTTCAACATAGAGATAAATAGACACATCCCTTCAGCAACCAAGTTAGTTACTTTCTTTAAACTTCAAAAACTAAAATAGATATACTCTAAAACTTAACGATGGTTTTTTCTTTTCCTTTTTCAAGTTTAGGGATTAAAATAGACATTCCAAAAATTCAAAGACGAAACCGAAACAAAAACTCAAAACTTTCAGAAACCAAAATAAGATTCAAAACAAAAGGGGGAGAGGGAAAGAGAGAAAATACTTTGTATTCAGTGAAGATTGTGCAGAAGGACAACTCAACAACACCTTTGCAGCTGAGAATGAGGGACAGCACCAAGGAATCCCTAAAGCTCAACTGGCAATACAATGAACCAAGAAAGGCACACAAGAATTGGGCTACATAAGTTACAAGGGCAAGAATTATGTTAACTCTTGTAAAAGCAGCCCCATATACAATGAAAAGCTTGGACAAATCCACCTGTAAAGCACAAGTAATCACAAACACTGGCATGAAAAAATCTGAAACAAAGCATTCCAACTTCTCAACAAGAGAAAATCCCACTTGCCCTCCATCAGGAATAGACAATCCCAACAAATAAGGCCCAAAAATTGCTGGTTGCCCCAAAAAAGCCGATGCAACAGCAGAAAGCAGAACCACAAGAAAAACTCCTTGAGTATTACCACGGCTCACTGGCTTCCCTTCAGGTGTTTGTTTCACAATCCAAAGCACTGCTGGCCTAAACAAAAATGACACCAAAAAAACTTGAACACATAATGCTCCAAATGTATAATACCCTCTTGCAGCACTCTTTCTTGATATTCTTATTTGGTTTGATATTCCCAAAGCACATTGGCTGAACATGTCTGCAACTAATGCTGAGGACAGCCCCAAACGGCCAAGTTCTGTGCTGACAATTTTCAGCTCACTTAGAAGTGAAGCAATCACTGGAAATGAAATAACACTTTGCAGTGAAACCATTAATGGGAGCTTCCTTATCTCTCCAAAAGTTAGACCTTCGAGGAGAAAAGAACTCACAGAAAGACCACAAATTAGAGGCACAAGAACTGAAGGCATTCCAATTATCCATGCTTTTTTGCCTGTTTTCATTGTCATTCTCACATCCATTTTCACTGCTGTTATGAACAGAAATAGCATGTAGCCGAAATATGACAACAATCCTAGGATCTCTTCACTGTCAATCCTAAAAAGTTTGTTTTTTGCTTTGTCCAACTTGCCCCAGGAACAACCAAATATCATACCAGTCTGTTTCAATTGCAAATATCATCAAACCATTAGTATCTCTTTCACAAAGTTGTTTAATAAATGCACCAAAACAAGCACACAACATGTGACAAAAATGGTTTCCGTTTGTTGAACCTTATACATGTTTTCGATATATAAATGGCTAAATTATAAAACATTGTTAAAGTGTTGATATAATTAAATTTACCATAACTTATCAGCTTAAGTTTTTGGGTTGATTGGAGATTTAACGTGATATCAGAACAGGAGATTCTGTGTTCAAACCCTTTGTAAAGTCTTCGACAAATTTTCAAGCCCACAAGTGAGGGAGAGTATTAAAGTGTAGATATAATTAAATTTACCATAACTTATAAACTTAAACTTTTAAGTTGATTGGTGATTTAACAAAAGTATCTGTAAACTTTGTCTTTGTTTAAAAAATATTCCTATTCTTTCAAAAAATTACTCTTAAACTATTAAAATGTTTGACGAAAAGTTGATGTGTCTGAATGTCATTCTTTCAAACTTAATAATCCAGACAAGTATCCTAGTCCCCACCACATTGTTCTAGATCACCATCATGCACGCCGATTTTCTGTTCGAAATTTCTAACAGATTTCTACTTCAAGAGTAGTTTTGAAACGTTTATGAAAGGTCAAGGGTCATATTGCAACTTTAATTTTGAAAGAAAAGAGATATTTTATAAACAAACAACAAAGTTCATAAATATTTTTTATAATTTAGCTAGCCTAGATAAATTATACATGACCTTTCATACAGCGGCAGAGCCAGAAACTTTCACCAGAAGAAAAATTTTACATTCTAACTTTAGATATATATATATATATATATATATATAATCTTTCCATTTTGAAATTTTAAGAGGGGCAAATTAGTCACATAACCTTAAAATCTCAACATTTTTTACATAATTTTTTGCATCGAAGACGATCTACCTCCCCTCCTCCTTTCTTTGCTTCGCCCATTGTAAATTCAAACAATATTCTATAGGTAAAAAAAAGTTGTTAATGTTTTAACCATTGAATTATGTATTTAAACAATATTAACCCAATATTAATTTCCTTCACAACACGAGAGGTGAACACAAATTTCCTTCAGAAAAGAATGTCAAAAAAGCTGATGCAAAATGTAGGAAGAACTAACAAAATAAAATATAGAACAAATGATTGAGGTAAAAAGTTGGGATTTGTACACATACAACAATTTGAGAGGAAATTTTGGAGGCCCCAAGACGCTTGAGAAGAAGCTGAATAATTGTCATGATCAAACAGAACATAACCAACTGTAATTCCAAGAGGGGCAAGGAACTGTTGAGCCACCATCGAAGGGTATGGAACTTTGCCCACAAACCATCTGAGTTTACAAAAGGGATAACAGATAAACAAATTTCACTCGTCACATTTGAGTTTGAATTTGTCGAATTTGTCGTCGAGTTATGGTTTAACTGCATTCTTCTTCTCCCTGACGACACGACAAAGACAAAAATTAAACACGAGCACAAGAAGATCAAAAGGAACAAGCTAAGAACAAATGATAAAAAAAAAAAAAAAAAAGTTTTTAGTTTTTGCTTCAAAGTTGGTGTCTTTTCAATTGGGTTTGGCTAGATAAGTTGTTTCCTGTAACCAAACCAACGCGTCAAGGGAAAAAAACCAAAGACATAAAAGAGATTTGTTTTTGTTTAACTTTAAAACTTAGTTCTGAAAGAGGTTTCTTTTCAGTTGATGTTTATATGCTAAACAAAGATATGACAAACATGAAGATGTGTTGTGTTGTGTGTTGGCTTTCATTTTCCTTATTTGGAAAATTGTTACTCAGCAAAACCTACGGTAAAAAAAAAAAAAAACAAGAGATATGACTAAGGTAGATATAAATAGTTAATTTAGATAACAGAATCTTCAGAGATCCATTCTGGTAAACACAAAAATAAACAATGATTAATATTTATCTATTCATCAAAATCCACACGGGTTTTTTTTAATTGATTTGCTAAATAATAGTGATAAATTAATTTTTTATTCTTGTGCTAATCTTTCATTTGCATAATTCACTGTTAATCTAGATTCTTTTTCGTTAAAAAATGTGTTCGAACTTATGTCATTTAGGAAAGTAGGCAATGCATTGACCAATTAAACTTGCTCGTGTTGGGCATATATAATGCCTAACCTAGTTTAAAATGCATTGACCAATTATAAACTATGCTCGTGTTGACATATATAATGTCTAGCCTAGTTTAACTATTGTTGTAAAGTTTATTAGCAACTATTATCTACAATCATAGCCATCGTTGTTGTTTTTTTAGTACAAATTCACCATTGATCTTCTTTTTTTAGTTCAACAACATTTAAGAGTGGAAGATTCGAACATTTGATCTCTTGATCAATGGTACATGTCAATTACCATTGAGCTTATACTCTCACTTTGACGGTCACTATTTCAACTATGATATTCACTTATTTATAATTAAATATTTAATCATAATAATCATTGATTCACAACTATTGTAATCAATTATTTACTTTCAAACAGAAATTATAATAAAATAGCATGTAGTACATCGTATGAAAAATGATCATATTATTTTTTATAATTTGTTGAACATCGTTATTTAAAAAATAATTGAATCTATTTAAAGTGTAAAAAGAATGACATCGAATATCTTGTTTTATGAATTAAAATTTACCTAAACAATCACATTCTAGTACCATAGTAAGAAAGAAAAAGATTTTTCTCACCCCATCAAAATATTTCACTCTCCCATCATCAAAACAGTTCATTTTAAAATCCCTTAATTAAGCCTCAGAATCAAGCTTTTTTTTTTTTTTCCAATTCACATGACCAATCTTCCATTGAACACATAATTAAGCCTCACCACTGTGATCAGTTCCAAACAATTTGCATATGAAATTGCCTCCCTATTATTTCACCCCCTCCTAAAAATATCACACAAACTGAATAATTACATGTCATAGCCTCATTTTAGCAGTACTCATCATGGTCCCCAAATGGCCCTTTATTAACAAAAATCCCCACAGAACAGGGTGCCTTTTCAATCACACACTCCAATTCCAAGAGTCCTTATTGTGTTGTCATCTTGGTCTATATGGCCATCAGCTAGCTGTCCTCCATGTTTGATGAAATGGGCAATATTATGAGGGATGTGATCTTGTCAAGTGCCAACTAAAGAAGTACGGATACGGATATGACACAACACGAATATACAGTGACACGTCATTTTTTAAAAATCTAAGACACAGATACAACAGTGCTACGTTTATTAAATTATATATATATCATTTTTATACCAGAAGGAAATTCAAAGTCAATAAAATTGTGTTTATATGCTTAAAAAAATGAGAGTTTGATGTATTTTGCTCTTAAAATTTATTATTTTTGTCCTATATTATTGTGTGTCTATTTAGTATCTTTTAATAAGTGTTCAATATGCGTTTAACAAATATTGGACCCATATTGACTTTGTATGACTAAGATCTAATAGATCTCTCTATATTATGTGTCCAACAAGGTGTCCGAGCATGCTAATTCTTAGTGCAAACCTGTATATCTCATCGGGTGTGATTGTGATGAAGCACTCAACACTAACTGTGCCATTTTTGTGGTCAAATGAGAGGGACTGTGTTTTCAGAGTAGGATAATTGATATTCTTGGTCAAATGAGAAATGAAAATGGGAGTGAATTCGACAAACCAGCTCAACTAGATGGAGGACATAGTGGATTTTGTTTTGTGGGACATGATCAGAGATTGAGTAAATGAATTAGGCCATGAGTGTCTTTGTTTTTGTGAACACAGACCAGTACTCGAAGCTTTGAGTTTCGGGTCGGGTTTTGGAGAGAAGATCTCACGTGCATATATTTGTATCCTCTGAGAATTGTACTGTTGAAGAACAATTCCACAATTCCCTTTATTGCTCATCATGAAGAGTCTTGAACAGGCAAGTTGCAAAATACCAGAAAGCTAGAGATCACACTTTAGCTGAAAACGTCACAAAAGCAACAATTATGTTCACTTGTGTAAAACCATCCCCAAAATGCAACAAAAATCTTCGACAAATCTGCTTGTACAACACACACGTAGTGACAAAAATCAGCTCGAACAACTTCAAAAAAAAAAAAAAAAAAATCAAGCTTCTCAACCATAGAAATCTCCAATATTGGGAGACCCATCAGAACTTTAACAAAACCAAAAAATTGTTGCACTCCAAACACAGACCTTTTTAAACCTAGACTTCTTAAACTTACACTCCAAACATAGTTTTCTTAAATAATCCAAGCTACCTAGATCCTCCAACTTAGCTCCAGCTTAACATTCTCAAGCTTAAGATTCCAAAACTGTGCAGGGAATGCCCCTGAATGTTTTGACTACTCACTGGCTTTACTTTTGGTGTCCTTTTGATCATCCAAAGCACTGCTGACTTAAACACAAAACACACCAAAAAAGCCACCATTCAGGCTGATTGTAGACCCAAAATTGTAACTAATAGACACAATAATTAGTACTTACAATAATTTGAGAGGAAATCTTGGAGACCCCAAAACCCTTGAGAAAAAAACGAATTATTGACATGGATTAAACAGAACAGAAAACCAATTGTAACTCCAAACGACGCAAGAAATTGTTAGCCCACCATTCTGGCCGATTGTAGTGTCCCCCATAAACCTTCTGCATGTCTTTGTTGTATAATTTAACGTTGTTGCTGAATTTATCATCGAGTTTAGATTCAACTGCATGTCTTTAAGAACGTACTTGGCTGCATATCCGGTGGGTAGAAATCTTCCTACATACCACCATTCAATTTTTGACAATTAAGAAAGAGAATGGTGGAAAATGAGAAATTGAAACATTTTTACTTTCTTATCTCCTAGATCTCAAAAATTTAATAGTCCTACACATCGATATATAACCAAGTATTGTTTTGTCTTTAATTTTCTCGCGAAGGAGAAAAAAATACAGGCACAAGAAGAGCAGCTAAGAAAGAAGAAATTAAATTAGCACACAAAATGTGGTTATCTGGTCTCTTTTTCTATGTGGGGCTTGGTTGGTTAGTAAGTTGTTTTTCATTTGACCAAACAACAAATTAAGGGAAGAACAACAAAGAAAAACAATTTAAAAAAAAAAAAAAAACCTTTGTGTCGTGTTATTACATGAGGAGTTTGTTTTTGTAACTTAAAAACATCTTTCTCTGGACATACGGTTAGACAAATCTACTGAGGAAATGATTATCCAAGACTTTTGTAATGTATGCTGTAGCTGAAATATTGTTTTCTTACAGGTTACGATTATTTGCCTAAATTATATTGTTTAACAAATTTGACCATCAAGTACAACTCAAACATGAAGATTGTTGTGTTTTTACTGTTAGACCGTACCTTAGTTTGACTATTTTTTTGATAACATGTGAGATGGAGGATTTGAACATTTGACCTCTTGGTCAAGAATATACACTTTATGTCAGTTAAGTCATGCTCATATTGGCTAGTTTGACTGCTTGTTATTCATTAAAATTGTACGGATTCTGGTTTATACTACCTTCTTGTTGGGATGGGCAAAGCAAAAGAAGGAAGGAGTGGTTTGTCATAATCCAAAAAGTGTATATAGAATATTTGTAATTTGTCTCTATTCACTCCCCTCCAATTTTTTTTTTTTTTTTGAAAGATTATATAAATAAAAAATTTGCATGTAAAATTTTGCCACTCCCTCGAAAAATTTCTAAATTCGCCCTCTCGGCTGTATGATGATTCATGTTACTCTTGTTTTTCTTTTCCTTTCTCCATATGGTAGACAGGCCAACAATGACAAATTTCTAAAATGGTTTTTGTCATTAATAACTCAAAACTATATTTATCAATATTGATTTTGTTCTTTGAAGTTTCAAAAGAGACACTTTCAAAAGCTGAGGTTTGAGAAAATGGTTCTAAAACATTCTTGAGCTTCTTTGATTGTTAGTTGATTAACGGTAAAATGATGTGGGGGCTAAATTACTAACTATATATGTTGATTTAGCAAAATATATTATTATTATATTATTTTGAGTTCGATTATATTAATTTAACGGAAAATTACACAAACCACCTCTGAACTATAGAATTTGTTACAAACACACCCCTGAATTTTTAATTTGATCAATCAACCTCTTGTACTTTGTTAAATATTGCAATCACACCCATGAATTTTTAATTTGATCAATCAACCCATGTACTTTATTAAATGTTGCAATCAGTCTCTTTTGATTGAAGGGTAATTTAAAAATAATTCATGGGTGTGATCATTGCAACACTTAACAATGTACAGGGGCTGATCAATCAAATTAAATTTTTTGAGGTGTGATTGCAATACTTAACAAAGTATAAGAGGCTGATTGATAGGGCTGGGTATGATTGTAACAAACCCCAAAGTTTAGGGGTGGTTTGTACATTTTTTTTTCTTAATTTAATTATATTCATTTGTGTGATTGTACTCCTTTTTCTCCTCCCCTCTTCTTTTCCCTTCCTTTATCTCCTCCTCCTCCGATGAACCTCACACCATCGCCTTTGTTGCCTCCAAAATGTTATTGGTAAATAATCAATAATTAATTCTCAATAATGGCTATGCAAGTGCACACAACGGCAACAAGTGATAAGTAAATTACCAATTCCTCAGGGATTAGTAACATAAATCTCTCTCTCAAGTTAATTACTAGCCAATTCAATTGGGTAACCAAAAATATAATTGGAGTTTTCAACTAAGTTAAGCATACAAACTTAAATGCAAGAACATTAACTTCGCTACAAACTTAAATTGCTAAACAAATGCACAAGCAAGACTAAATGCGATTATAAAATGATTTGCAACAAGATAATAAAAATGAGCTCAAATTAAGAATGATTTTTATCTTTCTAAAAAGATGCTCCAGCGAAAACTTTGCTGCCTCAAACCACTCAGCATTAAACACGAAATCCTCCCAGATTTTCAGATTTTAGTAGTTTAATTCCCATTAACCCACCTTAATTAAACATGTTGACTTCACACATTAGGCAGGTCAATATCCCTAGCATACCCACTTAGTTAGACACTAACCCAATTGATGAGCTAATGTGGTTGCAAGCAATTAGTTCCCTATATTTCTCCCAAAATACAACTTAGTGTGTGCTGATCAGATGAACTCAAAGCATTAATCAATAAAACGCAAACAACCAGAATGAGAAGAGCCAAGATGCCTTAACCCCTTCTTAGATTAATAAAAACACTCTTAATCCTCACCAAAGGTGACTTAGCTCATATTGCAACATAAAAACAAGAATAAACTTCTATAGAATGCCATTACAAAAATTAAGAACATAATAGAGAAGAGAATAGAAGAAATTGTTGTCAAAATAGGAAATTGCAGCAACTTTCCTTCTTCCAGCTCTCACTCTTCTTTTCGAATGTTAATCCCCAAAAAATGGTTTCTCCCTTAAGGATGTCCAATCTCCCAAATTTAGGGCTAACTAGACTATGTAAGTCTCAAGAAGCTTTTCTATTGGTTGGGACCAGCTAAGCTGTCAAAAAATGTCCAGCTAATCCAATTCAAACGTGCCAGTTTGGGAAATCGCGCTACAAGAAATATCACATACGATAGCATTAGAAAAACGCTATCGTAGACTTTTGATAGCGTTTTTAGGCAAGCTGTCATAGCCGATGTTATTGAAAGTCTCTGACTTATCATAGCGTTTTTTTGATCCTATAAAAAATGCTATAAAAAGTCTATTCTCGATAGCATAGTTTTAATGCTATAGAAATTTTTCATAGCGTTGGCAAGAACACTATGATTGCTTTTTCATAACATATTTTATAGCAGTAAAAAAATGCTATAAAAGATATATCATAGCGTTTTTTAGACACGCTGTCGTAGCCGATGTTATTGAAAGTCTCTGACTTTTCATAGCACTTTTTCCATGCTATAGAAAAGGCTACAAAAAATCCACTTTCAATTGCATCATTTTAATGTTATGAAAACTTTTGATAGCATTAGCAAAAAATGCTATGGTAAGTGATGTTATGAAAAGTTGTTGACTTTTAATAGCATTTTTATAAAGCTATACTAAATGCTATTAAAATTTATACAATTACTTTCTAATGTAGTACATTTAAAAAACCCATTATAGCATTTGAAAATGTAATCAATTACTTTCAATAGCATTATGTCATGAGTCCACCATTGTTGTAACCATCAAACTATATCAAAAGAGTAAATATCAAGACAAAATAACATATATATTATCATATATTGATAAAAGTACATACATAAATTTGATTACATATCAAAGATAAAATAAATGTATATATGTAAATCATGTTCATATTCTTAATACACTGTTCAGAATATTGATAAACATATCTATTGGGGATAAACATATCCATTGCAAATCCCTTATCACAAGTAGGAAGAGTGTCATTTCATTCACCTACAAAAAAAATAAATATTGTAAAATTTACGTTTATATTACAAATAAACAGAATTTAACTATAATGTATTCAAATTAATCAATAGATTTATGGCTTTCTCATTGACTTTAAATGGATTACATTGATATGTGGTAGGACAAGAGTGTAATGAAATATATAACAACCAAAAGGCAAAGAAGTAATGGAAACATAATAGATCTAGTATTTCAAGACACCAAGTATAACTACAAACATGCATTACTGATAAAAAGAAAAGACTCCCAGGATCAAAGTTAGCAACAAACACCTACTCTTTATTCAAGCTTGTAATTTCATATGATAGAATCTAGATTAATCTACTATGGTCCTCAATATACCTAAGGGCTTTCTCCAAAAAAGAGGGTGTTCCATCAACATCTTCCAAAGCAAGTAAAATAGGTCTGCCAAGTACTCTTGGTCTTACAAGCAGTGGTTGGCTATCCTTCACTAGAAAATATAGATAAAGCACGTCAATGAATATAAAAAATTTATATGCTTTTGTTCATGAAATCTAACCAAACACATGTCCTTACAAAAAGTTGCGTAGGTTGGTAATTTCTCTATAAAATTTGTCATCCGGACAACAAAATCAAAGTAAATGTTCATACAAAAAGTTAAGAATTGAAGTTATTTACCTGGTCTCCTATGCCTTAAAAATTCGCAATTAAGTATGGCAAAGGAAAATGTGTTGTTTGTCCCACTTTATATTCGTGCAACTGCAAGAACTTCAAACGATGTGATTGACCAACTTTGCCCTACAATGTAATTTAGCAATACAAAACAACATTTGGTTTCATTTTGATGTTGCATTTGCTGGAGTACCTGTGGGATAATTGTAGAACCACATTAGATATTTTAAAAGGCATAAGCCAAATTCAATGTTGTGGTCTCAAAACTCAAGACTATAAAATACACTTTACTATCTCATACAACATAGTGAAGGAAGCATCCAAATCTAAAGCTTAAACAACATAGTGAAGGAAGCATCCAAATCTAAAGCTTAAACTTGATGTAAAGCAAATAAGACCTCAAAGAGAGCCACCAAATTTGAAACATTTTAACATTCGTGGAAGATAGAAGAATCCACTTCCAATTCCTTCATTGACATTTAAAATTACCTAAAATTTGGAATTGATCACTTACAATATAAAATAGTCCTCATGGTAATTGAAGGCAATATTCTTTGACCATATTCGAATGTGATTTGCAAAATGAAAATGAGTTGGAGTCTTTCTTTTAAAGTTTGTCCAAAAGCCAAAGGTTGTAGAAAATAGTTAACCTTCCATAGAATTTATGACTTCCAAATGGTGAGCTTTCTGTTGAATGCAAGGATGACAGATCAAAGAAAAAACTTGTTAAAGAACTTGCAAGAAATATCTCGTACAAGATGCAAGAACTGAGCTCATGCCAATAAGTTAGTCTTGTCATATCATCCACCGCAATCGAGTAGATACCATTAAGATGAAAAAGGTTCAACAATGGCCAATTGCTTCAAACCTCTTTTCCAAATCAAAGTGAGGTTTTCAATGTAAGACACATTCAAAGAGGGAATAATTGAACAATAACACTATGGAAGCTAACTTTAGTCCTCGTCAATTTGAAACCTTCACATTTACCACACATACAAAACATCTATTATCAATGTCTCTCCTTTCCTAATATGTAAAAACAAGGGCACATAGGGGATGAAGATAAGAACACAACCTCAACAGTGAAACAACAAACTAAAAATAGTTGAACAACCAAGTCTAGAGTGAAAGATTGCATGCATATAAATCCAAATCAAACTACTAACTTATGCAACCAAGTCGAATTAGTTCACTTCCTGACTGCTTTGTCGTTGGAATTAAATGTCAGATCAACAGCAAATACCAAAATTCACGAAGTCATAAATTTAAAGAGTAAATTAGGTTACCTACCAAACTTGTGCAACAATTTCTCAAGAACAAAATCCCTTCCTGAGATTGTTATACTGGTGTGGGGCAAATAACCAATCAGCAAATTAAAGACCTTTGCAGATGTAATTCTCACTTGCCACAATGGACTAATTCCTGCAACAATCAAAGTAACCTAGTAACCTCATATTTTTATTCACACAAATCCTTGGACTCAGTTCAAAATCCACTCATGACAAGATTACAACAGGAAAGTAACAAATAACGAAGTACACAGAGATATGAGATATCAATCCACTCAAGAACCTTGAGAGACTATAAAAAGTTGCTCCAATTGTTTTGAAAATAAAAATACTACAATAACAAAAAGAATTGAATTTTTTTTTTGATGAAAAACCACACTTTCATTGAGGAAAGATGAAAGAATACAAGGCCTACAAAAAAGAGGGGGAGCCGCTCACAAAAACGGGCTCCAATCAAGCAAAAAAAGACTCTCAAATATCATCATGACTTTTGGATTGCTCATTTGTACAAGAATCAAATGAATAATCATTTGATGCTATAACAAGAATTTAATACTGAAGATGGAAAAGAAAAAGAGAGAGAACTACATACAATTATGTTCAATCTTCAAGTTTCATTTTACTTGATATGATACGTCATAACTATTCAATTTTTTACCTTATGCTTATTATTTACAATTTCTTTTACATGTTTTTAAAAACATAATTCTAGCTAAAAATCTTATTAACAAAAGTACTCAAAATAGGATTTGTTCAACCTAACAAAATTGTAGCCACTATGTCAATCTATTTGAATGTGAACCTACACAATCCATAGTTTACATAAAAAGAAATAGAGAGATTAGACCAGCAAAATAGCAAACTAGCAACAAATCCACTAGAAATTCAAAGATTTCCAATCCTCAAAACTTCAACCATCATAGAAATATGCATATAAAAAGCAAGGGAAAAAATCCACAGCACAACACAACTATGCAACCTTTCAGAGTATCATCAAAAGGACTGTGCCACAAGAATATAGAGGGTCCAAGTTGTTCAACCTATATATTAGGTTTTCAAATTTCAGAGAAAGCAACAATACATAATAAAAGAAATAATAATAATAATAACTTTTCAACAAACTTTAAATATCTCATTATTTAAGCTAAGGTAGAAAATAAACCTTCTTGACAAAATTAAAACTCTCTTCACCCAATGCAATGCTATATGACTGAGAGCTTCATCCTCGTAGTCTTTATGCAGATCTGGATCATGGATGACTCTTTTAATTTCAACATTATATTTTTTTTTCTCAAGCAAGAAAGGAAATTTGAGAAAGGGGGTGGTTTCCATAAAATGAACTTGACAAATCTTATTATTACACAGATACAATGACACTTGAAAGGGTACAATTATGGGCATTGCTTCGCCTCTTGTAACACCTACCTTTTCTGTCCACTTTGTCATTATTCTAAATACACATATTAATTGCAATGTTTTTAATTTCTTCAAAGTCAGCATATATTTAAAGATGTATAACAAGATATTTAATGATCAAAGTTGGTTTCAAAACTTTCCATATTTGATCAACCATGATCTCAATGGTACCATATAACACAACACATTAATCCACTTCTTCAAAATTTTAAGCCTCTAACAACAAGATTGTGGTCAAGTACCTAGATTATGCATAATTAAGGAATACCAGCAAGCTTAATGCACTCAGTCTTTGTAGCAGTTGAAACACTAGAATTGAAAATTAATGGGATTCTAAAAGAAAGCATACATAATTAAAGAGAATTTGAGGAAAATGGAGAAAGAAGGGGAGCCAATTCGAGGAGGGAGAAAATTACATATAGCAAATGAGTTGCTCAATGAAATGGAGCTAGTTGGAGTTGAGTCTAACAGTGTCACATACAACACTTCAATTTCCTACTTTAATAAAATTGGGAATTTCAAACTAGCTCACAAATTTATGAAAAAGATGACCAATGGAGGAGGGTCTTTTACTCACTGTCTTCACTTATGGAGCTCCTATTCAACGTGTCCCTGTGATCCATCCCCTTTTGGTTATTTGATGTGAAGTTGCATTTGGATTCAAAACAAAAAGAAGACACAAAAAGAAGGGAAAACCCAAAGGTAATGAGTTGGGTTTTTGGCCTATTAATGTCTTCATTTACGAGTTAGCATAGTTTCAATTTGGTTGCTTATGCTATAATGGAAGTGAGAAATTAATTTACAGTGAAGAATGCTTACAAACTCTACTTTGTTGGTTTGATTCAAAGTTGATGCTCAAATTCTAAGGATGTTAATCATTAGTTGAACAACTATGGGCTTTAGGAATTCAAAATTTTCACTTGGAGAGCTTTACAAAACAATTTTCTAACTGATACAATATTGAGTAAAAATGGATTGAATGTGTACTTTGTTGTAAGCAGGTGGAAAAACTAGCCCTTGTGTTGTTCAATTGTAAAAGAGCCAAAGTTTCACGTAGTGAGGCCCTTTTTTTTAATGAAGGAAATATATTAAAGTAAAAGAGAATCTTATTGCCCGAGATCAAGGCACACAAACCTGGTATCACAAATGAGATCAAAGAAACAACTATGAAAAAATGCTAAAGACAGGTGACACAAAACAACATGAAATCAAAACATAGAGGATATTGGCACAACTCAAGCAAGGCATACAATCAATGAAATAAGTCCCATCTTGAGGCAATCAAAACAAATGGAAGACATTCTTAATAACTAAAGAGGATTATGAGACGTGTGTTACAAAAAAAATCCTCTACCACGTGTGTGCCCTAAAACCAAAGAAGGTAAGACAAACTCAAAACTTTTTGCAGCATGAAAATGAAAAAACAACAGTATTCCAAATAACATTTTTCATGCACAATTTAGCAATGTCCTCGATTCATTAGTTCATCCTTTCACTATATTTTTCATTTCCATCTAACCAAAAGTAAAATAATTGTGCAGTTCCATTAAAATGTTACATTAAAAATGAAAAAGAAAATCTTTCCACATATATGAATCTAGTATGTAACTTATAATTTCCCCCTTAAGCAAGTCTAAAAGAACATAATTAACAAACTCTCTTGTTACCCAATTTGAGTCAGCAACCAAGACCAAAACACCAAACAAATCTCACTTCTTTCAACCCTTGTTAAGAGCAAGCTTCTTATTCCACTCTACCTACATGAAAATCAACGAGGTTGACCCATCTTCAAAGCCACAAAAGCCAAAATATTATACCCAAACAACATGATGATACCAAAAATAGCCACATCCCACCACAAATTCTCAATCCCCAAGCATTTAACAGTAGGAAAATCCCCCACTTTACAGTAAAAACCCACACTCACATACCTTATACAAACATATTAACATTCAGTTCCTCATTAGTTTCTTGTCTTTGTTTGGTTCCTAGTAAAATGAGAGAAAAAAAATTATAAAAAGACATTCCAATTTTGACCACCTGATTTCTTTGAAAAACAATTTCACACAATGTTTTCCTTTGGTGTTTTTCTCAACAACCAAAACATGCTTTAAAGAAATTCAGGCGCTAGTTTTAGCATAAGCAACCAAACACTTTGAAATACAAATTAAAACACCATCAAGAAATTGAAAGAAGAAATCTCGACAAACAGAAATATCTAACCTTAAGACTCCTCATTCAGCACCACAAAGATATCTAAATAGAGATATTGCCACTAGTACCGTCGTCCTTCTCTTCTTGAAATCAAACCACAACCTCAGAAGATACACAATGATGGACACCTATTGGTACCAAAGGAAACAAATAAAAAGGGCAACTCCAATTTTCAAGTTGCAAACATCAAAGTTATAAATAGTAAGTATCTTTGACCTTCAATTTTAAGTTAATTCAAGATCGAGCATGGTTATGTTATAGTAAAAGATCACCCTAGAACAAACACTTATATAAGAAAGCATGAAAAGTTGTAGCAGAATCTCAAACACAAATTATACTTACTTTTTTGGTTCAATTCAATGACCTTATAACTAGCTCCAAGCTAGCTTGGTAGGTTGCAATCTAATAGTCAAAATTAAATAAGAATATAAAAACTACTTCAGTATGTATGAAAGATATCATAAAACTACTACAATAGGAGCACAGTCGATTTGTTATAGTTCACTTGTTGGATCTTTTTAATTGAAGTACTATTCAATATAGGATATGTGGGGAGTATTAAGATATTTATTGAAATAGTTGAATAAATACTAACCAAGTCAATTATGCATTAAATTTCTAATAATTTAACATGTATATCACTTACTTTTTTTAATGATTGGCTCGGTCTTTTTTACAGTACCACGAACAAGAAATCTCCAACATTTTTTTTATATAGGAATCAATACTTCGATTAAGGTAGATGAAAAAAAAACCATGGATTTGTAAAACCACTATCTATTCTTTTTGAGAAATATTGCAAGACAAATAGAAACTCTTTTTCTTACTCACTTTCTCTATCGAATGTACATGGAGATGAAAAGAAGAACAAAGAAATAAAAGCAAAACCAAGAGAGAACGGAGATGTTAGATGCATATTTTAACTACTCAGTTGGAAAGAAATAAATCATTGGCATGGTTTATAAAAATAATAGGAATAAGAGGGTCGTTTATTAACCAAAGGAAGTGTAGGCTAAGGTTTACACCAACTAATTGGAGAAGAGAAAGAGCTCAAGATCACCACCATCCCAACAATTCTATGAATGAAATTTTCACAAGACTAACACTGAAGCTACTTACTTAGTAGATTAATCAAGAGAGATGAGATTACACCCTGTTTCTAAGATTGGTTACCTCCACTATGAAAAAGCCATGACAGAGTTTTTTATTCAACAATCAGAAAAAAATTACAAGTGTTGAAGAACTTGATCGAAAAGTTCTATGTAGAGTTCACAAAATAACTACTTTGTGATTCAAACTTCTTAAAAAATAGATTCCAAGACCCTTTGATTGTAACTCTTTTATAACTAAAACCCAGCTGTAATTTGTTTGCTATTGGTGGTTTGAAATTAGTTCTAACACATACAAATCAAAATGGTAAATGACATCTCCTTCAAATTTCTAGAGATTAGAGAGTGAAAGTGAAAGTGGTTCAATCTGTAATTGAAATCAATTGGCTTAGACCCCAGACCAGACCGAGCCTGAGCGACCTGAACCCCAATCGGTCTACGAGAGTGAGTGTTTTTTGACGATGCTTCTAGCAACACTCTATCCTCAAGGATCCTCCAACACTGCCTTGCCCAACTACCGTTCAACACCAATATTTTGGAGGGAACCATTGACAACCCCCTTAGAACCCTCCAAAACCTTATCTAAAAAGCCAGCCACAACAGGAGAAACAACAACATTCGACTCACCAACATACAACTCAAGAAGTACATGATTATTTGAAGATGGAATCGAAAGAGAGAGTCTTTATTTGAGAATTTTTCAAGCGAAAGAAATAGGAAATTTAACACGAAAGCAAACATCAGGGAGATGGAGATTCACATACGAACCTTGCAAATGAGGAGAAGCTAGATTATTGTGATTTGCGATTTTTTGAGTCTTCAAAAGCCCAAATTAGAAGAATCTTGCTATTCCAAGCCTTCAAATGCCCCTTTTGCGATTTTGATGATTTCCAATTTTTCGAGTGTGGGGAAGAAGAAGTAGTGAAATTAATTTTGTGGGAGAACTAGAATCTTAAGAGGGCAAGATGAAATTTTGGGAGGAAGATGAAATTTTTCTGTTTTGAGAGAGAGAGAACTGAAAAGTTGGGAGCAATGAAATCGTGTTGTGAGTGTGAGTGTGACGTGGTGATGAAAAATGTAACGCGTGAGCGGGACTTTTTTTCATTTAGCGCCCATTTTTTCAACCCCGCCTTTTCTTTTTAATAGCTGTTTAAGTGTGATGCTATAATTAAATGCAATAAAAAGGTATATTTGTTGTAGTATCCTTATAGAAATAATGCTCCATCAATAGTTCTACTCTCCTAAGTAGTACTTAGCATCGTCAATGTTTCAACAACACTTCTACTTTCAATGAATTCAGCTGTCATCTTGCATTAATAATTACTGCCATAAATGCTCTAAAATATCCACAAATTCAATCTTATGTAAAATAGACAACCTAAATTCATTTTCGACAATTTTAGTAGCTTTTGGGCACAATTCATGTTTGCAACTCAGAATGCTGAAACTTTAAGTTCTAAAAATACAAATAATAACTCTCATTCAAGGAGTTATCACCATCACTAGGAGCACTCACCTGTTGCTAGAAGTCCTCGTCGCCAGCGACGAAAAAACAAGGAGGAATGGGTTCCTCAAACTCATTCTTCCCTCTATGCATGTTCCTCGTCAAAGGGCTTCCTAATCCTCTGGCAAGGAACCATTCCAAATTTTAGGAACGAATTCCTTAAATCTTGATCTAGAACACGAGGAACTCGTTCCTCCTTGGCTATGGACTTCCATCATTGGCAGCAACGAGGGCTTCTGACAACAACAACAACAAGTGCTTCTAGCAACAATGACTTCAGCAAAATTCGTCAGAGGAAGTGGAGATGGAGAAAAAGGAAGAATAAGAGAGAAAGGGAGAGAAATCATATATATATATATATATAAAGCTTCCAATCGTCCATTGATGCTCCAACATATCTCCACTTTCTTTGATTCATCTTCGACCTTTCCTTGCAGGAGATTTGCAATTTCCAATGGAGTCATTGCACTTCCAACATTCCCTATTTTGTTATATCCTGGATTAAATTGATGCTTCAAACCCTAACTCTAATTTTTGTCCATCGATGGTTATAGAGAAGCCCAGGGTTTTGGATTATTTTTTTGGAGAATTATAATGGATAGCTATTAGGATATTTGCAAATCTAACTATGATTTTTGAGATTTGCAAATATAGCAAAAAAATTTAAAATCTGATTTATGTTTTTTTTTATTATTTCAATTTTACTCTCATTGATGTATCAACATGTATATTAGTAGTATATATGATATACTTTATATTTGGTATATTAATTGTATATCTGATATACTTTATATTTGTATATCAGTCAACTGATATATATCTAAAATGAAGTATGATACACTTCTTTTTAGGTATATCAATTAAATAATATACTCTATTATATATCCGTAACATATTAGGGATATTTTGCATATTTTATATATCACTAATATATTTCATTTTAGATATGTTCATTTTACTAATATACCTAACATTAAGTATACCAGTAGTATATCAGTGAAATGAATATATATCATATGCGAGTTACTAATATACTCTTGATCAACTTCATATAAGTATATCAATAGTATATTAATGATATAATATGTTAGATATATTATTGGTCTATCAGCAGTATATCATTGATAGACTACTAAACAACGCCTGTGGGAAATAAAGTATATATACTCAGTAGTGCACCAGTGATATATTTTATATTATGTATATATCATATGCGAGTTACTAATATACTCATGATCAACTTCATATAAGTATATTAGTAGTATATCAATGATTTATTCTTTGTTAGGTATATCGTTAGTCTATTCAGTAGTATATCATTGATAGACTACTGATAGACTATTGATATACTTCATATTGAAAAACGCACGCATAAAATATATGAGTATTTTTTACTTTTCTCTTCGTCTGTTTGGGCTGAACTCTTTTTTTTCTTACTATTTTTATAAATTGAATAAACAGGTGACACCAACTGCAATTTATATATATATTTTTTGCTATTCATGCAAATGGACCTAGATTTTAATATACAAACCGTTTATTAAGTTGGAGTGCTCTCACATTAAGCCTTTTATGCATGTGTTTCACATACTTGCTTATGAATGAGTGGCTTATTATCAAATTAAATATATAAACAGTTTCTCATCGATATCCAAAGTAGTATATGTTAAAAATATTTATAATCTGTCTGCTTAAACATTGTAGTCTAATAATGATTTAATTTGAAATCAAAATACGAAGTTTTGATTTTATGATTACGTACTAATCCCTTTCAAAGTTTGAACTCTCTTATGCTTTTGAGTTGTAAAAAAACACCCCTTTATTAGCTTTAAATTAAAAATGAAATTCTGATTTAAAAGGTATTTAGAATTTGAGTGAAAAAAAAAAGGGCCACGTGCATGAATAGCAAATATATATATATATAAATTGCAGTCGTGTCACCTGTTTATTCAATTTGCAAAAATAGTAAAAAAAGAAAAAAAAAGGCCCAGCCCAAACGAGCGGAGCAAAAAGTAAAAAATACCCCTATATTTTTCACACGTGTTTCTCAATATGAAGTCTATCAGTAGTCTATCAATGATATATATTGTTGATAGACTAACGACATACCTAACAAAGAGTAAATCATTGAATATACTACTAATATACTTACTAATATACTTATATAAATTTGATCATGAACATATCAATAACTCGAATATGATATATACATAATATAGAGTATATCACTGGTGCACTACTGATATACTTTATTTCCCACATGCGTTGTTCAATATGAAGTTTGTCAATAGTCTATCGATGATATACTACTGATAGACCAACAATATACCTAATATAGAGTATATCATTAAATACTACTGATATACTTCTATGAAGTTGATCAATAATAGATCAATAACTCGCATATGATATATGTTCATTTCACTGATATACTACTGATATACTTAATGTTAGGTATATTAGTGAAATGAACATATCTAAAATGAAGTATATTAGTGATATACAAAATATGTAAAATATCCCTAATATGCTACGGATATATATAGAGTATATCATTTAATTGATATACCTAAAAAGAAGTGTATCAGTAGTATATCAATAATATACTACTAATATACTTCATTTTAGATATATATCAGTTGATCAGATATACAATTGATATACCAAATATAAAGTATATCATATATACTACTAATATACATATTGATACATCGATGAGAGTAAAATTGGAATAATAATAAAAATAGAAATCAGATTTTAAATTTTTTTGCTATATTTACAAATCTCAAAAACCATAGTTAGATTTGCAAATATCTTAATATTTTTTGTTACTCATTACAATTCTCCTAAAATCTAAGGAACAAAAGAGAAAAAAAAAACGTGTTACATTTTTTTTGGAAAAAGATACTTCATTGAAAGTATGTGAGGAACATACAGAGAGGAGCTAAATAAAAGCTCGCCAGTTAAGTACAATGGTCGAAGTATCATAATCACAAAAGTAAGAAGATTTTGTACTCCAAGAAGCAGCAGTGGTAATAATGTCCTCCCAAAGGAGAATAGGCTCTTTTGCTTTGTTGTTGAAAAGACGATCGTTGAGCTCTAGCCAAAGACGCCAAAGGATGGCACCAAAAAAATTAGACCACAGGACCTGACAAGCAGATGATAGTGGGGCCTCTAAACCTCCCTTTATAAAGTCATCAAAATTGGTCAACATGAGGTTTTGGGCATGAGGGAAGAGATGTAGCTTTTGCCACATGAAATCGGCATATGGGCAAAGGAGAAAAAGATGATCAATGTTTTCCGAATTCCTTTTGCACAAGACACACCAATATGGTCTTAAGCAAGAAGAAGGGTGGCGTTGTTGAACTTTGTCAGCTGTATTCAGGCCTTTGTACATAAGAGTCCAAATGAAAAACTTACATTTCTTTGGATAGAAAGTAGACCATAATTTGTTGATAATAATCGGGAGGGGAGAAGCGCGGCAGTCAACCGATAGCAGGACCTTCATGGCTCTTACTGTGAACACCCCTTTGACGTCGGGGGACCATTTAACGCTATCATCAATATTTATAGGAGTAGGGCGTGGCCAACCGGCTGAAATAGAGGCCCACCTAAGCATCTCTCTATCCAACAATGAACGCCTCGAATAGAAATGCCAAGCTTCAGAAATGTTATCCCAGGCATCATGGACAGTCAATAACTTGTTGGATGTCATGGCAAAAAAACGAGGATAATTGAGAAACAAGCTGCCACATGCAGTCCAATTGTGAAACCAGAAAAGAGTAGATTTACCATTGTGAATATCCCAACTCAATTGGTTGAGGACAGTGTTGCTTTGCTTCAAAACCTAATGCCAAGGAGCCTTTGCGCTGCCAAATTTGCATTTAAAAGGAATACCTCCCGGAATCATTATTTTGTATTTGGCTTCCACGATTCGCCGCCATAGCCCGTCAGTTTCCCTATAGTAACGCCAAATCCATTTACTGAGGAGTGCCGAGTTTGTGTCTTGGATTCTACCAATACCAAGACCTCCTTTGTCTTTGGGTAATGTGGCAATGTCCCAACGGACTAAATGAGAGCCGCCTTTTGCATCAATGCCCTCCCATAGAAAATCTCGCATAATTTTTTCAATACGCTTGCAAATGGAGCTAGGTGCTCTAAAAACAGAGAAGAGATATGTGGGCAAATTACTGAGGACCGATTGCACCAAAGTAAGCCGACCACCTTTGGATATATAGGAAAATTGCCATTTGTCAAGCTTCAGTTGTATCTTTTCAACCATTGTTTCCCAGAAAATAGGTTGATTTGGGTTTCCACCGAGGGGCATCCCCAGGTAAGTGATAGGTAAGTCTTTAATCTTGCATCCCCAAATTTGAGCCGCAGCACATAACTCAATAGGCAAAAGATTGATACCTGAAATGGTAGACTTTTGCAAGTTAATGTTTAGTCCAGAGGCTCCTTCAAAGGCTTTAAGTATATTGTGCAAATTCCTCAACTTTGTAGGGTCAGCACTCGAAAATAGTAATATGTCGTCAGCAAAAAGAATGTGAGACACATGTATAGAATTATTTTGCATTGTGAAGCCTTGAATCAAATTCTTGTTTTGTGCATCTTCCAGCAAACAAGAGAGATAATCCATAGCTATCACGAAAAGGAAAGGGGACATAGGATCACCTTGTCGAATGCCTCTATTGGCCCATATTTTTCCCCTTGGCTTACCATTGATGAGGATGGAGTAGCTAGCGGATGAAAGACAGGCATGAATCCATTTTATCCATTTGTCATTGAAGCCTTTAAATTTAAGGACCATAAGAAGGAACTCCCAATTAAGTTTGTCGAAAGCTTTTTCGATATCCAACTTCAATACAATACCTTTTTGTTTCGAGCATGACCAGTAATCGACCAGCTCATTTGCTGTAAGAATAGCATCAGGGATTTGCCTATTCCGAACAAAAGCAGATTGTTGAGGGGCAATTGTGGAGGGTAGAACCTCTTTCATTCTTTCAGCTAAGACTTTGGCCAATATTTTATAAAGACTAGTCGTGAGGCTAATAGGCCGGAATTCATAAACTTTTGTGGGCTTCACCACTTTTGGAATGAGAGCTAGATATGTTTCATTGACCGAACGATTAACAATGTTGTTCCTAAAAAAATCGTGGAAAAAAGCCATAATAGATCGATTGAGGATGTTCCAAAACTTTTTATAGAATTCCATTGAAAAACCGTCAGGGCCCGGTGCTTTATCTTTACCCATGCTCTTTAAACAACCAAAAACTTCATCTTTGAGAAAGGGCCGAGTGAGGGCAGATGCTTGCTGTTGAGTAATGGGATGCCAATTTAGGTTGCTAATCAGCCACCCTTCATTAGATGGTCCTCTGTAAATTTGTTCGAAAAAACTAACGAATTCTTCCTCAATTTGATGGTCAGTAATGAGGCTAATACCATTTGTATTGGTGATCTCAAATATAAAGTTGAATCGACGCCGAGCACTGCAAACTTTATGGAAAAAAGCTGTGTTTTCATCACCTTCACGAAGCCAAGATTTTTTACAAAGTTGTCTCCACTTTCTAGCTTCAGCAATAACCATGTCACAAAGATCCGCTTTTAGGGAGATACGCCTGTCTCTATCCTCGGTATCAATCTCTGTTGTTTCTTCTTTACTATCGATGATGGATATTTCACGAATAATTTCAGCTTGGCGGAATTGTGAACGAGCAAAGGAGCTTTTGTTCCATGCTTTGCACTTATTCGCTATGGCTTTAAGACCCTTCATCAAAACATAACCTGGGTAACCGTTGGTTGTAAAAGACTGCCACCATTTTTCCATCTCGATCTTAAACTTTTTATCAGAAAGCCATTGATTTTCAAATCTGAAAGGACACGGGCCCCATTTATGCGTGGCGGATTCCAGCAAGATCGGAAAATGATCTGATGTGCTTCTAGGCAACCGACGAATGTGATGTGTATGGAATTTGTCGTGCCAGGCTCTTGTGAAAAGAAATCTATCAAGACGAGAAAGGGCAGGGGCGACTCTGAGATTGGACCACGTGTAAGTGCCATTTATCTGTTGCGGTTCGATAAGGCCAGAAAAATTGATGAACTTATTGAACTTTTTCATACTGTTAAGTGGAGGACGAGCAGAGGAGGTTTCATGCCGCCAACGAAAAACATTAAAGTCACCGCCAAGAAGCCAATAAGGGGAACAAAGACCATTCAGATCAAATAATTCCTGCCAGAATAGAGGCCTGCGACGACGTCTTGCAGGGCCGTAGATGCCTGAAATCCACCAACAAAAGCCATCAGTCAACTTCAATTGGATAGAAAGAGTAAACTCACCATTGATAACCTCAACTGCTGTATAAACAAGAGAATCCCACATAATAATGATGCCACCAGCAGAACCAATCGAATTGAGGGAAGCCCAAGCAATACTAATGGAGCTCCAAAGAGATTTAATAAGACAATTTGTAACAGTGTGCAATTTAGTTTCAGTCAAAACAACAATTTCTGGGCAATTACTAGTGATGGCCCCTTTTATGATGGCTCTTTTAGCGGGAGAGCCAAGACCTCGGA
The DNA here is from genome assembly GCA_033996785.1 of Trichosanthes truncata. Taxonomy (NCBI): domain Eukaryota; kingdom Viridiplantae; phylum Streptophyta; class Magnoliopsida; order Cucurbitales; family Cucurbitaceae; genus Trichosanthes; species Trichosanthes truncata. The sequence goes on from JAWPNB010000003.1 coordinate 91,071,287, forward strand.
CATTCCAAGCTAGCATCTTCATGGAGTACCATGTGTCCCCTGGTCACAGTTGCTCTGTTTTAAGGCCGGCTTGGCAATCGGATCTGTACCAATGTAGCTAGTTGCAACTTCAAAACTATTTTTGTAGACAGCTGACGTTGGGATGATACAAAAATGATTTTCTTCAAGCCAAACATTCAACTGCTTCTCAAAGGAATTCTGTGATAACTCTTGCTCAGTTGAGTTTATGTCACCCTTTAGGCCGAATGAATTGTCCATACCATCCTCAAAAAGACGCTCTGGACTTGGATAACAAATGTGTCTAGACCCAGATTCGGCTATGGAGTTGTGATGTTCTTGCCCGGAACCTTGAGGAGTTGCTTCTGGACTGGAAATGTCGGGGTCTGATAACGGGGACAAAGAGCCCAAATCAACATATAAATCGCAATCTTTGATGCCAGTATGAACGGTGGAAGAAGAAATCTGTTACATGAAATAACTATATCTAGAATTCTAAAATATCTCGAGAAGTCTAAAAGAATTTATGTTAGTAATCTTTTTTGTTATATTACTAATACAGAACCTCCATTGTTGATATCCAGTGATACAATTACATGAATTAAGCTGGAACATGTAAACATATTTCAATCGTAGAATTTATCCGATCTGAAAATGTTAAGATTCTGCTTTCCTTAAACTTAGTTCCAATCCAACGACATGTCGTCTCTCCCCACACAAACTTCAACAGCAACCATATTAATTTAGCAGAACAAGAGGAATTAAGAAGAAAAAAAAGTTGTATAATTGGTTTATTTTCTTTCAAAATTTTCAGGTCTCTTTTCTTTTACACAACAAATGGCTAAGAAATCACACATTCCACCTTTATTAATGCTATTTTATTTTGTTGCTTTAGACCTCTTATGTGGCTGGATAAATAATGTAGCTATAAGAGGGAGTTCTTTTTTCTCTTTTTTCTTTTTTCTTTTTGAGTTTGAGGGTCATATGTGATATGCCTAAATTTAAGAGTTAGGGACAACTCAAAAATGATAAAAATGGGTTTGTAAACATTCCCTTGTTTGGCAGTTTGTTTCTTTTACATGAAAATGCATAAATATGTTAGTTTCATGTTGCTGTCTGAACTCTATGTCATGATCAATTTGTCTATCTATCTGGTTCTTATTCTGATTTTCCTTCACACAATATAGACTATAAGTTAACAAGGACAAATGTAAGTCCAAGATTTGAAATTCAGATTCGACACATATGATGACCATAACATTCATTTGTAACTTTTGTGGCTTGTACATGCCGATGTACCGTCAAGTGGTTGATTTTTAAATTGAAGATTTACATACTAGCATCTCTCATGCAGACTTGTACGCACCAATGTAATATTTCTCTAGCTACTTTTAAGATTATAGACGAACTCCTAAAAATAGCATGAATCATATTTTAACACGTCGAACACTAACTATGCATTTAGGGGGTGATCACATAACTTAGAATTACTTTGGAGTAGACACGTCGAACACTAACTATGAAGCTTCTAAGAAATAGGTTTCTCAAAAAAGAAATATCATCTAGTTAGTATAGATCATATTCGTTTAAACTTTTCAAAATATCGCTCATTCTAACATTGAACCAGATTATCATTCTTATGTCTTTGCCTAAAAGGCCTTGCTAAAGCTACTTCCTATTCATGCTTCTTCTTTGCATTTGATGATGTAATTAAGCTTATATTTAAGTATCCAAGTGTATTTATATGAAACTATTAGATTTGCTAATCTCATGAGTTACATAAACTTATATTAAATAAATCTACAGTTTTTGAAACTCATTCTGTATGCTATAGATGCTAACATTTATCAATGATAAATCCACAAATCAAATGTCTATTGCGTCAAACTTAGATTTCAATAACTCATGCTTTTGTATAATCCAAACACAGACTATATAAATCTTAGGCTTCCCAATCCAAACTTCAAAAATCTAAAACTTATTAGAATCGTAAGTCAAACATCTCGTAGAATTTCTATCTCTTCCATCTCCTCCCATTTTCTCAAACGGTATTTTCTATCACACACAATTCATACATGTTTTATTACATTCCTAATCCTAACACCCTTTTGCTAAAGGTAGCATTTTCTTTTGACGTTTCTTGTTTAGTATTTCTTGATTTTAGTTTTTTTTTTTCCATCATTTTTAGAACGATAAAATTGGGATATGTACGGTTTCTGTCTAGTTTTTCTTTTGACATTTTTTATTAAGGAAGAGATTATTAGGTGACCATTTTTGCATCTTCTAGTATTTCTCCTTTAAGAAATCTAAAGTTCACCTCTGAATTATTTTCCTCTCATAAATGTTTAAATGCTCCTATCATATTTTTAAATATGTATATGTATAGTTTTATAAAACAATAAATGAGAGGGGCAATTTTTTTTTTTTTTTTGGTGGGGGATTTTAGAGATTTATAATATACAAATGAAAATAATGACCAAGGAAAAGAATGATAAATATATAATACAACAGATTTTCTACAAATGAAATCTCTGCCAATCTTTAAAAAAAAGAAAAAAAGAAAAAATGGCAATGGCCATTTGAAAAACCATACCCTCTTCCTTTCATCTCCTACACTTGAAAATGCAACACATAATTGGAATTGAATGCTGCTGATTCTCCTTCTGTTTTTGGTGCTTTAAAAAGTTGCATCAATGGATGATATAAGTGAGAACTAAAGCCAACAGCATTAGAATGTATGCTATGCCTTGGTCTATTGTGGTGCCTGCAACATATGAAATGGCAAATGTTATTTTGGAGTTCTGCACCATTATTAGCAAGTTTTTTCTTTTTGTTTTTTGTAAAGAAAATGTCTAAAAATGGTAGCTTCTTCTTCTTGGGGGAGAGAAAAATAGTAGATTTTGTTTCTATTCAAACAAGGAATCAACTTTCCAAAAAAAAAAAAAAAAACCCATTTTCAATTCAAGGAGTTTCAATTCCAAAACCCAATTGGCTCTGAAATCAACTCTTCTCTTCAAATACCAAAACCCACTTTCAATTTAAGGAGATTCAAGATGTGAGTTGATTTCAAAACCACTTTCAGATTTTCTGTCATTTCCCAGAAAAATTTTCAAGAAACAAACAGAAAAAGTCTAAAAAAAGGCAGCTTCTTGAGGGAGAAAAAGAGTAGATTTTGTTTCAAGTTAGACAAGGGGGCAAATTTCCCAAAACCAATTTCCAATTCAAGGAGATCCAATTGAATTGGTGCTGGTTAGAACCTGGAATTTGAAGAGAAGAGTTCATTCTAAAGCCATTTTTGGATTTCCAGTCATTTTCCCAGCATGTTTCTCAAGAAACAAACAGAAAAAAACCAGAAAGAAAAGGGAACTAACCATCACTAGTGGGAGCCGGAGCTGGAGGAGAGGAATGTTCAGCTGCAGATACAGGCAAAATAACAACAAAAAAGATAGCAATAATCACAGCATAGATTCCAAAACAAGCCCTCAAAACAGCCATCTCTGTCTCTCTCTGTTTTTGGCGTTTAATCAATCCAATGCCCTTTCTTCCTCAAAGGAACGTAGAGAGAGACAGAAGAACAAGAACAAGAAGAAAATTGAAGGCTGTGATTGAGGATGGCCAAGGAGGGATTTGGGTTTAATACTGTGATTGAGAATCCACGCAAACCCATGTGATTCTTAATTCTCTCTTTCTCTGTCTCTGTCTCTCTCTCTCTCTAAAGATTCCTTCTTTTTTATGCTTTTGCTTTGCTGGATCTTAATTTACTTTACCAAAAGACAGACTGTAACCTGGTGCTCGGCTTATTTTTTAGTCTCTGCTTATCCGAGAAGCCAGCCCTTTGCTGGCAAGGTTTTTCCACTATTTCCCTATTTTTTCTGCCAAACCCCTTTACAGCAATCTTGGGGCTGTGTATGATTGTATTGCATTTAAACATGGTTCATGATTCCTTCCATTTGTCTGCTATAATTTGGAATTCTAAGGTTCAAAACTGACAGTAGAATGTTTATCTCACAAATTAGGTACTCAAAAGTTAGGAAGTTTGCTAATTTGTTATTTGAGTTTGTTACCCAAATTATACATTTGTTTATTCCACAACTACATAAATATTGAACTCTACATATTTGGGACTAAACCCACATTTTGTACAATCATAAATCTACAAACCTAATAACCTATTCATTTGCACAATTCAAATATAAGTTAGAACAAAACCGAACCTCCTAACATGAGCTTAATGAAGCTAGAGTCAAACGTCCCCTTAGAAATCAAGCAATTTCACTTTCACCTTAGGGTCCTACATTACAGTCTGTTGATCCTTTCTTGTAGAATAAATTTTTGTTGCCAGTTCATAAGGGATTTAGATTGTGTTAATTCCCAGTTCATTAGAGCTTTATATTGTGATTGATTGATAAGCAGAGCTTCAATGTTCTTTCTTTAGAAAGATTCCAATATATCATATTTACCCAAAAACTGTTTGTTGAGACCCTTCTGTCATCACATGGGCATCTCTTCACAATAACTACCAACCGCAATCATTGTTGTTCAGCAGAGACTTTTCTCTCTTTTTTTTTAGCACAACTTGGGTGGAGCCAAGTATTTTCCTTCTTTTTTCCTTATTGACTGTGAGTAAGAAAAAATTGTAGGACTTTAACATCCTAAATAGGTGGTGTAACTGTAGTTTTAACCTATAACTAGAAACATCTAAATTTACAATGGCTCATTTTAACTATTGAACGGTGGTTTTTTCTCAATAAAGATCAGTCATACTTTTGAGAAATGAACCAAAATATTTGTATTGGAACAGGAAAATCGAGGGCTCATACAAAAAACTGTTAAACATTTAACGTTTAACGTTTTTTCTTTTCCAAAATTATTCTTGAGAATTGTAATCAAATAACTTCGTAAAGGTTAATGTCATTGTACAGCGATTCTGGAAAGAAAAGATTAATTTGGTGAGAAAAACAAGTCATCCCTTAAACACATCTAAAGAAACAAGCAAAATAACTTTTTAAATACAGTTATCTAAAATGTCTTGATGAAAAATTTATTTTAGAAAATAGAAAAATATTATAAAAGCAGCTCCAAAACAGGCCCTCATTTTTCTCTGTAACAAATTACCATGAAGGGTACAGAATATACAACATAGACCAAGATAGACTAGAAATACATGATTATCCTACATACACACAATTTACGATGAGATCCACAGGTTACATGTCAACCAACTATGGTCTATCAATATAGCTTTCCTCTTAACAAGTATCCAACATAACCATGCTCTATGCCATTTTCCAACAAAATACCATTATTTGGAGTTTCTTCAAGCAGAGGGTGTAGAGTCTTACATATGCATTTGTTTGGCCGTGGAATCAATGAGATCATGTCATGCTGGTAAAAAGAAAGGATCTTCTTTATTTCCATATATCTCGAACAACTGCTTGGAGTAATGCGTTGCTAACTTTCTGCAGAGATCAATGGCCTTCGGGTCATACTCCTCCAACTCTCTAACAGATTTGTTGAGATTGCCTTGCGGATCGCCGTCCGTGAGGAACTCAGCCAACCTAGTGCCCCTGTAAGAGACATTAAAGTGAGTCAGCAATAATCATCAAGAAACTTATTTTGGTATCAACTCACTTCTCTTCGTGTATAGACTTTATAACAACGAATGCAACATTTTTTGCAGTGTCCAACTTCTTAGATATAGATCTTCTGTGTTAATTTTCATGTTTATCCAAGAAAAAGTGCAATAAGGCAGTACCAATGGCCCGAAATCAAAATGAAAAAAAGAAAAAAGGTGCCTATTATGTACTAAACAGAGAGAATCCATCATGTGCATTGGGTTGGAAATCATACTTGATAGCATCAAACTTGCTGAATCCTCTCTTGTTAGAAAATAACGATTCTTTACTAACTTTTTCCTCAGAAGTTTGCTGTCGATAAAGAGCGCACACAGCCTTCATACACAATTCAGGATCCTTACCAAAAGCTGCAAGCATATCAGCCTCATACTCCCATTTCAACTCTTTTTTTCTCCTCCCTAGCTTAGATATTATCTCCTCATATCCTTCACTGCCATTTGATAAATCTTCCGACTGAGAAGTGCTTCCAACATCCGAAACATCAGAGCTGTCAACAATAAATTGATCCAAGCTTTCACTCTCGGTCTCTTGCTCTGACCCAACATCTTCCAGTCCATCTTCAACACCCTTCATTTCATTCTTGATCTCAATGATCTGACTTGAAGAGTTTTTCTTTCCACTTCCTTTCTCGTAGCAATTTCTTAATGACACTAAACGCCTCCTTGCAGGGGTTGCACTATCCACAACTTTGTCACATGCAGAAGTGGCAGTAGCAGGGCCATCGTTCAATTCTAAACTTACTTGTGTACGGTTTGTTTTCTGAAGAGGCATTATTTTCAGTTTGCAGATTGGAACATTATCGTCATCATCAGTTTCAGTGTCACTAGTTATAATATTAGAAGCCCGTTTCCTTTTGGGTGTTGAATTAAAGATAAAATCATCACTAAAAGCTTCCATATTTTCCACATTGCTTATTTTATCCTCAGAACAAATAGATCCACATCCACTTAAATCTTGAGCTGCTGAAACACGGACCTCACTCTTTTTCTGATTATGAGGAGAGGGAAATTTGGCAATAATCGGTTCATCATCACTATCATCAATGTTAATGATGCCATCATTGCCATGTAAAGATCCAGAAACAGCTGGAGTTAATGGTGCCATCTTTTTGCTGGGGCTCTCTTCTTCAAAATTCAACCGTTTTCTAAGTCGATTTCCAGGCTTGAAATAAGATTCTATACAATGAAATTTCTTCCCTCGCCCGAGGGATACAATATGATTGTGTGGTGAACCATTTGGAGGTGTTCCTATCATTAGAGCATATCCACCAAACACAAAAGGAAAAAAATGGTTAGAAAACAGTTGAAAGGTTAAAGTCTTTTTTTTTAAATAACTGCACGTGTGATAGGTTAAAGTCTTCATGACTACTCATCTAAAATATTAAATATACTACGATCCAATCTTGCATATCATTGAAGTGTTGGGCGGTTGTCTTATATGGTATTACGAGGGAAAAACAAAGACAAGATAAAGAAAAGAATACCTGTTTGCAAGTCTCTAATTTCTTTACTAAGGGAATGATGGTTAGAGGCCACACCATCCAACACGCGAGCTTCGGTACTCAATGGTGATCCAATTCCCCCTTCAAACCTCCCAGAAAGCACTGGCTCGTCAGCTTTCACAACGAAACTTTCATCCAACTTCGAGATTTGAATCTCCAATTTTTTGAACTTATCTTTCCACATCTCAGACTCACTTTCAGCCTTCTTCTTCTCAACAGCCAAAACATTATTCTCAATCAGAAGTTGAACAACCTCATCTTCCACATCATTCTTATCAATTAAATTCAAAACTCCTTTCTTTGCCTCCTCAAAGCAAATCTTCTTTCCATCTTCAGCACCACTAACCTGCTGTCCAGGTTCAGGACCCTTCTCCATCCAAACTTTTAGCTCTTCTTCAATTGCTGACTTTTCTGACTCCAATTTCTTCAATTGGCCTTGAAGTAATTCACACTCGATCTTCTTTATCTGAATCTTCAATTCTAAGTCTTCACATTTTTCTTCAGCTCTTTCACACCTCAATTTCAATTCACTGCACTTACATACATCACTTAGTTCTACCTCATGTCTAACTTCCTCCACATCCATCTTCACATCCAACATAAGCACAGAAACAAATCAACTCTGAAACAAATAACACCACCAAGTTTTTAAGTCACCAGAACCATCTCCAGTTGCATACCTGAGTTGAAATATAAATATATATATAAAAAAAGGTTAAAAAACATAATGAAATACATGATTTTAGAAGTTGAAATTATCTTCTGTCAGCATTTTCTCTGTTTCCTCAACCAGACAGCACCGAACAAAAGTTTCAGACATCCAAACAACCCCACCTCCAAAATTAATACAAGAGTTTCAGGGTTTCAATGAGCTCATATGAGGCTAATCTCTCCAACAAAATTGGATGTATTTTTACAAGTTCCCAGTTTAACAGGATAGAACAAAATGAAATGCGTAAAGAAGACAGAGAAGCGTATACGTACAAATCAAATGGGGTCGGTCAAATTGGAAATGGGTATTTAGGGTTTAAGAAAGGGTCGAATTGCTCCGAGTGCTGGAAGAGTTGAAGAGCGATCAGGAACATACTGGTGTCGCCATGCTTCGAGAAGAAGAATGGTGAATTGTCCGTTTCCCAAATGCCCCGTTTCCAAACTCTTTGGTTTTTTTTTTGTTTTTTTTTAGGCTAAATTATAAAAAATACCCCTTAACTTTACATTTTGTTTCAAAAATACCTCTGAACTTTTAAAAGTTTCAAAAATACCCTTGAACTTTCAAAAAAAGTTCAAAAATACCCTCACCGTTAGTTTTGGATGGAAACCGTTAATACTTTGTTTCAAAAATACCCCTGAACTTTGTACTTTGTTTCAAAAATACCCCTAAACTTTCAAAAGTTTCATTAATACCCTTAAACTTTTAAAAAAAATTCAAAAATACCCTTAAAAACTTTTTTAAAATGTCAAAAATACCCAGTATATTAACAAAAATTGTTAGTACCTCGTTTTAAAATGCTCCTGAATTTTCAAACATTGTATTAATACCCTTATCATTAAAAAAATGTTAAAAAATACTCTTACCATTAGTATATAGACGAAAAACATTGATCTACTCCTCATTCTCTCCCTCTTCAATTTTTTCTCTCTCTTGATTTGCTTGGCCTAACACTTCTCTATTTTTCCTCTTATTTTTCCCTTTCTTTTTCAATACTATTTTTACTCTCTTCTTCCATTTTTCAATCTTTAAAACTACTCCCTTCAATCAAGATATATAGCAAGAAGAAGGAGAATAATATAATCACCCAAGCAAACTTAGGACTTTAATGCTTTAACAAAATTGTATGTTAGTAATTTGTGTTAGTATGTTTGGGTTTAATACACAAAGAGAGACACATGTTGAGAATTTGGGTCATGATTTTGAGGACATCTAGTGAGAGGGAAAAGAAATAAAACATATGCATTACTTTGAGTTCTTTCCAACTCAAAGTAACTTCAAAGACATTGACTGTTTGGGTGTTGAAATTTTTTATATTTATGTTTGAATATGCTTAGAAATGAGAGATAGCTCTTCCTATTAACTAATATTTAAGAATATAGGAGAAATGAGAGAAGTTTTAGAGAAAAATGGAAGAAAAGAGAAGTGTGTATTGAAAAAAAAAAGATGAAAAATAGATAAGTATTAAGCCATAGATTAAAGTAAATCAGGAGAAAGAAGAAATAGAAGAGAGAGGTAATTAGGTGTAGATAAACAGTTTTCGTCCATAGACTAATGGTAAGAACATTTTTTTAACTTTTTTTAAGGTTAAGGGTATTAATGTGAAAGTTCAAAGGTATTTTTAAAATAAAGTACTTATGATTTCTATCCATATATTAACGGTAAGGGTATTTTTGAATTTTTTTTAAAAGTTTAAGGGTATTAATGAAACTTTTGAAAGTTTAGGGGTATTTTTGAAACAAAGTACAAAGTTCAGGGGTATTTTTGAAACTTTTGAAAGTTTAGGGGTATTTTTGAAACAAAGTACAAAGTTCAAGGGTATTTTTGAAACAAAGTATTAACGGTTTCCATCCAAAACTAACGGTGAGGGTATTTTTGAACTTTTTTTGAAAGTTCAAGGGTATTTTTGAAACTTTTGAAAGTTCAGAGGTATTTTTGAAACAAAGTGTAAAGTTTAGGGGTATTTTTTATAATTTAGCCTTTTTTTATTCACCCGTTTCCAAACTTTTTCGGTTAAATTATAAAAAAAACTCCTGAACAATAAGGTTGGTTTCAATTATACCCTAAACTTTAAAAAGCTTCATTTTAATCTTGGAACTTTGAATTTTGTTTCAAAACAACATTTGAAGGCTTTTTTTCGTTAAATTCATGAATGAAAAATGATGTTTTTACATTTATATTGTTGCTTATGTGAACATATTTGAACATATACGTTGAAAAAAAAATCAAAACATATGCAAATACGTCATTTTTCGTCCATAAATTTAACGAAAAAAACCTTCAAGTGTTGTTTTGAAACAAATTTCAAAGTTCAAGGATTAAAATGAAACTTTTCAAAGTTCAGGAATATAATTGAAACCAACCTCATAGTTTAGGGGTATTTTTGATAATTTAACCAACTTTTTCAAATATATTTGTAATCGAAAGGTGAACATATATATTTTTTTTATTCACCCGTGTCCAAAAATAATATATATATATATATATATATATATATATATATATATATATATATATATATATATATAATTGTTTTAACTTTTTAAATCCTAATCCTAATATTAAAAACAAAATAGAAAATTCAACAACCTATTAAATACAAAATTAAAAAAGCTTAATAACATATTAAGAGTACTAAAAAAAGGACATATTAGATTTTTTTAAAAGTTTAATGACAATAAGACATAAAATTGGAAGGTGAAACTTAGAGACTAAAGAGATACAACTTTACAAGTTCATAGACTAAACTTGAAGTTTAACCAAAGTTTAAATATGTGGACGACTATTATATATAGTATAGCTCAACTGGTGAAAGCATTATAATCTAATATGTTTGTTGTACTCAAAAAATATATATATTAATAATTTTTTGAACTTTTAAAATCCTAATCCTATTATTTAAAATTATTAAAAACCACTTTTAGTCTCTAAATGTAATGGAAGTAACAATTTTGTTCATGAACTTTAGTTTGTAACGATTTAGTCTCTAGACTTTCAATTTTGTAACACTTTAGTCCATGAACTTTAGTTTCTAACGATCTAGTCATCGTACTTTCAATTTTGTAACAATGTAGTTCATAAATTTTAGTTTGTAACAATTTAGTCTTCATACTTTAAAATTTGTCGTAAAAAATATTATTAAGATACAATGAAAATTGATAAACTAATTGGAATCCAATGTGTTTATAAACTACAAAGATTAAGTCGTTGCGTAATAAAAATTGACACTTAATTTTGATAAAATTCTAACAATATAGATTAATATGTCCTAAATTTTGAAGTATATGGAGTAAATTGTTATTTAGAGACTAAATCAGTATGCATGAGTTATTTTTATCCATGGATAATAATTACTTGAATTTTTAACTCCAAGATATTTTATATTTGCAATCCAAACGGCCCACGTAGGGATGGCAACGGGGCGGGGCGGGGCCGGGGATGCACTCCCCATCCCCGTCCCCGTTAGGAATTTTCATCCCCGTCCCCGCCCCCATTCCCCGTTTCGGGGAGTCAGGGTCGGGGTCGGGGAATCCCCGTTCTGGGATCGGGTCCCCACGGGGAAAAATCCCCGTTTTTTATTTTTTATTTATAATTATTTTTTTTAATTAATAACTAATTAAACATGTATAAATATATTAAAATTATAACTTTTATGTTAAATTAGTATTATTATTGCTATATTTATGTAAATAATTAATTTTTAAAAATATATAACATTTTTATTATAAATTTAATATAAAAGTTATTATATTATGAAATTAAATATAATAAATACATATACTAATGAAATTAAATCAAAAAATAAAATATAAAAACAGTGCAGAAGGTGTTTTTTACTATATATATATATAAAATGTTATAAATAATATTATTATAAATAATTATAATATATTTTTAAAAATTAATATTTAAAAAAAATATTCGGGGCTGGTTCGGGGACATCCTCGTCCCCTTCCCTGGCCTCGACCGGGGACCCAAAAAAATCTCCGGTTTGACCCACATACCTGGTCAAACCGGGGATTCTCCGCCCCGTTTGGGACGGGGACCCGCGGGGATCCGAGCCCGCACGGATTTTTGCCATCCCTAGGCCCACGTATATTTTTTTATTCACCCGTGTCCAAAAATAGGTTGACAACAGGTTACCTTGACAAAAGTTGGCACAAAAGCTGTTTTCAACCTATTTAAAAGTTAAAACAGGAATTTTGACAGACTTACCTAAAAAATTTGACTCAAATGGTATTTGATCTAGCTTTTCATCTAACATTTTTCAAACATTTATTATTTGTTCTATCTAACTTTCCATTGCTTCTCCCTCTCGTTTTCTTCTCCCCTCCTCCCTCTCCCTCTGTTTTCTCTTGCATTCATCCTCACTCTACTTCCTCTTTGTTTAGCCGCCTCTAGTGACGGTCTCTCCTTTCCCTCCTGCTCTATTCTTCCTCTACATCCTCCAGCGACGGCCGCTCCTCTCCCTCTGTCTTCTTCCTCTGCATCTTCGGCCCTCTCCCATATTTTTCTCGTTTTTTCTTTCCATTTTTTTTTTTCACTTTTTGTCTGCATTTTCTCCTCCTAGTTAGGAAAGAGTAAACGAGTGAGAGGGAAAGGAGAGCCCACCGAGGAGGAAAAAAAAAAAAAAAGACCGAGAGTGAAGATAGGAAGCCAGACGGGGAGCGAGTGGGAAGGAGGGAGCCAAAGTGAGAAGAAAAAATATTAAAAAAAAATACTTACTGACGTTAGGTGATACATCATTTATCGTTAAAAAAAAAAAAAACCCATTGGTAAATTTATGAAATTTTCGATTTTTTAGTCGAGGATTGTCGCAAGTCCAAGAGTTCTAGTTCTTCTCGCTCAACCAGCCACTCTTCCAGCTCGTAAGTCGCATTTCCTACAAATATTTTGCCCCAAGAAACAATCATGATTTCAGAATGAATGTCTTCAAATACCATCGCCATTCTCGCCCACAAATTTTTGGAAGGCTTCTCCTAAATTATTTCGCTGGTGAAAGGCCCTCTATCAGTCGAAGAACGGGGTCCAAACAATGCTTCGGCACTCACTCAGAAGATCTAGAGATGACGGAATTCATGGAATATTTAGATTCCCTGAAGAATTACGAGAAATTGGGTGTGCCTAGAGGCGCAGGGACGGATTCTGATGATGGGTTCGATCTCGGAAGGATGAGAAGGCTGATGGAGCGGCTGGGTAATCCACAATCGAAGTTTAAGGTTGGCTCATTATGATGATGCTGCTGATGATGAACTTTTTAGTTTTCTTAGTTTAAGTAAATCTTGCAGTTTTGAGCTGACCCATTTCCTCTGCAATTCAACTTAGTTTAATTAGACTTGAAAATGTATGGTAAATCAGCCTGCCGTAATTTAATCTTTTATTCATGTTCTTTAACATTCTTCCATTGGGTGTAAATTAGCTTTTTTTAGTTCAACAATGTGGGAGTGAAGATTGGAAGCTTTAACCTTTTGTTCAAGGATATAATACCTTAACCAGTCAGCTATGCTCAAGCTATGTCATGAGTGTAAATTAGTGTGTGACCCTACAAGTGATTATCAACATTAAATCTAAAATTTTGAGTTGTAAATTTAATTGTTTATTCATTCATATTCTTGTATTTGATCCTGGAAACTTATGTTAGAACAATTATAGGCCATTCACATTGCGGGAACCAAGGGAAAAGGATCGACTGCTGCCTTCCTGTCTAACATTTTAAGAGCAGAGGGATACTCTGTTGGCTGTTATACTAGGTACACTCTTGTTGCAATGATCATCAAATTTTATGTATACTTTTACTTGGGAGTGATTTGAGAAGGCATAACTTTGCGTCTGTGCATTTCTTTATGTGTAGTCCTCATATTGAAACTATAAGGGAACGAATTTCAGTCGGAAGATCTGGAGAGATGGTCTCTGGGAAGGCACTAAACTCTCTTTTCAGAAGGACCAAAGAGTTTCTTGACCAGTCAGTAGAACTTGAAAATGGACGTATTAGTCACTTCGAGGTAATTCATGCAGTCTGTTGTTGTGATTGAAAAATCTCTAAGAACCCAAATGGCTTATATGCTGCTTCTGATTCTACATGATTTGGTTAAGAAAAATGATGTTCCAAGTCTAGATTTTCACTCTGTAAATTTGTGTCTCATGATTTTTTATTTTGCACCGGATTATTACGTCATACATGTTTGATGTATCCTGCTTTCTTTTTGGCTTGGTTTCATCTAGGAAGACATAAATTGTTCATGACAATGGTAAACCTTTTGGACCCCTTTAAAATTTCATTGAACCTATGCAGTCATTAATGTTTTCCTTCAATCTTTTAGACGAGCTGATGAAATTCTCTCAGGTTTTTACTGCTATGGCATTCTCACTCTTTGCTCGAGAGAATATTGATGTTGCAGTCATTGAGGTTCACTTTCTTTTGGACTAATTTTTTCTTTGCCAAGTATTCTTTTCATTTCTCTAGCAAAAGCTTTTAATGCCATTGAAAATATGTTCTTATTTTAACTGAAACAGGCCGGACTTGGTGGTGCACGAGATGCAACAAACATAATTTGCAGCTCTCAACTTGCTGCTGCTGTCATAACTTCAATCGGAGAGGAACACATGGCTGCCCTGGGTGGCTCTTTGGAAAGCATTGCAACGGCTAAGGCTGGAATAATTAAACATGGTTGTCCGGTTAGGTTGTTTTCTTGATGTAATTTTGATGCTGATTGACTTTGTTCGGCCTTTGATATCCATTATCCATGCATTAATTAAGTTTTTCCTTCTCTAATGTGTTGACATGATCTACAAGAAGAGAATAGGGGACTTGAAGTCAGCCTGAACTTACATAAGACTATGGAGATCACGAAAATGCCCTAAAGTTAGTCATAATTGTTGATGAAAGACTAAATTGCAGTTTTTGTCACAATGAACTTTAAGCATAAGAAAACTGAATTGCAGTCTGTCTTTCAAATTTCATCTGCCATATAGGAAGGTATCAAATTGGTTTATTGCTGTAAACAACCTAAAAGCAACCTGCATGAAAAGTTCTTAGAGGCTTCCAAGGTCCATTCCCTGGAATTCGGCCTCTAGGGAGATAGAGTTTTCTCTCCCAAAGTTGTTGATGTTGATGTAAGGGCCACTTGCATAAATGGCAAAAACTTATACAAATATTGCAAGCGTGTTATTGATATATTGGATTTGCAAGAATAGCAAAAACAAAAGGCCCAACCCAAATGGACGGAGCAAAAAGTCAAAAATACCCCTATATTTCCCTCGCGTGTTTTTCAATATGAAGTATATCAGCAGACAGCAGTTTATCAGTGATACTGCTGATAGACTAACAATATACCTAACAAAAAGTAAATCATTGATATACTACTGATATACTTATATGAAGTTGATCAAGAGTATATTAGTAACTCGCATATAATATATACATAATATAGAGTGTATTACTGGTGCACTACTGATATACTTTATTTTCCACGGGCGTTGTTCAATATGAAGTTTGTCAGTAGTCTATCAATGATATAATGTTGATAGACCAATAATATATCTAACAATGAGTATATCATTGTAAACGGGGATGACTTTCCCTCCCTCTCCATGTCTTCTCCCCTCACCTTCTCGACTGCGTCTTCTTTCTGATGGACGAGGTTGGACCAGTCATGGCTATCTTTTCTAGCTTTGATCGACTGAATATTAGTTATGGCCCCGGGATATATCTCAAAGAAGATTGAAAATAAGAACTTCTCCTGTGGTTTTGAGCAGAAGAAACAAGGAAGATGGTACAAGATTACAGAAAGACATCTACGGAGATTCTTTGAGTTGGTTGTAGAAGAAATGGTTGTTATATGGCTGGTAGATTCGTTGGAGGACCTACTGCTTGCCCCTCAGTCACAAAAATTCTTTCGAAAAACTGACTGTAGTGGTGGTTTCATCTGGATCCAAAAAATAACAAACAAGCGTGGGACATTCATTGAAATCACCAAGGTTCAGAGTTCTGGCGGAAAGAAAAACCTGGTTATCCCTTCAGACAATCAGTATGAGGGGTGGAAAAGTTTTAGACAAATCCTTGTTGAATCTTTGAATGGGTTACAGGGACATGGAAGTACTCCCCAACATGTCATACCAAAATTGAACGACAAAGACTTGTCTTTTGTGGAAGTAGTTAAGAAGGGAGTCCAGGTTACGGAGAAGAAAGCAAGGGTGGAGAAAACCAAGGAGAGTCATTTTTCGTCCTTACCTCGTGGGACAGAAGGGATTACCTCTCGACTACAAGAAGCCGAGTTGACGGAAGTCCGACCTTTCAAATGGGATGATATAGTGGTTATCACTCGACGGGACTTTCATGATGACTGGGGAAGGATTTTGGAAATTCTACAAAGCCAACAGGAGAAATCTCTCGTGATCAATCCTTTCCTACCCGATAAAGCTCTTCTGCTGTGCCCCTCACTCGACTGTGCGAGGTTGTTAGCAATGAACCGAGGTTGGGTGACTTTTGGGCCTTACACCATAAAGATGGAGAGATGGGATTCTCAGAGACATGGGCGAATGACGATGATCCCTTCTTATGGTGGGTGGGTAAAATTTCGAAACATTCCGTTGCACCTGTGGAGCCTGGCAACATTTAAGGCGATAGGCGACTGTTACGGAGGTTTCTTGGACTATAACGACCAAAACTCAGCCTCATTGATTGTCTAGAAGTTGCGATTAAAGTTAGAGGGAATTATTGCGGCTTTCTCCCGGCGGAGGTACGAATCATGGATAACGGTCATTCGTTTATAGCCCATGTTAATACGTTTCAGGACAGCTCGCTGTTGGCGGGGAAGAAGGTTGAGGCTCACGGTGGTTTTTCGCCGGACGCTGCCGCTAGTTTCTACAGCTCCGAAAAGGGATCGAAAGCTAACCCAGTCGATGTCTGGAGAATCAATGATGGCCTCTATTGCCCAGTGGTCCAAATAGCTTATCCGGTTTGTCCATTGATTCAAGGCAATAACTTGGGCTTTAGCCCATCGAGGGGTCACGTGCTGCTTAATGATGAAAGAAGTCTTTCCCCAATTGGACAATTTGTTTCCTCGAGCTACACGCAAAACCAGTTGACCCAGCCACCTCGAGAAACCGCTGATTATGCTTGTCCTTTAGGAAAAAAGTTCCTTTCAGATACCCCTATCCTTTTAAATAATAAGAGTATTGGCAAGGGTAAATCGGTAAGATTTGTTGGAGAGACTTCTAAGCCTCGTGAAAAGAAGGGGAAGCTTGGAAAACAAAAGGGTAAGATATGTTCCACTGTCCAAGTGAGTAATAATGTACAGAGTGCTGACAGAGAGAAGGTGTACGACCCTGAAGTCTGCTCGGAGGCTTCTTTTTCCAGTCAGGCTAGCTCTCTTGCGGATAAAGAAGAAGAGGATCAGCGGTCAGTGGCCCTCGGAGATATACCTGAAGGGTACCAGCTATGCTTTCAAGAGAGAGACTCTCTGGTTCCGGTAGCTATGGAGGAAACACATATGGAGATAGAAAATGGCTTGTCTGCAGGGTAGGCCGCGGCCCCTGGAAACAGAATCGATGGAGGGGAATCCGTTTTAGTTGAAAAACAAGGCAAAAAGTTAGCCGGTACGCTTTCTCCTCCTCCTTTTAGCAAGAGTCTGGTGAAAGCTTTAAAAAAGTGGAATATGTGTATTCGGCCGCTCCCTACCAAAGGTAACTCGGCTCTAAAGGGAAATGCCTCGTCTAAGAAGTATGTTAGAGAGCTGAATAGCCTGCTTCGGACATGGGAGAATGAAACACCTCTTGCGGAAGAGGTGGATACATTAGAAGAACAGGGCTTTGAGGGTGATCCATGAAAGTCGTCTCATGGAATGTGAGAGGTATGGGGGCTCCCTCGAAAAGAGCTCTTATTAAAGATCTTCTTTGCAAGATTAGTCCGGATGTGGTCATGTTACAAGAAACGAAGTTGAGTCAGGTTGATCGGCGGATGATTAAGGCTGTCTGGTCCTCCAGGAGAATTGGTTGGGTTTCTCTAGATGCGGTGGGGGCTTCGGGGGGTATTTTAATCCTCTGGAAAGAAGATTCAGTTGCGGTTTCTGAAGCTATGATTGGTATGTTCTCGATTTCAATTAATTTTTCCTACAATGATCGTATTGTTGGTTGGATTACAGGGGTTTATGGGCCGGCCACCCCGCGAGGCAGAGATGATTTCTGGCAAGAATTGTACGATCTAGCTGGGCTATGTGCAGACTGTTGGTGTCTTGGGGGTGATTTTAATATGGTTAGATGGATTTCTGAGAAGTCGTACAATAATAGAGTTACAAAAGGTATGAAGATGTTTAACAATTTTATTGAGGAGGTGTCCTTGTCCGATCCACCGCTGAAGAATGGAGATTTTACCTGGTCTAGAGCGGGGAACAGGCCCTCCTCCTCCCGCCTTGACAGATTCTTGCTATCGAAAGGTTGGATTGAAGCTTTCCAGGAAGTCTCTCTTGGTAGACAGGTTCGAATTACCTCTGACCATTTCCCCCTCCTTTTGAACTGTGGTTTCCACAAATGGGGTCCTACTCCGTTTCGTTTTGAAAACATGTGGTTAGACCATCCCGATTTCTTGGAGAATTTGGAAGGATGGTGGATGGAGGGGGGTACGATCGGTTGGCCTGGTTTTTCCTTCATGGAGAAGTTAAAGAGGTTAAAGCCCCGTTTGTTGAGCTGGAATAAGGAGACTTTCGGTAATGTTGATGCTCAGAAACTAAAGATACAGCTCCAGATTGATCAAATTGATAAAGAGGAAGAGAGGGGCCTGGTTTCGATAGAACGGATGGCAGATAAGAAAACTCTGCAAGCTCAGCTGATGGAGACGATCTTGAAGGAACAGAGACTTTGGAATCAGAAATGCAAGCTCCAGTGGTTGAAGGAGGGAGATGAAAACTCAGCTTTTTTTCATAGATGGATGTCTCAGAGAAAGGTTAGAAGTAGCATCTCCTTTCTTGAGTCTGATGATGGTGCAATCCTCTCCACTGAAAGAGCCATAGAGAATGAAGTGCTCGGCTTCTTTTCTAAATTATACTGCCAAAGAGCGGAGCACAGATTTGCTTTGGAGAATCTGAATTGGTCTCCTTTATCTCCTTCGTGGAATGATAGGCTAGAAGCCCCTTTTGAAGAGGAGGAAATTAAGGCTGCAGTTATGGGGCTGGGTACTTCTAAGTCTTCTGGGTCGGATGGGATGACAAGCGAATTTTTAAAAAAATCGTGGAACATTGTTAAAAATGACCTTCTTACAGTGTTCCAGGATTTTTTTCAAAATGGCATCGTTAATAAAAGAACAAATGAGACCTATGTTTGCCTCCTTCCAAAAAAGCTGCGGGCTTGTCGTGTGACTGATTTTCGCCCGATCAGTCTCGTAACCTCTTTATACAAAATCATAGCTAAAGTCCTTGCTGAAAGACTGAGGCAAGTTCTCCCAGATATCATTAATAACACCCAAGCGGCGTTTGTTCAGGGAAGGCAAATTCTTGATGCCATCTTGGTGGCTTTCGAAGTGGTTGGGGAGGTGAAGGCTAAGAAAGACAAAGGCTATCTCCTGAAACTAGATTATGAGAAAGCTTATGACAAAGTTGATTGGTTCTTCCTCGATGATGTGTTGGCCAAAAAGGGCTTTGGGTCGACCTGGAGGAGATGGATATGGGGCTGTGTCTCTTCGGCTAACTTCTCGTTCTTCATTAACGGCCGACCTAGAGGAAAGATAGTGGCTCGAAGGGGCTTAAGACAAGGGGACCCCTTGTCTCCCTTTCTTTTTACGCTCATAGGAGATGCCTTCAGTAGATTGGTTCATTTTTGTTTGGAGAAGAGGATTTTGAAAGGGTTGGCTGTTGGGAATAGCAATTTGATGATCTCTCATTTGCAGTATGCAGACGACACTGTCATCTTCTGCCCTGTGGGCCGGTCACCGCTGAGACGATGGTGGGCAGTGATTTCATTATTTTTGGGGTGTTCGGGGCTAAGTCTTAACTTTGCTAAGACATATTTAATTGGGATCAATATTGATGACCAAGAGGTTGAGGCCCAGGCGGCCGCTCTTGGGTGCAACTCAGCAAGGCTCCCAATCTCTTATCTTGGTTTTCCTCTAGGAGGTAATCATAGGTCTCGGGCTTTTTGGGAGCCTATGATTGATAAATTTAGGAAGAAAATCTCCAAGTGGAAGGCTTCCCTTCTCTCTAAGGGGGGTAGACTTTCCCTTATAACTTCGGTTCTGAATGGCTTGCCGTTGTATTTCTTCTCCCTCCTTAAAGCTCCGAAATCAACTATTAAGGATATGGAGAAGCTGATTCGTGATTTCTTTTGGTGTGGAGGGGACTTCAAAGCTGGCTCTCACTTAGTAAATTGGAAAAACACATCTTTACCTATTTCTCATGGAGGGCTTGGGATCGGGTCTTTGGAGCACAGAAATATAGCCCTTCTTACTAAATGGTGCTGGCGTTTCTCTATGGAAAAGGAAGGCCTTTGGAGACAAGTGGTGACAAGTATCTATGGGGAAGAACCTAATGGGTGGTTGGCACACCCCCCTTCGGGCAGTTCAAAGAATCGACCTTGGTTTGACATTGCTAAATTGAGGCCAATTTATGAGAACTTTATTCAGTTTAGGGTGGGTAATGGTGTGAGAATTCGTTTTTGGAAGGATAAATGGCTCGGGGATTCTTCCTTGCAAGAGGAGTTTCCTGCGATTTTTGTGTTAACTTTACGGCCAGATGCTACTGTGGCTGATTGCTGGAATGATGTGCAGGGCACGTGGGACTTAAGTATGAGAAGAGGTGTGTTTGATAGAGAATTGGTTGATTGGGTTCAGTTGACGATGAAGCTGGAATCCTTTCGTTTAGGACATGGAGTTGATAGAATCACTTGGTCTCTTGACCCCGGAGGTGTCTTCTCCACTAAATCCCTTGTCCTCCAGTTGGCCGGCCCTACGAAGGTTTTGAAATGCTCGTTGACCAAATTGATTTGGAACTTTAATATTCCGAAGAAGGTTAAAATCTTTTTATGGTCGGTGGCTCATAGAAGTTTGAATACCCACGAAAGACTACAAAAAAAAGTCTCCTAGATCTGCCATTTGCCCTTCAGTTTGCTCCCTTTGTTCAGTGCATGAAGAATCTTTGGACCACTTATTCTTACATTGCCCTTTTGCTAGACAATGCTGGGAACGTCTTTTGAATATTTTTGAAGTGCAAACTTGTCTTCCCCAGCTGGTGGATGGGTGGTTGTATGAATCTCTGGGGGGGTGGAGGTTAAAAGGTAAGTACAGATTATTGTGGAAGTTTGCCTCTAGAGTTTTCTTTTGGAGCCTATGGTTGGAAAGAAATCGAAGAATTTTTGAAGATACACCTTCTCCTCTGGGTATTTTTTGGGGTTATGTACAGCTAAATACAGCTTGGTGGTGCCATAGCTTTAGCAAATTCTTTTGTAACTACCCTTTTTATATGTTTTTAAATGATTGGAAAGCTCTCTGTAAGTAGCTCTTTGGGTGAGGGTTCTCTCTTCCCTCAGCCCTTAGGTTGTCTTTGCTTTGTTGATCTTGGTTTAATATACCTTCTCTGGTTTCTTATCAAAAAAAAAAAAAAAAACATAGAGTATATCATTAATATACTACTGATATACTTATATGAAGTTGATCGAGAGTATATTAGTAACTCGCATATGATATATGTTCATTTCACTGATATACTACTGATGTGCTCAATGTTAGGTATATTAGTGAAATGAACTTATTTAAAATAAAGTATATCAGTGATATACCAAATATGCAAAATAGTTCTGATATGCTACGAATATATATAGAGTATATCATTTAATTGATATACTGAAAAATAAGTGTATCAGTAGTATATCAGTAATATACTACTAATATACTTCGTTTGAAGTATATATCAGTTGACTGATATACCAAATGTAAAGTATATCAAATATACTACTAATATACTATTGATATACTACATATAAAGTATATTAGATATACTATTGATATACTTGCTGGTACACTAATGAGGGTAAAATTAGAATAATAAAATAACAGAAATCAGATTTAATTTTTTTTGCCATATTTGTAAATCTTCAAAAACTATGGCTAGATTTGCAAATATCCTAATATTTTTTGCTACCCATTACAATTCCCCTTGATGTAAATGTATGCGTTTGTGTGTCTATGACTGTATGAGAGAGAGAAGCTTATTCTCCAACTCCTATTGTGATAATATTGTCCTTTTCATTTCATCTGATTATATTAGAACTTGTATTTCCTATTTTCTGTTATTAGTCAATTAGTAAGTTCTATTTTGGACTCTTCTGAACTTTGTGGCTATTTATATGCCATCTCATTTCATTAATAAAGTGGCAAAGTATTATTTACTTTCTCAAGTCCTAATAGATTTCTCTTCTGAAATTTATTCCTGAAATTCTCCTTACATTTGATTTCAGACCATTCTGGGTGGTCCTTTCCTTCCAAGTATCGAGTGCATTCTTCGCGATAAAGCATTGTCCATGTCTTCATCTGTAATATCAGCCTCAGATCCTGGAAATAGAAGTACCATAAAAGGTGTAAGCCTGCTAAATGGAAGACTTTGCCAATGCTGTGATGTAGTAATTCAAATTGACAATGAAGTATGGCCGTGTATTCTATTAAACAAATATAAATTTCACACCTTGAACTTCTAGCAAGAGTTCCTTAATCTCATTGTCGATGCAGTTCATCGAGTTATTGGATGTCAACCTCTGCATGCTTGGACGTCATCAACTTCAGAATGCAGCAACCGCAACTTGTGTTATTCTTGCCCTCCGCAATTTAGGTATAATTTCATTTTGCATATTTGATTTGATATCCGTACCTTCATTTAGAGAATAAATATGTGATGTGATGATTTCCATGTCACGTTTACTGAAGATAATAGCTGGTGTGTGTTGCATCGACACTTTCTTTTTAAAATTTCTGAATAATCTGTGCCCTTTACATGTGAAAGTTCTGCAGATAGGATACTTTACTTTACTCCGGCATTGACGGTTCAACTAAAGTCTTAGGGAGAAAGATACTTATAATTGCTTGCTTTTAGATGATGTATGATGCAAGTTACAGGTAGTTTATTTCACTGAATACTTTCTTTTAATATTTTTCTATTCTGATAAATAATTCAGGTTGGAGAATTTCAGATGAATCTATTAGGACTGGACTAGAGCAAACATTCCTGGTCGGTAGGAGTCATTTCTTATCAGCTAAGGAAGCTGGGATTCTTGGACTACCAGGAGCAACAATATTGCTGGATGGAGGTGCATTCATATTTCTGTTTATTTGTTTCAAGTTTGGTCTGTTGGATTGGGACATAAGCATTGTGCTCGTGCCACATCTCCTTTATCCTATTGTACTTGAGACTTCTGATAATTTTCTGTTCAGTACGTGGGGTGTTCTTGTAGCTGTCATTGGTAGATATTTCTATTTCATGGATTGCTGATTGCTTAAATATTTGCATAATGTTCTAGATCTTCTCAGTGTTAATCTAATGGATTTTAGCTGATAAACTTTCAACCTGTGTCAGCTGATATATAGTAGAGTTTGCGTTGTTCTGTTCTGGTCTGGATGTTAGTCCCAAGTCTTACATTCCTTTAGACAGCCTTTCTAATTGGTTTCTTGAATGTTTTCTCAGCCCACACCAAGGACTCTGCTAAAGCATTAGTGGACACCATTCAGATGACTTTTCCAGATGCACAATTAGCTCTCGTGGTTGCGATGGCTAATGATAAGGATCGCATTGGTTTTGCCAGAGAATTTCTTAAAGGTATAGCCTTCCCCTTCAAAGAGTTGGTCCCATATTTTCTTCGACGTAAAAATTTCTTCTTTCTATTCACTGAGTTTGATATTGAAGACGAAGAAATATTGCTTGATTGTAAAATTGTCTATGGTCATGAAACTTTTGGATTATATAGGCCTCATTTGAATGTGTGCAGAGATAGATTAGCTAAAGTGTGCATAGTTCGGAAAATGCACATAAGAAAGTGTGTAAAGAGAAGTTGGTGAGAGAAAATATGTTTAAAGAGGATAAATAAACTAAAACTATTTTTTTTTTTGATTAAATAATAGCGAATTACAATGAAAGGAAATCATGAAGTTCCAAAAAAGGTTCCTCATCCCAAACTACATTCAATCTCATAAGGGAAGCTCGTCTAGCGAGCTTATGCGCTTCTAAATTATCACTATGTGAAACATGCTGGAACTCTATCAACGGCCATTGTATTCTTAAAATCTACACCTCTTGAACAAACCGATCAGCTTCAGTGAAATCCTCCTCTTAGCTATTTATAAGACGCACCGCAGAGATCGAATCAAACTCCACCACTAAAGGAATAGATCGATTCGAAATTGATAACAATCCTTGCAATATTGCATGCAACTCCAAGAGTAAATACCAATGTTCACAAACAAATTTGTGACCTTGCAAATTTGTGACCTGCAAGGATAATATTTCCATTCCAATCTCTAACAATCCGGCCTAACCCTCCTAAGTTTGATTGCAAACACCAAGAGGCATCAGTATTTAAATTCTACCAACCATTCCTAGGAAGAGTCCAACCTAGATTTGGAGCATTAGACAATAAAGAGCGAGTCCCTGAGATAGGCTTACAATTCAGAATCTCATTCTTATAGGATTCTATCATGACTAAAGTCCTTTCCCAATCCACATCAATTTGATTAGGATTGTGAATCAAGCGATTACGACAAGTCCATATAGTCCACAAAATAAGAATAAACACATCCACTTCATCCCTAATGGCACTCTGTTGTGTCCATTCGAAAAAATCCATTGCCGTCCCCTTATTCCTGAAATTAAAATAAAAACTCACATTAGAAGGAAGAAACTCCAACCAACACTTAAAAGTTACCTTGCAACCCTAGAATATATGCTCAATAGTTTCAGACTGCTTGTGACAAAAGGGCACCACGGTTCAATTGAGATGCCTTTCTAAATTAAATTTGTTATGGTAGGAAGTATATTATGAAAAGCTTTCCATCCACAAATCTTCATTTTATTAGGAGCAGAAAAAGACCAAAGAGTTTTCCACAAACGATGGGTACCCTCTTGATTTGAAGCAGATGCCTTGGATGAATTTTGAATTTGCATGGTGAGTTTATATGCACTTTTGATAGTAAAAATTCCTTTCTTACAAATTTCCAAATAATTTTATCTGGTAACTGCAAACCACTTCTGGGAATATTCAAAATATTGTCCACATCAATAGGCAAGAAACTACCCCGAATCACCTCCTCCTTCCAGGAGCCATCCTTGTTAAGCAAGAAACTCACATTACAATCTTCAATTGCAGGGGCAACATACAAAGGTATATTCCTATCCACCCCATCGAGCCAAGGATCATCTTTAATTCTGATTTGAAAACCCATGCCAATTTTCCACCTGTAACCTTTAAGAAATAAATTTTGACCCCAAAGGATACTACGCCAAGTCAAAGACAGATTTGCGCCTAAATTAGCTGAAAGATAATTTCCTAATTGAAAGTAACGACCATTTAAAATATTGTAAACTAAACTGTTTGTATTTCGAACAAGCCACCAGCTCTATTTGGCCAACATTGCCTGATTGAATAGAGAAATATCACGAAAACTCATCCCCCCATTCTCTTTTGCTTGACTCATACATGCCCAACCTTGATGAATTTTTCTAGAGTTTTCATCATCTCCCCACCAAAATTTTGCAAATAGAGCATTAAGATCATAACAAAAAGACTGTGGGAGTTTAAAACAACTCATAGCATAAACATGGATCATCTGAGCTACTGCTTTAATCAAAATTTTCTTACCCCCAACAGAGAAAAATTTTCCTTTCCAGTTTTGTAGGGATTTCCATACTCGTTCTTTAATGTACCTAAAAATTGCCAACTTCCGCCGAGAATTTTGAGAAGGGAGGCCTAAATAATTCCCTAAAGAATCAGTAGCTTTAACCTTAAGAACGCTTTCGATCATCTCCTTTATCTCAACATGGGTGTTCTTACTTACCACAAAAACCGATTTACCATAATTAATAGTTTGCCCAGAAGCCTTTTCATACGTTGCCAAAATGCGCTGGATAGTTTCGCAATCTTTACGAGTAGCCTGAAAGAAAAGAAGACTATCATCTGCATAGAAAAGATGAGAAATAACAGGATAGTAACGGTCAATTTTTAAACCAGTAAAATTCTTTAGAGTCTCCTCTTTAAAAAGAAGACTTGAAAGACCTTCAACACAGAAAAGAAAAAGATAAGGGGATAAATGATCTTCTTGTTGGAGCCCACGAGAAGGACGAAAAGATGTATGAGGAGTTCCATTTAGCAGGATTGAGAAACTAACAGATTCCACATACTTCATGATTAAAGAGACCCAACGATATGCAAATCCCATACATTCCATCATTTTGCGCAGGAAAACTCACTCAACTCTGTCATAAGCTTTACTCATATCCCACCATGTCTGTTTTGCCTGTTCTTTTATTATTGAGCGCATGTAAACATTCAAACCCTACTAGAGCATTATCAGTGATGAGACGCCTAGGGATAATATCTGAACTCGTTATCTAGGAATCTACAAACCCCCCGAGGCTCATCTAAAAGGAGTATGGCCTTATCAAAAAATCGAGGTTCACTATCCAGAAATTGTCATTGCTCGCTAATGTTATTGAAGAAACACAGAAACAAATTCTGACGAACACGTTGAAATCGAACAGAAACTCTTAAATTCCAGATTTTGGGCATCGCCTGTCTGAAGCTCTCAAAGACAATTGGTTTAGGGAATAAACTTTTGCATAACAGAGCCAATTGCAACGAGCGATCACAAGAGTCAATTTCATCGTCAGCCACCACCATGGGTCTTTCCTCTTCCTCAGTTAGTTTCAATCGTTCCACCATTAAACCTAGCTGAGACGATTCCATTAGCATTGAGGTTGGAGAAATAAATCGTTGCTTCGGAAAAATGGGAGATGGGGGGCGAAGGATAGATGAGGACTTGGGGGTGGTAAATAAATTAAAACGGTTAGCTATAGTTTTGTCTAATCAATATATGATAGGTTTTAGAAATTTGTTTTTCTAGTTCTTAAATATTAATTTTTTTTTAATAAGAAACAATTTCATTGATGTATGAAATTTACAAAAGGGACAGATTGTCCATGGAGATTACAAAAAGCTTTCCCAATTGGTCAAGAGGGAAGCATATGAGTAAGCAGTAAAAAGATTAGACATTTCACACCAAGATATAGCATGATAAATGATCAAATCAAAAAACTTATCGAATGGCTTCTCTTTATCCATGACAACGCGCTGATTCCACTCTTTTCAAAGAATCCAGCAGAAGGCCTGAGAAATATGCATCGAAAGCCTGGCCTTTGTATTTTTAAATGGATGATCGACCAGTATCAAAGAGAGGAAAGCTCTGATTTCGTTGGAGAAGGTCAGATACCAACTGAAAGCAGTACAAATTCTGACCCAAAAACGAGCTGCAAACAGGCAGTACATAAATAAATATTAGTTTAAGTTTCAAAATTTTTATTAAGCAAAGCTTAAAAAACAAAAAAAGAAAACAAAATTATGTTCTTTATATCTTGGGTAGGAGGCCTAAAGAGAGGTCTGTAGTCTTTTATCAAATTACAGGCTTCCTATTCTATCAATTCTGCTGTTCATTCTTTTAACAAGACAGAATTTTCAATGAAGTAGTGAAAAGAAACAGTTGTTTAGAGAACCAAACTCCCAAAGGAAGTGAGAAGTATAATCAAACACATCTTTAAGAGAGCACCATTGAGAAAGCTTTTAATGTAGAAATATCAAAGCACTTTAG
Organism: Trichosanthes truncata; assembly: GCA_033996785.1. Lineage (NCBI taxonomy): Eukaryota > Viridiplantae > Streptophyta > Magnoliopsida > Cucurbitales > Cucurbitaceae > Trichosanthes > Trichosanthes truncata. The sequence continues at coordinate 91,098,955 of JAWPNB010000003.1, forward strand.
CCAACACTGCTGCCTATTCTAAAAAATCTTTTGATTACCCTCGAACCTAATCTCGGAAATGATGAAAATTTAAACGAAACAATCGCTTTTTGTAGAGATTCTATAAGATAACAACTTTCTATATGTTATGCACTGTCATGTAATCTTGTTTATCTCTTTGTTTTTTCTGATGTTGTGAGAGGCAGCAGTGAAATGCTGACAGTCAGCAGTTAACTGAATTTCAGGTGGAAAATTGGAGTCCATTGTCTTAACTGAAGCCAATATTGGAGGAAGTAAATCAAGGACAACTTCAGCTGCTCTTCTGAGAGACTGCTGGATCCAAGCATCCAATGAACTGGGGATCCCTATTTCTCTAGAAACTAAAGATTCATTGGTTTCCTCCACAAGCAAACTCGACAACAGACCGATATTGACTACCGAAACCTCGTTATTATATGCCATAAAAATTGCTGCTGAGATTCTCAAGCAGAGAATGGAAGGGCGACAAGGTCTTATTGTAGTAACTGGATCACTACATGCTGTTTCAATGGTGTTATCATCTCTTCATTCTTGACGTCTTTACTTATGAAAGCACTTTCTTTGGATGTATTTTAAACAAAGTTACTAACCTTACTGGAACAGGATATGTTCTATAGGTTGTACTACTGTGTCCTTGAGTTCTAAGAATGTTTTCCATGAATTCTTTGAGATGTAAAATTAATGGCAGAGAGTAATGAAATTTGGTTCTTTTTTTTTGTAAAACTTACCATGATGGTAGGAAACAAACCTTCTGAAGGGTAAGTTTCTACAGTCTAATTTCTAAAACTAGAGTAGAACTGAGAAACTAATGAGCTATCTTTGAACCAAAAAACAACTAGAATTTTGCGATAATATTTGTTGAACAAACCTGAGACTCAAGAGGGGGTTCAGCAACCCTCAAAGGGAAGATAAAACATCCGATTTTTTTTTTGAAAAAAAATATTTCCCATGGATTCAAGATGACAAGATTTGAGAAAGAAAAGGTTTAAAAGCATAAATGCTCTTATTTAATTACTCTATGGTAGCAGAACCTGATAGCTATTCTGAACACTATATTGACATTCCAATTGCTGTGTGCAGAGCCATTAGTGAACCATAAGGACCAGACTGAAAAAGAGAGGTCTAATGGGTAGTCATTATCTCTTTCAGTTTTTCTAAGTTTTTAAAAGATTCTTTCCCCATTTTCTTTAATGCATTTTTAACCCATTGTTTGGTTTATTTTAGATCCAATTTGATATCCATAATTTCTCTTTAATTTTCTACTTTTAAATGTTTTGTTTACAATCTAGCTATTTCACTTCTTCAAAACAAGTATGATATCTTAGTTAAATTCAGGAGAAATTTATTTTTCTTAACATTTTTCTTTTTGTTTTTAAAATTTGGTCAGTGTTGTATAAATATGTTTGTGAAAAGCCTTTGAGGTACGTAGTAATTAATTGATTTTACTGTTTTTCTTTTCTAACAACAATGTAATGTTTTGAACCTTTCATGAATTAATGCACACAATTCTTCTAGATTATACTATGTTTTCCTGTCACCTATGAATTGTCGTATTTGTGTTTACATGTCTTTTGTTACGTTATTGTCACACCAAATTGATTATGTTACAAAAATCAACTTAGGTTTTAAGTCAAGAATCTCACTGATTTGGAATGAAAGTAAATATGTCATCACAAATGATTTAAACTCTTAGCAACTTGATTTAAAATGTCTTTTGTTTGGGAGTGATTTTGCAATAGTTAAAATTACTTTTGTCATGTTCAAAATCATACCAAAACATACATTTAATTATTCAAAATCATTTTAATGTTTGATTTTACCATCAAAATTGATTTTAAATGATTAATCCATGTTTTGGAATGATTTTGAACGTCACAAAAGTGATTTTAATTATTTCAAAATCACTCCTAAACATACCCTAAAAAAAAGGGACACCAACCAATTTTATGTAAAAAAGAAAAAAAGAAAAAACTCTACAAAAGCTTGAGAGTCAACAATTCTATAGAATTGAAGAGAAGAGTGATCTAAAACTCTTAGTCATAAAATACAAAAAGATAGAGAAAGGAAAGAGGAAAAAACACAAATGTTAAGTGTTAACACATCTCTTTAAAATTGAAAACTAAGATAACAAACTTCCACTTGAGCTAATTGTCTCTTTTGGTTGTTCTATGATTTGCTAAAATACAAATAATAAGAAGTATTGAATTTTGTTATATAAACAAATCATAATAATGATGTGTTATAGACTATAACATGGAGATATTAATTCAACGCCGTACGTGTATATATGTTCATGAATTAATCTCCCTTGCAACTTGGAATTTACTACTCGGCTATGAGACACTATAATCTTGAAAAAAGTCTTTTAATTTTTTCAAAACCAAACTACCTTATATCTATATTTTTCGTGCATTTTCTAAGATCTATCCTAACATTTATCATTCCAATTATTTAAAGGGTGGACCAAGTTGAGAGAAAAGACACGAAGAATATTAATAGGGAATCATAACCAAGTGATAGGTCGAATCTGACCTATTCATACAAACAAACCGCTCTACTCTACTAAATATTATCGCTTTGCCACTTTACTAATTATTGCTTTTTACAATGGTAAGGTTCATAAAATTGTTCTTAGATTAAGAATGTTGAATTTGAAAGTTTTGAAGTAGAGTTGAAAAAAGAGAATTCTTATCACTTCCCCTTTTCAAGTTAAAACTAGGAATAGAGATTCAATATAGAGACAAGATAAACCTTTTCTTTCTATGATGTGAACTCTTAAGAAAAAGATCAACAATGTTTGGTTTCAAAATTTTGTCCCATATTGAACAGCTGGTAGCACTGAAACAAACAGAAGAAAGTCAGTGTTTGATGTTAACAATAGAGGGAAAAAAAAACCATAAACAAAAACATTTAAAACATAAGATGGAATAGAGGATTTTAAGCACTCTCCAATGAGGCTGACTGATCACTGCAATGAACACTGTAGTCCAAACCCTAATTTTCTTCAATTTCCAATGGCAGGAGAAAAGAAAATAAAAAAAAAAAAAAATCCTTTTTTTATTATTTTAAAATCTGGGTATTAAATATGAACGATCATTCTCATAGGACCCACAATCCCAATAAGCAAAGTCTAGAATACTTCAAATTTTAAAGGTTAAATTATCAAAAATACCTCTGAACTATGGAGTTGGTTTCAATTATACACCTGAATTTTGAAAAGTTTCATTTTACCTTTGAACTTTGAAATTTGTTTCAAAACAACATTTGAAGGCTTTTTTTCGTTAAATTCATGGACGGAAAATGATGTTTTTGTATTTATATTGTTGCTTAATTATGTGAACATATTTGAACATATACGTTGAAAAAAAATCAAAACTTATGCAAATATGTCATTTCTCATGGGTTGTTTTGAAACAAACTTCAAAGTTCAAGGGTTAAAATGAAACTTTTCAAAGTTCATGGGTATAATTGAAACCAACCTCATAGTTCAGAGGTATTTTTGATAATTTAACCAATTTTAAATGAAGAAATGACTCAAACTGCATAGAGAATCTGATCAAGTATTCATTTTTATTTTTATTATTATTTTTTGAAGTTATTCTTGTTTTTCTTTCATGGTTGGAAGCGGCTACATCACTAAAAGGTGACCACTTCTCAAACAAAAAAAGGAAAATTTTTCCATATAAAAACACAACTTCTTGTTTGCTGGTGAGATTCTTTTTTTCCTTTTTTGTTTTTTCTACACAACTTTTAAACACAGCCCTTTCTCTCTCTATATATAATTTCAAAGAACTGATCAGCCTCTCATTGGAGATTCTTTTATGTATATAAAAGTCAACTTTTGATGCTCTGTAAGAAATCTTGATTACAATGGAGGGTGATCAATTGGATTTAAGATGGAAGAGGGCAAAGAAAAAGAAATAAAATGATGGAATGATTAAGACCCATTTTCATCTATTAGTTGTTAAGTTAAATGATCATAGAAGTATAATCTCTTAGTTGATTTCACAGATTTATGGATGAAAAAAAAATGTAATTTTCGTTCAAAATTTTGGTTATTTTAGTTTATTCCTAGCTAAGATTAGTATTTTTCTTTAAACTTTTAAACGTTTATGTGTGAATCATAACTTTGAAATTTCAATTTTGGTTATATTTTAAGAGGTTTTGGGTTTGTATATGTTACTTAACTTAGGGTTTTAGGTAGCAAAGTTTGTTTATCTTATTAGCTACATATAAATTAAAGCTATATAAACCCACTTCTAACCCCCACATCTTAAGCTGAAAATTAATTGTTACAAATCATAAACCTATATGAAACTAAACATATATTATATAAACTTATTGGTTCTAAAATATAATCCATTTTTCAACTCAATCCAAATACAAGCTATACAAATCTAAACTTCTCAACCTTTCTACACAAACCCGTCTTCTAACTTCACAAGAGAAGCACCTCCTAAACGTGAAATTCAATCTTAACATAAACATTTGATTCCAAATTACAGATGAAACATTATCTAACATCATAGTTTATTGTTTATTCGTCATATTTTATGTCATTACCACTTTTATAGTAAAAACTAGAATATTTTTATTCGTAATATTTTACATTATTATTACCACTATTATTTCAAAAGTTACAAGTCGAAAAAGGAAAAAAAAAAATACATGTATGCATTTCATGCAATTATTAAATTTCAAAGACTAAAATCAAACTTCTAAACATCTAGGGGACCAAAACCGTATCTAAAAACCATATCTTCTTTAGGGGAACAAATTACAATAAAGCCACGAGGAAGCACCCAAACAAAGGGATATAAAAAATAAAAATGAAAAAAAAAGTGATGAAAATGGATTTTTTGGTAGAAGAAGATAGATTTTTGAAGGAGGTAAGAGGCAAAAATAATAATAAGAAGACATTCTTTTTGGTGAAATGGCTGAGGGGTGGGTGGGGCTGAAGAGGTATAAACTCAGCATTGCATTTTTCCAACCACCCAAAACCTGACGGGTCATTGCTCACTAAATGAACAAAAAGTAAAACCTCAATTCAAATTTTTTTGTCTTTACTTTCAAAAATCGTACCAACATTATAAAAAATAAATTAAAAAAAACAAAAAAAACAAAACAGGACATTGTATTGTGTTAGATTCATGTTTGTTGGGACATCAAATTTCGAAGAACACACAACCACTGCTCATCATAATGTATGTCGTGTCCCTTTTCTCAATCTTCCTAAAAAATCTTCACATTTTCAATTTACTTTAGCCTTCAAAAACCCCACTTTGTCTTATTATGTAATAACCAAATGGAAGGTGAAAAAAAAAAAACCAACCATATTTTAAGGATAAATTATTTGATGAGGCTGCCACAACGTAGCTACCAATTTTAATTTATACACCGTTGGAGATGTGAGAGAGAAATTGTGTAAAAGTAATTTTCTTTAATATCCAATGATTATTAATGGAAGATGTATTTTTTGATCTACATCAGATGGCGTTATTAAGAAACAATCGTATTGTGATGACCTCATTGAATAATTTGTCTATTCCAAGGGAGGTAAAAATAATTTTGACGGGAAGCAGGGCCTCTTATGAATTTGTGAGAGGAAAAAAATAGACATGGTGAACATTACAGACAGTACTATTTACTATTTAGAAGAGAGAGAGAGAGAGGAAGAAAGGGCCAGAAAAGGCTAGAAAAAAATACTGCATTTTGTCCACCCTCTAAAGTTTTACAAATAAAAGTTATGGTCCTGGAAGCTTTTCTCTTAGCTGCAACTTTAACTTTCACTGAGAGACCAACATTCTTACCCTCTTGTTTATTTTTATGTTTTTTTTAATGTAGACCCTTTCATTTTTACCTATTTTTATAACCATCATGTTTCTGCTTCTTTTGCAGCCTTGTTTTGAAAATTTTTTGAGCTTTTTTGCATGGGAAACTTCTTAATCTTAAATAACCAAGAGAAAGTTTGGTTTTTTTTTTTTTTTTTTTTTTTTGAAATGATATGAAAAAGGAGGATTTGTAAGTGAATGATATATAGAAGTTAAATTGAATAATAGATAATGAAGGAAGGGGGGAGAGGGGACTGCAGCTTCCAACGGTTACAGGACATGAATGGGGACAAGTCATCCAAAATGGGACATCGAAATCTAATATGCAATCAACATTGTGGGACCCAACTCCACGTCTGACACCTGTCCGATCACAGCCACACACACAATTCCCGAGGTTGTCCAAGATCTCTCCAAACCCTAGAATCACGACACCAACTCGAAAAAACTAGAAAGAAATATTTATTCAAATAAGATCACTACAATCTAAGTTGTCTCTTAATAACCGTTGAATGCAAGTTCAAATTCTATCTGTCGATTTCTAATAGTCGTAGGTTCAAAATAAAGTTTTTAGATTCTCTCTTATATCTAACAGTGTAGAATTGTTAGCCACATATTGTTGTAGCCCTTCGATTAACTTTTTGAAAACTAGAGAGAGATCAAACGAGCTTTATAGAGAAGAAGAGAAAGAAAAAGAAGAAGAAGGGTTTTAATTAATGGTGGGAGAGTAATGTATAGCTCATACATTTCGTGGGTGCCCATTCAATGAGGGATTCAGATTGGGAAATGAATGAAGTTTTAGAGAGAAAGAGAGAGGACCCCATTGGGCCATGCAATTTAATATATTATTATTATATTACTACTTCTTTTATTTATTTATTGGGAAAAAAAATTCTTGTTTTTAAATTTTGTCCCACATTCCACATCCATAATGGTGTAGGGTGCTATAAATGATACAGGGACCTTATTGCTTCAATCTTAATGTAGCTTGTTATGTTCATATATGTACAAAGTTGCAAGCTTTGTTAGTTTTCTTTCTCTATATTTATTACGCCTTTATAAAGTCTATCATACATACGCTGTGAATATGCTATGTATATATATTAATGAACAAACATCCCTTTTATTATCAATAGTTCTTCATAATTGTTGTCAAAAGATGTCAAATTTGATGCGGTAAAATTAAAATACAAAAAAAAAAAAAAAAAAGTTTATTAACTAAACTAGACCCTAACTTCTTAGTACTAAAAATTTGATTAGTTTTGTTCATACCCACTAATAATTTAAAAAGTTCAGTTAATTTAAAGTTCTAATTTAGAGTTCAAATTTCCCTTGCTACCCTTTATATCTTCACAAATTTTAGTTTTACTTTGTTAAATTAGATGATTTAGGTTTTTCTAGTCCAAATTCTTTGAATTAGTTGTGCCTATAATGGGAGAGGGGTTCAATTATTCTTGTATATAGATATGGAAATAAACCCTAATAGGAAATGAGAGCTCTTGGAATCCCTTTTTTCCTACTTGGCAAATTAGTGTCATGTAGCTAGGTAGCACAATTCTTTGGTAAAAATAAGAAATATTTGAAGCAAAGGGCATGAATATAGAGTACCCTTTATCATATAAACCCTAAATTTATTGGGAAATAAATAGGCTTGTACTCTAAAGAAAGGTGCAACATACAAATGGTGAGCATAGCCCCAATTCACCTAACTAAATTGATCATTTGCAACCCAACTAATTTCCCATCTCCTCTTCCAAATAAGGGTTTAACCCTATCTCTAATTACTTTTGGTTTAATTGTTAATGTGGAGAGTTTGAATCTATACGCATTCTCGATTTATATAATTAGTATTTATATGATTTAGAAGAATGGATTTGAACAAAAATCTTACTTTGTGTAGTTCATAGAATTAGTGAGTTTATCAGTCATACCTAACTTCTACTCACGATAATGAAAGGTCACATTTAGAAACCCTAATTAATTAGATTCCTACTAAGCCAATATATCTACAAGAGATTAAGTTGGTAGAATAAAGTAACTTTTAATGTACACCACAACACCCAACATGTGGAACTACTTAAATATTAAAAGAAAACAAGAAACAACATTACATGAACTTGAAAACTCTAGAGACATTCTAATTCAAGACTACATTAAATTATCACAAAGTTATAGAGATGTAGTAGTTGACTTAGGGTAAGACTTAATCCCATCAATATTATGATCTAAGTGCATGTATTTGAGGTTTTTGATTATATGAAACTAAATGTCAAGAAGAGAGAGAGAAGAAGAGAGGTTGTTGAGGATGGTAAATGAGAAAATTGATGGATGCTAGAAAGAAATGGACTCATTTGTAGTGAGAAGTAAATGTGAGAGAATTGAAAACCCAAAGATTCTATCTATGTAGCTATAGAGAGAGAGAGAGAAAAAAAATTACTTTTTTTTTTTTTTCAAAAAACAAGAAATCCCTCTTTTCTTCTCTTCTTCTTGTTTCTCTTTCACACACTCATAAAACTATTTTTTTTTTTTTTAAAAAAAACACAAACCCATATTGTTGAAAGCTAGCAATTACTTCTCCCCCCCATTTGTCACTGACTCTTGCCAGCCTCCCCCTCTGCCACCTCTGTCTCCTCCCCACCCCCACATTACATTAAAAAAACCAAAAGGGTGATTAATACATATATTAGTTATAATATAAGATCGTGATTCATATAGTTAAATGTAATCATCATAATATATAATATAAGCTAAGGTTAAAAATGAAATGTGTGTATAGACAGACTATAGAGAGAGAGAGAGAAAAGAAAAGAAAAGGGAAGTGAAATAAATGAGAATGGCAGGGAGAGAAGTGAAAGAGAAAAATGTGATGAGGATGGGTGTGGGCAATTGAAAATCTGCAAGTTGAGTTAGTTTTGTTAGAAATATTCAATACCATATTACTTACGTCGCTTTCATCATTATTATAATGTGTTATGAATTTCTGAACCTCTTTCAATGTTCAGAGACACGCCATCTCCGTGCTTCCTCTCTAAATATACATTTTTCTTTTTCATTTTCATTTTCTTTTTTATTATATGCTTTTTATACACAATATATATGCCCTTCTCACTTTTCTCATTTTCAAATATTTTCCCTTAAATATGCTTCTACTATTAAATATATATAAATATATATACACATATATATATGCATGCATGGGTTTATGTTTTTAAATTACCTCCCTTTACTTTCTTCTTTCTTTTTACTGTTTTGTTACCATCTTCTTCAAAGTTAATAGTAAAGTACTTACCCAATTTTAGTGGGTTGATTAAAAGTTGCGAGATGGTTTTTTTTCACACGGGTCAAATCCTATAGGTTTGGAAAAATAAGGGTTGAAAGTGAGAAATTTTTTTATCTTATTTGATGAAAATTTGGCAATAATAATACAATTAATATATAAATCTTGTTTGATGAATGATTAATATTTTGGGTTCTATTAAATATAATTCTTATTATGGTATATAATTTGTAGTTAGGCCAAACACAACCATTATCAAATGAGACCTTTTTAAAGTACTTTTAATGATTGTAGAGAAAAAAAATCAATTTATATACTCTTAAACTATGCAAGTTGTATCCATTAAAATCCTAAATCTTTCTAATGAATTAATTAAGATTATCTTTTAGTGATTCATTTTATTTTTTTTTGGAAAGAGGAGAGGAGTGATTCATAACTATTTTTACTTGGTTCCATTTAAAATCAACTCAAAATTACTTAAATAACATTCTATTCTTCTCCCAAATCCTACCAAAGTAGCATGAATAATTATTACCTAATTCTTCTTATAGATAATAAGTAGAAAAAATTAGAGTAAGAAGAGAATATAAAAACCTGCTCATATTAATGAAAATCGCTACTACTCACTTGATTCCAGCATTTTGCTCTAATATTGCGTTAATAATCCTAGCATTGTGTAAGAATGATGCATTAATGATTTAAAAACAGAATTCTAACATATGATTTAAATTGATTCACTATTGAAAGTTTAGGATTTTAGTTTATTTTTTATACAATTATAATTAGTTTGGGGTTTTAATCGATTCAACCTCCAACATTTAGGATATAAGTTGATTTGTTTCCATGATTTTATTTGCAACCTGAAAAAGTAACTTATGAAATTATGTTCTACTTGGTCATGTGCTTAATGATTTTATCAAGTAAAAAAGGTAGTGTCTTTTGTTCAAATCTATGTATATGTAGTTGTTGATATGACAAACCTAATTAATAGACCGTTATTATTAACCCAAATACATACAAAAAGTTCTTTTTATCATTTAATTTGGGCTTTAGTTATATATAATTGATGTGATGATCATTGAGAAGTAAATGTGATCCATTAAGTAGTAGCATTTTTTTTTTAAAATGGAATGGAATTCAATTGACTGCAAAAGAATTGAAGCTTGACAAATGTAGAAGGGAGATCAGAAAATGGCAGACAGAAAACAAGAAGTAGGGGAAAAAAAGGCATTTTGAAGAGTGGAAAAGCCATAGGTTAATGTGAAAGCAAAAATTAATGTATTTAAATGCTTCATTCATAGCCAAAACATGAGAATGTTCTCATTGCTAAATATAGATTTCAGGATCAAAATTTAAACATGGACTTCATTGCACTCAAGTCTTTTTACCATTTGGGAGACATCTCATTCCAAACCCTAGCCATGCACATTTAACATATATAGATAGATTTAATACAGTATGATCAAAGCAAGAGATTCTGTGTTTGAACTCTTATAATATTATTTTCTCTTGAATTAATATTGATAGCTATTTGTTAAAATATTAAGTTACCACTATCTGATTCTTGGTAGAGATGAGGTGTGAAATAGAGGACCGACTTTAGGCCTTCAACATTTTCTTTCTTTTTAATTTTTCTTCTTTCCTTGTATGTTTCTCAAAAAAAAAAGATTTTTTTTTTTTTTTTGGAAAAAGATACTTCATTTAGAGTATGTGAGGAACATACAAAGAGGAGCTAAATAAAATCTCTCCAGTTAAGTGCAATGTCGAAGTATCATAATTACAAAAGTAAGAAGATTTTGTAGTACTCCATGAAGCAGCAGTGGTAATAATGTCCTCCCAAAGGAGAATAGGCTCCTTTGCTTTGTTGTTGAAAAGACGATCGTTGTGCTCTAGCCAAAGACGCCAAAGGATAGCACCAAAAGAATTAGACCACAGGACATGACAAGCAGATGATAGTGGAGCCTCTAAACCTCCCTTTATAAAGTCATCAAAATTGGTCAATTTGAGGTTTTGGGCATGAGGGAAGAGATGAAGTTTTGGCCACATGAAATCGGCATATGGGCAAAGGAGGAAAAGATGAGCAATATTTTCCGAATTCCTTTTGCACAAGCACACCAATATGGGCTTATTAAACAAGAAGAAGGGTGACGTTGTTGAACTTTGTTAGCGGTATTTAGGCCTTTGTACATAAGAGTCCAAATGAAAAACTTACATTTCTTTGGATAGAAAGTAGACCATAATTTGTTGATAATAACTGGGTGGGGAGGAGCGCGTTCATCTGATAGCAGGACCTTCATGGCTTTTATCGTGAACACCCCTTTGACGTCGGGGGACCATTTAACGCTATCATCAATATTTGTAGGAGTAGGGGCGTGGCCAACCAGCTGAAATAGAGGCCCACCTAAGACTCTCTCTATCCAACAATGAACGCCTCGAATAGAAATGCCAAGCTTTAGAAATGTTATCCCAGGCATCATGGACAGTCAATAACTTGTTGGATGTCATGGCAAAAAAACAAGGATAGCTGAGAAATAAGCTGCCACGTGCAGTCCAATTGTAAAACCAGAATAGGGTAGATTTACCATTGTGAATATCCCACCTCAATTGATTGAGGACAGTGTTGCTTTGCTTCAAAACCTGATGCCAAGGAGTCTTTGCATTGCCAAATTAGAAGTTACCACTGTCTAATTTGGCACATAGCCATCAAAATCAATCCAATGAACAAATTTATCCATAAATTGATTGCAAAACCCTATAATATCATCACTGATCTCTATATATTGAAAAATGAACTCTTACTAAATTTTTGATGTTTCATGTTCTTAATTGGTCAAAAATAATAGTGGGTTTTGTGTATAATCAACTATAACATAAGCAAAACACATAAAGGTTTCACCTTTAACATTTTACTCATTAATTAATCAAGCCATAATGATTAGGAAATCATCACATCATATGGGTTGAAAGTTGATGATTAGGAAATTATTATTATATCACAAATGATGTCTGATCTCTCTGTGTTGTCTAGTACAATGGTACAAGAACAATTAAGCTTTGGCAAGACGGGAAGCGAAAGCCAAGCTACAGTTTCCAAGAAGAGAGATAATGAAAGAACCAAATTTGTCAAAGAATCTAAATGCCAACAATTCTTCAAAACCATTTGAATTCCATCTTTATAAGAACCCTTCTTTCAATATAATCTCTCATCCCCTCAATGCCCTCTTCTTCTTCTTCATATTTCTTCTTTTTCTTCTTGCCCTTTTGGGGTTTTGTCCCTGCTGCTGGCCGTCTGATCCTCACACATCCAACGGTTAGTATTTCAAGAGAGCTCATGAACTCGAAAAATGGTGTTGATGGTGATAGTTTAGTCCCTTTCATATTCTCGCTCCTCTTATTAACTTCCCCTTAGGCATCCTTTCCTTGATCTTGACAATATATATCTTTTCCTCCATTTTTCTTCTATATCTGCGTCTTTTTCTTTGGCTCTTCTTTTCCTTTTAGTAACCCCCTTTTCCAGCACTTTTTCAAGAACAAAAATTCAGACTTTGTGTTTCTTTAGCTCTAGGGAAAGAAAAAAGAGACGACAATGGTTGATAGTTTTGCTGATTTTTTCCAACAAAATGAAGAATTTGTCGACAATTCAAATCCCCACTTCGAAGGAGATGACCTCTTCAGCATCTTTGAGAGTTTGGAGAGTGTTGCGGAGTTCACTATGATCGAGGACGACATCGAGCCTGCCAAAGATGGTGAAGAGACCACAAGCTTGGTCTTCTCCGAGACCGAGCTTGAGGCTTTGCCGAAAAGCAAGCGATTGAAGACGATGGCGGTGGCGATGTCTCCAACCGCTGCTACGGCTGGACTTTCTTCATCTGAGGAACCAAATCCTCCTGATGGACCTCAAAGAATGTCTCACATTACGGTGGAGCGCAACCGTAGGAAGCAAATGAATGAGCACTTGTCCGTTTTGAGGTCCCTCATGCCTTGCTTCTATGTCAAGAAAGTAAGCAATCCAACGATCTAATATAGTATTAGAGCAGAAAGTCATGTGTTCAAAATTTTAAAGTATTGTTTCCCCTTTTATCTGTTCACACAATAAGCTACAGGGTTTTTTTGGTAAGGGTTTTGTGCAAGATTTTTATATATACGTGTTTTAATTAATTTCTTCACTCACTCGTGAATCTAATAAATGTGTTGAATATTGTTCTTGAATGTGACTTTGGAATTTTAGGGAGATCAAGCATCAATAATTGGAGGGGTGGTGGAATACATCAAAGAGTTGCAACAAGTTCTACAATCACTAGAGGCCAAAAAGCAAAGGAAAGTTTATAGTGAAGTGTTGAGCCCTAGGGTAGTTTCAAGTCCAAGAAAACCACCACTAAGTCCTCGCCTTAACTTGCCAATTAGTCCAAGAACTCCACAACCCACTAGCCCTTATAGCAAGCCTCCAAGGTTGCAACAACCTCCCACCGCCGTGGCAGCCGCCGCTGCCGCCGGTGGTTATAATATCTCTTCAAGCAGCAGCTGCACCACCAACAACAACAACTCCTTAGAGCCATCGCCTTGTAATTCATCTTCAACCACAAATTCCTCCATTGACAATAATAATAATAATAATAATAATGCTAACAATGATCTTGTGGCCAATTCAAAATCCGCCATAGCTGAAGTTGAGGTGAAGTTTACAGGTCCAAATGTGGTTTTGAAGACAGTTTCTCCTCCAATTCCTGGACAAGCTGTGAAGATTATTTCTGCACTTGAACAACTCTCCCTTGAAATTCTCCATCTCAAGATCACCACAGTTGATGAAACCATGTTTAACTCTTTTACAATTAAGGTATACACAACAACAACAAAGTTACTAGCTTTCACTAGTTTTCCCCATGCAGCATTTTTTTTTTCTTCATCTTCTTTATGAGAATCATCACATTGTTAACTTCATAACCCATTAAGTTTTTTTTTTTTTTTCCTTATTGGTTTTAAGTTAATTGAAGTCATAAATTTGAATCAGGGTTCAAAATTTTCATTTGGGGTTTTCTTTAAAAAAAAAAAAAAAAGAAGTTTTTTTTAGCCATAATTATAATTTCATTGGTCTTTGGGTTGCTTTTTACCTTATGTGTGTTATATTTCCTTTTGTGTATCTAAAACTTTTAGCACAAGCACCAAAGCACTCCATTTTTTGCCTTGTTCAAGGTTTGTTTAAGCTCACAGTTGGCTTCCATGCATGGACAAAAATGGCTCGAATTTCAGAGCAGAAATGATAGTTTTGTTTTTTTTGTTTTTTTTTGTGTGCATGTTTTCTGAGGAGAAAAATCTCAACTTTATACACAAATTTGCATCTTTTTGGTGAAGGAAAGAAGCAAAAAGTTTTCTTTTACCCACTTTTTTCAAAAATTATTCAGAAAAAGCTGGTAGAATATGGCTAATAGAAGAGAAAAACTAAAATTTATGACATTTTAGAGGATGACAGTCATATTGAATAGTTTCTCTCTCTCTTTATGCTTATTTTTGTTTCTATCTTCCATGTTGATCTGAAAAATCCTCTCTTTATGCTCGTTTTTGTTTCTATGTTCCATGATGATCTGAAAAATCCTCTCTTTATGCTCGTTTTTGTTTCTATCTTCCATGATGATCTTCATTTTTCAGTTAAGTTAATTATATCGATATGATTGTGATATGCATTTTTTTTTGGTGGTTTATAGATTGGAATTGAATGCCAACTTAGTGCAGAGGAACTGGCTCACCAAATTCAGCAAACATTCTGCTAATTGAAGTCCAAAATTGAAGGATAGCTTGTGTGTTTGTTTCAGTAGTGATTACTTAATTAATTGCTTGCATGGACTCTCTCTCTCTCTCTCTCTCTCTACTTTCTCTCTGATCTACAGAAGAAAAAGAGTACGGAGCAGAAATAAAGAATCAGAAAGTGGGGAAGGGGATTTTAATCACTACCCGTTGACAAAATTAATGTAACTCTCTTTTTTCAAGTTAGACAAAACTAATTAATTATGTCTAAAACTTTTCATCACTCATATATTAATTACCTCTCTTTTTGTGTAATAGTCTAATAGATCATATATATGCATGAGATCACTCTCTCATCATCAAAACCCTACCTAGCTTTTTTAATTTACTATTAACTTTTTTACTACATCTTTTATGGTTTCAAACCTCCCAATTTTTACTTTTACTATTTGAGTCTTTTTAAAACAAAAGCTTTTTTCTTTATAATAGTGTATTTAGTTGAGTGAGTGAACTTAATGGAGAAATTAGTATTCTTCTTTGGTTAAGTTGTCATTTTGTTTGACTATTGTGGCTACGTGTGAATGTTCTCTAGTTGACGTCTATATTTTTTTGAGCAAGTTCCTTTTTTTTTTTTATTGGATGTGAAGAGTGTTTATTTTAGTTGAGTTTGTGCATTTTTTATATTAAGTTCAACGTTTTTCGATTGCCAATTTCGACATTTTTGTAGTGAAGAAAGAGGGTTCATGGAAATAGGAGAGGGAGATAGAGGCAGCAAAGAGCATTTCATAAATTGTTTTATTGGAAATATGTAAATTTTGTTTTCAAAATCTTTCCAAACAAGAAAATATCATATTTTGATGTTTTAAAAAGTGTGATTTTAGATCAAAAACAATAAGAATACATTATTATTATTTGTATAATATTCATTAATTTCAAAGACATTAAAGAGAAAATGAATCATGAACTAAATAGGATTCAAAGTTTCTATAACACACGATAGGTATTGGTTTAATGATAGGTATAGATGAGCTTTTGAAATTTGATGGTCAAACAAAACCATAGTTGATTATATTTGTCCAATATATATTATTAATTTTAAAAACAAAAAATTAACGAATGTTTGGTATTATTATTATTATTATTATTATTATTATTATTATTTTAATTAAAAAACCCATTTACTTCTAGAAATTATGTGTTTTGAAATCTCAACAAAATTTTGAAAACTTTAAGAAAGTGGAAGAAGGCATATTTTGTTTGTGTGTTTGTTTGTTTTTTAAATGGCTTCAAAAAATGTATTTAAAATTTAAAAAAAAATAAACTAATAAAACATAAGTAGTTTTATATAAGTAGTTTTTATAAATTAAAATTTTAAAAATAGAAAATAAAATGGTGTGTTTGGACTTTGGCCTAAAAATGAAAATTTGCAATATCAATTATTGGCTGCAAATATTTTAATGTGTGATTGGCCAAAAGAAGTTTTGTTGACAGAGACCATTAACACAAAGGTGGTCATCCTATATACAATATGCATATATAGCTTCTGTATTTCTGTGAAACAATTTAATTTCCCCCCAATCTAGTGAAAGAGGTGGCCCTTAAAAAATTTAAATTAAAATTCAATATTTTTTCTTATTTTCTTTGATTATATTTTCAACTATCTTTATAAATATCATTAATTAATCTTGAACTTTTCATCATACTTAACAAATTTAGTATATATCATCTCAAAAAAAAAAAAAAGTATATATACGGTATATGTAGCTACAACGTATTTCAATTAATAAATAACGAAAAAAAATTTCAATAAAATTTTTTTAATGGAATATATTTAGATTGGTAGATGGTAAAACGTAGGAGTTTAATCCATAAATCTTACATATGAATTTTTTTTTTTTAGTTCAATAATATGGAGGGTGGGGGATTCGAACCCATGACCTTTTAGTCATAAACACATACTTTACATCAGTTGAGCTATGATCTTGTTGGCAATAAATCTCACATATGATTTGAATAATACATTTTATATTGTTAATCGATTTTACCCTAAATTAATTAATATGATTAATCAAAGTATGTGATATTGCCTTTAAAGTATTAATAAATGTGTAAAACTACAAAATAATTAGGCACAAATGATATTTAAAAAATAAAGTATAAATTTAGTTTTCTTATAGAAAAATATGATTTTTTTTAAAAATGTCCAACTTTATTATAGCATATATTTCAGATTTTTTTTTTTTTTTTTTTTTTTTTTTTTGGTGACAATATGCATATATTTCAGCTTGAAAAAATGAGGGATGCAATGAGAACAATATATAGAAGTGGGTACACATTTATAGGTGGGTTATATTGAATTAGCTATTAAATGCCAAGCCTTGGTAAGGTACAACCTATATATAATATGAAGTGAAATAACTATCCCCATCTCTCTTTTTCTCTCTAAGATTCTAGGATATATAGGTTATGTGGACCAATGTCTACATTATAATTACCCTAAAAATTATAATAAAATTAAAGCATCAATTTTACATATATAATCTATAGCCAAAGTGAGCATAATTCAATGGTAATTGACATGTACTTTTGACCAATAGGTCAAGAGGTTCAAATCCTTCATCTTCAAATATTGTCGAACTCAAAAAAAAATAAATCTATATACATTAACTACTTTGATTTATTTTAATGTTAAATATTATTAATGTACCATACATATATTCATTAAAATAGTTATGCTTAATTTTATTATAGGTTTAAATACTATTTTAATCCATAAACTTTCTTGCTTCTTCTCTATTTCTATTTTAGATTCTAAATTTTCAAGCCTTTTGTTTAGTTCTTGAAGTTGGCATAAAAAACAATTTTAGTCCTTATTAATTGTTGTTATTTTTTCATAAATAATTTAGCAGGAAAATATTATTTGATATGTGACACATTTTTTTAATTCACGTGAACAAATTAAATAATTTAAAATCACATGCAGTGAGTTAAATTTTGAGTTATTGAATGAGTTAAGATTTCACTTAAATAATTAATAGTAGCGACAACAATAATTTTTATGCAAAGTTTAGATATGAAATTAAAAAAAAAAAAAAAAGAAGAAGAAGAAGAAGAAGAAGAAGCACTTTAAAAACTAATTAAAACAATTTTAAAGGTTTTAAGCAAAAATTATAAGTTATTAAAGACCAATATGTGTCAACCGTGAACCTAAACAAGGCATCATGGTCGAAGGTTCGAATTCCTACTAGTTAAACTCAAATAATAATAATAATAATAATTATTATTATAATAAATATGTGTCAACTTGAGCATAGTTTAACTGGTTAAGGCTTTGTATTGACAAACAAAATGCCAAAAGTTCGACTCAGTACCTTTGTGTGTTCTTAAACTTGAAAAAAACGTTCAAATTTTTTTTTTTTTTTTGAAAAGCAATAATTATACTTGTGATACTATTGTTAATTTTGAAAGCTTAGGCCCCGTTTGGTAATCATTTGGTTTTTGAAAATTGTGCTTGTTTTCTCACAATTTCTCTACAATAATTTTCATCTTCTAGTCTACAATGTTTCCATCTTTCTTAAGGAAACATTTGAGTTTCTAGCCAAATTTAAAAAACAAAATCAAGTTTTTGAAAACTACTTTTTTTAGTTTTCAAAACTTGACTTGATTTTTGAAAACATCTATAATATATATTAAAAAGCAAGAGTTTCTGAAAAATATTTTTGGACAAAAATACACTTTTAAATTTTAGTTAATTACACTAATCAAATCATTCTAATCTGATTTAATTTCAAATCCACAATGATAACAAGATAATTTGATTAAATTTTTTTCAAATGAATTCTTATCAATCAAATCATCCTAATCCGATTTGATAATTAGACTCAAAACGAATATATGATTTAATTTTAAATTGATTAAATTTGAATAAATAATCTTAATTTG
The DNA here is from genome assembly GCA_033996785.1 of Trichosanthes truncata. Taxonomy (NCBI): domain Eukaryota; kingdom Viridiplantae; phylum Streptophyta; class Magnoliopsida; order Cucurbitales; family Cucurbitaceae; genus Trichosanthes; species Trichosanthes truncata. The sequence goes on from JAWPNB010000003.1 coordinate 91,117,762, forward strand.
ATAAGCAATTTAGTTCTCATATACACAATTCTTCATATATTAAGAACATTTTTTATTTTCAATTGAATGTATAGTTTGATTCAAAATCAAATGCAATTAGGATTTGAATCTAAATTCTCTATATATATTGGGCTAATTCTAATTAATTGGTTTGCATCTTCAAAATACACCTCATCCAAATTTTTCGTTTCTCCAATTTTCAGTTTCTCCAATTATCCATTTCTCCAACTTTCCGTTCCTCAAATTTTCAATTTCTCCAATTTTCCCTTTCAAGTATTTTTTTTTCTTTTTTTTTATTTTGATTTTGATTTAATTTGTTTGCATCTCCCAAATACTCTTCTAATTCTAATTGTTTCCATCTCCAAAATACACTTTTTCAATTTTCTATTTCAGGTATCTCAATTTTTTTTTTTTTGATATTTTGATTTCGTTAATTTGTTTGCATCTCCGTAATACACTTCTAATTACAATTTGTTTGCATCTTCATAATACACTTCTCCAATTTCTTAACTCAGTTGAAAACCTATGCTATTCCATTCTTATAAAATTTGCCTGATTACGCTTCTAATTCACTTTGTTTAAGATTTACTTCTAACTTATACCTTTGGTTAAGATTTACTTCTAATTCTGTCTCTTAATATCTTTTTTTTTAAAATTTATCTCTTAATATATATTTATTCTTTTTCATTATACTTATAAGTACACAATAAATTGCACAATTTTGTGTGGAATAACCATATGGCCAAATGATTCTGTTTGTAGTAGTTCATATGGGTTTTCACTCAAATTTATTGTTCCATATTCACACTTGCCATTGCATGCAATTTTTTGTTGAAGCGTGGCTTTTTTGTTTAGTTGACCATTGCAAAAAAAAAAAAAAAACCGTCAATAAACACGTTTATTTTCATCTTAAAATAAATTATTAATTAAAATAATACATATATTGACAGTCATAAACCGTCAATATATATTTATATTTAAGTTGATGCGAGAAACTGTCCAGACATATTCATAAAATAAACTGTCCCTTCCGATTTTTCTTCACGCCCATCCCTTCCCAGTCGCGTTCTGCCTCACACCGTTGCCGATTGTGTTCTGCCTCTGCCTCATGCCGTCCGACTTATTTCTTCTCTCCCTCGCCATTGTTCTTCAGACCAGCACACCGTCATTCTTCAATTTGCCCTCTGGTTCGTTCTTTCTTCTTATTTTAGGTCTTTACATTTAATTCAACCACTTATATATTTGGAAGGCGCTTCTTCAATTCCACCATTTTCGACGATTTATGGTAGAAACTTTGGGGTTTTTGGGTTTTTTTTTAAGGTTTAAACTCGAAATTGAATTGCTAGGTTTTAATTTGGATTGGAACGAGCAGTTTGTTTATTTCTTTTAATTTGGATTTGGATTCGAATTGGCAGTTTAATTTAGATTGTGATTGGAATTGCTAGGTTTTAATTTGAATTTGGAATGCTATATTTTGTAAACGTGTTCAAGTTTGTTTGTTTCTAAACTTCAGAAATTTGGATTTGGATTGGAACTGGTAGTATAATTTGGACTTGAATTGGAATTCCCTTTGAAGTCTAAACATCAAAAGTTTGTTTATATCTTTTAATTTGTTTTGGAATTTCTAAGTTTTAATTTGAATTTGGATTGAAACTATTGTCAAAATGGAGAGATGATTGTTCGAGCAACAAGAAGAGTTTATGACATTAAAGAGGTAGAGTTATACCCTTCGAAAATGTAATTAATATGATAATGACAGTCTACCATTTTAATGATAAGATGGAAATATAATACAATTTGTAAAATTAAGATATAATCCTTAGAATTTTGCAATGTATAATTCATGCCACTTTCTATAGGTGAGAAATATGCAAACTTTGATTCCAACTTTCCAAGAAAGATAATGTTTTCAAACTATAAGAAAACTATCGTCACAGTTTGGTAGTGTGCACTATAATTCCTTTCAAGAAATAGGCATCTCTTCCTACTTTTCATTATCTCTTTTTTTTTTTCTTTAATTTCATTAACTCCACATTTTTTTTCTTTTTTCTTTTTACTGCATTTTATACTAGAAATAAAATAAATAATAAATAATTTTTTGTTACTTAGACTATTAGAGAGATTGAGGTAAGTTTCTTTTTCTCAATAAGGGGGTGAAACACGTAAGCTTATTGTAGAAAATATTTTTAGACTAAAATACCTCTTATTTCAGTTAATTACATTAATCAAAACTCATATACTTGATCACAATCCAATTAATTTCGAATTCAAAATTGAATTCAAATAATTTTTTTTCCAATTGAAATGTGATTTGATTAAAAAACAAATCAAATTAGGATTTGAAGCTAAATTACACTCCCTTTTTTTTTTTGTAATAGATGTCTCTAATTTTCTGTTTATTTCAAATATCTTTTTTTTTAATACTTATATGTATGTATGTATGTATTTTTTAGCTTTTAAAAAAAAAAACTTACATCCCCTTTTTTTCAATCTAGAAATCAAATTACTCTATTTAAACAACCACTTCTTCATCTAATCTTTTAACATAATTTTATAATATATGATTGAGATTTATAACTAACTCATTTAAAGTAATTTTCAAATTCGATAGTTTCTAAAAGTCAAGTTACAAAGTTAATAGAACTGAATAGTTTTAAAATTTTCAAAATCACTTTAAAAAAACTTATGAGAAAAAAATTTCCTAAATGAATCCATTTGGATGTTTAGCTATTTCGAAATTAAATTGAGTTATTAATTAATTCATCAATCATTATTTTATAATACTTTAAAATGTCAATCCGATTTTTAAAAATAAAAAATGTCGTCAAAATATCTCTTCATCATTAAAATTATTTTCAATAGAATTTGTGTCAATCAAACTAAAAATTAATTCAAAACAAATTCAAAATAAGAGAATCATTTCCACAAGGGGAATTAATCAAATTAACTCCAATAAAATTGAATCTGATAAGTCATTTTTCAATCAATTATATTTCTCTTTTCACTTTAATCAAATCATAATTTCTCAAAATCAAGAGTAATATTTATTAGATTTGTTATTTAAAATACCAAAAATTTTCATTCAAATTATTAGATAAAATTATAATTTCAATGTTCTTTTTTTTTTTTGATAAAATAATTTCAATGTTCTTCTATATAAAGGAAACTTGTGAAAACTTCTACTTCCATCCATTTTTCATTTTTTTAAATCTAAAATGCACTTAGACAAATTTTAAAAAAATAAAACTTCAAAAAATAAAAAATTATGTGCATAAAATATATATATATTATATATACAATAATAATGGAAATACAAATAAAATTTTAAAAAGTCAAAAGAAAAATAGAAAATTATATTATATTTAAATTATGTTAATTATATTAAAAAAAACTTATATTATAATAGAAAATGGTTTTATTATATTAAAATTAATGAGATTAAAAACACTAAATTATAATATGAATAGGAAAAAAATTATTGAAGCTAATTAATTATAAAAGAATCATAATACAAATATAAATAATAATTGTATTCCATAATATTGAACTCAAATTATTTTAATCTTCAAAAATTAAATATATATATTGGTTAAATTACAAATTTGGTCCTTATGGTTTGGAGAAAGTTAGAATTTAGTCCCTGTGATTTTAAAAATTAGGATTACATCTATGATTTGATAAAACCTCTTATATAGTCCCTATGGTTTGATAAAATTCTCATAAATAGTCCCTACGAAAAGGATTATTTTTTTGGATTTTATCAAACTATAAGGACTAATTCTAATATTTTAAATCTAATTTTAACTTTCTCACAACCATAGGGACTAAATCTTTAATTTAACTTATATACATATACACGTGCATTGCACGTGGTAATAAACTAGTATGTAAAAAGTAGATAAGAAAATATGAGAATCTATAGGTGATTGTAGTATTTATAGACTTAATTTTTAAAAACCAAATGGTTATCAAACGATGACATATATTTTCATTCTTACAAATTTCACGAGACTATCCAAATCTTTTTCTTTTTCTTTTTCTTTTTTTTTTTTGTTTTGAAAATCTCTCCAAATTATTCTTGTGTCTTTTTTTTTTTTTTTTGGAAAATAAAACATTCTTGTGCTTTTTTTTTTTTTTTGGAGGAAAGCATTCTTGTGTCTTCTTTTATTATTATTATTATTTTTTGAAGAAAAGCATTCTTGTGTTTTATAAACGGAGTCTTTTAACTTTTAATTGACAAAACATAAGATACATGTGACACTTTAGCATTTATAAAGGAAAAATATTTAAATTAGTAATTAATTAAAAGTGACAGACGTGATATTAAAGGGTCAGAATCGTAGTACATCAGCTAGCCCTCTGATTTTGACAATACAATCAGAAAATTTTAAGGGGTAACAACAAGAATAGCTAAAATAAATTTGCATTTTTTAAAAAGTTAAAATTAAAATATTTCTACCTAAAAAAGCCTAAAATACCTCTGATTTCAAACCTACAAAATGGTAATAAAATCAAGCAAAAAAAATGGTTCCTTCAATCAATAAAAATTTAAAAGATATTATAGTATCTAGTCAAATCTAGATACAATTTAAATCAAGATAAAATCAACTAACTTAAATATAAGATCTATGGTAAATTCTAAAATTTTAAAAAGACATGATTTGAGATTAACAAAAGAAATTGAAATTAACATTACTCATTGTATGAGATCAAACCCAAGGATCGATGTGCAAAAAGAAACATATACTAACAAATGCAAGCGAACTAATGAATTCGGGCGAAAAATACCGTGTATTTTCAAAGTTTATATATGTATTAGAATTATCAAACATAACCATGCAAACATACTCCCTCATTGCAAATGTCAAATCGCATTAATTAAGGAAGCCTCAAAAATCAAGAAGCACAACCCACCCACCACGCCTTAGAAACTGCCCTATCAATGATAAGAATGTGTTGGAATGTGTGGGAAAATTTAGATACAGAGTAATTGCAAAAAATATATAACTAATGATGAAATTTTGTACACTAAATAGAGTGATAGGAGTTCAGATCATGATGTCACCAAAACAAGAGAAGAGTCAGAATAACAAACAACGGAACAACATTGACCATATCTAATATTTAAAATAATATGTGATCAAATGCTCCGAACAAGTACTAAATGATTATATATAGTAAACCACATAGTAAACTACGATTAATGGAGAGTAAAGTAGGTCAATAGTAAATGTTCATGAATTGTGATCAGTAACAAAAAAGCTTATTCAGTTGAACCGGATAAAAACGTGAAAAATAAAAATATATAAATATGTTTTTAAAACTTTGAAAGATAATATCTAAAAATTTAAATAGACAAAAAGAAGTTGAGATCTATAAACAGAAAATTAAATAAAATAAAAGATCCAACATTTAAAATGTCAAATGACAAATAAATAACAACTTCTAAAATTTAGATTTAAATTTGAAACATAAAGAGATTTGAAATAGGATTTGGATGTTTAGATACACAATCTCCGTACCCAAATAATATAGGCTCAAATCACACACGTAGGGGCAGAATTAGACTCATGTGTGGACATTTTCTAGCAATTTTCTTTTTTTTGACTGATTTTCAAAATCAAGCTCTTTTTTTTTGGTCATCCTGTCCAATTCCTCAAATTTTAAAATCCTTAAGGCTTTGAGCCTAAAGATTTCTGTGGGTTTCCTCCTTATTATGGCCCAAAGCATAATGGGCCTGGAGCTCATTATAGAAAATAGAAAAATGGTGGTGGATGGGTTATTTCCAAATCTATATTTCACAAATGTTCATAATTATTATAATTTTCATCTTTTTTAGAATTTTTGGCATATTTTTCTTACAAATTTGCCCTTTCATTAAACATCTCAATCTAAAAAGCTTATTAGTTGTCTTTTAAACTCGTTTCAACCCACTCAAAAAATTGAAATATACCTATAAATACTTATTTTAAAATCAAGTGAAGCTTCAGAGTGTGATAAACCCTAACAACAAACCAACTTTAAAATCAATTTCATAACACCAAGGATATCAAAGGATGTAGTTTAAGGCATAAAAAATACTTCCTTGCTACAAATATACAAGATATCTTTATGCCTTTGAATGAAATAGTCTCTCACCATCGAAGATGTTAACATGAAGAAGAAATCCTAATTGAATGACAATAATAATGAAGTAAAAGTATGCCCAACTTTTTTTAGATGAAAAGAGTATGACAAATGTATTTGGGATGAAAAAAAAAAAGAATGAATTTGGAGAATGTGAAGAATAATGGCAGTTTTTTAGAATGGTGCATTTATGGGATGTTTTTTCAAAGAAAGAATACGAATAGTTTTTTCCTTTTTGGTTTTTTATTTTTTTATTTTTTATTTACAAATTTGCAGGTGTCGTGCACGGAGGGATATTTGTGTAATTGGGCTTCAAAATCTTTCTACCACTGGATAAAAGAAAAAAGGGAAAAATACTTTTTTGGTCCCTGAGTTTACATGCCAGTTTCTATTGAGTCCTTGAGTTTCAAAATCGGACAATCAAGTCCCTTAATTTGATGAAATTGTTCAATTTAGTCCCTCCACGTTAACCACCGTTAATTTTTTATCAGTTTACTGACGTGGCAATTTTTAATATTAAAATAATAATTTTTGAAATAAAATTAATAATTATAATAATAATTTTTAAAAAAAAACTAAAAATAATAATAATAAAAAATCTCTCTACCCTTCTCCTTCCTCTTTCCCTTCCCCTTCCCCTCTCTTCTTCAACCCATCTTTCCATATCTAAGTTCAACCAAAAATGGCCGTCGACTTCCCCCCTCCGTCGCCGACGCCGACGCCGACGCCTTGTATCTTCTTTTTTCTCTCTTCTTCAACCCATCTCTTCCCTTTTCCTCCCCTCCCCTCTCTTCCTCCATCATCTCTCTTTTGTTCATTCACATTCCAATCAAGCACCACCCTACAACATTTTCCCCAATCCCTTTCTCCGGTAACACTCCCTCACAAACAAATGCTCTACATACATCCCTTGTTTCCCCAAGAACGACAGAAAATTAGGGCAGAACAAATCCGACCACCACAACATCATCCTCACCTTCCGATTTGAAAATCTCTATCTTCAGATCCTCCAATGGGGCCTCCAAATCCGCAAATCGAACGGTGGGTTTCGAGAGGAGCTTTGAGGGAAGGCGGTGATGGCGAGGAACGACGGCGAAGAGAAGAGGTTGGATTCGGTGGTGGAGAAGAGATGGGTGAGGTGTTCAAAGATGGCGTGGGACGGCGAGACGGACGCGGGAAAGGAGGTGGTGGTCGGATTCTGATGGAACTGGAAGTCCACAGCAGTTGAATCTAGATCTGGAAAAAGATAGGTTGAAGAAGAGAGGGGAAAGGGAAGTCGAAGGCCCTTTTTTTTTTTTTTTTTTTTTTTTTTAAATTTATTATTATAATTATTAATTTTATTTCAAAAATTATTATTTTAATATTAAAAATTACCACGTCAGTAAACTGTTAAAAAACTAACGGTGGTTAACGTGAAGGGACTAAATTGAATAATTTCATCAAATTAAGGGATTTGATTGTCCGATTTTGAAACTCATGGACTCAATAGAAACTGACCTGTAAACTCAGGGACCAAAAATGTATTTTTCCCAAGAAAAAAATTGTTAGTTTATGGACAAAACTGAAACATGGGATCCTAATAAGGTCTATATATGTAATTATCCCTATAAAATATTTATGGAAATCATAAGAAATAGCTAGAAAAAAAATAGTCATAATGAAAAATAATTGGATATTCGAAATTATGGCTACCATGATTTTAAGAAAGGAGAGTAAATAATTTCAATTCTATTTATACCTCGTATATACTCATATTCACAGTTAACCTCACCAACTATAAATAGATTTTTTTTTTTAAAAAAAAAAATTCTCAGTATTCTCTCATCTCACCATACTTAACTTGTTCCCTAGATTTATACATTTTAAAATTCTCTCTTATTTTTTATATTTCCCCCTTTTCAAAACACTTCATCCAAATCCTAGATATCATTTTCCTTCACTTATTTCGATTTTTTAATAACAAAATTATCCCCCCAAAAACTTTTGCTGAAATATCAATATAATTTTTCATCATTTCTTTAATTTTCCAAGATGAACGTTCATGAATAAAAAATGTGCTTAGGTAAATGGAAGGAAAAGGAATGCAAAGAGGAAGTCGTGGGAACGAAGAAATCGAACACATTCGATTTTCGAAAGCAGAAACGACGGTAGATAGAAATAAATACCTCTAGAATGCAATTAGTCGACAACCCCTGCTCTACCCATTTCTATCGTTGGAGGCTGAGGGGAGACGAAATGGAGCGTATGAGGCTGAGAGAAGATGAAACGGAGCTGAAGATTGAAGGAAATCAAACGGATAGAAGGGTTCAAATGAAATGGTATTTGGGAAGATGGAGAGTTTCAGACGGTGTGGGTTAATTGCTTGGGAAGATGGAGAGTTTTCGATTGATTCATTAAATAGTGACAGGTAATTATACTTTCAATTTGACATTTTTTTCATCGATGAATGCAATAGATGGTTTAATTAGTGTTTTTATAAATCTTTTGATGTTGTTCATTTTACATTGGCAGATTAGGATTACTCATTTTCGTGCTCAATAGGCGAATGCATATATTCCAAGATACACATATTTAAACCTACCATCATGTAATCATATGTCTAATTACGATTATATACGCACAATTGATACTATCCAAGACATTGTTTTTATCAGCGTGTTCATCTGTAATTACCGTTATTAATCTCAGAAACTATTTTCATAAGTCTTTGCGCACACTTTAATAGTTAAATATGCAATACAATTATAGTAGCAATTAATTTGAATTAATGTCACAAATTTATCATTTTCGTATTCAACAGATAGATGTATATATTCTAATATGCTCATATTTAAACCTACAATCATGTAATCTCATAGGTCTAATTACGATTTATATGTATAATAAAAGTTATCTTATCAATATGCTCATCAGTAATTATCATTATTGATTCCAAAAACTATTTTCATAAGTCTTTGTGTACATTTTAGTTGTTGAGTTTACAATACCATTATCCAAAAAGAATTATAGAATGAAATTGTAATTTATACTTACACAATTCATCGTTTTGATCATCGTGTTTATCGCTTTGTGTAATTTATGCAATTTGCAGTTTCTCGATTTTTAATAATAAGAAGTTAGAGTTTTTTTGGAAGCCATATTAGTCTAAGGATTTAGATTTTATTCAAAGTTGTTACATTTTGTTGAAAGCAAATTGCATCTCTCTCCTCCTTATAATGTTCATTGTTTTAAATGTTGATGTCGATAGAAATGTCGAGTCTCTATTTTATAAAAATGTTGATGATGTCGATGGATATTTATGAAAAATTATAAATAAAAAAGCTCATAAAAATATTTAAATAAACAAATAAGAATTTCACCATTTTTAAATAAGTTTAAATTTTTTATTATTAATATTAAGTCTACATTGGTGATATTTTAGTTATATTTTGTTGATTTTTCTATGATATAATGAAAATGTCGATTTACTCCTCATGTTAATGTCGAACTCATAGACAAATGAAAATATCAACATGTCGACAAAATTTAAAACTTTGATCCTTTAATTGTCCTCCCTCCCTCAATCTCCTTAATTTCTTTTCTTTCTTTTTTTATCTTCTGCAATTTTTCCTTTCTTTTTTTTCCTTTTAATGGCTGAATCTTTATTATCTTTTTATTTTCTTTTTCTCTCCCTTCATTATTTTTCTACGACATCTTTCATGGTTCTTTTTGTTGTATTTCTCTTTTTCATTTTTTTTTAAACTTAACTTAAACCCCCTTCTTTTCAAATGATTAAACTAAAAAAAAAAGGGAAAAATCATTAACATTTCAATAGTAAATAGTTGATATATTCTATAAACAATACTATTTCAATTGTATAAAAGATTATATATTTTATAAATAGTAGAATTTCAATTGTATAAATAATTCACATACCATGTTCACAAATTTTGAAATTTCACTATTTATAGAGTATATGGATACAGTGGGATTTAGTTCGATCTCCAACTTTCGAAAGAGAAATTTAGTTTTGTAAATATTTACCATGGTAGAGATTGTAAATTACCCCTTATTATAAGAGTGTGTATGACACTGTAGAGACAAGGGGAGGGACCCCCCTAGTTGCTAAAATATTCTAACATTCTCAAACATGCACTACTATTAGAATTTCTCTAGAAATACAAACTTACATACTTCAAAGATGGTAAGGAATCAGAAACTTGCTATGTAAACAATACTAAACTGAAATTATGAAAATTTGTCAAAACTTAGAAATCTGCTGCTGATCAGTTAATTTTTGCTCTAACAAAAAAAAAGTGAAGTCCCCAAAGCTAAGGAGATTTAGGAGAAGAAATTTGTGTTGTCAAAAGTGAAACTTGGCTCCATTTCATGTTCACCAAATGGGAAGTCTAAGCCAAGAGTTTGAGAGTTTACACCTGAAGTTGGTGAGGAAAAGATCTCAGATAACTCTGATTTATTTGGCTGCAACTTCTGACTCCCAACAAATCCTTCACTCAAACCACTTGAGGAGGCAGAGAAATAGCTCAATCCAGAACCAGATGTTGTTGGGGACAAAAATGAAGGCGAAAACTCTGTAAAGTTTACGTCGACGGTCGGCATCAACTCGACACGGTCTGCAGCTTCATATTTTGATGTGGGATCATAGCTAAAAGAAGGAAACAATGTTGGTTCATGAGTTGTGTCAAGGTTTTCAGTTACGACTTTTAAGGATGCCCATGAGTTCAAGACAGCATCAGGTGATGTTTGTTGGTTTTGCCCCAAATTTTGGTCATGAACTACAGCGTGGCGTTGCACCAAATTTGGATCAATTCTACTGTTTTGTTGCTGAAACTCTGGTGTTGCTGATGGAGTAGTACTAAGGCTGGAGACTTGGCTGCAAGTATGGTTTCCTCGGTACGTGATTTCGAAGACGGTTGGATCGTCGTCGGAGCGTTGAACTTGTTTGGTTGCAACACAACCTTGGAGGTTCCTATGTGTGCATCTGTAATAGCCTCTGCATGTGAACAACAAACATAAGTATAACCATAACCATTCATTTTGTAAATTGCTTCAAAACAGCAAAATGAGATCATCGTCAACCTAAACATAGCTCAACTGGTTAAGACATATATATCATCGACCAAGAGGTCAGAAATTCGAATAACATCAAAAAGTTGTACCTTGGATGTTTGGCACCAAGAATGCCTTTTTGACCATATTTTCTCCAACAAAAGCCATCATCAAGAGAGCCTTCAAGGGCCATTCCTGGACTAACTTGGAATTTTTGTGTCCAAGTTGGAAGAATGTTCCTACAACTACATACAAAAACTGTCTCAAAAACGATGAAAATTTAACAACAGTTCATATAAAAAGTAAGCTTTTTTATTGGTTCAAAATCAGTTACCTTTTACGAGAAGCAGCATTTGTTTGGTCATGGTCAGAGTCTTCACTCCTTGGACTTCCATTAAGAGAGGAAGGAGATTCAGATCTTTGGATCCCATTTGAACAGAGCAATGACAGTGCCTTCTCATATGAAGATAAAATCTTCTGAACCAATAATTCAGCACCATCGTGTGAAGAAGAAGAAGAAGAAGAAGAAGCAGCAGCAGCCATGGATGATGTTGAAGGTCTCACATTTAGATGAACTTGGAGTTGCTTTGCCAATTCCTTCCCTTTAAGCAGCTCATTTTTCAGATTCTTCTGCTCCCATTCCCCCAAATTCTCCATCTTCAAAAGTGGAGAATTAAAGTTCGGAAATTTGAAGAAGAAGAATAGTTATGAACAAAAATGCAATTAGCCAGCCAGAAAATGCACATATAAACTAACAGAAAGCTAGCTTATATATGTACATAATGTAGCTTTGAAGCCAACAGGATGCTTCAAAGGAAGCAAAGATTTGAAGTGGGTTCAGAGAAAAAGTTGACAAAAAGGAGTTTTTACACTTGAATTTGCCGAACTTTTGGGTGATCAAAAGAAACAAAAAAAGTTGGGAAAGAATGGGAAAAGGGAAGTGTGAATTGTGAAGGTTTGATGAAGGAGGAAGAATATGGGTTGCAATTTAAAAAGAAGTTTGAGAATCTTTTTGAAACCAAAGAAAAGGAAGGGGAGAGTTTTACTGAGATGATAGTTTCTTCAAAAGGAGACTAGTCTTCGGTCGTAGATTCATTGCTTGTAAATTGATTTGAGAGATTAGGTCCAATTGTTGACCAATTCAACTTTTTTTAAAAAATAAAAAAACAGGGCAAATTAAACACACGAAGGAAAAAGCTTTTCAAGTTTGATCAAAATAGTGTGTAACATGACAAGATGGAGTGATTTTGTAGAATATATGAAGGAATGATGAAATGATTAAATAAAGGTTTAAATACTATTTTCACTCTACTTTTAGCTTTAGTTCCTTTTGATATTTGTAGTTACAAAATATCTATTTTAATTTTTATAATTTCAATTTTTGTCCATTTTGATCACTGTACCGGTAAAAAGCAATTGTTCCAATCCATTCATCTTCCTTTTTTTTTAATCAACGTTTTAGTATAATGCTAAACTCAATGAATCTCTTTAGATTCAACAACAATAACTTTGTATTGAAGGATTTCTGTTAGGTATAGAATTGGGGTTAAAACTTTATAAACTAGAAGCAAAATGGTTACTTTTTAAAAGTATAAGAAATAAAACAAGCTTTTTGAAAGCATAATGAACAAAAAATGAAAGTATAGAAACTAAAGTGGGATTAACACTAATTACCATTACAAAGATCGATGATCCAATTTGTACCTCTGTAATTGTTGAGCTAAAAAATAAACACGCTACATCTATGTTGAAGATCTCACATATGAAAGATGAAGAGAGATCTCACAATCTATAAGATACATGAGCTACTCATCCCATTGTCAATTGGTTTTGATATGGAATCTCATATAATCTAATATGGTATCAGAGCTTATAAATCCCTAATGGGTATTCGAATAAAACCGTCAACCACATTGTATCAACCTCCTCTAATAATTTTGACATTCAAAAGTATATAGATCAAAATGGACCAAATATATATATATATATATATACAATACAAGTAGGAAAATAGTATTTAAAGAAAAGGCAAAAGAAGAAAGTCAAAAGGGAAGATTAATGAAAAGAATAAAATGAAAGGAGGAGAGAGAAAGAGAGAAAGAAGTAAAAAGGTTGGGCATACAAGCGCGTAAACATTACTCGTCTTTTACCATATTTGCCAGGAAGTGATGATGCCATTTTGACGTTTTCTTTTTAAACCTTCCCTTACGTCTACGCTGCTAATCTCAACTTTTAAATTATAAAATAACAATTAAACAAACTACGGATACTTTTTTATGACATGGCAATACGTGGCAGAGTTTTTATTTTTATTTTTATTTTTTTTTTAAATGCATTTTTTTTTTCTTTTATAAAATAGAGATGACAATTTTTTGTGTATGAGGTATGCCTTGTCTCGACTCTGTCCTTATCTTTCATCTCCATTGTTTTTAATTATTTTTTGTATAGAAGTAATTATTGAGAATATGAAATAGTCTAATGAATTATTTTCTCTCAATTTTAACTTTAAAATTTGTGTATTTAGGTTATTTAACATTTCATTAGAAAACCAAGGAAAAAAATAGAAATTTTTAGGGGAACTCTTCTCTATCACTCTATCCCACAAATTTGAGGATGATGATAGAAATAGGAAAGGTATTATTGGCTCCACTCCATTGTCATCCTTATTAAAGAAACGTTCAATAATAATTTTTTTTAATAAAAAAAAGTTTTTTCAAAACAAAACAATGTGATAGACGTATGTTTTAGAATGGCTAAGACACATCCAAACAAGCTAAAAATGTTTTCTTTAATGAAAATATAATATATTATTTCCTAGTATTACTAATGTTACGACATTAAAATACACCTTTCACCAACAAAAAATTGGTCAATACCAAAAAAAAAAGAGTAGAAAAAGGAAATTAACATATAAATTTAGACCAATTCAAATGCAAATAATTGGAAGGTAAAAGAAATCTTGAAAATATTGGGGGAGAGAATCTCTAGGAACCCAGAAGAGAGATACTAAGAAATTTCAGAGTCAACGAGTTGACTTTTGGTTCTTTGTATTTTCTTAGCCGTGTGGAGACCATTCTAACATCAACCAGATTCACCTTCTTTAATTTATTTTATTATTATAATCTCTACACTTCCTTCTTATTCTTTTTCTTATTTATGCCTTTTCAACTTTAGCATACAAAAAGATAGATTCAATTACTTCTTTTTTAAACATTATTTTGATTTGGTTCATGTATTTTTTTTAAAACTTTCATTATAGTCGCTTTCTTTTATTAAAGTTTATCAAATATATGTATTAAAAAAAAACACTTATCAACACGTGTGTTTAAACATGAGTCGTAACAATTCAAATTGAAACAAGGTGGAATGTCCTCTAGTTTAAATTATTTTTAAAAAAATATTTTCAATAAAAATGTTATTATATATATCTTATATTTTTTTTCAAAACTATTTTAAATAACAAATTTGTTTGCTTGCACTAAATTCAAAATGGTTGTGTTACTTATAAATTTGTTTTTTTTATTACATATTTTGAGGATGTACTTTTTATTTATTAATATTTTTATAAAAAAAAAAAAACACTTTTGATCACCTAAAATCACTCAATAAACTATACTGAACACACTTTAAATTATTAATTTTTTTAAAGGTGCTAATAGAAAATTTTATTTTGTTCAAAAACCATTTTTTTCACAAGTTAATCCAAACACACTATAACTATGGTTCCGTTGATGTTTTTAATCAACAAATTTAACTAGTATAAACCTATGTGGGTTTTATTGACAAGTAACATACCATGTTAATGTTGGAATTTATGTCCTAAAGTCTTGTAATTAATGATTAATAATAATTTTGATTATTTTATTAACAATATAATATTATCCATTATATGAAAATTCTAAGGTTATTAGTGTAGTTTTGAACACTATGTGGTTGATATACGGGAGGATCATATTCAAGAAATAACCTAAAGATTCATAGTATATGGATAAGGTTGGATGTCTTATCTTGGTAACACTATTGATATGACCCACTTTGTAACAGTTACAAATGATTTAATCAAAATAGTTCATGTGGAGACATGTGAGTTGGGGTATCTTATACAATGAGTTTGTATAAAAACTGGACCACGAAATATTTAATATTTTTTTATAAATCTGTTAATTGAGAAGATTAATATTTCATTAGGATGATTATATGTGACTCGATCTTAATCATGAATGAGTTATGAACATTCTGTCTGTGAGGGTTTGTCCTTTGATTTTAGAGTGACATTTGTAGCCGATTCAGTAAGCCTACCATTTTGGGGACTTGACCAATGAGGCTTCTGAAAGAGTTAATATTAAGAAAACTGAAGCAATTTTGGATCTTAAGCACTCTAATTTGATCAATTTGATCAATTAAATAACATGCTCAAAACTGGAAAAACAGAGAATAAGAACACTACCTTTGATGCTCAAAATTCTCCTAATCCTTGGCCAATTTCTGATCACGAACACTTCGTGGACCTCCCTTAGGATCTTCCCTACTATCCTCAGGCCTTGGAACGGATTGTGGGATCCTTAATTGAGAGAATTTTTGAGAGAGAGAGCAAAGGTCTAAAAACCGAAAATTCTCCAATTTTCTGCAAAATTCTTCTCACCCATGGTGTTTCTTCTTATTTAAAACAAATCATAAGCTTCCTTAAGCTTTGTGAAGATGACAACACATGAGTGATGAGGATTAAACAAGAAGGAGGTGGCCAATTTTGGTTAATTTGAAAAAGCAAGAAGCTTATTCATGGAAAAATGGATTTGGTCCTAAATTCATTCTAAAATGAATTTGATTTTTCTTTTAATTTTAATTCAAAATTAATATAAAATTAATTTTAAATTAAAATCAAATTTTAATTAATTAAATAATTTAATTAATTTTAAATAATTATTTAATTTAATATCAAATATCAAATTAAATAATTGGACCAATCCCGATTTCTCAAATCGAATGTTCGAACATGAATCCCTATTCATGTTTTAAATCGAACCAATATTTAAATCAAATTTAAATATGTCCACTTCTTCTTTATCATAGTTTAATTCATAATTAAGCTATGAAACGTTAAGTATATCGAATATAATTAACGTTTTCTCCCAAAACCGAATTTGAACAATTCAAATTCTTTTCTCTCAAATTGTTACAAGGCTTAGTCCGAGCTAGTAAGGGGAACCTAATGGACCTACAGATCATGAGCTCCAACGATACGAGATTAACAGGCCAAACTCTTAGCCTAGCTAATCAACATTCGTTAACCACCGGGACACTCCACTAAAGCCCAGTGGCTGCACTCTCCTCACTGTAGATATATTTATGTCCACTCGATATAACCATGGTTAGTAAGTCGATCCTTCACAGGTCGTTCGTAATTACAGCTGGGTCAAATAAACCGTTTTACCCCTGTAATTACTTCTTGTTCCTTAAGTCCCACTGATCCTCTAATGAACAATTGGTTTGTGGTCCGACCAACAAATCGAATCCCTCTCGGGCCAATGAGAGGGTGGGCCCATTGTTCAAGACCCGGAGTCAGCACTTAAGGGAACAACCTCTCTACTAAACCCTAAAGCGGGTAGGAGTGAATTCCTTCTCGCATGACTATGTTCCCAACTATCTACTCGGTCTTATCCCCAAAATGGGAGGCTTATTGAGTCGGCGATCTCGGGCCACTCTCACCCATGCAAATCTAAGGATAATCCCGAATAAACAGGAGTTCATAGCACACTCAGGATTAAGATCGAGTTACCTAGGTCATCGTATGAAAATAGTCAGTTAAAACAGTAAACGGAGTTAAAAAGTCTAAGTGACTATTTCGCGGTCCAGTCTTATGCAAACTCATTGCATATGACGCTCCCACTTTCATGTCTCCACATGAACGATTCAGGATCACATCGTTAGTACTATACAAAGTGGGTTGCGTCCATAGTGTCCCCAGGATAAGGTACCCAGCCCTATCCCTATACTTTAGACCGTTCTGACTATTACTCGAACTTGATCCACTTTTATGTCATACATAAAGTTCAAGTTTACATCTTATAGTCAAGGGTTCTTAGTTCATTGGATTTGGGTTATGGAATACACAATTCACTTTATTCAATAACAACTTTACTGTATAAACCTCAATAACAACTTTATTGCAAAATAGAATATACATTCAGTTTACAAAACCACGAGTTTTAGGACATAAAACCCAACAGCTTCACCCTCTCATTGGCTTGAGAGGGACTTAGTTTATGATTGGATCATAAACAAATTGTTCATTAGAGGATCAGTGGTACTTAAGGTGCACGATGTAATTACAGGGGTAAAACGAAATTTTGACCAAGCTGTAATTACGAACAACTCGTGAAGAATCGACTTGCATGTAATAGTTATATCTATGGACACAACTTGTCATACAGTGCATAAGAGTGCAACTCTAGGTTTATAGTGGAGTGACCTAATGTTAATGAATGAAAATTGATCAATTAAAGAGTTAAATTAATCATTTTTGTATCATTAGAGCTTATAATCTGTAAGTCCACAAGGTTCCCTTGCTAGCTCATAGAAACACTAAAAGATCAATTTAATTGAAAGAAAATTTTGAAATGTCCAAATTAATATTTAATTTGAAGTGTTCAAATTAATATTTAATATATTAGATATATTAAATATAAAAGAGGAAAATATATTTATTGTATTTGATACATTAAATATTAAAATAATTAGTGTATATTAGATACATTAAAGAAAAAATATTTATAAAATTTGAATAAGACTCAAATAAATAAATATCATAGGAGAATTTAAAAGATTTGAATAAGATTCAAATAGATTCAATATATGTATTTTAATATATTAGATATTAAAATATACATGGCAAAATGCACTTTTGGTCCATGAGGTTTGAAGTTGATGTCTATTTGGTCCCTGAGGTTTTAAAAGATACATTTTAGTCCCTGAGGTTTGGAAAATGATTCTAAATGGTCCCTGAAGTTAGTTTGACCGTTAGTTGACTAACGGAAAATGATGTGGCATGTTGATGTGGCAAATTTTGAATGAAATGAAGAATTTTATTATTTTTAAATTATTTTTAAAAGATTATTTGTTTTTTTTCTTTTCATTTTTTTAACATCAAATGGGCATTTTCTTGGCATTATGTTGTTCCTTAATTTACCAAAAAGTTCTTCTTCACGATTCTGCAACCATAATATGCTCTTGCCTATTCCCCTCGTTTCCACCATTTTTCCTTTTCTCTTTAACCTAACAAACAGTTTAGATCCCTCTCATTTTCAACGTAAAGTGCATATTCCTAAAATTCCCCATTTTCTCTATGCAATCCAGTTTTTCTTTATTCTATTATTTGGGTTTTTCCCTCCCCTTTTTCTGATTATAAATCTCTGTGTGATTTCACTGTGATTTTGTAAATTTAAACTTTGACTACCTGAGAGGGCCAACCATGAAGTTTTGGAAAATTCTCTACATTTTGATTGAATCTGGAAACACAAACAGAACACCCAAAATTCAGTGAGCAACTTGTGTTCACAAAACAATCAAACGAAGAAGACCCATCAAAGAACTCGAATTGAAAACATAAGCCTAAAATGGAATCTGGAAAAGGAGAAAAGCAGACACCAGGTAACTCCTCGGGCTCCCACTTATAGACGTCAATATCGCAAACGTAGTCGGACTCGATTTTTTGGCCACATATCTTCTTCTTCAAATAACTCGATTTTTAGCAAATTTCGGCCACATATCGAGAAGGGGGGTTTTAAAGAACGGGAAGAGTGACCAGGAAGGATTAAGAATAGTGTTATTTTCGCTGCGGGGCGCACCTGGCTGGGCGGATCTCCATTTAGGCGGGTAATTTCCTCCTAGCTGAAGCTGAATGGGGCGAAGATTCCGTCTCCGCTTCTTTTTTTTTTCCTTTGTTAAAAAAAATGAAAAGAAAAAAAACAAATAATCTTTTAAAAATAATTTAAAAATAATAAAATTCTTCATTTCATTCAAAATTTGCCACATCAACATGCTACATCATTTTTCGTTAGTCAACTAACTGTCAAACTAACTTCAGGGACCATTTAGAATCATTTTCCAAACCTCAGGGACTAAAATGTATCTTTTAAAACCTCAGGGACAAAAATGTATCTTTTAAAACCTCAGGGACCAAATAGACATCAACTTCAAACCTCATGGACCAAAAGTGCATTTTGCCCAAATATATATTATTTAATTATGGCAAAGATTTTCCATAATTAAATTAAATATATATTATTTAATTATGGCAAAAAAATTTCCCAAATCTCTATAAATAGGACCTTTGTATTGAGCACACATGTTCTCAATAGAGAATTAAAGGATTCTCTCTAAAAACCTTTTGGGACCTTGGTCAAGACTTTGTGGAAGTCTTAGAATACAAGAAGTAAAGAACTGCGGGAACTTTCTCCATATTTATGTCAATGTATGTTTTACTTAGCCTAAACTTATTTTTCGTTTAATTCTAAATTAAAATAAAAGTCAATTCCAACGTTTCTACTTGGGTTTAATTCGATTATTCCCTTCGATTAATTTTCTATTAATTTACACTCATGCTAAGACATTAGTAAGCTTTAATAACAAAAAAAAAAAATGTTATGGATAATAATGAAGCTTTCAAAGGTAAGTACCTAATTAACTATGGTTAAAATAGAAGGATTGATTATAATATGGGTTAACTTGAAATATTTTATACTAAAACAAAGAGGAACGTTTCACAGTTGAATATAGCATATCTTTAAAGTTCATTAGTGACAACTCAATTGATAAATTAGTTTAGTTGGATATGAATTTAAATGGCTTCATTTTCATGGTGGAACATGGTCAGCTATTATTTGAGGGTTAATTAAATAATATGAATGAATCCCACTAGATCATATTTGAAATGGTTATATAGTACACAAGCAAACCCCTTCATCTTGTGTAGGAACCATTATTTCTAACATTCACTTTGTAATATAATCTCTACTTAATTTAATTTTTTCTATTATCAATCAATTACTTTTTTATTTTTTAAAAAAGTAATCATTTTGATCCCTAATTACAATTTTTAAACATAATTTCTATACACAACAAAAATCCTTTAATACATAGCTATGATAATATTTCAAAATATGTATATATATCAAGTGTAGTGTTGTATAAAATAAAACAAAATGACCCAAACAATCCAATTTTAATAGTATAGGAATCAAAATAAATATTTTAAAAGCTAAGTATAGGAATTAAAATGGATAAAAACTAAAAATATAAAGGCAAAAAATGATACAACACTAAATAACTGACATGATCAACATTTTAGATATATGGACCTTCGAAACATAAACCTTAATACATTCGCAACAACCTAGATCAACTTTAAGTAAAGTTAGATTCAAATTATCTTATAGTACATGACTAAGAGATAAGATAACTTGTTCTTATCTCAAAGTTGTGTTCTTATCTCAAAATGGAAACATTCCACAAGTTTGATGACTAAGACTTGAATGTTCTGTAGGGTTTTTTGGCAATATATTAGAAGAGCAATTGTCCCACATCGGAAATGTACAAGAAAGTCATGAGCTCCAAGTACTATAAAAGGAGTCTATGGCTTTGGTTTCAAATCATCCCAATTCGAAATACTTTAAGCCTGGTATACTAACTCTAGTTAAGTGAGTGGTATAAAGCTTTGAGAGTGTTTCTTTGTAATTGGGGTCGGAGAGAGAATTCTGTGTGATTGTAATAATTTTTCACATAGTAGAGTATTTCTTTCTGTCCGTGGTTTTTTCTCCGGTTTTGGAGTTTTCCACGTTAATTCTTGTGTTTCTTATTTTGTTGTTTTCTTTTAATTTCTCAGTTATTTTTTCTGCTTATTCCTGCGGTAGTAGTGGGAGGTTTTTTCCCAACAAGTGGTATCAGAGCCATGCCCCTTGAGCCGTGATCGGTAGAATCCTCGGGTGCCGAACAAATGAGGCGAGTCTCGAAGGCATAGTCATGGTGGAGATCCGTGGTAGAGAGCTCTATCGGATAGGCGATGTGCTCCGGTAAAGGAGTTAGTCTGGACTGGCGGTATGCTCCGGTAAAAGAGTTGGCCATGATAAGAGCTAGACGGATAGATGACTATTTGAGGGGAGGCTCGGTTGGTACTTCGTTCGAGGGGAGGATTGTTGGGAGTGCGACCAAAATCCCACATCGGCTAGATAAGGGGAAGATCATGGGTTTATAAGTGAGGGACACTATCTCCATTGGTATGAGGCCTTTTGGGAAACCAAAAGCAAAGCCATGAGGGCTTATGCCCAAAGTGGACAATATCATACCATTGTGGAGATATGTGAAGGGTCGTTGTCCCTAACATGTTCAAGACATGCAAAACTATCATAAATCTTGCAAAATGGTAGGAAAAATTGGCACTTAACAATTTCGAAAAATAACCTAAACTTCATTAAACTAAAAAACGGAGGAATACATAGCACTACTTGAGAATTTAATATTCAAGGTAACGAAGGAATTTTCATATCATATTACAAAATTTCTCTAATGTGTCCATTGTCTTCAATTGGAAACCCCTGTTATCAATTTTTTCATGAAAATTATTCATCATATTCTTCAACTAGCTGACGAAAATAAACGAAATAATTGAATGGTTGGCCTTTTAAGCAACGTGTAGAGCTCGAAACCAGTACAATATTTGAAACTCCAAAGCCATTTAGAACCACATGTCTGTCACTTACATGATCCATGAATTTTCCCAAAAATATCTTCTCCTCCACTCCTCAGCTGCCACGTAATCATCCCATATATTCACCCTCTGCTCTAACACTCGCCACGTCACCCTGACATTTCTACTCCACTTTCCTTTGCCGACGTTGCTGCTTTCTTCACCGTTGATTGGACCACAAGTGACAAGACCCCTTCATCACCGTCCATTTCTGTCAATTACAAAGTGGACACCAAAATTCATGTATTTAGTAGACTGTCATTTAAAGCTTGTTCTTCTCTCTGCTTCTGAGCATCCAAACGGAAAATTTGAAGCAAAAAAATCTGTGCTTTAACTTGATCTTTGAAGGTTTGTGTTTCTCAACTCGGTTTTCTTTTTCTGTTTGATTTGGGGATGAAGCTCTAATTGAATCTTCTGTTTATTTTACTGGGAAATTCTGGAGAATCTTACTCTTTGTGGTAAAACCAGATACCTCCTTGAAAAAGTGCTTTTTAGGTGTAAGTGTTTGAACTTTTGTGTATTTATGAACACTGTCTTTCAGTTTAGGATCCCCCACAACAAACCCACATGAATAAACAAGTAAAGTTTCAAGCTTTGTAATCCCACTTTGTTCAAACAGTAAAAAGGATGAAGTTAGGGGTAGAAAGGATTTCTTGAAGTTACTTGTAAGGTAAATGGTGGGAGCTATGTACTAAACTAGAAAAGTGTTGTTTATTTGAGTTGTGATGTCTATAGCTAAATGCACCAAAAGGGATGTTTCTAAGATTTATGCTAATGACTTGTTTGATGAATTGTCCCTAAGGGATGCTCATGAAGATTTATGCTCATGAAGATTTTTGGCCAATGCATTGTTTTAAGTACAGGATTAGAGTGATAAGAGATGCATTTACCATTTATTTCAGGTTGCAGGAGCTTCTATATTGATTTCTTTTGCTTTTCTGAAGGCTACTTGGTATGGGAGTTGTGACTGTTTCAAGCTCGGCAGCACGAACTCCTCTTCGGCTGGGCGCAAAGTTTTCCAATCACAATTCTACATTGAAAAGGCCATCGATTGTCGCTTTTAAAGCGGATAAGCACACTAACACTACTTTGGTCTCACCTCACGAGCAAGTAACCCTGCCTGTGGAGAGTAATAGCAGAAACCAGAAAATATCAGGAAAAACTAGCAAATCTTTGAAGAGAGTTAAAGCTGTCTTTATTGATGAAGCTACTCCCTGTACTTTGGATGTGGATTACAATGAGGCTGCTGCTAAACTTGAAAACATATTCAAGCTTAGCCCTGTGACAGAGGATATTGATGTGGAAGGTAAAGATGGAAGATTGAAAAGAGGCCAGCAAAGGCGGAAAAAATCAGACAAGAGACCAAGTGATGGCATAGTCAGGAACCAGACGAAGAGGATTAAGCGACTAGATCTTGACAAGAGGATAGCATTGAAAAGTAACAAGGAGAGCAAAGAAACTCCTTCGTTAAGGAAACAAAAAGAGAACAAAAGTGAAGCTGATGAGATTGATGATCTTGTTAGAGACTACTCTGCTTCAACTGATTTGGTTAGTTTTGACTGGAAAAAAATGAAGATTCCTCCTGTTCTTCCTTCATCAGAGCATACCCGTTTGTTCAAGCTGGTTCAACCAATGAAGGTGAGGCTTAAGAATTCTAGTGTTGGGAACTGATTTGAATGAAAGTTTGAATAAAAGTCATTCTTGTTCACTGCCAAATAACGTTGTCTTCTATTAGGCACTTATTCAAGTACAAGAAGAGCTGCAGAAAGAGTTGGTAAGAGAACCAACTGAAGGAGAATTGGTCAATGCGACAAATATGAATGTAATTCAAGTAAGGAGACAACTGGAGGTTGGTCGTGCTGCCAGAAACAAGCTCATCAAGGTACGAGTGACTTCCTTCCACAATTAAAGCATTATTGTTTCAGGCTTCTGTGATACCATGACAGAATTCAAATGGCATACAAGAATATGTTCAATGCCTTCGCTTTCTCTATGAAAATAATTTACTTTCAATTCTCATCCATCACTCATGGAATTTATCAGAAAAGTACAAGATTATATGATTGATCTGTTTTCCATATTCCATACAATCACTAAGTTAAGGTTCCTAGAATATGGATTCATCTTCCAGTAACATATTGGAATACAAAAGATCGACTATAGTTGTAATCAACTTATGATATAAGTGCACTGTCTAATGTGAAAAGGATGGAACTAATGGTAAAATTTTACATCTGTTGCAGCATAATCTTCGCCTTGTATTATTTGTGATCAACAAATACTTTGAAGATTTTGCAAGTGGCCCAAAATTTCAAGACCTTTGTCAAGCAGGAGTCAAGGGACTCATTACAGCAATCGATCGCTTTGAGCCAAAGAGGAGATTCCGGCTATCGACTTATGCTTTATTTTGGATAAGGCATGCTATTATTCGGTCAATGACTCTCTCAAGCTTCACACGTGTCTCATTTGGACTTGACTCGGTTGGTTCTCAGTCTACTTTGGCTTTTTCATTCCTTAATTCTATTATAATAGCAATGGATTACTTGCATTCCTTAATCATCATTCTACTTTCCTTCACGACTTCACATTGTTGTTGCTATATGTAAACAACCAAAGAAGTTGTTACCTTAAACAGGGAAGAAACAAAGAGCAATAGAATGTTTTAAAGGAAAACTAAAATGTCATATTGAGAGCTTGATCTTGACATCTCCAAGAATAATTTCACAACAAAATACCAAGAAAATCTCGAGGGTTTAGATTCTAGCCACTATCTAAAGGTGAAGGAAGGTTCTCTCCATCTAGTTGAAGTTCAGAATGGCAAGTTTGCCTCTTTAAATTTAGAAGCTCTGCATTTAGACTGACTGAAATAGTAAAAAAAAAATCATGCTCGAGTTGCTGGAAATTTTAGGAAGCAAGCCATAAGTCATCTAGCTCCCATTTGAGGTAGACTGCAAGATTTTTTGAGAGATTCATACTGACATCAATTAAACAGTTGAATTGAATCTGTTCACTTTGTTATGTTTTGAATCTAAAATATCTTGGTGCGCATGATGGCATGGATTATTGAGATTGGACCTTTTCTTAGTGCAGGTAAGAGTTGAAATTCAGAAAGCTAAACTTGAGTTATTATGTGAGCTTCATAGATTACCAACAGAGGAAGAGATAATTGCAAAAGTTGGCATCTCACCTGAGAGGTACCTAGAAGTAATGAGGGCTACAAAACCAGTTTACTCTCTCCATTCTAGGCATCCAACTACATCAGAAGAGTTTATCAATGGGATCACTGATGTAGAAGGTACTGGAGGCGACAACCGAAGACAACCAGCTCTTCTGAGGCTTGCTCTTGACGATGTGGTAATTTCTCTGTTCGAATCTTGCAGACACATTCCTTTCCCCCCTGTAAACCACTACGTTAATCTTCTTAAAAAAATTCTTGGCTTTTGAACATAGCCAGAGATATATATCATCTTTGCTTCCATGATTTAACTTGTGAAATATATTTGGTAAAATGTCTTCTCATCATGAATTCAAGGTGAAAGACATCTTAGCAGTATGGCTTTGCTTGTTTGAGATGCAACTGATTTGCTCTGCACTACACTTATTTGTCCTAAATCGACATAAAAGTAGTCTGTTATACTGACATGGACCTCCCTTCTGGTAGATTTCTTAGGCATTCCGGACTTGGGATTACTTTGAACTCAAATTGTCTTCATATAAGTGGATAGGAGCTGTTTTTTCTGCTGCATTATTTGATGGGATGCCTTGAAATGCCTTATACTGCTGTTATTTATAATTCTTAATAACTTGTTCCTATAACTTTCTTCCAGCTTGATTCTCTTAAGCCAAAGGAGAGCTTGGTGATCAGACAAAGATATGGTCTCGATGGGAAAGGAAACCGAACATTAGGTGAGATAGCAGGAAATCTAAATATTTCGAGAGAAATGGTTCGGAAGCACGAAGTCAAAGCTCTCATGAAGCTCAAACATCCTGCAAGAGTGGATTACCTTCGTCGGTATTTAATCTGAACTGATGAGAACATCATGCTTTGTTTCAATGATCTTGTACTCTGCATAATTTCTTATGGCCAAAACATCTCAAGGGGCAAGAGATTTGTACCATATATTTGTAACTACTTGAACATAGAAACCTCACACCATATGATTCCTATTTTGAAGGACATACAATTGGCAGCTCTGCTACTTTCTTGTAGGCAGAATGGAGTTTGATAGGAGAAGAATAGCAACTACTAAAAGACAGGAATGGTTATACATTTGTATACATAGTATGTGACATAAATATATTATACTGTTTATAAAATTACACCCTTCGACTGTTTTCTAACATTTTTCAGCAAAAATGATTCAAAGGAACAGAATTAGTGGTTTTCAGTTTCATTTCACTTCTTTAGCTATCAGTATCAGAAGGAGAATGGACACAACTTTTTCTTTTGAGAGGTTTCATAGATGCATTAAATATGGAATAACCACAAATCACAAATTACATTCATGTGGTTCCATTAAGATGTAAAGTTTAAAAATGATATTACTGAAAAAAAAAAAGAAAATCCTTTCTTAGAAGAATGATCCCATCGTAAATAAATCTAAAAGTCTAATCATTCTATATAATTTTTTTTTATTGGTTCAACAACATGTAGAGATGAAAATTTGAACATCTGGCATTTTGATTGAAGAAATAATATTTTAACCAGTTGAACTATGATTAGGTTGACTTATAGAGATATTTGAAATGACAAAGACTAATTGGATGAAGAATATAACAAAATTCTTGAAGTCGTAATTACATTATGTTAGTCATAGTGAATATTTTTTCAAATAGCAACAATCCAAGTGTATATCTACTTCAAGTCTCACTTTTTTGTTCTGTCATTTTTGCTTTAAAGCAACAACTGTCAGTGTTATCTCTATTTATCTGCACATCTTCTTCTCGTTCCTTTTCTCTCTCTCAAACCAAATTTGTGGCTTTCATCTCTTAGTTCCCAATTCAGTTCCTATTTGGAATTTTCTTGCCTTTCCAAATGGGGATTTTAATTTTTCCAAGAATTCAACGATTTCTAAATTTGAAGACATCACAATTAAAGATATTGATAGTTGAGGATCGGAACTAGGATTTGGATGTTTAAGAATCGATTAAAAATTAAGTCAATCTTCGTGGAATAGCTTGATATTTTCTGTTACATCCCATGAATTATATTAATGTTCAAATCTATACATTCTAGGTCTTATAAATTAAATTAATTCTCAAACCATTAAAAATATTAGATTCACCATAGCCTAACACATTGATTGGACCTTGTGAAACTCAAACCATTATAAACAAATTTATTTCTTATACAAGAGAGAAATGATCATGAATGGTTCACCTTAGCAGTGGAGTGGTTTCAAATCATTTCAAAGGACTTTAGATTTAATAGAGAGCAAAATAAATAACATAGCCAAAATCTGAGTATTGGATATGAATATAATGTCAAAATGAAAAGTGATAGGACCTATAAAGTCCCGTTTATTCACACTTATTTCTTATTAGTTAGAAGGATTTTATGTGTTTTATTATTATTATTTAGGGATTCAAGCAATTCACGTGTTTTGGAGAGTTTGCAACATTTCGGAGTTAATTCGGACCAAATTGGAGGTGATTCGAGCAACTGAATTTCTATACCAACTTTGACCGATCATATCATGACATTTTGAGATGAAAATATATTCCAATTTGTGTCAAATCGAAGCTCATTGACTTATCTTTCCAAAGGTAGAAGACTCATTGCATTCCACTAAGTATTATAAAAGTTATGATATTTTGAGTGATTACTGCTCCTGCTAGAAAACTGCCGTACTCGAGAATACTTTGTGCCAACTTCTGTTCTCATTATCTTGCTGATCACGTTTTGAAATATAGCCAAATTAGATACCATTTTAAAGCTCTCTGAAAGATCTTTCCAGCCATATAAAGATCACGTCAATCCAAGTTTTGGAGAATAAGTTATTGGCAAAATACAGAAGATTGTGTAATCTAGATACTTTCCTTATTTGCAACATTCTATGTTTGTTTTGAGAATTTAGGAAAGGATTTTCGATTTTTGGATGTATTTTCTAGCATTTTGCAAGATAGAAAATTATTTACTTTATTTTATTTTATTTTGAATATTATTCCCTACTTGTTTTGGGAAAATATCTTTCAAGAATTTAGGGTTTCTTACTTGTGCAAGTTGTCTACTTCAAGGCTTATTTAAGCCTTCTTTTGGACAGCTGCAGGGGGCTCCTAGTGTAATATTTCTAGACAATAGTTTTTAGAGTTTTTCTCCCTTTTCCTTTACTTTTCTTTTGGCACTATATCGAACCAACGACGAACCTTGGCTACATCATAACGATGAGCGGCTAAGGTAAGTGTTCCAATTCGTAGGTCGGTGTAGTCAATTGCAATGTTGTGAGACTCAAACTTTAATGTAGTTTTCTTATAATTGCAAGTGTTATTTGATTCCTGTGTTTATTTTATGAGTATGTATTTTTTATTGAATTGACGACTCGATCGCTTTATATGTTTGATTGCTAGTCATGACACATGATCCGTAATTGTCATGTTGATTAAACCTTGTAGCGATAGGATTATTACATGTGTGTGTTTTATGGGTTTTCATAATTGCATAGCTTGGATGTTTAATTCTAGGAATTAAAGATGCATCTTGATTAGATTAAAGTTATTTTATCTAACTAAGTTGTCTTGGTCTTTTCAAAGTACTTAATGCTTTTATCTAAATAATTTGGAACGGTTTTGTGCCAAATTGTCTAGGTAATTAGCATTAACTTTGACGTTTGCTAGAGTTGATGATTTTAGGAGATTTGTTGCTTTTTGGGATTTCCTAATAAGTTGACCGAATGCTTGCATGATTAAGTTAAAACATTTTGTATGCCTATGATCGATTTTGCAATTAGACAAAACCGTACCTGTGAAATAGATTTTGGTAAAATTTGATCTATCTTTATTTTTATTTGCTTATGTATTATTTTATTTATGAAAACAAAAAAAACCCTTTTTAATTGTTTTCTCCTTTGCGAATTTTACTTGAGAAATTAATATTCAATTCCCTGAGATCGACCTGGTCCACTCAATGTTACAAGTAGCTTAGGATCAGTTTATAAATTGTAATTTGACGAGCCCTCGACAAGCTCGCGTCAAAAAGGTCGATACCTGATAAATTATTGGAAAATGCCACAACAATATGGCTGATAGTTTCATATCATTCGATGTATGAGAGAGAAACTACAAAAATATTTTGAATTTGTATTCAATAGTTATTAGGGAGCCTATAGATTTTTAGAGGACAACCGCATTGTGTTAGCTTTCTTCAATACCATTGTTCATAGAGACGTGTAGTTGGACGTGAACACCAGAATATTAAATGTTGCATCATGTATTTTGAACACGTAGAATGTTATAAATCTGACTTTGGATTGAATACAAGCAATCTCTTATGTCTACAAATCCTAGGAAGGATTTCACCATTGAAAATGAAGTTCGCTTTGAATATGAAAGCTCCACTACACTCTTCTTTCCCTTTTTGGAAGATAAAAAATACTTTCCATATAAGCTTCATGAATTTCTTTGATTTTCAGCTTGCTCCGTTTCCATTCCATGAGTAGTTATGTCACTGCCGCATAAATAATGATGGTGCATCACTTTATTCACAAGATATTAGTGTACTTTGGATGATAAACCAGAAGATTCTAAATCGACCATCAACTTAATTGAAACTTAGATGCTTTTAAAATTGTCTTAGAAGAGAATGAAAACAAGATACATTGGGTTGAAAGATTTCGCAAGATGAAGAGGTTTTCTAGAGACTTTCTTGCATATTTCTAATATCTTGTGTCAATGTAAGTTAGTTTCTTTCGCCATTGCATGAATTGGCCAATATGTATGTCAATACTCACTATTTTACCAACACTTCTATTTCTCGTAATCCTAAACATGTAAGGTAATACGCATCAATATCCATCAACATTGATATTTTTCTCCATCTTGAGACACAGCAAAATATAAGGATTGGCTCGCAAGTTCTAATTGTAATAACGACATATACCTACCTCTTAAGTTATACATTCTTTAGGTAATCCAAAACATAGATTTTACAACTACAAAGCACAAACTCGGCCTTATCAAATCTATGAATCGAACATTCCTCTCCACAGTTAGGAACCTTTCCTGCTTACAAGAGTTTTTAGGAACCTTCCCATAATTTTTTACAGTTTTCAAAATGATTTGATGAAGAAACTATCGCCAAATCAAAGAAATGTCGACTATTTTTGAAGATTATATGGCCTTGGTTTCCAGATTAGCTAACAAGCATGGTGATACACAACAGCCAAAGTTACGAGAAAAGTAGAATATCCACCAACAGACAGACAATACTTAAAATCCAGATATGGTTTGTCCCAGTTTCACTATCTGAAACTAGTAACCAAAATAATTAACCAGTATACTCATAATGCCTCTTCGTGTGTACAACCATAAATCCTACACTACCTAGCCAAAATCCTGGACACCAGAGAAGAATAACTTCTATACTTCTTATTCATGAATGGGTGTTGAATTCCTTTATAAAGATATGGGGTGCTTCAGCCACGGATGACAGCAGCCCATAATTCAAAGACAATTAACCAGCAAAGGGAACAAGTGTGAAATGTGTATATGAGAGAGTAGTACTACTGCCAGTCTGACTCCATAACATTGAAGATCCAGATGACTTGGTGCGTAATAATATCACAGCAAATCTTGCCACCACCATTTTCCATTCATATCAATATTTAAAGCTTTTTTCTTAAACGATAGGCTCAGTCCAATCCTGAATAGCAAGCCGTTCTGATACATCACCAAGAGATTTGAGATTGCATTTGATCAACGTCTCTACAACGAAGCAAGTCTCATCCTTTGTGTTTCCTTCAGGAGTGTCCACAACAAATGACTCAACGACGAGAGTCCCTGGCCTTCCTTCTATGATCTCTGAATGGAGGGAGATAATTGAAGAGTAGTTCTGGAAGAAAAGGCAAAAAGAAAGTTGGTTGGATTATACATGATAAGGACCAATAATCAGCAGTAGGTATCCTTCAGTGAAGGCGTTTGACCATGTACTATCTCACTTGGTGACTTCTCTCCTATTCTACTAGGCAACCTTATAGCAAATAAAGGGTGATGATTAGTTTCAATAAGAGAGGTCTTCCCAAGATAGCTGCAAATTGTTCATATTCCTAGTAGAATATGTAATCGAGAAGTCTATTTGAGCCACGACCCTCCCCAAATCATGAAATGGGCGAGACAATCAAATTACCACCAGACTCTTGATAATCTGATTTGAGTTAAAATTAGCCTAAGCCGGTAAAGTAACACATGAAGAATGTTCAGAGAATTGAATTGGTCAATAATGCAGAATTTCATCATCTGTTAAGAACACATGTAATTCCCCAAGTTTGATCTATCCATTAGTTTACCAACTTATTCTCAGTTAGCCGCCCTAGAGTTCCCCGCGGAGTTTAACTAGAACCCAGAAGAGTTTTCAGGACTATAATAAATTATATAAGATTTGGCAGACAATGCACCTCATGAATACAACTAAAATGTGAAAACAATATAAAATTGAGAGTAAATATTTGTTTGTGGCAATACCTCATCTTAGTAAATAGCAATCATGCAATGGAAAAAGAGAAGCATACCGTAAGCCTGTGATCGCCACCAACTATCCTGATGCTAAGGATATGTTTATCATCATCAAGAAGTTCCAACCTTTCGGTGCTTGTGGTGGCTGGGAGCCCAGACTTGACATCAACTTCTCTGAGACTTCCAATCTCAAGATTCCCCTGCACTACACACCTGCTTAAAAATGGCTTGTACTTTTGGGGTTGATCAAATCTTCGCACCAAAGACCAAACCTGATGATAATTAAATTAGAACATGGATGTCCCCAAATAAATCAGCTGCACGCGATAGAAATAACTACATTTCGAAAAATATGATAATGCAGTTCTATATTAGTTGAAAATTGATTTCCATGTTAGTCAAAATTTGATTTTCTCCAAGTTCTGTTTCATTTTTGCAGTTTTGAGTATAAGCTAATCTTTCAGCTTGACATACACATTTCCAGAGCCCTTGTATGCAAACTATTTTCCAATGTCCTAGTGAAAATAATCCACTAAACCTCCCAAGTTAGTGCCAATGGATCCCAAAAAAAATGGCTGAATACTTGGGACTGGTTTAGCCCACCTGAAACCTCTATTTCTTCACAACAATAAATCATTTTCAAATACAGTAGACAGTTATATATATATAATTTTCGCAACATAGTTGACCAAACAACACAGCTAGCAGACTCCAAAAAGAAGCAAACAAGCCATAGATCTATGGTTGCCAATTTTTGACAAAAGAAATAGGCAACAATTTACAAAGTGAAGGAAGGAAAGTGTTGAATATATATTGAAAAGATAAGATTTACCTTAACCTATGAGCTTCAATTTTAGTTTTGGGTCTAGTGATTTAGCAAGACTATTTGGACAAGTAAACAATAAATTAAATGTTTATAATTCTTGTCCATTACTCTGCAGAAACAGAGATAAACAGTAAACAGAATTGATGATTATTCCATACACGAAACCGCAAAACAATGAAAATATCCCACAGATCTCTAGTACGATGCGACCAAAAAAAGGCACCCAAAAAAAAATGAAAGAAGGACCAAACTTGGAGGCAGAAAACTCGTAACAAAGAGTTATAGTCCGATCCACCAAGGATTTTTCATTTCACAGGTTACAGATATGCACGTCAACGAATAACAGAGAAAGAAGAAGGTAGTAATGAAAAAATGTATATGGTTCATGTAAAAGTAAAACCTATAGCCAAGGAACACAAATTTCAGATATAGAACAACCATATCGAAAGAGAGAGGAGAGGAATCTTACAAGCGGAACAGGAGCTTTGATGTGCTTGATGAGCACGGAGCTGCACTGATTCTCAGCAGGCTCGTGCCTGTGATGCCTCCTAATGCACTCTCTCTCCAAGCTGCTAAATCCACCATTCCCACTCATTTTCGAAACTTACCAAAGCTAGAACAAAAGCCACAAATCAAGCGAAGCTCAAACCTAAAGAGGGCACATGGTTTTCCGTACAACGATCGGAAACTGAGTCCAAGTGGTAGTCCGTCTCATTCGAGGTTCGGAAGGTAAGAATCGATCGGAATTGGGCCGGAGCTCAGATCACCGGAGACGACAAAACGACGGCGAAAAGTGCGGTGACTTAGTTGCCTGGTGCATAGGCAAGCAGACAAGAAATAACCTCAAGTTTCTCTATCATCCTCATCTCATCTCTTCAAAATATAAAACCCAACAGCAAAAAGTTGAAATATTTATTATTATAAGATGAGACCAATAAAATCTTCTTCTTCTACCCAATAATCTCACTGTCTTTTGTATAATAATTTTTTTTTTCTTTTTTCTTTTTTGTTCATTTTACAACTTGGCATCTTTATTTATTTTATTTTTTTTCCTTTTACCCATTTTTCATTCACCTCTTATATATATATATATATATATATATATATATAAACCCTAAAATTACTTTTTTTTATACATACATTGCTACAAAGTTCACTTTTTCAGTAAAATAATGTTGGGTTTTAATCATATATTAGAGTTAAATTTGACCTTGGCAAAAAAGAAGATTAATGGATTTTAAAAAATTCTATCTAATCTCACTTAGGTTGTAGTAAATGCGTGAAGCTTACATTTGTTTGTAATAAATGGAACAATTTACTTTAAAAAGAATTCAATTAAAATACAAAATGGAAACAAAGAGAGAAAAACATAAGGCAAAAAAGACCTTTTTGGGTCCCTGAGTTTTCAACAATAGGTGCCTTTGGTTGAGTTTTGGAAATAGACATTTTTAGTCTATGAATTGAGGAAAAAATACCTTTTTAGTTCCGAGTTTTGGAAATAGACATTTTTAGTCCCTTAGTTTTGAGAAATATGTTTAAAAGGTTTCTTGTATTATTTTTAAAATTTTTTTTAATATAAAATCAATATTCTTTATTAATTTTTAATATTAACGATTTTTTAAATTAAAAAAAATCTCTCTTCCCTCTCTACCCCATTCTCTCTCTCATCTCTCCTCCATCTCTACCCCATCCTCTCTCCTCTCTCCTCCTTCCACCTTCCTACCCTCTTCTTTGTCTCTTTCCCTTCTCTCCACCATCTTCTTCTTCCTCTCCCCTTCTCCTCTCAATACGTTATAGCAACAGTAGTGGTGGCTTTGATTTTGGAGTAACTATCGGGCATTTTTTTGGTCTTTTGAGTTTGGGGATTGAGGAAAGATTATGGTAGAAAATGATAAGAAATCTTGGAGGTTTACGAAGATTCATGGTGAAAAAACCATTTATCTTTTTTTTATGAAGATTGATTGATGTATTGAGAGAGAGGGGAGGGAAGAAAAAAGATGGTGGGGAGAAGGGGAAAGGATGAAGAAACGGGAGGAAGGTAGAAGGAGAGAGGAGAGAGAATGGGGTAGAAAGGGAAGAGAGATTTTTTTTTTTAAATTTAAAAATCGTTAATATTAAAAATTAATAAAGAATATTGAATTTATATAAAAAAAAATTAAAAAAAGATAATACGAGAGACCTTTTAAACCTATTTCTCAAAACTCATGGACTAAATAGATCTATTTCCTAAACTTAGGGACCAAAAAAATATTTTTCTCTAAATTCATGGACTAAAAAAGTCTATTTTAAAAACTCAGGGACTAAAAAGGTATTTTTCACAAAACATAATTTTAGTAGTGAAAGAGAATATGTATTCAAAGTAGTTGTGAAGACCTCAAAATTTTGATAATTTTCTATTATTTTATGAAAGTAAAATACTTTGTTATATGCTAAAAGTGAGCATAGTTCAACAGTAATTAGCATGTATTACATCTCTTAAGGTCGGAGGTTTGAATCTTCATTCTTCCACGTTTGTTGTACTAAAAAAAATACTTTGTTATATGAGATGATTGAATAGTAGTGATAAAGACTAAATTTTTTGTAAAAAAAAAATGTGATGAACCAAAACTGGTGCAAAGATAAAGTCATCATAGAGTTGAAAAAGAACATACTAAATATGGCAAGTATGGAGACAAGTAATTTTCCTCGTTTAAGAGGGGAAAAAAAGTCTAAGTTACGTTAATTTTTTGAAAGAAAAAAAAATCATTTTTGCTGTTTATTGAGTTGTCATTTTCGAAAATGATCCTTGAAATCATTTTGTTTTAATTTTACCCTTTTAACAAGATCATTAGTAATTTTAATGCTTAGTTGATTTTGGCTTTTTTTTTTTTTTTTAGAGGAGGGGTAACTTTGAAAATTTGCGTGAAGGGATGGATCGATTTGAAATTCAACTTTTCTCCTGGAGCACCTTTGAAAATTTTTCCTAATCTTTTGTCATGTTGCACCTGGACGTTAGAGCATGATCATGGTCTTCTTGCTCAAGGATGGATAAGTAGTGTGAATTTTAAACACTAAATATATCCCTTGATCCATAATCTTTTAAATAATTATCAATTTGATCCTCAATTAGGTCCTTCTATATAAAAAAAAAATTGTTAAATTTTGTTAGTAAAAATCGAACGTATCATTAAATTATTGCTTTAATAATATATTTAGTTATGTCACTTTTCTTTTTGTATAGGACTAATTGAGAATTTTAAATACATTATGAGTAAAATTAAGAATTCCAAAAGATTAACAACCAAATTAAGAATTGCTTAAAAGATTAAGGATCATTTGATATATTTAGCCAAAGTTAAATCATAATAAAGTAAAAGCTTAGGGGAATTACACTTTCACACTACTTACTAATTCTAAAATGCATCCCTAAAATATCCAAGACAAAAATTCATTCTTATCAGCATCCCATCAAGTTTCCTCCCCCTTTCCTTCATGCTTTAAAACTTCCCTTTTCTCATTTGAGAGTGCATCAGTCTGAATGAGATCAGATAATGTGAATTGGTATTTGAAGGAGTGACAATGTTGGGTTTTGGTTGAAAGTTGGCTTTCTTGGAAGGAGCAAACTGCCAAAAGAAAGTATGGCTTTCCTCATCTATCTGTCATTTTCAACCAATGACAATATAGGTAAACAATTCCACAAATAGCCCAATACTCATCCAATTTTTGACCACTAAACCTATAATAGCCAATTCCAACTTCAGTTCTGTAGTCTTTTCCAATTTCTCAAGTTCATGCATCATTATTCTTTCATTGGTTCTAATAAAAGGTTCCTGTCAATCCAACCAATAGCCTTCTGAAGGCTTTTATAGGGACCAAGAATTTGCCTACTCCAAAAACTCAAAACTTATCCAAAACAGTCACAAAGAAAATATCAATTCTCCAAAAATTTACCAAGCCTACTGTAGAATATGGAGAACTGGGCCCATTTTATAATGAAGCCAAAATGGGGTTGTTGCAAGTAATAAACTACTTCACCAATTACTCTATTTTTCATAGATCTCCCACATATAAATATATATGTCAATTCGAGCATAGCTTAGAGGATTAAACACTAATTACCATTCTAAAGGTAATGGTTCAATACTCCACCCGAGTAGTTGTTGAACTCAAAAACTAACTATATATAAATATATATATATTTATTATAGGTGGAATGATTGAAACTTTTCCCCAAATTCTTAAACCTAATTCCAAGTGTATGGATGGGTTTGAAACAAAAAAAAAGTAGAACCGTTTACAGAAGTTAAAGTACAAAGATTCTCAATTTTCTCCTTCTATACACAAATGAGGCAGGTGAATATCATTCTCATAAGAAATGATTAGAAGCATTTCTCACCAAGTTGAGCAGAAGCCTACTCATCTAAAAAGGTTAACCCATGTTCTTGGGTTCAGAAACTAACTTGTGACCCAAGTTCCTAGAGTTACAGAAAACCCATGTGTGTGGAGTGAAGTACCTTCCTATCTTTGTATGACAAGTGTATAACCTTTCACAATTTACAGCCTTGGTCTCAAACAAAATACCTTCCAACAAGCTAGAAAACAAGTCAATTCAGAATGTTTGTTCCTGTTTTTCCCAAAAAGATCTGGCCAATCTGATCTGGTCTGAGTCTCAAATTAGATTCTCAAAAAAAGTATCCATTCTTGTTAATTGGCCCATGGTTGTTTTCAGACATAAAAGCTATCAATTATTTTAGTTTCTCCAAAATTGACGATTGCTTCAAAAATCAGCTGATGAGAATCTTCTGCAAAAGGAATGTTCATTGATTTTAATAACATAGAGGTGCTTCCAAAGCAATTGGATGCATCTTTAAACCCCACGCAATTTGGTTCTGAGTGAAGAATCTCAATTTTTTTTAAACTATTATCACCGCTGCCATGTCCACTAAAATTGAAAAGATCACACACCCTAATATTATTGTAGAATGCAACCACATATTCCATGAACATTTGCTTCATTCCAAAAAGTGTTCTGGTCTGGCATACAACAATTAAATCACAAGCTAACCTACAAGGGGAGTATAATAAACTTCAAACTCAGAAGGCTTCATTTAAAGTTGTTTATTTCTAGCATCACTTAACTAACATAATCAAGGGACTACTTGGGAGCGCCTTTTTGTAAAAAAGAAACGAGAACAAAAGTTTAGTGAAAATATGTTTGAATAACTAGTCTTAAAAATTGTTTTCCCTCATTTTCTTTCGTTCATTGTTAAGAATGACCTATTTTATACAACGATAAGAACACGATTTCTTTTACCAACCACTCTAGTATAATTTTTAAAACAATTTCAAAAGCAAGTATATTAAACTATTCTGAATTAACTCCCAAACAAGCCTTATTATTTTTTCTTTCTTTCAGTGATTTTAGTGCAGAGGTGGCTCAAGGTGATCCGTGAACGGAAAGGATACGATATCAATACTTTAAAATAAGATATCATTGGCAAGGTATTTTTTTTCATAAAGAAAACTACCAGAATCACGTAGCTCCATGAGAGATGACATCACTCATCATTCTCCAAATCTTTGACATCAGTATCAACCAAAGTGCCGAGTAGTGGAAGCCTCCAAAGGTCTTTATCTTTTAAAATCAGAACCTGAGTAGAAACAGAGTAATTTAATTAGTGAGATGGGTCATCCAACCTTAAAGCTTTAAGACAAAAGAAACTCATTTCTATTTGCTTAGGCAGAATCGAACAACCAAGGAGTTCCTAAAATACTGCTTCCAATAAACTCAAATACCATGAAAGGAACTGACGTTTGTCAATTTGTTGGACAATTCTTGTCACAAGAGAGCTCCAATGCTAGGAGTATACCATGAAAGGAACTGACGTTTGTCAATTTGTTGGACAATTCTTGTCACAAGAGAGCTCCAATGCTAGGAGTTTAAAAAAAATTCTCGTAGATCTCACAATTTTTCTGCCAAATGTCAAATAATTACAGAAACATGAAAGGTTCTCTTCTGAGGTAGAAGACACTCGCAAACTACATTCAATTATCTACAAAAGCTTTTATGCATAAAAGGAATAACGTTTGATATGTAAAGAAAAACCCACAGAAAGAATCTAAAACCTTCAGTCCACCTTTATGCAGAACCAGGGATTCCACCAATATCCATCATTGTTTAAACTTGCTTTTCAACCAGCAAAAATATCACTCAATTGGATTAAAAATCAAGGAAAAAAAAAGAACAAACATTTTCCATGGCAAAGAACAGAACAATTCATCTACATTTCCCCACATAAAGCATCTTCTCGTAAAAAATGGTTTATCCTTTGGATTAAAAAAGTGATAGATACCCAATCAACAGCATAAAGGGGGATAGCTAAAGGGTATTATTCTCTTCTTCCTTTTGGATTTTGTCCTTTTTGCCTTTGATTTTCATCTTTTCTAAGGGCTCATATCCTGTCAAAGAGTAGGCCAAATCATTCGAGAATTGGAATATTCTGTCCACAAAAAGAAATCGATTGCTCCGACTATTGATTCAGAAGAAGTATGTAAATTAGAAACGCAACGCACCCGCCAAAGCCCCATCCCTTCCTCTTACACGCACACAATTCAAGACCATTTTCATCTCTGCTTTATTCCCGATACTCTTCAACCTATCGACCAATGAAATGGATTACTAGCATCAGAAACAAACTCGTTTCGTCTCTTATCAATTACCTCGCGATATGTCGTTCCTCAGAAGAGTGCTGTCTATGATGACGATTGTGAAAGATCCACAATTTCTTTGTCCAAAAATGAGAAGTGATGATTGATTGAGCGGTAGCTTTTGTCGCTGATCTAATTGTTTGTTTGGTTGCTGAGAAAATCTGATGGAAAGGGTTTTTCTCTGGAAGTGAATCGTTACAGTTGGTTGGCGCGTAGATTTACAGGTGTCTATAAAGTTATGAACATGGAGAAGATTGAATAGGGCTGGCCCACTGGCAAAAACTTAAAGGGGCCTTACTGCACAAGCCCATATTTTATGGGGCTGATTTTGAAAGAGAACATACCATTCAGTGGCTAAAAGGACTATATTTGTAAACTTTTTTAAATTAAAACAAATCTGAAATTTTCTTCCATAAACTGGGTAAATGATTTCCGTTTGATAACCATTTGATTTTTGGTTTTTGGTTTTTAAAAATTAAGCTTATAAATGTTACTCACACCTATGAATTTACTTATTTTGTCATCTCATTTTTACCTATGTTTTCAAAAACCAAGCCATGTTTTGAAAACTAAAAAAAGTAGTTTCTAAAAACTTGTTTTTGTTTTTATAATTTGGCTAAGAATTCAAATGCTTCCTAGGGAGATGAAAATCATTGTAGAGAAATTGAGAGAAAACAAGATTAATTTTCAAAAACTAAAAATCAAAAACCAAATGGTTATCAAACGGGGCCTAATATTTGGTTTTTGATTTTTTATTTTTGAAAATTTAGCTTTCTTTCTCTCAATTTCTCTACAATGGTTTTTATCTCTCTTAAGGAAACATTTGAATTCTTAACCAAATTCCAAAAACAAAAACAAGTTTTTGAAAACTACTTTTTTTAGTTTTCAAAATTTGGCTTGGTTTTTGAAAATATAGGTAAAAAGTGATAACAAAACAAGGAAAACCATAGGTAGAAGTAATATTTATAAGCTTAATTTTCAAAACCCAAAAATCCAAAACCAAATG
Source organism: Trichosanthes truncata (assembly GCA_033996785.1). NCBI lineage: Eukaryota > Viridiplantae > Streptophyta > Magnoliopsida > Cucurbitales > Cucurbitaceae > Trichosanthes > Trichosanthes truncata. The sequence goes on from JAWPNB010000003.1 coordinate 91,157,863, forward strand.
GTTATCAAATGGGGCTTTTTTTAGTTTTCAAAACTAGGCTTGGTTCTTGAAAACATTGGTAAAAAGTAGATAACAAAACAAAGAAATTTATCGCTAAAAGTAGTATTTATAAGCTTAATTTTCAAAAACCAAAAACCAAAAATCAAATGGTTATCAAACAGAGTCTTAATTTTTATTTTTTAGTTTTTGAAAGCTTTTAAACACTATCTTTACAAGTTTCCTTGTTTTCTTATCTACTTTTTAAAACTCTTTTCAAAATCCAAGTTAAATTTTGAAAACTAAAAAAAAAAGTAGTTTTCAAAAACTTATTTTTGTTTTTGGAATTTGACTAAGAATTCAAGTGTTGCCTTAAGAAATGTGAAATTCATAGCAAAAAAATGGTAGGAAAATAAGCACAATTTTAAGAAACAGAAAACTAAAAACAAAAGTCCTGTTTGATAACCATTTGGTTTTTAATTTATGGCTTTTGAAAATTAAGCCTATAAATACTACTTCCACATCTATAGGTTTCATTGTTTTGTTATCTACTTTTTACATATGTTTTCAAAAACCAAGCAAAGTTTTGAAAACTAAAAAAGATAGTTTTCAAAAACTTGGTTTTTTTTTTTTAGAATTTGGCTAAAAATTCAAATGTTTTCTTAAGAAAGATGAAACTCATTGTAGAAAATGATGAAAAGACAAACATAATTTTTAAAAACCAAAGGGTTATCAACGGGACCAAAATTATTATTAAACGAGCTTTAATATATGAATTTGATAATCTCATTGGCTTAATAAATTAATGATTTGTCAATGTGGACATAGCTCAGCAGTAATTGACATGTACTTTTGAAGTCAAAGTTCAAATTCTCATACTCCATATTTGTTGTACTAATTTTTTTTTTTTTTTAAAAGTAAGGGTTGAAACTCTAGTCTTTAAACTTTAAAAAAGGAAAAAAAAAATAACTATTTTGATTCATTATTTTCTCATTAATTACTTAATAAATGAATTATGTGGCTTTAAATGTGTACATTAATATAGAAATGTGATTATTTTTTTAAATAAAAAAGAATTTAAAATAAATGTGATTGGTTGAAGTAAATTGAAGGGGACGAAAATTGACTTAAAAAATAACAAAGAAGAAATAAAATGGTTATTTTAAAGTTTTTAGAGACTAAAATAAAATAAACTTAATTAAAAGTGAGAGACCAAATGAAATTTTAACTTATAATAAACCAGTCGATTGGCCCATCAAAATCAATCCAACCCAATTTAAATATTTCAAGGATTGAATTTTAAACTTGATCACATAGACAAAGTCATTAAAGATTAAACAAATTTACAATCCAAATAATTTTATTGGTTTTGTAATTTCTTTTAACATAATTCGTGAAACATGGTGTCCTATTTCTTCCCCACTTTTATTTATTTATTTATTGTTTTTTTTTTTTTTTAAGTTCAGCAAAATGGAAATTGGGAAGGTTATGGATTTGAACCTTCGACTTTTTGTTTAAAAATATAATGTCTTAACCAGTTGAACTATGCTCAGATTGGTTGACATTTTTCTTATCCATGTATAATTTAGTATTTATTATAGATCATACATAAACGTCTCATTATAAAATGGATAACCATATATGTTATAATTTTGAAAAGAAAAAAGAAAGTGTTTTTTTAGAATATTATATCACAATAAGTTTGAATCTACGACCTCATCAAACAAGCATGAGATGTCTAAACTTCTAAATAGGCTCAAGTTGGCATTAAAAAAAAAAAGACTATATACATATACGTTGGATATATTTATATAGTCAAAATTAACATAGAATTACTAAGAGGACATTTGATACGGTCTCTCCATTTTTTCCAAAGTCATATACACTTTGGTGGATACCTACACTTAAATATTTCACTAATAAAATCACCTCCTCCATTTTTAAATTTGAGAAAGTGGGTTTGTAATTGAAGAGGATGAGAACTTCCTCCATCTTGCTAGCCTTAGCAAAAAAGTAAGAACTTGTGATGGGTCCTTCAAAGAGTAGGAAGCGTTTGTGTGCTTTGGAATGGATGATACAAGTATTGCAATCCCTTGTCCTCTCATTTGTATAACCTACAAAAATCACACCCCCCAAGTTAATTTAATCCCTATTTCAATGATTTTCATTGGTAAAATAGACTGATCTTCAGTATATATTACCTTGAAAGCATCCTCGTCAGTTTGATCATCGCCAATGTATAAAGGAATGACATCTTCGACGTTAGCATGTCCAAGAATGTGAAGATAATATTCAATCGCATGTCCTTTGTTCCAATTTATAGTCGGTCTTATTTCCATAACCTTAAAATATTCATACAACATTACATATATTATATATACACAAAATTAATTACAAAGATTTGAAGTCATAACTACATCACCATCACTGTACCTAAAAAAATAAGTATAATTATTTAATACATTGATTGTGACAATGAATATAGAATTATATTTTAATTTACCTATTATTAGAAAAATGTTTATTTACCTTTTTGCCCTGCGTTACATGAAAAGCTGGATATTTTTTTATAACAGACTCTACCTTCTTTTCCAATTTTTCCAAGTCCTGCACAAGTCCAACAATCAAAATATTCAACATGTTAATTAGTTTCTTTAATCTTTATTCATACATATAAGCAAATGCACGTGCATACAACGTAAGTACATATACATACATGTATACTCCCTTCACCTTCAAATATTTTGTTGAACTCAAATATATATATATATATATATATATATATATATATATATATATATATATATATATACACACATATATGCATACATACGTATTGACAAAGATCGAGATAATTACCCTTTCGTGGACATGTCGAAAGTGAACAGAAACACAAAATCTATTATCCTCCACCATTGCACCTTCAATTTTTCTAATTTCTTCCTCCAATACTTGCCTTATCTATCACATTTAAACAATTTCCATACTTCAAACCTCATATCATAAAAAGAAAATTCGAATAATTCCATTAACCCAACTCAAATGGTTCAGACTTGTCAAGCTTGGTTGGTTTTGTTAATCAAAATGTATAATTTTTTAACTTTTGATTTACTTAAAATAAGCATATAGTATTATTATTATTATTATTATTATTTGTATGAAAATAGAAATTTACTTGTTGAATTGCTGGTAGAAACTTCTTGGCTGGTTGAAAGGGAACAGCATCGACCTGCAATAAAGTATATGATTTTATTTGTTTAATTAAAGTTACTAGTGAATATATATAAGTCGACGTGTCGAAATGTTTTAGTAAAACTACAAGAACCTCGTTGTCGGAAGTTGGAGCCATAATGTCCATTCCATGGCTTCCAGCATAATGCAGATTACTCAATTTCACGAACTCTTTTACCTGAAATCAATATTTAACTAATTACGAACTCAAAAAAAATATTAATTACACATTATTTTAATTTATTTTATATATATATATCAAACAATAAATATTAATTAATAATTAATTACTTTTTCACGGCTTCTTCCACTTATTATTGCTGTTGGAAAGCATTTTGCCACTTCTCTCACGGCCGCTCTCATCTGCATTTAAAGAGGAAAAAAAAAGTAAGTAAAATCATCGAATTTCACAATATTATAAATTTCTTTTCAAAAAATAGAAAATTAAAAGAAAGTTCAGATATTTGTTTTGAAAGATGAGCATGTAAACACGAGATTTCGACAAAAACAAATTTAATTCATGAAAATAAATTTAATTTTTATTTATGTTGTATAAGTGTATCTAAGCTTTAGGCTCTGACTTCTTGATCGGATTTGTCTATTAACTTGTTGATCTTTTTTAATCGACTTGTTAGCTTATTGATTTTTTTGGATCGATCTGTTGACTTTGTTGATCTTCTTGGGTCGCCTATCAACTCGTTGATCTTAGATCGGTATGTTGACTTGTTGATTTTCTTGAAGTCTTGTACGCTTCTCGAAGTCTTCAGAGACGACTTTGGCCTTCACATAGTCTTTGATCTTTAGAGATATCTCAATCTTCTAGGAGTCAATTAGTCCTCTAAATTCTCTAGATTCTTTGAATTCTGACTAAATGCTCTGACTTTTGATTCTTAGAGCTTTTGACTTTTGAAACTTTTAAATTCTCTCACTAAATGCTCTATCTGACTTTCTCTCATTGAATGTTCTGAATTATGATTTCTCTGAATCTGAATTTGAAATTGAATGCCCAAAATGAAGGATGGCCTCATCTATTTATAGCTTGATAGATCTTGTATGGGTTTGGGCTTGGTTAACCTTTGGACTTGAACTTATTTGAGCTTTATTGCAATCCTTTTCAATAAGCTTGGATTATTTAAATTTTAGCTCATTTCTTTTTTTTAATGATCTCAGACTAAACTAGCTTCGGGTCTAATTGCCACGTGGCATAATTTGACTGAATTGACTTAAGTAATACTAGACATGTGACATTATTTGATTTGCCAATTTTCTATGTCTATTAAATTTGAGGACACGTGTAAATATGTGATTGGTTCCAAATTTATCAAACTATTATTATTATTTAATCAATTTCGATAAAAATTAAGTATAGACTAATTTTAAGTTTTATTGTAAGTACAAAGACTAAATTTGAACATATGAAAATACAAAGACGAAAATGATATTTTAACCCAAAAACACACACAAACAGAAAATATATACCCTCAACCATTAAGGCATTAAAAATCCTTCTAAGATTTCAATCTATATTCAAATCTAGAAATTAAAGTTCATATCATATCTTAACCATATATGCAAAGTAATTTCTCAAAAAAAAAAAAGAAAGAAACCATATATACAAAGTAAAAAAAAAATGGTAAATTTACCTCAGGAGACATGAAAGCACGTTCAGGATCATCAACAATGGGAGAAAGTGTTCCATCATAATCCAAAAACACAACAATTTTCTTCCCTTTCACCCCTTTCATTATCTTCTCAAACGATTCCAACCCACAAGGATGTTTTTTCTAATAAAAACATATAATATAATCTCATTAAATATTAAATTCATAAAAATAAAATGAAGAGGGACCTTATCAAATTAACATATAGTCAATACTTAATCAATTTCATACCAGCCATGAAGTGTAAGCTGTTTCTTCATTATTGTCAAAATTGGGGCCTTGTTGTACGGACTTCCGGTCACCGGAAAACAGCCGCGGCAGTCCCATTATGGATCTCCAGAACACTGTGTGGCGGCCGGCGGAAAAAGTGAAAGTGAAGGGAAAGAAAATTAGGAACACAGTTTTTCCTTTCAGCCAAACATCACTAAATAAAAGAGACAATTTCATTGTTGCTTTTTTTTTTTTTGACAAGGAAAATTTTAGAGAATTTGGGGAGGGAGAAGAGTTGTCTGTTCGGTGGGGATAATTTAAAGGGGAAATTTGATAAAGTTACCTTTTTTTTCTATTCGGCCACGTTTCGAGCTGATGTGGCTATTTTAGTAATTTACTGTGGTTTCTAGTCAAACCTAGGTGTGTTTTTATTGTTTATTAATGACTTTGTTCGGAATATAGATCGTCCTCTGAGGGAGAGATTCCGATTCAAATTCAATTTTTTTAGAACAATAAATAATTTAGAAAATTTGATCTTTAAAGATCTCCATTCGTAATCATTTATGCTGATTTTAATAACTATTTGATTTTTTGTTTTTAACATTTATTGGTCATAGATTTTTTTGTTTTGTTACAAATATTTTCAAAATCAAATCAAATTTTGAAAACTAAGATCCCATTTGATAACTTTTTTTATTTTTGGATTTTATAAATTAAGCCTATAAATTTAACTTCCACTTATGGATTTCCTTGTTTTGTTCTTTTATATATGTTTTCAAAAATCAAGTCAAGTTTCGAAAAAAAATAGTTTTCAAAAACTTGTTTTTATTTCTTCAAATTTGACTAAGAATTCAAATATTTTCTTAAGAAAAATGAAACTCATGACTAAGAATTCAAATGTTTTCTTAAGAAAGATAAAACTTATGGTAGATAAATAATGAGAAAACAAACACAATTTTCAAAAACTAAAAACTAAATGATTATTAAATAGGGTCTAAAAAAAAGTAGATTTAAAAAAAAAATAGAATATGGTCTAAATTCACATGTTTTCTTAAGAAAGATAAAAACAATTATAAAAAAGTTGTGAGAAAACAAGGACAATATACAAAAATCAAAAATCAAAAAATCAAATGGTTATCAAATAGGAATTTAATTTTTGGTTTTTGAAATGAAACATTTGAATTCTTAACCAAATTCCAAAAAAAATAAATAAATAAAAACTACACCCATGTTTGATAATCATTTGGTTTTTTGTTTTTTATAAAACAATTGTAAAGAAATTGTGAGAAAACAAACACAGTTTTTAAAACTTGGCTTGATTTTGAAAAAGGTAGATACCAAACAAATAAATCATAGGTGGAAATACTATTTGTAATCTTAATTTTCAAAATTCAAAAACCAAATATCAAATGTTATTAAACGAGCCCAAACTTTCAAGATTTTGTCTAATTGATTCTTGAATCTTTAAAAGTATCTAATAGGTTTTGGTTTCTTGGTTTCTTGGTTTCTTGGTTTTTTGATTTTTTTTAGTTTTGTATCTATTAAGTTTTTAAACTCTAAAAATGTGTCTGATGGATAAAAAAAATTGTCTAATAAATCAGTAAATTTTTCTTTTAAAAAAATGTAAAATAGATTAGAGATATTAGACACAAAATTAAAAGTGATAAACACTTTTAACGTTTAAGAATCTAGTAGATATAAAATTAAAACTTAAAAAACTTATTAAACACATCTTGAAGTTTAATAATCTTAAACACCTCTAAAATTTAAGGACAAAAGTTGTAATTTAACCAAAATTGAATCATATAATTTCCCACTTATCTACTCAAATAGGTCCAATTTTGAATTTTAAAATTTCATTTATATCCTGTTTTCAAAAAAGAAAATGAATTATATTATAATCCTTTTATTGAAACAAAGTTCTAGCTACCAATGTCTATGATAATTAAAACTTCTAAGACCATTGACAAAAAAGTAAAATCTAAGTGTAAATTTGGGGGTAAATGGAGCATATCTCAATTGATCAGGCATATATTCTAGAAGATCCGAATCTTCTATTCTAGATGTTGTTGAATCTTAAAAAAATAATTATATATGAGAAATTTTTGAAACGGAATAAAAATATACAAAATGCTCATATACAAAACTCAAACAAACTAGATATTTTCAATAATTTAACGTTAAAAATATAATAAAAAAAGTAAGCAAGCCTACCTACCCCATTACATGCCTTTACATTGTTGTGTCATTGCGTGCCATCACATCGTTTTTTCTTTTTTTAATTTAACAACATTTAGAGTAGAGAGATTTGAATGACCTCTTGGTCAACAGTACATGTCAATTACCGTTGAGCTATGCTCATTTTGGCTACATTGTTGTTTTACCATAGTTTATTAGCTTAACCTTTTGAGTTGATTGATGTTTGACATGATATCAGAGTAGGAAGTCTTGAGTTCAAACTTTCGTAATGTCATTTTTGTTCCCAATTAATATGAATGCGTAAATTACCTTTTTTTTACATAAAAGATAAATTACTAATACTCATGCTATTAGTAAATTATGATTAGAAGGCTATATTAGTATATTTAATATTTTGTTTTTTCTATGCGGCAACACATCCGAACAAAAAAGAAAATTAAATATATTAATTTCAAATCTTATTCTAAATAAGATCAAGAATTTAAAATAATTTTTTACAGTTCAAATTATAGAATTTAAAATTATTTATTGGGCTTCTTTCTTTCAGATGAAAGATTGTTAAGTGGTAAAATAAGATAACGTTTTGAAAGTTTGGAGATTCTAACAATGTGTTATAACTTATAAAACAAGAATTCAAAAAAAAAAAAAAACTTATAAAACAAATAAGACTTAAATTGTACTTAAAAAAAAAAGTAGGACTTAAACTTATTTCCTAAAATTATAAGTACAAACACAACTTAAGAGTATTAAATTGTCATTATTGAGGTTGAAATCACTAATGGATGGTTAATGATAAGTGATGTATGTTTATTCAAGCCATTATAAAATAATCTGTCAAAAAACGAAAAATTTAAAAAGAAAAAAAAAAAAAAAGAAACAAAAAGTAGAGAATATAATAAAATTGAACATCTTTATCTTATCAATATCAAAATTCAGTATCTCTATCATACAAGAAAAGAAACGTATATCTAATGAACTCAAAAAAAAAAAAAAACGTATATCTAATTTTAAAAAAAAGTTGTATTGTAGTCCGACTCCGTAGATATATAAAAACCCAGCGGTGGAAAAAGCCGGACCAAAAGGCGGTAACCGACAAAAGAAAACGGTAACCGTTTTTCGGGTACGAATCGAGTCAAAAAAACGTGACCCGCTACAGAACAAAACGGAGTTTAAAAAGTGGGCCCGACGCTTTCCAACGTGGCGACCGCAGGGCGGACTGTACTCTGACGTGTCATTAACTAAGGGATTTAATTCGGAATAGTTGGAGTCCATGTGTCGAGTTTCGGGCAGCTAATTTGTTTGGGTCAGTGGGCGAGACACTGAATCAAACCCTGCCCGTCATCGACACGTGTAAGGTTCAAATCATACAAGTAAATAACAACAAAAAGAAGCAAATTTCCGTGATAAAAGATGCCAATTTATTCAATTGGTAATGTAACAGAAACAGTTTTGCTCCTGCTTCCATATATAATTTTAAAAATTTTAATTTAATTCTTATATTTTTTTCAAGTATGAGTAGTAGAGATTTGAACCTCTAATTTTAAGAAAATCAACATATATCTTAACTGTCAAGTTTTTATAGTTTGAATTTCCTTTCAATTATTTAGTCAAAATGATAGGGTTAAACCTCAAAAACTTCATTACCACTACCATATTGACATATTTTCTACATGGAAATGAGATAATATTTTCCGTTTGGCTTACTATGTTGTTTGGCTATATCAAAATTAGTTTTAAGGGATGGGTAAAAATAGAAAGAAAGAAGTAGGTTTTATTGAGTGGGTAAAGAACCGTCGGATGATTTGTAAGATTTAACCAAATGATGGGACTAAATTAAAAAATTTCAAATTATAGAGGCTTAATTGAAATAAGACATCTATTACCTTTTTTAAGACCAAAGGTTCAATTTCCATCCCTGCATTAGTTGAACTCCAAAAAAAAGAAAAAAGAAAAAACGTAACCTAAACTTCAGAGACTAAATTGAAGCGTTTAACTATAAAAGATTAAATTAAAACAATTTCAAAACCATAAGGATTAAATTCATAATTAAACCAAATTATTGAATTAAAAAAACTAAATTGTTATTATCGAAACAAGAAGGAACTCATATCCATATAGCGACTAATTTTTTAGCATAGATCAACTGATTAATACATTATATTATCGAACTAAAAGTCAGATGTTTGAATCTTCATCCTCACATATTAAACAAAAAAAAAAAAAGCAATGTATAACGTATCATACATATAACATACATACATAAGTTGCCAAGTGTTTATGCATGCATATATGCCATGTATGTGGCAAGAAATATACATTATAGTGCATGCAACAGTTGAGAGGAGAGAGAAAAAGAAAAAGTATAAGGTAAGACTTAAGAGAGAGAGAGAAGAAACTTACCAGTAATATATTTCAAAATGGCTCTGTTTGTATCCTTTGGCCAAGAAATGTAATGGGGAGAGAGAGAAGTGGAGACCATTGGAAATTTATAAAGAGAAGAAGGAAGGGGTTTATTGGGAAATTTTGTTATGAAATTAGTTTAATAAGTTTTGCAAGTATCCATTAAACATTACCCAACATTTACCTCAAAACTTCCCCAACATTTCCCACTAAAAATTGTTTTTTTTTTTTTAAGGCTCATACTCAAATTACCAAAATGACCTCATGGGTCACAATCTTTGATGGGGGACTGCATATTATTAATTAACTCCATATATGAATCTAAGAAATTTCCAATATGTCATTTTCTGTTGATGATTGATTGTTGGATTCAATGCAATAATGGAGGTATTCGCATGGGGTATTCTATTCAAGTAATTGAAAATGAATTCGAAGCTTATAAAATTAAGACGAAATCTTCCAGCAATTGCAAAATTAAATTCACATTTTGACTTTATTGGATTCATTCTCTCTCTTTATGATATTATAATAATGTATATTTTTTTTCATGCCAACCTTGCAAATCTATGCACATTTAAGTGGTTTTAAGTTAGATTTTTATGTTCCTGCCTGATTTGCTAATGTGGAACCATTGACATTCTCCTTTTATGGAGTTTTTTTTAGTATAATAAATATGAGGTGCGAGGATGATTATATGTCAATTATGCTTACTTTGACCTGTTGAGGATATTTATTCAAAAGATATTTTATGTATGATGAATATATGATTGATCACCTAATGTCAATAAATATATCTACACATGATTGATCACCCAATTCAATAAAATAAGATTTGATGACGTTTGATTGCCAACATAAGTGGGTGTTAGTAACCTTTTTCATAGACAAGGACAATTGTGAAATTCTTTTTCTAATAGTGAGGTTGAGGTAGTTGACGATGGATTCTACGAGTTGAGATACCGTTGAATCATTCTTTAAGAGACAATGTCAGATTTAAAGTTGTAGATGTTTTTCTCATCCTACAATTACCTTCATATGGAATTGTAATATATTGTAGAGACATTTTCTGAGTAAATGGGATGATTTGAAAAAGTAAAGAATGATTGTTGATGAGAGCTTTGTTGAAGAGTGATATTGGTATAAATGATAGAAAATTAAAAATATATATAATAATAGTTGATATCTTGAATAAAGATAACATCAGAAGATTGGGAAAGATTTGAAATTGGTAGAGTAAGAATTAAGGTAGACTTCTAGGAAAAGATGAGAGCCACATTCTGCAATTTTTGTTAAAAAAAGTTTTTACATATGGTTAGAGGGTTGACCGTGAATTTGGATATATACTCAGGGTATATTAGAACAAAAAAATATTCAACTTTTCCTCCCTAAAAAAATGGTAGCTATTTTTCTTAAATCTTTTAGTTTTTTAGTCACTATAAAATATTCAAATGCATTGCACACGTGTAACGATTATATTTTATTTTAATTTAATTTTTTTTAGAACTTTAATTTTATTTGTTTAAATCAATAATAATCTTAAATTAATAAACAACGATATTAAAGTTAATAAAATTGAATTATTAAATAAAATGTTAGTCTAGTGGGACTATTTCTTCATCAACGACAATGAGTTCCAAATATACCTAAGTTCTCCTTTATAGTTTGACATTTTTTAACAAAATTTTTACGAATAACACTTTCTTTAAAACTTCAATTGTTTTGGAAAAGTTTGAAATCTTTTATTAGCATATACTCCATTATTCTTGTGAATTTACAAAAACAAAAAAAACAATTATGAAATACAATTGGTTTGAAAAATATGTTATATATATATTTGCAATAGGTTTATCCAACTCTGATTGAAAATTAAAACAAAATTTAAATAAATTGTTATGATTCTAAATTGTAGTTTAAAAAGAAATTTAAAAACCTCATATCAATCTTGGTTAAAAAAAAAAAAAAAAAGACATGTTTTTTGTTTAGCATGACTTTTTCACAAATAATAGCAATTTGGCGGAAAAAAAATCATAGCATTGAGAGACATCTTTAATCTATTTTTTTAAAACAACAAATATAGGGGTAGGGGGATTGAAACTTTCAACCCCATAGGAAGGAGTAGAAACCTTAACTACTAAAATATGCTAATGTTGGACATTCAATCTATTTGACACAAAAGAAAAGTAACTATTGTATTTTGTTATCACCTTGCAAGTGCAATACTATGCACCGACGTATTTTGAATTTAAATAAAATGAAGGTAAAAAAAAATCATAAGATTGAAATAAACCTTAAATCAATCAATTTACCACAATAATGAAACAACTATTTTTGCTTAACTATGAATCAATGCATAAAACTATTTATAGGGAAGGAAGATGTCTATTATAATTAATCATTCAATTTTTTGTTATAAAATTTGAAAGATTAATATCTATTGCATTTTTTAAAACTCTTCGTCTTCACCCTAAAAAAACACTCCACCTTTCATGCCTTCACTTTAATAGACAAAGAAGATTAAGCCCTTTAATTTAATCTAAATATTGTGTTATTTTTTAGTTCATCTAAATATTTTGTTATAGTTGTGTATATAGAAATATCACATTTTTATAAAATATAATTAATGGATAATAATAACTTAGTTATATCATATTATTTTTTATTCTTTTTACTTTTATTTCAATTTAATTAAAAAATAGAACTAATGAATAAATTTCTAAAATTAAAATTTTAAAATAGAATATTATATTATACTATTATGAAATAAATATGCTGATCTTTATTATTTTTATTTTATTTTATTTTATTTTGATAATTTCGTTTTTACTTTAATGGTTATATAATATATTCAATACTTAAAAAACAGTATTTTTTTTTTAAAAGAGTTCTGCAATGCTTGTTTAATTCTATTTATTTATAATTAAATTTAATGTATTGTTGATAATGGCTAATTTATAAATGTAAGAATTAAATAAGGGTAATAAATAATAGTTTAAGAATGAATTAAGAGATATATTTAGAATTAGAAAATCAGCATTTGGACATAATAGTTAAAAAATAATTCTCCAACTAAGCCACTTTTTAAGATAGTATGATAAAACGTTTGAACTTTTAGCAAACTCAAGTATAACCCAAAAGATAAACACACTTATTTCTTTTACTAAATTTGGAGATTAGATCACTCATTCCTCACTTTTGTTGAACTAAAAAATTTTGAATCTTCATCTCCATATTTATAATGTTTATTATATTAAAAATAAAAGCTTTTTTTTTTTATATCAAATTATGATTTCATTTTTAAATTATAAAATCAAATACATATTTTGCAATTTATAAATATAGTTTTCAAACTATCGTTATATTTATATTTATAAAATATTAGAGAAAAGAAGTTTAGGAGAGAGTGACAAATTAGAGAGAGGAAAATAAAAGTTATAGAAAGAAAAATTTTAGAGATATAAAAGTTGAAAGGGAATAAAAAATGAAAGACATAAGTTAGAAATAATATACAAGCGAAAAACAATTGTAGAAATAATATACAAGCGAAAAATAATTGAAGGACAACATAATGTTTAGCTGAGGCAAGAGGGAGTTCAAACATTAATAATCACATAACAAATTTCTTACTTTAAAGGATAACATAACAAAATTTATAATCTTAACCAAAGAAAAAGAAGAGAAAAAGCAGGAACTTGTTAGACACTCGTGAGTTTGATAAAGCTAGATTCATTTGTTCTGTATCAGTTTACAGACAGACAGCATCCAAATATGAGGAATAAACAGTTAAACAAGATTGGGAAAAACAAATTACAAAATGCCAATGAATTAACAAATCAAAGCCAGCCCTTATGCACACCCATTTGCTGCAGGTGCAGAATTAACAGGCAAATATCCAAGTTTTCTTTCTTCTCTCTCTCTGTTTCTCTCTAGAAAAAGAATCTACACAGCAATACAAAATTCTTAGTCGTTTTCTCGAGTATCGGCAGCAGGACCTGCATTCTCGTGATGAAACTTCACCACAATGCATGTTATATTGTCAGCGCTACCACGGGTAAACGCTGCTTCGGTTAGCTTCCGAGCAGCTGCCTTGGGTTCTTCTTCCTTCCCTGCAACTAGCACTGCATCCTGCATAGAGAATTTAAGTTGATATGTGCAGATCACACCATTTAGAGCATCTTGGATATGTGGGGTTATGTAGCGAGCATACCTCGTTGCGTACCACGTCCCAAAGTCCATCGCTTGCAAGAACAAGCAGCTCGATGTCCTTGTCTACTTCAAGATCCTGTCAAGTATGGTGGGCAGTTTTTGTAAACCCTGACAAGCTTTACCAATAATAAACAAACTAAACTAAAAAAGAACCTGGTCTTCCTCCATACATAACAAGCTAAATTTACTAGTCGCAGAAGGAAAATCCCAATGATGGACATTTGATAAAATAAATTTTCCAGCAAGATTCTAAAACGTTATAAACTATTATCATCAATTTCATTCATCAAAGACTTCTTCCATGTATCCATTATTAGTCTAACGCTAGCAATCACAAAGTGAACTAAACAGTTATTTGGGCTTCCCTGCAAATAGTTAAACAAATTTGAACTAAAATGATCGGCTGACTGACGGGGTGTTGGAAAAGACACCTGAATCTCGGGATCAGCCACAACAAACTGCTTCAACATCTTGTTACCGAAAGCGCGGGACATTGCTAACACTCCTCCAACCCTCCAAGTGCCTAACAACAACAGACAATACAATGTGATTAAGATACGGATTATTGCAATGACATTGTACGAAGCAGAAAATGAACAAGAATTATAGCTGATAACCTTCAAATACAGTAGCTAAAGGCATTACATTCTTTCTAGAAGATGGTCAGAAGAAACTATTCCCTGAGAAATTTAATTTGCTGTAAACAGTAATAATGCTCAGGCAGCCAATAGATAATTATCAAGGAAATGCATTCCAACTTCCCTGAAATCATTTTACTTCCATAGTTGATAATACGAACAGGACCTTTGTTTTTTCGTTTAGGATGCATATTTCAGCCTTTGGTACTCAAGCTTTCCAAGCACGTGAATCATTCTTATTAGAGAGTGTGAATGTGATGGTGGAACTTTGAGTCCCTAATTTATCTATTTCAAGTTAGCACTGATCATCTGTCAATACACAAGTTAACCAACAGGGATAGCAGTTCTTAACATCATTAGCAAAACCATTAATAAAATCTTACCAGCCCACATGACAACACCACCGGCACTTTCAATTCTCCTCCGCTCGTCAGTTCTATTCGGTTTATGGTCCTCAGAAAGAGGGATTGCTGCCCACCAGAATGAAACAAGTTTCAAGTTTCCGTATGAAAAATAAGCATAAAGGCACCGACCAAGCATATGAAATAAAGCTTGTAGTTATATCGTAATCATTATGATTTGTTCAACTTTAATCATCTTTATCATTAACTTTTACTATAAACTATCATGGTCAAGAGTCTGGACTTTCTACATTACATTTTTTTTTATAGGAAACATAAACATTCTACATTACATTTTTTTTTTATAGAAACATAAACATTTTGTTGACATGGTGAAATGGTTATAAAAAGGTGAGAACCTATCAAAGGTAATTACAAAAAGCTTTCCAATTAGCAATAAGAGTGACTTTCTACCTTACATTAAAACTAAAAAGCATAAAAAAAACAAGAAAAAGTAAACAAATAATACCATCACATCGTGTTTTTGCAATAAAACAAAAAAAAAAAAAAAAAAAAAGAAGTAAACAAAAAATACCTTCACCCCCCTTCGATATTATAGCACGCGAATCTCCAACGTTGGCAACATATAGATGATTGCCAACTAGCAAAGCTGTTGAAGCAGTAGAACCATCGTCTCTTAAAGTATCTTTTTCTGAATTTAAAAATTCAGCATCTGTCTGTTGATACGTTTCACCTGGTAAGTATAAAAGAAACTTTTGATGTGAGTACAAAATTACGAGGACTCAAATGCCATTTTTTTTTCAATAGAAAACAGTGCAATGTATACAAAGACATGAAACTTAAAGATCCTGTATTCTTACACCTGTGGGCAGCTAAAATACAATCATCATATAAACCTAATGACTTTATCTTCATAAACAAACGAATGAGGCATAAGGGAAAGGAAACACACTGATAGCTAATTTGGTATCCATCAAAAATTTTGGGTGCTTCATCAAATTCTCAAAGAGATGGTCCTTCAAAAACTCTGCAGCGCGGGATCCACCATGACCTGCAACCACGTTAAAAGAAGTAGTTATTTCTACCATTTGTAATATCTCTAAGATATCCAAGATGGCTTCTATAATTTGAATGTTCAGCATCAATTATGCATTAAAAAATGTTAATCCAGCATCAATTATGCATTAAAAAATGTTAATCTCTGATATTGTTTGAATTCAAGCGTCAAAATTAATTAAAATGTATGGCTTGGGTATATAAAGTCTAAACTTAGTGTAGTTTGGCACTCAAAACTTTTTGATCTTCAATCACTAAGTGAAACTTAACACCTACATCATAACAACATACCACCTAGAAATTGGAAAGGTAAAAATTTACTAACTAGCTAACACCTACATCATGCCACAGCAAAAATGGTGGAAGAGTCTAACCATCAAAGATGCCAAAGAGGCAGACCGTTTGACCATCAACCTTCGACATTTTAATATCAAAGAAATCTTCCATGGTTGCCCTCTTTCCTCTGAAACTTGAATACCCCCAACTAAGTTTTCCATCTTCACTGCAGATCAATCCAAAAGATAAAAAGTTAAGTGCATAACTTATTCAAATCGACAGTCTGATCGGATAGGCGCAATAACAAAATCAAAGCATTGTGTTCTTGTCATCTTCATAAGATCAGAATAACAATTCAGTAACTTAACTTCAAAATATAAAGAAGCTTTATTCAAATGAAATCCATTCAGACCTTTTCCACCCTCCACTGGCATAGCCACCATCTTCATCTTTCTCTGGATGCTTATCAACAACCGGCCCGCGATTTTCCGACGCACCTGTATCGACCATCATCATGAGACTCGTTCTATATTTACGCTTCCAGGTGTGAACAAATCCAAGATTGGAAGGCAAACTCCTCCAAATATTGTTGATTTGAACCCTTCTGCTGATTATTCCTACATGTCCAGCCTGAGCAATCACATTCCTTATATTGTAGCTGCATACCATCTAAGCCAACAACTGCACAATCACATCATTACAAATATCAAAAGATGCTAACCTGATCAAAGATTCAAAACCAATAACAAAGAACCGATGCAGCAAAACTAAATCCTCGCATTACAAAGAATTAAACATTCAAAACTTCGAGTTCTCTTTCAGATTCTTGATATCAGAATGATAGCAAGATCTGAAGAGATGAACAAAAAACAAAACAAGAATCTTGCTCTAATGGTCTCCAATCACACACGCTAAGGTAACATAAAACTTTCCCCTCCGGCATGATCGACCCAAATAACACCTACCAAAAACAAAGTCTAAGAAACTCAATAAGAACGAAAGGGGTCGGGGGAAAATGATTACATCCGTTCTATTCATCCACCACCCTTAATTTGCAGAAGCTATTTAGACATCTACACATAAAAAAAGATCCAGAAAAAATTTGGGGGGGTATATAATCTAAATAATCGCGAGAAAAAGCCAGTCTCAGACAAAACCCATAAAGATTATAAGAAGAAGAATGGGAAATTCTGGGGAAAATCAGAAATGATTGAGGTTAGATCAAGAGGGATGAGGGGAGATGAAGACGATGATCCCATCTGGGAAATTTGGAATGAAAAACAGGGGATCAGATGAATATACTTACTCAGGGTAGAAAATGAAAGAATCGGGGCAGAATAGGGTGCCACAGGAAAGAAAAAGGGGATAAGCAAGAGAGAGAGAGGGAGAGAAATGGGGGAGGAGAGAGACAGTGGTGGCTTTCCGAAGCATTGGCACCGAAGAGGAAAAGCCAGGTGGCTACATGGTGCGCCCCTTGCGTCCACTGAATAAAAATAATGCTCTTTTTTTCCTTTTTTAACTATTATTATTTTCATGGATGTCTCTTTTCTTTCGTTTTCATTTCACTTTGTTTTTTACTTCAATAATTATGGGATGAATTATTAGATCATCTACCACCAAGATTCGAAATATCTATGTCGATAAAAATATCGAAGTCCAGATTTTACGAAAATGTCGATAAAAATTTTTAAAAAATTTACGAAAATCATGAAAATTGATGGAAATTGTTTGAATTAATTAATGAAAATTTGATTAGGTCTTAATTAGACTATAATTGACAATTTTTAAGCATCATATCTAAAATTAAAACAATATTTAGATATAAATGTCGATTGAAATGTACAAGTAGAAATTTTGAAAAAAAAAATGAAAATTGATTAAAGTTATTTTAATTATTTCATAAAACTTTAATTGCGGTTTGAACACACTATAATTGATTATTTTTAACCATCATATCTACAAAATATATAATATTTATATTATAATGTCGATGTGAGCAAAAATTCTAGAAAAACTATGGAAATGGATGAAAATTTGTTTCAATTATTAAATGAGAACTTAATTATTATGACTCAATTAAGTTACAATTAATTATCTCTACAAAATTATATCAAAATTAAAGAAGATATTGGCAATTAGTTACAAAATTAAAGAAGATATAAAACATTTGATTTCATGCACCATCGAAAAGAAATTTTTAAATGGTTAAAATCACTTTTATACCGTTCAAAATTACATCAAAACATGTCTTTAAATTGTTTTAAATCAACTTAATGTTTGATTTTATACTTTGAAACATAATTTTTTTTAATCCTTCAATATCTAGGGTGGGGATTCGAAGTCTGACCTCCTAGTCGAGGTACATGCTTTATGCTAGTTGAGTTATGCTCATATTGGTTTTTAAACGCGATTTTCATACCATAAAACTTGATTTTGAATAATTAAAAACATATTTCAGAGTGATTTTGAATGCAACAAAAGTGGCAACCATTTCAAAATCACTCACAAACATGTCATTCTTCTTTGATACTTACACTTACATTTCATTGCAATGCTCTTTTAGTCCATATCTTTTAGAACCATTCATGGAAATTTTAATTTCATTTTTTTTAGTTCAACACATTTAACCTTTTAACATATAATTTCTTAACTAGTTGAATATAGTCAAGTTGGCGAAAATTTAATTTCACTTTAGCAAACTAATATGTTTTATTGATAGTTTTTCTTTTCTAACTCATACATAACATGTCATTCGTTTTCATAACCTACCATTCTGTGACTGCCTACTTCTTAATCGGTAAAAATTTGGATTGATTAGTTCACCATAACATGGCAAAAAGACATTTAGATATAAATCATCTTAATTGTTTTAATCATTTTTCAGTTGGTTGATAAGTTGGTAAGACATCTCTACATTTTCTAAGCTCTCAAGAGCTTAAATCACGATGCAAATCTAAGCATAATTTAATGAATAAGACACAAATTAACATCTCAAAATGTTGATGGTTTGAGCATTGCTCAGTGGCCAATCCATGCCAATATGAAACATGATTTAATAACTAAGGTATCTCTATATTTTCTAAGATGTCAAGAGCCTAACCCACATTACCAATATGAGCACATTTCAATAGATGATACATTAATTATCATCTTAAAGGTCGATGATTCTATTCCTTACCCTTACAATTGTTGAACTAAAAAAAGCCGAACTAAAAAGAGCCCAACCCACAATACTAAATTTTTTAGAGTAAATTATCTTTTTAGTCATTTATGTTGGAGATTGTGTCTACTACTAAGCAAGTTTTAAAAATTGATAATAAATCTCTGGATTTTATAAAATAAGTCTATTCAATCTCTGAACACGTGGTAACATTTTAAAATAAAATAATAATAAAACTCTCCCTCGTCTCTCACGGAAACCGTTTCTCTTCTCCTACCTCTCTTCCTCTTCAGTCGCCGTCGCCGCCGGTCACTCTCCCTCTTCTTCTTCTTCAAACAAAAAACTCACTCCACCACCTTCTTTTTCCCTTAAACAAAAAACCCTCTCTTTTTTTCTTGCTTCTCTCTTTTCTCTCTCTCCTCTATCTGCCCTTTTCCATTCCCAAATTTCTTCTTCTGGTTAGGGCCACCGCAGTTGATCGATTCTCGATTTTCGGTTTTAGCCCTTGGATCCTATCTCTCTCTGTCCAACCCTCAGCTCTCACAAGGAAGGCCCGTTTCACCGGTGCCGCAAGGGTATGGTGAAAATGGCAGCCGATTGAACTCATGGAAAGAGTAGAAAACGAAACCCGACCGTTGATGAAGGAGTTGGAGCTTCAAAACACACCCACAACACCGATTTTTGTTTTCTCGATCTGGGTCAATGGGGTTTTGAGATTATTGAAGTGGGTCTGTGTTGGTGAAGCCGAAGAGGAAGGGCATGAAGAGACCTATCTCTCTGCTTCCGATTAGGGTTCGAAAAAAAAGGAAATTTCAGGGGAATTGGGTTCTTTGTTTTTAGATTGGGGGTGGGGTGAGTTTTGAAGAAGAAGAAGAATGCTACGGTCGGTTGGCGACTGTGAGGTTGCCGGAGGAGGGACTGAAGGAGGCGACGGCGGCGGTAGCAGTGACGGCGGAGAGGGGAAGGGAAGGGAGATGAGAGAGGAGAGAGGGAGAGTTTTTTTTTTAAAATTATAATAATAATTATTATTTTAATATTAAAATTGCCACGTCAGCCCTCAAAAAATTTAACCGTAGAACTCAATTGACACATTTCATACAATTTAGGAACTTAATTGGAAACAATTTTGAATCAAATTTCCAATTAAGAATCAAATTTTCCATCCTATGGTCTGTCACGTTAACATTTGTTTAAAAATTATATGGAGTTGATAAAAATTATGGAGGGTTCACTAGTATTAAAAAATTAGTTATAAACTAAATAAAGAAAATATGACTTAGGACTAAAAAAATTTTCTTTTGAAATCTAGGAGTCAATAGATGCAATTCCTAATTCCTAAACATGAGTTATAATAGTTTTTGTTATAATAATCTGTGGAGTACTTTGCACTCTAAATACATACTATTATAATCTTAGACTAAACAACTCTGTATTTTAAATAATATTATATGATTTTACAGACTATTATAACTTATGTTATCATAATCCAGTCAGTGGATACTGTCTTTGAATTATGGATAAGCTCACGTGCTATAAATATGTTGTGATCAAATGGATGGAAAATATTCGTCTGACTCATTCATCTGCTCTTCATTAGGGATGGCAAAAATACTCGCGGGGTCGGGTCCCCTTGGAGCCCCGCCCCAAACGGGGCGGGGAATCCCCGGTTTGATCGGGTATGGGGGCAAACCGGGGATTTTTTCGAGAAGGTTTGGGACGGGGCGGGGACGGAGAGGGTATCCCCGTCCCGTCCCCGTCCCCAAACTCACCCCAAATAATTTTATTTTATTTTTTAAAAATATAAAATATATATTATAATAACATTATATATATCAATTTTTTAAATTTCTTTTATTGTATTATGTTATTTATTTTTAGTTTTTATTTTTCTATTTTTTTTAATTTAATTTCATTCATTTGGATATGTTATGCTGTTATTATATATAATTTTATAATATAATAATTTTAATATTAAATTTATAATAAAAATATTAAATATTTTAAACATTAATTATTTAAATAAATAAAACAATAAAAATACTGTGTTAAATATATATAATTTTAATACATTTACTGAATTTAATTTAAAAAAAATACATTTACTGATTTTTAATTCATTTCAAATTAAAAATAAATAACAACAAACATGGATTTTTTCCTACGGGGACCCGATCCCCAAACGGGGATTCTCCGACCCCGACCCCAACTTCCCGAAACAGAGAATGGGACGGGGACGGAGATGAAAAATCCCCACTGGAAAGGGGATGGGGAGTGCATCCCCAGCCCCGCCCTGTTGGTTGCTTTCCGATCAGTTTTATATATATATAAAAAAAAAGTTATAAATTTAAACTTGTTCACAGTATTTATTGATTACAAGAGTCAAATTTAATTTATATTTTGACGAAAAGGATTTTTTTGGAACTTTGTTAGGAACTCAGGATTTAGTAGGACGCGGGAAGCTTGTCGTTTACCATCCAAAATTCGACGTATCGTTTGGGAGCAAAATAAATACAATATTTTTCTTTGACACCAGGCTCTTTAATGTCGCCTGTCGTTGACAAATCCCAAAAAATCGAGAGTCAAAGCTCCCAAACCCACCTTCTTCGACCTTCGCCGCGGGACCCAACTGCACCAATTTCTCATTGCGATCATCTCACAGCCACATTCTCTTTGGGTCGACTAGTCAATTTCCAGAAGAAAGATTTCTCATTCATGATGGCAGTTCGGAATTTTCCTTGCAAGTTTTATTGCTTATTTCTGGTTTCTACGAACAACAACCAGAACTTTAATTTCTTTCTGTTCCCTTTGGTGGGTATGGTTAATTTTTCGTGCGTTACGAACTTCCCTCATTTGGGCAATGAGTTCTGGTTCTGATTATTTCGTTTTCAGTGTTGTCGTTTTGATTTTTGAAGTTGGTTTGCATTAGATGCCTGGTGATCTTACTGTGGCTATGGATAATCTTCCTGTATTTCATCTGTGCCATTTTAGTGGTTTTCTATTGCTTTTTATAATATGATGTAAGCTGTTGATTTTTTTGTACGGATTTATGAGTGGTTTCATGGCAGTGGAGTTTATGCTTTTATGCAGACAACTTGGTATGGATGTCTATGAGACTCAGAAACCTCCTTTTTCCAACTGACTTCTAATTGGATTTCTGAATTTTGTTTGCCCCCTTTTTTTGTGTGCTTGTTTCTATGAGTCGGTTTGAATGTATGTTTATGATTTTGAAGAAATCGATGCGCATAGCTTCATTGAGGGTAGCGAAATCTGCTCTCATCTTTTCAATCTTTTCAACTACTGGGTCACTTGGATGGGACCTTGATCATCCTGATTTTTAATCAATTTGTTACTGGTCAGGTTTCAAGATCCCAGGCCAAAGAAAACCAGTGGAGTGGAGTTTCATAGTGGATGAGTAAATGAATTCAGCTCTCCACAGAGGGTTGGGATCTAGTTCTGATGGAATTAGAACTGAGAAGCTATTGAAATCTTCTTCTTCTAATAATCTCATGCCTGAAGGCTTGCGCTCAGGGAAGAAAATTCTTGATCCACAAGGGCCTTTTCTTCAAAGTTGGAACAAGATATTTGTGCTGTCTTGTGTGATTGCTGTTTCGCTGGATCCTTTGTTCTTTTATGTTCCTGTGATTGATAATAAAAAGAAGTGTCTAAGGTTAGATGGGAAAGTGGAGGCTGTAGCCTGTATATTGCGATTATTTACAGATTTATTCTATGTTCTGCATATTGTTTTTCAGTTTCGTACAGGATTTATCGCTCCCTCTTCCCGAGTATTCGGAAGAGGTGTTTTAGTGGAAGATTCCTGGGCAATAGCAATGAGGTATCTGTCATCATACTTTCTAATTGACATTTCCTCGGTCCTCCCACTTCCACAGGTGAGGAAAGTTTCTTGGGACTTGAGAGTATGTCTACTCTACTGTTAATTTGTTAGCTGCTTTTGCTAAGGGAATTCTTCATTCATGCATCTGTTTGATTCAATCCTTTCCCCCTCTCTTTCTTGAAATGGTTTCTACAAATTGTCAGGTCCTAGTTTTCCAATGCCAATTGCAATGATTCACGTTCACCATCAATTGATTATTACTTATATTTTTCTTTTTGGGAATTTCCACCCTAGCTACTGTGAGAAAATTATTGGTTATTTCCTTGTTATATCTGCATGATATGGACATGCAGTCAGTAATATGTATTCTGTTATGCTTAATCTTGCAAAGAACAATTTTTTTGAGTAGGAGTTAAAATGTGATGACTAGCCTGTATTTAAGAACTGCATAGAAATTCAATTCCTTTTAGACTTAGTTCTTTGTAGACAATAAGTTTATATTGAAAAGGTATAGGCATCGTGGTTCTACTTATTTCAAGGTTGCCAGTGCAATGTTCTGCTCTTTAATGCATAAAAAAAGGCCCATTTCCTGGTAGCCGGTACTTTTGCTTTTTGAAATATTTTTATGATATTTGTCTTCAGATTTATACACTACAATAGTAACACAAACCATATTTGTAATCTCTGTGGGATGATTTCAACTTGAGTGAGGCATACATTTATAATGCTGGACTGTGAGCTTGATACTCTCAACTGTCTGAAGGATTGGTTCAACTCGTGTTGAGGTTGAAAAAGATGTTGGTCAATATATTATTTCTCAAGTTCATTTGATTTTGATACGTGAACTGTCCTTTTTTATAATGTGCATAGGTGGTGATTCTGATAAACATCCATAAAATGAGAGGTTTGGGATCGTTGAATACAAACTACTTGCTGAAATATGCTGTATTATGTCAATTTGTGCCAAGGTTTCTTCGAATCTATCCACTGTATAAAGAAGTTACAAGGACCTCAGGCATACTCATTGAAACCGCTTGGGCAGGAGCTGCATTTAACCTCTTTCTGTACATGCTAGCCAGTCATGTTAGTTTTCTTCTCTGCTCCTTGGGTGGATAATGGGTAGTTTTCATGGAATGTAGGGTCTATTTGAAAAAAAAAGCCAGAGTACAGGAATGGTTCTGTATGTTACCATTTGCATGTGATTCCTCGACCTCGAGTGTGCCAAATATATATTTCTATTGTGTATGTCAATCATATTCACACATTTAGTTCATCCCTTTCTTGCAGTAACATTTTTCTTTTCTTTTTTTGTGTCTTGTCATTCTTAGGTATTTGGGGCAATCTGGTACTTATGTTCCATAGAACGAGAAGCCCAGTGCTGGCAAAATGCTTGTAACAAGCATCCTGGCTGTACCTCTACTTCCTTGTATTGTGATTACAGTTACAGTAACGAAGGGAACCTATTCCTCAATGGTTCTTGCCCAATCGAAAAGCCAAATGTAGGAATTTTTAACTTTGGAATATTCCTTCAAGCCCTTCAAACTGACATTGTGGAATCAGATTTTCCAAAGAAGTTCCTTCACTGCTTTTGGTGGGGCTTAAGGAATCTAAGGTACACCATCCACTGTCCATTTGGGTTATTCTTTCTGATTGAGAGATCTGCTATAAATTTATGAACATCTTCGGGAAAGTGTTTTTAACATTCATATTATGTGGTTCCTGTTGCTTTCTCTGTATATTTTTTGAGTTGAAGAAGGTCTTAGGCTTATAGTTGTGCATACCTTGTACCAGTCCACTGCAGGCCGCCCTGAGTTTTATACAATTTTGTGCTTGTCTAAGCTGTTCTTAATTTAATTGGCTTACATGTAAATTGGTCACTTGCAAATATTTATATATGTGATCACATAACAGAGCTACATGGTTCTGTACATATAATATGGTTTCGTATAATGATACTCTCTGCAGTATTTTGTTACTTCAAATAGACTAGTTTTACAATCTATTAACTTCTAGAATTTCTATGAGAATAATTCTCTCTTGGATGCAGCTCTTTGGGTCAAAATCTCACTACAAGTAAGTGCACATGGGAAAATTGCTTTGCCATTTTGGTTTGCATCTCTGGCTTAGTGTTGTTTGCGTCTCTCCTCGGCAACGTGCAGGTTGGTACTGACTATTCTTGCTGCTGTTAGTCATCTTAGGCTGGCTGAGAATCACTTTTCTTTACATGAATGAAAGTTGGACATTTGATTGTGAACTGTTGAGCAACATAGATCTACTTGTTATAAAAGCCTATGCAATGTTTGATGCATATTTTACATTGATATGGTTTTGGAACCTTTAATCATTGG
This sequence comes from Trichosanthes truncata, assembly GCA_033996785.1. Classification (NCBI taxonomy): domain Eukaryota; kingdom Viridiplantae; phylum Streptophyta; class Magnoliopsida; order Cucurbitales; family Cucurbitaceae; genus Trichosanthes; species Trichosanthes truncata. The sequence goes on from JAWPNB010000003.1 coordinate 91,183,415, forward strand.
GTTATGTATGAAATCTTGTGCAATTCATCTTAGAATGATGAGTCTCTGTCTGTGTCGAACTTGCTGTGGAATAGATGTATTGGCGATCCACAAACACAAGGGTGGAGGAGATGAGAGTGAGAAGGAGAGATGTTGAACAATGGATGTCACATCGCTTACTCCCTGAGAATATGAGGGAGCGGGTTCGAAGTTATGAACATTACATGTGGCAGGAAACCAGAGGTGTTGATGAACATAATCTACTGCACAATCTACCTAGAGACCTCCAACGAGATATTAAGCGCCATCTTTGCTTGGCTTTGCTTATGCGAGTGAGTTTCCTTTTGTTTTGTTAGTTATGTAGAAAGACGGTAGTTACATCATTGCATATTATGTATATATATATATAATTCACCAGATTAAGAATGGAGAATGATTTTGAAATGATTTGAGAGTAGTGTTTTAAAGTGACGTATGTTTTTTTTTTCTTTTTCTAGAAGAACTTTTGGAGAAAATACTAGCTTGGTTAAGCATCCAATGTTTGAAAAGATGGATATACAATGGTCATAAACAATCACTAGCTCGGTTACACACATATTGCAAGCTTAACTGTTTTAATGGATTTTGATGATTTATGTACATTTTCCATTAAGGTTCCAATGTTTGAAAAAATGGATGAACAATTGTTGGATGCAATGTGTGTCCGTCTCAAGCCAGTGCTGTACACAAAAGAAAGCTGCATTGTTCGGGAAGGCGATCCAGTCGATGAGATGCTCTTCATCATGCGAGGCAAGCTCTTAACCATGACTACAAATGGTGGGAGAACTGGTTTCTTCAACTCTGATTTCCTCATGGCTGGTGATTTCTGTGGAGAAGAGCTACTGACCTGGGCTCTAGACCCTCATTCCTCAACCAATCTTCCCATTTCAACTCGAACCGTCCAATCGCTAACAGAAGTCGAAGCATTTGCTTTAAAACCCGACGACTTGAAATTTGTAGCCTCTCAATACCGCAGGCTTCACAGCAAGCAGCTGCGCCAGATTTTCAGATTTTACTCACAGCAATGGAGAACCTGGGCAGCTTGTTTCGTACAAGCAGCATGGCGGCGCCATCAAAGAAAGAAGCTCAGAGAGTCTCTCAGGGAAGAAGAGAGTAGGTTGAAAGACGCATTGGCTTGCCTCGAAGGGCAGTCGCCGAGTTTAGTCACCACCATTTATGCATCTAGATTTGCTGCTAACATGCTTCGCGCACTGAGACGAAATAGTGCTAGGAAAGCTAGGATGTCCTTGCTGCTTGAGAAGCCAGCAGAGCCTGATTTTATCTTGGAAGATAACAACACATAACGCATAGCCAGACAGCAGAAAGATGACATTAACATTTGTTGTTTGACTTTATATTGCCTTTTGGATTGAAGACAAGGACATAGTAAGCTGTTCTTCTTAATCTCAAAAGAACATGTTTGGGAGTTCATCATGTCATTTTTCAGAAAATGGTACGAGAAAAGTGATTGTGATTGTTCTAAAATCACTTTCAAACATGTGAGAATTGTATTTGTAATGTCTCCTTCTATGTACATAAATTATTGAATCCTTCCAAGACCAATCTCTGGTAGAGGGGACCAGTTCCAGTGTAAATTATTGAACACTTCCCAACATAAATTTATAGCTGTACTATATTGAGCAGGTGTTTTTTCTGCTTTTTGTTATGGCACATTAAAAAACTTGGGAACACAATTTTAAAGTGGGAAATGTAATACAATTGTGATTGATAAGACCGATTCAAAAATTCTTATTAATGATTTTTTTTTTTTTTTTAAATACAATTGTGATTGATAAGACCGATTCAAAAATTCTTATTAATGAACTATTTTTTTGTTTGTAAATACATGTATGTTGAGCTGTTTGTTTTAACTTAAGATCTAAAGCTTTTTAGAAGATAATATTCATCTGAATGTTTGATTTGACATTTTGGCACTTGGCACACATGGCCAACAAAAAAAGTAATAATAAAACCTTGACTTAAACTTTTTTTTTCCTTCTTATTTTATGTTGTTTCGTTTGGAAAGACATGTAGGGAATTGTTTGGTTCAAGGTTTTTTATATGTCTAAAATTAAGATTGTTGGGATTATAGATTGTTGTGTTTGGTTGCATACTTGAAAATGTTAATTTTTATAATAATAAATTATATATTTTTAATCTTTTTATGGGATTAATTTTTATAAATTTTATATAATTATGATGCATTAATTAATGAATTCTTCGACAAATGATGTAAATTAATTGATCATAATAGATGTATAATTTTAAGTTAATAAATAATTATAAAAAGTTAAATTTTGTATTCTAAATTATTTCAATTAATTAAATATATTTAATAAATTACTAATCTATTGCTAGTTTCAATAAATACACAATTACATTAATTTAGTATATTTTTATGAAGAAAAAAAAAATTCAATTTTTACCGGTAAACATGTCACCATGTATCAATTTTCACTCTAAACTTTTGATTTCATCAAATTGGACCCTAGACTTAGTTAAATGATGCAATTTCTACCATCTATTCAATTTTCACTAATTTTAACAAAAAACAATATAAAAATCTCCATAACCTCACTAATTTCAATAATATCAAGATTTTCAAAAGTTTAAGTTTGATTAATCCACATATTAACAAATGAATAACTTTACCAAAACTCACAAATTTTAACAAAATGTAGCTTAACATTGTTTTTCTTTTAAATATTATCAATTTTGTATCATACATATGTTTTATAATTCATTGAAAGTATGTGAGAATACTTTTTTTTTAACGAATCTTCAAAAGAAAACTCACTGGAGAACAGAAATTGCAATATTTTTTTAGTTCAAGGTTAAGATTACAACACTGATATAAGTTTGGGGTACAATTTGATGAAATTAAAAGTTTATGATAATTTGTTAGGTATGTTTTGAATGAATCAGTTACTTATTATTAATTTATTACAATTGAATAATCAATTAAGTTAATTCAATACATTATTATAAAATAATTTATATATAAAGTTATTTGAAATAATATAATTAATTTTAATAGAATAAAGAAATGTATTCAATAGAAAGATGAGTATTAACAAAAAAAAAAAAGAAGAGAGAGAGAGAGAAAGAGAAGGACATGAAGAAAGCTATGCTTTAAGAGTATCAAAGACACTTACTCATGCCAAAGAGAGTATAGCTCAACTGGCATATATAATGTATTAATGACCAAACCAAAGAGTGGAGTGGATAGGTCAACTTAATTACTATATTTACTTGTTGATTTTCTATTTATCTATTGTTAATTAATAAAAATAAAATCCTTTTGGTTTTTTCTCTTTCATCATTATCTGTTGATAAAATACATGTGGGTTTAAAGAAAAAGTAATTGATGTCCATTCTTTGTGGATCAATATTTAATTGGAAATTAGTCTTTATGGTGCCTTTCCAAAGAAAGAAAAAACTATTTAATTGGAAATTTTTTTGTCTTACTATAATTTTCCATATTACTCTCATTTATTATAATGATATTAACAACATTTATCAATAATGTTGTCTAACAACATTTAAACAAAAATTCAAAAAAAAATTAGTTGCATAGATAGAGCAAGCACTATTGTTAGGGTCTCATAAAATCAATACTCTTGTTGAAGTCGGGTGTTGAAAATTGCTAAAGAAATGGATCGAATTTGATCCTCATGGTTTTAAAAGTTTAAAGTTGGTTAGTTTTTTTTTTTTTTTTTGAAGAATTGAGAGAGTAAATAGAATGTAGTAGTAAATGAAATTCCCAAGTTCATTCTAGTTTAAGTTCTTAAGTTTGGGTTAATTTATTTTCATTATTACATTCTACCTTCCAAAAGCTTCTGCTAAAGATCCGCCTGGATCTCTCCCTCTCTGGTGATATTGCGTCCTTCCAATCTTCAGCATATGCTAAAGCATTAGAAATATGGTCTAGTTTTCTGAAGTCTTCATTGTTGTAGATTGCATCAGTTGCACCTTCCACATATACTATTAGAGCCTATGTGAAAACTCTAGATCCTTTTTCTAAAGTCAAAAGCTACAATTTAGGAAATTTTGGGAATCAAAGAATTTAAAAAGTGGTTTTATATAAATAATAATAATAATTTTAATACAAGAATTTAAAGTTGGTTAGTTTCAATGAAGTCTTCATGGTTTTTAAAGTTTAAATTTGGTTTCTATAGTTTAGTTAAACCTCACAAATCTTTCCTAAATTATTTTTTATCCACCCGATTAAAACTCGTGTATTTCCTTCTTTTTTTTTTACTTAGTCCTAAACTCTAATACAATCAACTAACACAGTTAGCAAAGTAGAAAATATCAACTTATTGCTATTAAAGAGATGTGTAAATATGGTAACAACATAGATGATTTGTGAAGTTTGATTAAACTATAGAGACCAAATCGAAAATCTTCAAATCTTCAAATCATAAGAATCAAATTGAAACTAATCCCAAAGTATATAGATTAAGTTGAAAATTTAAAATCATGAGACAAATTTTATTAATTGAATATTTTCATATTTAAACAAGAGATGCTTTCAAACATGATTGTTCAATCACTCTGACACCTTTTTAGGACTCATTTTTCTAAAAGAGAGAAAATTACCTCGTGATACATGAGGGAGCATTCTAGAATTGTTTTAGGAAAATACTTGAGTGCAACCTTCATGCAACTCACTTTTTCTAGACAACAAAAAAAAAAGCTCAGACTGCACCCAAGCTTGGGTTGAATTCATTTACACCTTTGCTTTTGAAATTTGTTGCTCTTACACTTTTTCTTTCTTTTTTATTTGGCCAGTCAGTCACTATTTCTTTCTCAATATATATTTCTAGGTAGAACAATCAATTGAAAGTAAAAATAAATAAATAAAGAGGAAGAAGAATGAATGGATGAATTAACTAGAGCAAAAATAGCAATCGAAAAAGGTGAAAAGTTTTTGAAAATTTTCTATTTAAATGATTAATTTCTAATGAAAAATTCTCATTTAAAATATATATTTTTAAAATTTTATAATAAAAATAATATTTCATAAAAATTTAAATGGAAGGTTTATTATATATATATAATAAAGAACTTGGGGTAGGGATGAGGATGGAGAATCCAATTAGCTAATGAATTTTTTTTTGTCTCCACTCCCTCATTCATTCCTGGCCTAAATGGGAGTTCTCATCCCGATAGAGGCAGGTCTCCATCCGCAAGAGAAAAATGGACATTTCTAGTTGAAAGTGATATCCAAGCTTTGTGGTATTGTAAAGCCATTTAAATGTCACCGGCTTCTATTGGGAGAATCATAAATAACGAAGGAAAATAGAGTAACTATTGAGAAACAAATACGTAAAAAATCAAGTTGAGGCACGGGTATCTCGCTTTCTTTAAAGAAGTTCAAGCCTTCTGCAGTATATTTATTTAGGGTTTATGGTATTTATAGGATTTTTTAGATCTACAAATTTAATACATAATTAATTTGTTAAACTTTTAACATCTCTTAGAAATACGTTGTTCATTTAAAAAAAATAATAAATTCTAATAAATAATAACTTAAAAACTCATATTTACAAAACTATTAAATATTAAAATATTGTAACCGCTTCTATAGATAGCCTCAACAGCAGAGATACGTTTGGTCCAGGAGAGGCTGGAGCTCCCTAAATTTTTATCCATTATGAATGAGTAATAGAAACCACAATATTCAAATTGTTGCTACGGCCGGATGGAATAAGCCCCTCAACTTTCTCCAGATTCTTGATGCGAACCCCGTGCTCGCAACTTTTGGCATTTTTTCATTTTTTTCCTCTTTTTTTGCTTTTTGTTTTTTGTTTTTTGTCATTTTCTTTTTGCTCGTTTTCGTTCTTTTTCTATTTCTTTTCCATTTTTGGTTTTTTTTTTACAAAAAATAATATTTGTTTTTTTATTTTTTATTTTTATTTTTAAAATAATTTAAATTTATTCCTAATAACCAGTGTATTAAATGTCGCTCGACATGTCGTTGGAGAAATTTCGTTTTTCCTCCCCTTTTGACGACATGTCGTCCCATATCGATTTTTTTTTCTTTTAAGTTCAGTCAGTCTCACACACACACGCACGCACACACATTTTCTATTTAATATTTTCTTTGTTAATAAATAATAACTAATAAGAGAAATTGAGTACAAAATACAAAAAATAATTAGATAAGAGGTTAGAAGGGGTATATATGACACTCTCTTAAACCCTAATACATAATAGGCCCAATCAATAAACTGATTTACACATAACTTTATTTGGTCATTTGAAGCGCTAGATTACAGGTTCAAGACATTTCTACACTCCAATTCCAGTTCTCTTAATTTCCCTCCAATTCTTTCAATTTCTCTCTAATTCTCTTAAAATTCATTTTAATTCTCTAAATTTTCCTTCATAATTGTCTCATTGAATATAAAAAATTACATATATTTTAGATACATGATGTTAAGAAGAAGAGTAATCAATTATACTATAATTAAGTCACAATTAAGGTTTCATGAAATAATTCAAATAATTGTAATCAACTTTCAATTTTTTTTTTTGCAAATTCCTACTCGCATCAACATTTCAAATTTTCAATTGACATTTATATCTAAATATTATATTAATTTTTAGATGTGATGCCTAAAAATAGTCCATTATAGTCTAATTAAGTCAAAATCAAAGTTTCATTGGCTAATTCAAACAATTTCTATCAATTTTCACAATTTCCGTAAATTTTCCCGAAGTTTCCATTGAAATTTCCATCGACATTTCCATGGACCTCGACATTTTCATCGACATCGACATTTCGAACCTTGCTAATAACAAGTATATGATATTATATATTTTTTTTCAATTTCATTTTTAAATTTAATTTTTTTTGAGTAAACAATAAAAATATTTTTTAATTTTAGTAAATTATTTTAAAAACTAATTACATAAAATAATTTATAATTTTTTTATTAATAAAATAATTTATAATTTTTTTATTAATAAAATAATTTATAATTTTTTTATTAATAAAATAATTTATGAAATAAAGTTTATTTCTACTTCTTTTTTTTTTTTGACAATATATTTTTTTCATATTGAACAAACTTAATTGATTAAGTTATAAGTTTGATCAATTCTAACAGAATTTTGAAATAAAAAAGTATGCAATTGGTCTTTAAACTTTTAATTTTGTATCTAATAGGTTCTCGAATTTTCAATTTAATGTCTAATATGTAACAACTTTTTTTTTTTTTTTTTTTTTTTTAAGTTTAAGAATTTTTTAGATACAAAATTGAAAATTCAAGGACCTATTAGATAAAAAATTGAAAGTTTAGGGACTTAGTAAAAACTTTTTAAAATCAAGGACTTATTAAATAAAATCTTGAAATTTTAAGGACCAAATTTATAATTTAGCCAATTTAATATCAAAATATACGAACTGATATCAATATTGTTGTTGTCAAAATCCGACCAAGAGAATTCACATGACCTTCATGTAGCAACGACGGTGAATCTGTTTGATGGGAGAAATACGTGGCCTGCAAGACAAGAAAGATCTGGACATTGGTGTGGTGCTAGTTACACACGCTCCGATGCTTAAGTTAGCTAGGAGAATTTGAGTAAGTAAGGATTTTTGGAATGAGATTGGACTTACCTTTTTCCTGGTGAGTAAATGTATTTATAAGGTCTTTTTTAAGGCACAAATGATGAATCCTTGGTGATTTAGGAAAGGAAAAGGAATGGTTATGGGCTGGATCGAGGCTAGGGAGAGAGAAGGGAATGGCCTAACCCTGACCCCATGGTGGGGTCAGCCTAGGCGGAGGCTGACTAGAGGATTTGGGCCTCGAGCCTAAATTCTAGTCTCTCATGTTGTCTGGAGGTCCAGTCCCTTTTGCTTTTTAGTCTGATTTGATCCGTTTTGGCTCGTTTTGGGTTCTTCTTTGCATATTTTCCCTTCCATTTCCTTTGTATTTTAAATTTATAGTTATGGTCAAGTTTTATTCCTAACAAATATATATCAATGTGTTCAAAATTCTTTTTATATAGCCTCGTGACAAAAAAGGATAAAAAGGATAGCCTAATGAGCAAATTCATTGATTCTATGGATAAAAAGAATCTAGAGTTTTCACATAAGCTCTAATAGTATATGTGGAAAGTGCAAATGATGCAATCTACAACAATGAAGACTTTAGAAAACTATACCATATTTCTAATGCTTTAGCATATGCTGAAGATTGGAAGGACGTAATATCACCAGAGAGGGAGAGATCCAGAAGGATCTTTAGCAGAAGCTTTTGGAAGGGCATAACATAAAACATGTTCCATTGGTTTCTAAATTTACAATCGATTTTTTTTGGCTTTTTTTTTAGTTTCGATCCATTTTAGCTCTTAATTTTTTTAAAGAAGAAAAGTTATTTTGGATTTTGAACTTTTAAAATATATAATTTAATATCTTAATTTTTTAAAGAATAATTGTTTTGGTTTTTTTAATTATTTTCCTGCAACCTAAAATTTCTCCACCTAATACCTGCTTAAGTCAATTTATGCAGCTCTAATATATGCCCATGTTTGTCAATATGAGCATAGCTAAGTAGATAAAACACCAATTACAATCCAACAAGTTGATGATTCGATATTCTACCTCCGCAATGCACATATCTAAAGCCACGTTATCTATCTATTAACTAAATCAAAGACAAAATAATTGAGAATAAAATGGTTGTCTTTTAAAAAGTTTAGGGACTAAAATAGACATTTTGAAAGTTTATGGAGCCAAAGGAAATAAACCTAAAAGTTTAAAGACAAAATAGGTATTTTGAATAGACTAAAATGAAATAATTCTAAATTTACGGATTAAAAATAGGACAAACTTAACTGATTATCGTTAACTAAAATAAAATTATCAAATAAAAAATAGAAATAATTTAAAAATTAAAAGAAAGAGTTAAAGCTTAAAGGTAAGAAAGAATGAAGTAAAAAAAGTGTGATATATAGAAATTAAGTTAAAAAATATATGATATATTTCATTTGGAAGAAAAGGCTAAACTAATTTTCTTAAAATCAGAATTTGGGGGCCAAGGTCTCCTTGGAGTTTTTGTACAAAAGACTCATTTTCTCGCGCTTTAATGCGATCTGACCTGTCATATCAAAATAATGAAATATAAATCATTTTGACGTAACAATGCGCGCAAAATTATTCAAGAGGGCAGTATGAGGCCGACTCGCTTGTTCACGCTCTTAGATAGGGTAACGCTTTCGAATAGGGTAACGCTCTTGATGACCATTCTCGTTCTCGCTCTCGTTTTCCATGTCAGCAAAATATTTTGGATCTTACAAGATTCTCTCCCCTGGAGACTTGCTCTCGCACAAGTTGACTTGTTCTCGCTCTCGCAGTACACGTCACTCGAACCGAACTTTACTAATGTTGTACTCGCTCTCGCGCGCTCATTCTCTCATACTCTCGCTCTCGCATTGAATAATATTTTCAGTCACTCGAGAGAGCCTTTTACTAATGTTGTACTCGTATTTGCTCTCGCGCGCTTGCTCTTTCATGCACTCATTGTCGTTCTTTTCTGTCTCTCATTCTCGCTCTTGCCTCTATATGGATTTTCATTTTCTGATCCCCCGAGTATGGTAAGTTTTCAGTGGTATGTACAAACACTGTGTGAGACATTGTGGTTTATTAGCCGAAAATACTGACAAAGAAAAGACCTCAATCAATTCTACACCTACTTTCACCATCAACATTTTTCAATAAACCTTTTAAATAAATTAATTAAAGAAAATTACTATGATTTATGTCTAACAAAAATAATTTCTTAGCTTCCTTCGTTTTCTCATTTGTTCAAACTTACTTTCAAACTTTTTCTCCTTTAAACTGTTCTTTACGTATAACCAACATCCAAGCATCAACCAATCCACATTTAAAAAATAGGTACGTTCAAATACGTGTTTTATATTTTTGGAAGACTTCTTTCTATGTTTCAAACATAGAACAAACGTCTTAGGGTTTAGGGTTTTGAAAGCTTTCTTCCTACTTTCTTCCCACATTCCTATGGTATAAACGTGTTATGTTTTGAAAGTTTTTTAGTTTTAGAATGTTGGTTACTATGGTATTGGAGCGATGCAAGTAGAACTAGAGCGAGAACGAACATAAATGAGCGAGAGCGAGGGCAAGACTTTTTTTTTTATAATTATATTTGTTTACTGCTACTTACTAGTTATTACTTTTTTTAAGGATGGAAAAGAAATCCCTATTCATTCGATACAGTGGCAGTTGGGATGAGACTGAGAACTGTTATATTGGAGGTTTGCTAACAGGGGTAGTCGTGTCGAGCACTATCAGATACGATGAGTTGAAAGGTATGATATATGAAGTTATGAACATTAGTTCGGTGATGTTTGACATTATAATGAGGGTGAAGATGTAGTTGGAAGAGTAATCCCCTCCAATGCACATAAGGAATGATCGTGATGTTGAATTTCTCATATTTCAAGAAAATGTTTCGAAGTTGCAAGTATTTATAACAATCGTACAAAAGAAGGGTGGGAACATGCAACCGGATGAGGATGTGCAGCAAGCTCATGACGACAATTCTCATGTGATGTTGAGAATGAGAGTATGGACATGGAAAATTTAGAATCATTGGGCTTGTATACAGATAAGGCAGAGATACTATTATATGAGACATGGGTCTCCTTAGAAATCGACGACAATAACCCATGGGAGTCATATTATACTCACCATGGTTTTCAACATCATCACATGGATCAAAATAAAGCATGAGACTTACATAGAACAATGCATGCCAATTGAAACGAATGAGTCCAAAGTCATTGTCTAGTTGTTGAGAATGAGATAAGGCCCACTCCAATTCTAAGGGCACCTGATTGTGCCCATTCTCAAGTCAGATCAACGATTACTTCTTTGTCCGGTCTGTCTTCGTTTGGCTCTGCTCCTGGTGTTGATATTAAGGTTGGTGAGTTGTTTGTTTGTAAGAAGGACTCGAAGCATAGATTATCGATGCTGGCCATGAGTAAGAATTTTGAGTTCAGAGTAAAAAAATCCACAAAGGATTTGTACACTGTGGGATGCATCGACAAGACTTGTGGAGGCTTCGGGCAGTGAAGATGAAGTGAACCAAAATGTTTAAGATAAACAAGTATGTGAGTGCACACACATTGTTCATTGAACTGTTAAATCACGATCATTGGTAAGCGAGTGCTAAAGTGCTCAGGCACATAATTAAAAGTAAGTGTGAGGGAGTTGGTCGTGTGTATAAGCCAAAGCACATTATTAAGGATGTCAGACAAGAGTATGAAGTGAATATAAGTTATGACAAAGCATGACGTGCCAGGAAAATGACACATGCATTTGCTAAGGGAGCTCTAGAAGACTTGTACACCATGATTCATGCGTATGGAGAAGCTCTGAAAATTGTTAACTCAGGCACCATGTTTGAGGTAAAACTTGAAGACTCCGTCTATTTCAAATATGCATTCATGGCATTGAGGCCTTGCATCAGAGGTTATGCGCGTATGCGAGATGTCATCATTGTTGATGAGTCTCATTTAAAGGGGAAGTACAAATGATGCATGTTCGTTGTGTAGAGAGGGATGGAAATAACCAACTTTATCCATTGGCGTATGCAATTAGGGACAATGAGAACCATTGGTCATGGACATGGTTCATGACCAAACTAAAGATAGCCATTGGAGACTCCTAGAACTTGGTTATTGTTTCAGACCGTCATGCGAGTATTGCACATAGTGTTCAAGTTGTATTTCCCACAACTTTTCATGGAGTGTGCATCTACCATCTGGAGTCTAATGTGTTGACCAATTATAAGGATAAGGCGACATCAGAATTGTTAAAAAATGCTGCTAGAGCATTCCGCGAGTCAGAATTCAAGATATATTGGGATCAACTTTTGCACTTGCATGGAGGTGCTGTAGCCTGATATTTGGAGAGTGTTGGTATTGAACGATGGGCACGATGTTTTCAGATAAATAAATTTTATGACAATATGACTTCGAATAGTGCATAGTGCTTCCATTCATTGACTGCAGAAGCACGACTACTGCCCATTGTTCCGTTGCTCGATTATATAAGAGGGGCATTTACAGGGGTGGTTTTATGAAAAGCAGAACTATTGGTTTTTGTGCACAACATTGTTGTTGGACTATGCTGAGCAATGAATGATCAAGGATTGCAAGAGAGGTAGACGATACCGAGTTGACCCAATTGATTGTTACACATGTTATGTAAAAGTGATGGAGTTAATATTAAGAAAGCGGAAGCAATTTCGGATCTCGAGCACTCAAAGTACATCAATTTAACCAAACAAAAACATGCTCAAAACTGGAAAAAACCAGAAAGTATGAACACATACCTTTGTAGCTCAAATTCTCCAAATTCTTTGCAAATCTTGGATCACCAACAATACTTGGACCACCACTAGAGTCTTCCCTACTATTCTCAGCCCTTGGAATGGATTGTGGGATCTTTGATTGAGAGAAATTGGGAGAAGAATGAGTAAAGATCTCAATAAAAAAAACTAGAGAGTTTTCTACAAAAATCTCTTGTTTTTCTAATCTCTAATCTCCATTGTGTTGCTTCTCTATTTATAGAAACTAATGAAACCTCATTAGGCTTCCCATGGAAGACAACATTTGTCTTCCCATGGAAGACAACATTTGTCTTCCCATGGAAGACAACAATTGTCTTCCCATGGAAGACAACACTAGGTTGGATATATAGGATTAGTCAAGTTTCATTTAAATCAAAATTAAATTAAAAACTTGATTAATTAATTAAACCATTTAATTAATTTAATTATTTAATTTAATATCAAATATTAATTAAATAATTAGACCAATCCCTCTCTTTTATGACCAATCATTTGTACATGAATCCCTATTCACGTATTAAACCGAACAAATATTTAAATCACATTTAAATATGTTCCTCTCTCTTTCTTGTGGTTTAATTATAGTACGTTAAGTATATCGCATATAATTAACGTTTACTCCCAAAACCGAATTTGAACAATTCAAATTCTTTTCTCTCAAAATATTCCAAGGCTTAGTCTGAGCTAGTAAGGGGACCTCATGGACCTACAGATCATGAGCTCCAACGATACAAGATTAACCGGCCAAACTCTTTAGCCTAGCTAATCAACATTCGTTAACCACCAGGACACTCCACTAAAGCCCAGTGGCTGCACTCTCCTCACTGTAGATATATTTCTGTCCACTCGATATAACCATGATTAGTAAGTCGATCCTTCACAGGTCGTTCGTAATTACAGCTGGGTCAAATAAACCGTTTTACCCCTGTAATTACTTCTTGTTCCTTAAGTCCCACTGATCCTCTAATGAACAATTAGTTTGTGGTCAAACCAACAAACCGAATCCCTCTCGGGCCAATGAGAGGGTGGGCCCATTGTTCAAGACCTGGAGTCAGCACTTAAGGGAACAACCTCTCTACTAATCCTTAAAGCAGGTAGGAGTGAATTCCATCTCGCATGACTATGTTCCCAACTATCTATCCGGTCTTATCCCCAAAATGGGAGGCTTATTGAGTCGGCGATCTCGGGCCACTCTCACCCATGCAAATCTAAGGATAATCCCAAATAAACAGGAGTTCATAGCACGCTCAGGATTAAGATCGAGTTACCTAGGTCATCGTATGAATATAGTCAGTTAAAACAGTAAACGGAGTTATAAAGTCTAAGTGACTATTTCGCGGTCCGGTCTTATGCAAACTCATTGCATAGGACGCCCCCACTCGCATGTCTCCACATGAACGATTCAGGATCACATCGTTAGTACTATACAAAGTGGGCCGCGTCCATAGTGTCCCCAGAATAAGGTACCCAGCCTTATCCTTATATTATAGACCATTTTGGCTATTACTCGAACTTGATCCACTTTTATGTCATACATAAAGTTCAAGTATACATACTATAGCCAAGGGTTCTTAGTTCATTGGATTTGGGTTATAGAATACACAATTCACTTTATTCAATAACACATTTATTGAATAAACCTCAATAACATATTTATAGTAAAATAGAATATACATTCAGTTTACAAAACCACGAGTTTTAGGACACAAAACCCAACAAAAAGACGGTCGATGGATGGTATTGTTAATTTTCAAACTCGGCAATGCACGTGTAACCAATTCGACTCGTACGAAATACCATGTTTCCATGCTATTGTTGCTGCTAGAGAACGCAACATCACCCCATTTAGTATGTGTAATAAGTGTTATACCGTTGAAGCTTTTCAGGTAGTATATGCGGAGCCTATATACCCAGTTGGGCATGTATCAGAATGATCGCAACCACTTGGATATGTGGAGATGAAAATACTTCCACCGAAAATAGTTATTCGAGTTGGATGGAGAAGGGTACAAAGAATTCCTTTTGAAGGTGAACACAATCGAGCACGAAAATGTGGTAGGTGTGAGAATGTCGAACACAACCGGTAGTCATGCAATCAACTTCTGTTAACCACCATATTCAACCAACCGGATCAGTAGATATGTTTCTATCTATATATTATGTTTGTGTTTGTGTATCGTGTTTCTGTATGTAATTGAACCAGTTGGTTTGATGTGTAATAGCATAACGTGTTTTTATCTCTGTGAAATTGTTTCTCTCTCTCGCTCTCGCTCAATCTCGTTATCGTTATCGTTATCATTCTCGTTCTCGTTCTCGTTGTTCGATTATAGAAGGATAATTTTTCATATTACTCTCATTTATTATAATCATATTAACAACATTTATCAATAATATTGTCTAACAACATTTAAACAAAAATTCAAATAAATTTTTAGTGGCACAGATAGAGCATGTACTATTGTTAGTAGGGGTGTGCACGGTTCGGTTTGGTTCGATTTTGGATGAAACCGAGGACTGAACCGCACCCTTTGGTTTCTGAAATACCTAAACCGAGTAAATCGAAGCACTTGTCAGTTTCGGTATAAAACCGAACTAGCTCACCTTCGGTTTCCTCGATTCGATTTCGATTTTAACCAATTTGTTGAACGAGTATTTGTGTGGGGCATGCGATAGTCGCGTGAGAGATAAAACAACACTAGCTTAAAAGAAAGGTTGCGTCGTGATGGTGGGATGACTATCAAGGGTTGTGCGACCAACAACAAAAGAAAACAGAAGAGAGCAAAAGGAGAAAGAGGAGAGACTATTGTGGGTTTTACCATCACTGTGGACTGTGCCATCGAACTGCTGTTGTGGGTTGTGTCGTCACTGCTACTGCTGCCGTGGGTTGTGCAGTCGCCGCTACTGCTATTGTGGGTTGTGTGAGAGAAGAGAACAAAAGGGAGAAGATGAGAAGGAGAGATGGTAGATGAAAAGAGAGGAGAGAAGAAGATAAGAAAAAATAAAAATAAAATTATGGTTATTACCCTCCTTGCACAAGAAAAGAGGCACATAAAAGAGGAAAGAGAGGAAAAGCTATATTGAAAAGGATATGGAAAAGACACATGAGTAATGATGATTGACTTGGGAGAGAGAAATTTTCAAAGATAAAATATAAAATTAGAATTTTATTTATGGGTTGGGCTTTTGTTAGGTTGGGCTTAATGTTTTTTTAATTTCTTTTAATTGTATTCGGTTCGGTTCGAATTTTCAAGTTTTGAAAAAATATAAACTGTGGATTGAACCAAATACTACGATTTTTTAAAGTTTTAAACCTAGAAAACCATTTTTTTTTCAAAATAACCGAACTGAACCAATCGGTTTGGATCGGTTCGGTCCGGTTCCTCGATTCTCTCGGTTTGTTGCACACCTCTAATTGTTAGGGGTCTCATAATGGGTAAAAATCAATATTTTTGTTGAACTCGAGCGTTGAAAATTGCTAAAGAAATGGGTCCAATTTGATCTTCATGGTTTTAAAAGTTTAAATTTGGTTAGTTTCAATTTAGTCTTCATGGTTTTTAAAGTTTAAATTTTTTTTGAGTTCAACAACATTTGGGGTTAAAGGATTCGGACCTATAACCTCCTGATCATAAGTCCATACTTTATGCCAGTTGAGCTATGCTCTTGTTGGCTTTTAAAGTTTAAATTTGGTCCCTATAGTTTAGTTAAACCTCACAAATCTTTCCTAAATTGTTTTTTATCCACCCAATTAAAACTCATGTATTTCCTTCTATTTTTTTTTACTTAGCCCTAAACTCTAATATAATCAACTAACACATTTAGCAAAGTAGAAAATATCAACTTATTGCTACTAAAGAAATGTGTAAATATGGTAACAACATAGATGATTTGTGAAGTTTGATTAAAGTATAGAGACCAAATCGAAAAACTTCAAATCATAAGAATCAAATTGAAACTAATCCCAAACTATAGAGATTAAGTTGAAATTGTAAAATTATGAGACAAATTTTGTAATTTAATTGAATATTTTCATATTTAAACAAGAGATGCTTTCGAACATGATTGCACTCTGACTCATTTTTAGGACTCATTTTTTTAAAAGAAAGAAAGAAAAATTATCTCGTGATACATGAACGAGCATTCTTGAATTGTTTTATATATGTTGGGTTGAATTCATTTGCACCTTGCTTTTGAAATTTGTTGCTTTTACACTTTTTTTTCTTCTTTTTTATTAACCAATCACTATTTCTTTCTTAATATATATTTTCAAGGTAGAGCAATCAATTGAAATTTAAAATAAATAAATAAAGAAGAAGCAGAATGAATCGATGAATTAACTAGAGCTAAAATAGCAATTGAAAAAGGTAAAAAGTTTTGCAGGCGACGATTGTCACAGGGAATTATTCTTCATTTATGATTATTATTTTATTGATCTTAATTAAATAATTTTGTTAAAAAAATTTCTTATTTAAATGGTTAATTTCTAATAAAAAACTATTATTTAAAGAGATTTTTTAAAAAAATTTTCTAGTAAAAACAATATTTCATAAAAATTTAAATTGAAAGTTTATATATAAGGTGGGAAAAAGACAAGAATGGAGAATCTATTTTGCCCTCGCTCTTTCCTTCATTTTCTACTAAAACAGAATTTTCCACTTCAATAAAGGCAGGTTTTTGTCCCCACGAGAAAAATGGACATTTCTAATTGAAAGTGATATCCATGCTGTGTAGTAATGTAAAGCAATTTAAATGTCACTGTCTTCCATGGATAGCCTACCGGGCAAATTCATTTAATTCTATAGATAAGAAGAATCTAGTATATGTGGAAAGTGTAAAATGATGCAATCTACATTAATGAAAACTTTAAAAAGCTAGACCATATTTCTAATGCTTTAGCATATGCTGAAAATTGGAAGGATGCAATATCACAATAGAGAGAGATCCGAATGGATCTAGAGCTGAAGTTTTGGAAGGGCTAAACATAAAATATGTTCCATTTGTTTCTAAATTTACAATCTTTTTTTTTTTTAGTTTCGATCTATTTTAGCTCTTAATTTTTTTATCTTTATAAAAGAAGTCATTTTGGATTTTGAACTTTCAAAATATCTAATTTAATTTCTTAATATTTAAAGAATAATCGTTTTGGTTTTTGTAATTATTTTTTTGCAACCTAAAATTTTTCTACCTAATACTCGCTTCACCAATTTATGCAGCTCTAATATATGCCCACGTTTGTCAATATGAGCATAACTAAGTAGATAAGACACCAATTACTATCCCACAAGTTGATGGTTCGATCCCTTACCCCCACAATGCACATATCTAAAGCCATGTTATATCTATTTGTTAACTAAATCAACGACAAAATAATTTGGAACAAAATAGTTGTCTTTTAAAAAATTTAGGGACTAAAATAGACCTTTTGAAAGTTTATGGACCCAAAGAAAATAAACCTAAAAGTTTAGAGACAAAATAGGTATTTTGAATGTTCATAGATTGAAATAAAATAATTCTAAAAGTTGGGACTAAAAATAGGACAAATTTAATTGAAATTTAAAAATAGGACAAATAAAATAAAATCCTTAAATAAAAAATAGAAAGAATTTAAAAATTAAAAGAAAGAGTTGAAGCTTAAAGGTAAGAAAGAATGAAGTAAAAAATGTGTGATATATATAAATTGTTAAAAAATGTATGATATATTTCATTTGGAAGAAAAAGGCTAAACTAATTTTAAGGCCATTTTCAAAAAAAAAAAAAAAAATCTGTTAGACATTTATTTTGCGAAGATGAACATGTAAAAACTTAAGAATGTGATGTCTACAAATAAAATAATTGTCTTTGACAGAGAATATAAAAGGACTTTCATTTATTATTTGGAATATTATTATTATTTTGGAACATACGACAACACAATATATTTATTTTTTAAAAAATCTCAAACAAAAAAACAAAAAGTGTACAGTTTAATTGAAAATTGACTTGACTTAAAAGCAACAATTGTGCCTGAAAAGAGACGCAGAGAAAAAAGTTATATTTTTTATATTTCTATATTAAATGATTGTGAGGAGTGACTGTGAAACCTAATTATACAAATTGTATTACTTTTACATTATTAATTCATCCCAATTCCTAACAACCACAATTTATTATATAGACTGATTTTCAAATCAGAAGTTAAAAACCAAATATTATTAATTCATCTCAAATCCTAACAACCATAAATTTATTATATAGCTAACTTGAATATAACATCACTGTTTAAGATATATAAACTCTTGACCAAGAGGTCAAATGTTCATATCTCTCATATCTACTCGTTGTTGAACTATAATTTATTATATTGATTGAATGCGTTAACGATCGCAAGATCCATGGTTCGAATCTCTCTAATTTTTATTGTACTAAAATAAATTATATCGATTGATTTTCAAGTGTTAAGTTAAAAAAAAAAAAGCAAAAAATCTATTGTTTTACAAATAAGAGAAAGCTGATTTTTCTCTTTTAAATATATTATAGAAATAGTCACATTGCTACAAGTTTTCAATATTAAAATTGAGTTTGGACAGAAAGATTAAATGTCCTTTTCAAAATAGTGAAGACAAATTTATATAGAAACTATCTTGGGAATAGTTTTGAAGATAGTAGATGGCTCTTGAAATTAATACTTTTGTGTACCTTAAAAATCATTTTTTAGATTTTTTTAAAGTAATAATTATTAGGACGAAATTTCATCAAAAAATAAAAATCTCACATTGACAGTTGACACTTGGATATTATCTTTATTTTTATATATATTCAAAATATTTTTCATTTTTAACTACTACCATAGTTTGTTTGCCTACAAAATCCATAACAAACTAACTTTTTCTTTAGTATAACAAATATGAAGGGTAGGATTTGAATCTCAAATATCAATGGATAAATATCTTGATCGTTGAGTTATAATATAGTATTACAATTGTGTGATGTAGGTTCAAATTTTCGAAGAGAAAGTCATTAGTCTTATCCATTTAATTATAATTAGTTGGTTGCAATATATATGTATTTTTAAAAGTTAAATATATAAATATAAAAATGTATAAAAAAGAATTATTTTTAAACAATACATAAAAATAGACAAATATTTAATGAAACCGTCACAACGTGACTATGTATTTAAAACTATTGGAGGTAGATTTTAAAATTTATCCTGTCTTAATCACAATTGGAAGTAATCTCTGGTGAAAGTGAGAGCTTGTTTTCACAAGCATGCCCAACCCAAGGTTTTGTTTTCTTTTCTTCCCATGCAATGCAAAATGCAAATGGAAAGGGGAATCTTTCATCTCTCTTTTTCCTTTGATATTTTGCAGTAAAGCCATAAGAGAAAGAGATGAGAACGGTCCCATCCATTATCGATTATTGGTCGGGTTAAAAGCATCTCTGTTTGTTCATATACTGATTCATCATGATTTCTCTATTTGGTCGATAATGGCGGCTCAAAGCTCGTTCCACAACTGGAAATTGTGACATAACTACCGGCAAAAGCTTTAAATTACCTTCCTGGCAACAGCTCTACATCAGCTTCATTCCTTTTCTTCTCCCACATGTGAACTCTGTGTTTTGATCCTCACTCAATTGGCCATGGAAGTACAGACGTAAGTTTCCTTCACTCCCTCTTCCCTTCCCGCTTGGATTTGTAGTTATTCTGTTCATGTTGGATTTGAAGAGACATTTTTCTTCTTCCTCTTGCATAATTGTGATTGTGGAGTTGTGGGGATACAACTTAATTTGGGTGTTAATCAGTGAAGGAACTTGTGAAATATTTTTCTGAAGTAAAAGAAATTGAACCCACTCGTCATGTTCACTCAATTTGAGTTAACAGTAACGTGAGTCATTTTCGAGGTTTTAACAGCATTTTGGAAGATGGGAAGGAGTCAAAAAGTAAAGGCAGAACTGACTTTTCTTTCTCTCTGCTCTAGTGCCTTCCTAAGTTTTTGAAATTATTAGTAGTTTCTTCAAGTGTTTTTATATTTTCTACTCGATTATGCTTCATAATTGCCTTAGATCCACAAAAATACTATAAGCTCTGGCCGTGTAATTCTAACAATTTCAGGAGTTTGAGAGCTTTTTGTGTGCAGGAAGTAGGTTCAGGAGTTAATTCTATAAGAAGACATATTTAATATTTTGAAAGTAAAAAGAAGTTGGGTTGTGAAAAAATTATTAAGCCACATGGTTGAGTGATAACTCCTTTTCAAGATGGTTTTATTTTAATTATGACTGTGTTCCCAAATTTGTTTTTGGTACTCATGTGTTCATTTCTTCTCCATGGTTGGGTTGTTTTCTCCCCTCATTTGTTTCCTTTAACATTCATTAGGCCACTTGTTAAATCCTTTCGACTCAGGAAAGGCTACTCTCATCAGTAAACTAATTTTTTTCTTTTACTTTAATCATTCACGTCACGGTGTCATTTCATTTTGCCTTATCTATAGATTAGTACCAGACAGATTTGCCAATAGGGGCGATTTTAGTTCCCTGCTAAGCTTAAATAATCAGTAGCTAATCATTTATGAAATATTATGGATAAATGCCTGTTAGTTGGTTTATTAACTATGCTTCCATTTTGCTCTTGTTTCTATGTGCTGTTGAAATTCTTCCTATGGTCCCTCATCTCCTGTGATTCTTTTCTTTTCTTAATGTCCTCAAAAACAAATAGTAGATATATCTGTTGGTTTATTTGTTCCACTTGCTCTGTCCCCTGTCCAGGAGTCCAGATGGTTTTCATCAAAATGAACTTCCGTCTGCTGGAGAAACACACTCACGGAATTTAATGAGATCATTGAGATCGGTTTCAACAAGCTTTGCCACTAGTTTTGATAGGCTTACGAGTTTTGGAAACATGTATTTTGAACAAGAAGTTAGGAGTAAAGGCTTGGGATATGTTAAAAGTATTGTTGATAAAAACCCACTACTCCTTCATTTGTGGAATGAAATACTTGTCGTGTTGTGTGTGCTTGCTACCTCATTGGATCCTTTGTTCTGTTACATCCCGTTGGTTGATGAAGACAAAACATGTGTTGGATTTGACAAGAAGTTGAGGACAGTAGCTGTAATTTTACGCTCAATCACAGACTTCCTCTACATAATTCTTATTGTCTGTCATTTTCATCTTGGATATTCCTCATTTTATAATGCAAATCATGACGAAGCTGATGATGGTGTTTGCACAAGAGCATGGAGATTCTTTTTATCCTACTTCACAGTTGACATTCTTGCAGTTCTTCCACTCCCCCAGGTATGAAACTTCAGCCTCTGCAGACATAGATTCTATCAATATAATATCTCATGTTTTCCTCAAAATTTTTAATTCCCTGAATTTCCTTGAAGGATTTGATTATATGTTGACACCCAAGATCCCGATCTTTTTTGCCTAATGATATTGTTCTGATACATGTGAAAAATACTCGGGCAGGTGGTGGTTTTAATTCTCATTCCACGCTTCAAAGGATACGGATTTATATATGTAGTGAGGTCATTGAAATATATTCTCCTCGTTCAATATTTGCCAAGGGTCTTTCGAATCTACTCATTCTTAAAGAAAGTTAGATGGACTTCTAGCATTCTCCCAGAAACTGCTGGGGCTCAAGCTGCATTCAATCTCTTCCTTTATATGCTTGCAAGCCATGTACGCAAATTGTCACTTTTGTGCTTCTTTTAGCTTTTCATCTTCTGTGATGTGGATTACACTATAGTCAAAGATTGATTCCTATTGAACTTCCTAATTTACTTTTGGAGATTATGTTGGCTTAGGTTAAAATTTCGGAAGAGAAAAGGAGGAACGAGATACAAAATTTCATAAATTTGAATAAGTATCTTACAAGCATATTTTTTTATCTTATGCTGGTCTCATGGTTTTAAAAAGCAGTCTATGACATGAATGATTCTAGCGGTGACAATACGTAATATCTCTAACCGAGCTATTCAACGCAGTTTTATTTTTCCGTATGTAGTATGTACTAGCAAGAGGATACCTCTCTTCTGCACCCATACTCCTCCATGATTTTTTTAAACTCTTAAGATGAATTTCCATGCATTTTTGTAATCTACTAGTTGCCAGGATGTAGGTTCATTTATTAACCTTCATTTTTGTTCCTTTTGAAGAGTTGATACATGTTTTCAACTGAGAATCAATAGGTTAAACTATTAATTTATTTTGGTGAAGAACATACAGAATCATGTTCTTTAGAAGTAGATAGTTGATAGCAACAGTTCTCAATAGTTCTCTCGTGTGCTCTCTTCTAATAAGCTTATAATTATATTGCTCTTTTAGGTTTTTGGAGCATTTTGGTACTTATTCATTGTAGAGCGAAAAGCAACTTGCTGGGAAGAAAACTGTCCAGATTGCCCTCTCAACTGTAATTACGTTGTAGGCAATTCGAGTTCTGCAAAAGCTCAAAATGGGACTGAAACTTTTGATTTTGGAATATTCGAAGATGGTCTTCGTATTGTGGATTCAAGAAATTTCATCAAGAAAATTTCTTTCTGTTATTGGTGGGGTCTGCAGAAATTGAGGTTCGTCTTCAAAAGATTCTTTATTCTCTCGTGTTGAGTTTTTTTGGATCTACTTTTACCAATCAATAACTCGATGTCTATAATAAAGTTATACTAGTGCTTCTTTTAAATTCTTGTTATGTGAGAAAGAAATTACCCAGTGTTCTTACACATTTTTTGAGCAAGGCAAATACATTATTTGACTAAGTTAAGGTATCATATCACATTTATGCATTGTTCTCATTTGACATCAATTCTATAGCGTACCGTGGGATTCCATGTCCTTTTGGTTTAAGAGTAATTTTTGTGCCTCTGCAAAAGAAAAGACAGATGAAGTTTATTAATTAGTCATGGATTCAATTCAAGATTGTCTTGTCTGAAAGTGAAAGGAGCGACTCGAAAACTTCACCTCGTAGTTCTGGATAAAGTACCTATCTGCTAGATTTTGATGATTGCATTACATGTATGCTTATCAAGTTCTACATATCTGGATGGATTGAAATTGTGAAAAAATACATTACTCCATTAACGGAATGCATCTCGGGCTTTTAGGATGTTGCTTCTGACACTTCTAAGATGTAATATGTTGCAGCTCTTTGGGACAAGACCTCAAAACTAGTGAACATTTGTGGGAAATCTACTTTGCAGTCGCCATTACCATTTCCGGCTTGATATTATTTGCACTTCTTGTAGGAAATTTGCAGGTCAGTAGTTAAGTTTACTTCAAACTCGCTGATGTAGACATTATTTTGCCCAGTTTTGTATTGGCAAGTTGCATAGTACACAATAAGTAGTTGTTTGGATGGTTAAAATTTTTTAGTTTATATGATTCCTCAACATTGTATTATCTAATTTGATGAGCTATTTTATTGTGTAACAGACATATCTACAGTCAACCATTGCAAGATTGGAGGAAATGAGATTGAAAGGACAAGATATTGAGCTATGGATGGCTTACCATTCCCTCCCACAAAAGTTGAAGAAAAGAATTAAAAAGTATGAACGGTACAAGTGGCGAGAAACCAAAGGTGTTGATGTCGAGCAACTTCTTCATAATCTTCCTAGAGACATAAGAAGGGAGACAAAAAAACATCTTTGCTGGACTCCACTCTTAAGTGTAAGTTTATCCTCTCATTTCGGGTTTCATCGTTGAGCAGTTTTGAGTAAGTTTAGCAATGATATTGCTTTTTGTATATAGCATCCATTCATGTTGTTGTTGGGTTGCTCTCCTTATGGTTGTTAATATGTGATCAAGGTTCCGAAGTTTCAAAACATGGACGATCAGCTACTCAATGCTATGTGTGATTATCTGAAACCAGTGCTGTACATTGAGCGTAACTTCATTGTTCAAGAAGGAGAGCCATTGGATGAAATGGTCTTCATAATTCGAGGCAAAGTAATGATCTACTCCAAAAGAGATGATGAGATTGCAGCTGGTTCCTCAGGGTCCAAGTGGCTTTCGAAAGGTGAATTTTATGGAGAGGATCTTCTAGAGTGGGCGCTACGCAATCCTACTTCGACCACCGTTCCCATATCTACCAAAACCATTCGAGCACACTCGAAAGTCGAAGCGTTTGTCCTCATGGCAAACGATTTAAAGACTGTGGTCTCAAAATTTTGGTGGCTTTTCAGCAGAAACTGGCCAAGTTTGAAAGAAATATGGGCACCATGGGCGGCTTTAGCTTTGCAGTTAGCATGGCGCCGATACTATAAAAGCAAAAAGGAGAAGAGTAAGTCTCAGTTAGCCATAGAAAGAAGGAATAATACTCAGAATTTAGATGCCCCACTTCTTACTTCTACGTATCTTGTTCGTGCTCTTCGCGCTTTAAAGCTAAAGCGCAAAAAAGCACAGGCAGAATCTAGCAGAGTTTGAGAAATGTATTATGGATCTGTTTTTAGCTCGCTTTGGTTTTTTATTAGTGAATGCTTCCACTGTCTATTTTACTTGTTTGTTATCATCATGGTTTATTTGTTTGGATGTATTTAGTTTAATCATGTTATTAGTTGTGTATAAGTTTGTTGTAACTAATTAGTTACATTTGTTGTATCTTTTTTCCCCTATTTATAGCTGAAGAGAATTTGTATATAAATATATGTTTTGTTCCTGTTTTATACAGATCAATAAAATAAGAAAAAGGAGATTCCTTCCCCTCAGTTCAACGTGTTTTACATGTCAAAACATGTCTGTTGAATTGATGTATTGATTTAAAAAACGATCAGAAAAAAATTGATGACTATATAAAGCCTATGGCTGGTTGAAAATGTTAGAGAATATATATTAAATTAAATTTACCACAACTCATTGGCTGAAGTTTTTAAGTCTTTGGTTGGTAGAAATTTTTTAAATTAAAATAAAAAGTTTGATTTTTTAGTGTTCAAAATATTAGGAAAAAAAAACTAGATTCTTAAACTTTTAATATTGTGTTTAATAGATCTTTAATTCTTAAAAAGTGTTCAATAGATGTTTGAAGTTTCAATTTTATGCCTAATAAAATATAGGCTAAATTATAAAAAATACTTTTAAATTTTGTTCTTTGTTTCAAAAATATCATGAACTTTGTTATTTATTTAAAAAATATTCATATTCTTTCAAAAGTTGCAATATTACTTTTAACATTTCATAAATGTTTTAAAACTAACCTTGAAATATAAAAAATATTTGAATTTTTAACAAAGTTAACGTGTCTATATACCATTATTTCATACTAGTTGTCAATATGAGCATAGCTCAACTGAAATAAAATATATATTCTTGATCTAAAGGTCAGAGATTGTCAAGAAATTGGCTTGGCTGCTTTAAAAATCTCCACGATGGCCACCATCGCCGCCACCCCTAACTCGCCAAAGTCCATTGAAAGTAGTGGAATTCATGACTTCGATCGTGCCGTTCTGGTGCTCGATTTTCGGCGAGCTCATGAAAGACCCTGTTCTCTTGAAAACCGGTTAGGTTAGAGGGTTATTTGAAATATTTTGTTCTTTGTTTTCTTGGGATGGGGGCTTTTGATTTTGTTGGGAATTGTTAATGTAATTTGTAATTTGTGTTATAAATTAGGCTCAATTAGGTCACTTTCCGTATTTACTTTTAATCTTTGTGTATAAGTTGGATGTACTATTTCTTGTATAGTTAATTTGAATACAATTAATAATAAACCGTAAACAACGTGGTATTAGAGCCCTACTAACTTTAGGATTTTGTATTATCTTATCTGTTGTCGCCGTCCGCGCTTGTGTCCGAAACCTCGCCTCTTGTGTCTTAGATCTCTCGCGTCAACACCTCAGATCTCTCACATGAACAGCTCTCTTGCGTAGATCTCTCGAAATCTCTTGCCTCTCGTGTAGCCTCGCCTTAGATCTCTTGCATCTTAAATCTCGCACGAACAAGCTTTGTTAGTCAATAGCCCAAATCTGCGCGACAACACTTAGATCTCTTGCATCAACAACCCCACTCGTGCCGACTAGATCCTCGACGCCCAAAGCCTTCTGATGATTCTCATTTTTTTAGGATTATTTATCCTCGTTAAACTCAAGTTATGCTTAAAAATTCATGAAATTATGTGTATGAGCTTAGGGGATCTTAGCAATATTTAGTGAAAGTTAGTAAGCATATTAGAGATGAACCAAATGAAGAAAATAAGTGGAAAGAAGGAAAAAAATGGCTAAATTGAGTTTTGATGCAGGATATTGGAGAATTGCAATATTAGATTCTAATTGCAATCATATTTGGCAATCGATTTTGAACAAGGCAGAATTGCATGCAATTGCAAATCCAGAATGACAATCAGAAATGAAAATTCTTCACAGAATTATTTTGGGATTTTCAAGATTTTTGGAAAATTTTCGAGATTCTCCTCCACGATTCCAGCAAGATCAATTGGTCCTATTTATGCGAAGTCAAGGAAGGAAACCCTAGCCGCCATGGTCTATAAAATGGAAGAAAAACACATAAAGAAGGCAGAATTCCTCCAACGGAAGAAAACTCTTTTTTTTTCTTGCATTTTCGCTGCTGTCTTTTGCTGCTTTTCTTTTCTTCTTTTATTCCAGCAAGCTGCTCGTCCTTAGCTCCTAATCCGATCCAAACGAAGATCTGAGTTGTGAAGACTTTCTCTCGAAAAAGAAGAGTTAATCGATTGAGGAGTAGAGGAAAAGCAGTGTTTTCGTTCATGTATAAGTTCCAGGATTGATTTTGTTTAGTTTTCAATTTCAATTATGTTTTTAGTTGTATTTGGAGTGGTTGTAATGCAGTTATTTCAATTCAGTTGCTAGGCAAATCTATTTCATTGAGATACACGTTTTGTTCTTAATTTTTAGCAAAGTTATGTACATGTACTGCTTTTCTTAATTGGCAAATTGTGTGGGTTGGAGTAATTTTCATTATTTCCATTCTACTGTTTTAAGTTTCTTTTCACCAACATGATTTTTAAGTTTTGTTCTTATTTAGTTTCTTTCATTTTTAATATGAGTTAAGTCCTTTTTAAGGTTCAAGCATGTGAATAGCTTAAGGAGTGAATTGAGTTTAAATTACAAAAATAATCAAGCCTCTTTAATTATTTGCTTGCGTCGAGTTGATTGCATTTGTAACTTTAGATTCATCAACTAGCTTTACTGCTTTTTGAGCAGGTGTTTTTTCTGCTTTTTGTTATGGCACATTAAAAAAATTGGGAACACAATTTTAAAGTGGGAAATGTCAATTGCGACAAGACTGAGCCAAGATTCTTATTGATGAACTCCTCTTTTTTTTTTTGTAAATACAATTGTGATTGATAAGACTGATTAAAAAATTCTTATTAATGAACTTTTTTTTTTGTTTGTAAATACATGTATGTTGAGCTGTTTGTTTTAACTTTTAAGATCTAAAGCTGTTTAGAAGATAATATCCATCTTTAGTTTCAAAAAAAAAAAAAAAAAAGATAATATCCATCTGAAAACTTGATTTGACATTTTCAATGGCTTGTTGGCACTTGGCACTTGGCACACATGGCCAACAAAATAATAACTTGTTGGCACATGGCACTTGGCACACTTTTCACTAATTTAGTACACTCTTTTCCTTCTTATTTTATCTTGTTTCGTTTGGAAAGATATGGAAAGAATCGTTTGGTTCAAAGTTTCTTATATGTCTAAAAATAAGATTGTTGGAAATTATAGATTATTGTGTTTAGTTACACATTTAAGATGCTAGTTTTTTTTATAATAATAAATTATATTTTTATCTTTTTATGAGATTAATTTTATAAATTTTATATAATTATGATGCATTAATTAATGAATTATTTAATAAATAGATGTAAATTAATTGATCATAATAGACGTATAATTTTAATTTAATAAATAATTATAAAAAGTTAAATTTTTTATATTAAATTATTTCAATTAATTAAATATATTTAATAGATTACTAATTTATTACTAGTTTCAATAAATACACAATTACATTAATTTAGTATATTTTTATAACGAAAAAAATCAATTTTTACCATAAACATGTCACCATGTATCAATTTTCACTCTAAACTTTTGATTTTATCAAATTGGACCCTAGACTTAGTTAAATGATGCAATTTCTACCATCTATTCAATTTTCACTAATTTTAACAAAAAAACAATATAAAAATCTCCATAACCTCACTAATTTCAATAATATCAAGATTTTCAAAAGTTTAAGATTGATTAATCCACATAGTAACTAATGAATAACTTTACCAAAACTCACAAATTTTAACAAAATGTAGCTTAACATTGTTTTTCTTTTAAATTTTATCAATTTTGTACCATACATATGTTTTATAATTCATTGAAAGTATATGAGAATACTTTTTTTTAACGAATGTTCAAAAGAAAACTCACTGGAGAATAGAAATTACAATATTTTTTTAAGTTTAAGGTTAAGATTACAACACTTATATAAGTTTGGAGTACAATTTGATGAAATTAAAAGTTTATGATAATTTGTTAGGTATGTTTTGAATGAATCAGTTACTTATTATTAATTTATTACAATTGAATAATCAATTAAGTTAATTCAATACATGATTATAAAATAATTTATATATAAAGTTGATTGAAATAATATAATTAATTTTAATAGAATAAAGAAATGTATTCAAAAGAAAGATGATTATTAACAAAAAAAGAAGAGAGAGAAAGAGAAGGACATGAAGAAAGCTATGCTTTTATAAGAGTATCAAAGACACTTACTCATGCCAAAAAGAACATGACTTAATTGACATATCGAATGTGTTAACGACCCAACAATAGATTATGTATCGTTTGTTGATTCTCACCTTTATTACCATTCTCACCCTGTAGAGAGAGATAAATTCAAGTAAGAATATGCAAGGCGTTCGATTTTTCTAGCGGGGGCCTGCCTAATTTTTATTGACTTTTGGGTAATAAGAAGACAAGCCAATCAGGTTTGATCTTGGAAAAAGCTCAGTCAACCACCAACTCGATAACTCTGACCTTTGTTTTTTGAGGCTTCCTCTCCTTTACCCACATTTCTAAATACGTCATGATGTTTTTTGTTTTTCAAATTTTTACTATGATTCCACCGACTGCTAGATCAAAATTGATCAAATAAAAGAAAGTTCATCGAAGTTTAACAAAATTTCATCTAAACCAAACTAACCGATGGGCTATCTTGATCAAATCAAATAAAATTGATCAAAGTTGAATGGAACAAAATCGAATTGAATCGATTGGGTAAATTGTCAATTTCAACTTGTCTCACTCAAAAAATGGAATATAATTAGGTCTTTGTATGTATCATTAATCAAAATAAGTTAGCTTGGTGGGACCTTAATGGACCTAAAATTCAAACAAGAGCTTGAGAAGATTGTGGGCATTGTTGTCTAGTAGTAGTGAACTCGAGATAGAGTGAATAGATCAACTTATTTATTTATTTTTTAGTTCAATAATATTTGGAATCGAAAGATTTCAACTTTTGATTTCTTAGTCGATGGTACATGTCAATTACTGTTGAGATAATTAATAAAAATAAACAATAAAATTCTTTTACTATATTTAATATAATTAATCCTCTTGGTGGGGTGGAGTGGATAGATCAACTTAATTACTATATTTACTTGTTGATTTTCTATTAGTCTATTGTTAATTAATACAAATAAAATCCTTTTGGTTTTTTTCTCCTTCATCATTATCTGTTGACAAAATACATGTGGGTTTAAAGAAAAAGTAATTGATATCCATTCTTTGTGGATCAATATTTAATTGGAAATTCGTCTTTGTGGTGCCTTTCCAAAGAAAAAAACAAACTACTTAATTGGAAATTTTTTTGTAAGGATAATTTTTCATATTATTCTCATTTATTATAATCATATTAGCAACATTTATCAATAATGTTGTTGTTGCTATCAATAATGTTGTCTAACAACATTTAAACAAAAAATTCAAAGAAATTTTTAGTAGCATAGAACAAGTACTATTGTTAGCGATCTCATAATGGGTAAAAATCAATACTTTTGTTGAAGCCGGGTGTTGAAAATTGCTGAAGAATTGGGTCCAATTTGATCTTCATGGTTTTAAAAGTTTAAATTTGGTTAGTTTCAATTTGGTCTTCATGGTTTTTAAAGTTTAAATTTGGTTCCTATAATTTAGTTAAACCTCACAATTCTTTCCTAAATTGTTTTTTATCCACCCAATTAAAACTCATGTGTGTTCCTCCTTTTTTATTTTATTTTATTTTTTTTTAGCCCTAAACTCTAATACAATCAACTAACATAGTTAGCAAAGTAGAAAATATCAACTTATTGCTACTAAAGAAATGTGTAAATATATGGTAACAACATAGATGATTTGTGAAATTTGATTAAAGTATAGAGACCAAATCGAAAATCTTCAAATCATAAGAATCAAATTGAAACTAATCCCAAACTATATAGATTAAGTTGAAATTTTAAAATCATGGGACAAATTTTATAATTTAATTGAATATTTTCATATTTAAACAAGAGATGCTTTCGAACATGATTGATCAATCACTCTAACACCTTTTTAGGACTCATTTTTCTAAAAGAAAGAAAGAAAACTTACCTCGTGATACATGAACGAGCATTATGGAATTATTTTATGGGCACAACTTGGGTGCAGACTGGGCTGCACCTAAGTCTGGTGCTGCCCACTTTACAACCACAGAAAAAAAAATTTGATATTTATTTATTTAAATTATGTGTTTATAAATGGGGCAACACTAGACAAGACTTGGGTACAGCCCAGCTTACACCCAAATTTTTTCCTTGTTTTATGTATGTTGGGTTGAATTCATTTACACCTTTGCAATTTGTTTTATGTATGTTGGGTTGAATTCATTTACACCTTTGCAATTTGTTGCTTTTACACTTTTTTTTTCTTTCTTTCTTTTTTTAGTTGGCCAGTCACTATTTCTTTCTCGATATATATCTTCAAGATAGAACAATCAATTGGAAGTACAAATAAATAAATAAATAAAGAAGAAGAAGAGTGAATAGATGAATTAATTAGAGCAAAAATAGAAATTGAAAACGGTAAGGGGGCGTTTGGTTCGCAGGTTTGGGTGGTTTGTTAAGTCTGGATTTATTAAGCTTGGGGTTGTTAAGTCTGAGTTTGTTCAGTCTGTGTTTGGATGGTACAGAAAATAGGTTTGTTAAGTCTAGGTTTGTTAAACCAGTGTTTGGATGGTGTCAAGTTTGGGTTTGTTAAGTCTGTGTTTGAATTCTAATTTGTTAAACCTAAGTTTATTAAAAATGTATTTGGTTGGTAAATTTAAAATTTGTAATAAATAATAGAAATTATTTAATTAAAGTAATAAAAACTATATATTAAATTATATTTAAAATGTAACTTTATTATGAAATTAGAGAGGATTATTTTAATAATAAATAAAATATTTTTAATACATTTGTCAACTCAATTTTCTTCCAATAATTATTTTATAGAATAAATATTTAATTGTTCATAAAAATATTTTCAGACCATGTACCAAAGCGTGAATAAATATAAACAAAATTTTTTTATGTAAATATATCCAACATAAAATTAACTATAAAGAAAATGTTATTAATTGTTTATTTAATGATTTATAATTTATTGTGCTAACAAAAGTTATTTACTACTTATCATCAAAACTACTATTGAACTTAACTTTCTATATTTAACTAATACATAAGGTTATAAAGTTAAAATATTTTAAAAGCTATTAACTTCAAGATACACTAACCAAAATAGTTTAATTAATTAATTTTACAAATATTATGTTTTTAGTTGACTATGATAACATGATTTTTACATTTTCATAAGAAAATAAGTTTAGGAAAGTTGTGGATTTAGACAAATGGATTTTATTTTATGAAATGGAAATTGAAGTATTAAATTTAGGAAAGTTGTGGTTTGGAATTTATATATAATAAAATAATTTTTATTATAATTTATACGTTAATAAAAATTTTAAAATATAATAATAAGTTTATTCACGATGAACATCTCGTATACCATATCATTCTCTTCAAATCTGAAAAAACAGAGCACCAATTTCTCCAATCGCTCCAAAAATTTAACAACAATACTGTATGATATAAAGTCATACCGTCGATTGTGAAGGTGAAGAACATCTTAGGGTTAATGGGAAGGGAGAAGAGAGAGAACAAATCTTGAGAGGAGAGAGAAAGAAAATTGTGATGAGTGAAAGGAAGAGAAATCTGAGAATGGAAGAGAGAGGAGATAGAAAGAGGGAAGGAAAATTAGGAGAAGAGAAAGTGGGTAAATGGGTACTGTGCATAAGAGAGAGGAGAGAGAACGAGGGAAGGAAAATTGGAAGAAGAAAAAGTGGGTAAAAGTAAATAAGGGGGTTTAGCAAAATGAGAAGAAAACGGGAGGTTAAATTAGTTGGTTATATGGATTTGTAAAACTGGGAATCAAATATGGGTTAGGGTAATTAAACACAAACTTCTCACTTGGTACCTGAGAACCAAACACGTCCTAAAAGTTTTGCAGGCAACGATTTTCATAAGGAATTATTTTCTGTTTAGGATTATTGTTTTTGTTGATCTTAATTAAATAATTTTTTTTGAAAATTTTCTATTTAAACTGTTAATTTCTAATAAAAAGTTCTCATTTAAAGAGAATTTTTTTTAAAAAAATTCTAATAAAAACAATATTTCATAAAAATTTAAATTGAAAGTTTATATATATATATATACAGGGGCGGATCCAAGAAGGGGCCAGGGGGGCACGTGCCCCCCCTCAACTTGAATCAAATATATTAGATATATAAATAAGTTAGCATTATGTTAACAAAGTGTTCAATTGGCTTGTTGGTTCTCTGCTCTCTTCACGTGTGGTGCCCCCGTCCAGTCCCTGGTTCGAATCCTAGCGTGTTCATAATTTTATTTTAGTAAGTAAAATTTGAATTCTCCCCCACCTGGTCCATGACATATGCACATTTTATTTTGGGAAGTTAAAATCGAATTCTGTGATGCAACATGATTATGGTGAATAAAAATACTTTTTCATATATAAAAATAAAAAATATACATTTGTTTTTCAAACTAAATAATTTAGAATTTTTATAGTAAAAAAAATATTGTTATTTAAATTTTTTATTCTCCATTACCTTACCAAATAAACAAAATAAAATAAACAAAATCTTCATTTATTTGATAAATTTAAATTTGTCTATGAAATAAAAATAAAATTAAAATACTATTTTGGTCTATGTGCTTTGGGACTACTTCTATTTTAGTTCATATACTTTAAATATTCTAATTTAGCTCCTTTATTTTTAATAAATCTTCAAATTGGTCGCCATTATTAATTTGAAATTGTAAAAAATAATAATAATCATTTTCACTTAACAAAAGACACCACGTTAATATAGTTTGAAAATTTATACAGAAAATGCTAATAGAGACTAAATTTATTTTGAAAAAGTTAACTATAGACTAACGATAGAGACTAATTTTAAAATTATTAAAAGCACAAGAGTTAATATTTTAATATTTAAAAGTACAAAGACTAAAAATATAATAAATCCCAAAGTATAAGGACCAAAATGATATTTTAAACTAAAATAGTATAAATGAGTTTATATATATATATATATATATATATATATATATTTATTTATTTATAATACATAAAAATATTTTTTTCTGTATATTGTTTTTAGAAAACTAATTTCATATAAAGAAACTTAACTTAGTATATATTTATTTATTAGATGATTTAATTATTTTTTAAATTTAAAATTATGTATATATAAAGTGATATTTTTAGTCTATATATTAAACAAATTTATATCCATACACAACGGTTTATTATAGTTTAGGCCCCGTTTGATAACCATTTGGTTTTTTGTTTTTGTAAATTGTGCTTATTTTCTCTCTATTTCTCACCAATGGTTTTCATCTTTCTTAAAAAAAAACATTTAAATTCTTAGCCAAATTTTAAAATCAAAAACAAGTTTTTAAAAACTACTTTTTTTAGTTTTCAAAACTTGGCTTCGTTTTTTAAAACATAAGTAAAAAGTATATAACAAAACAAATGAACCATAGGTGTAAGAATGAACCATAGGTGTAAGTTGTGTTTATAAGTTTACTTTTCAAAAACCAAAATCAAAAAATCAAAACAAGGCCTTAGTAATCGATATTACATAATTTGAATATTATATCAATGTATCTAAAATTACATTTATATGAATTTGTGCCCCCTAATGTAAAATCCTGGATCAGCCACTGTATATATATATATATATATATATATATATATATATATATATATATATATATGAAGTAAAGAAATCGAGGCGGGGACAAGGATGGAGAATCCATTTTGTCTCCACTCCCTCCCTCATTTTCTACTAAAATGGGATTTTCCACTCCAATGGAAGTGGATCTCCGTCCCCACGAAAAAAATGGACATTTCTAGTTGAAAGTGATATCCATGCTTTGTGGTACTATAAAACAATTTAAATGTCACTAGCTTTTATAGATAGCCTAGTGAGCAAATTCATTGATTCTATGGATAAGAAGAATCTAGATGTTTTCACAATAGCTCTAATGGTATGTGTGGACAGTGTAGAAGGATGCAATCTACAATAATGAAGACTTCAAAAAGCTAGACCATATTTCTAATGCTTTAG
Source organism: Trichosanthes truncata (assembly GCA_033996785.1). Classification (NCBI taxonomy): domain Eukaryota; kingdom Viridiplantae; phylum Streptophyta; class Magnoliopsida; order Cucurbitales; family Cucurbitaceae; genus Trichosanthes; species Trichosanthes truncata. The sequence goes on from JAWPNB010000003.1 coordinate 91,218,473, forward strand.
CATATGCTGAAGATTGGAAAGATGCAATATCACAACAGAGAGAGATCTAGGTAGATCTAGAGTTGAAGCTTTGAAATGACTCAACATAAAATATGTCTCATTGGTTTCTAAATTTACAATTTTTTTTTTTAGTTTCGATCTATTTTAACTCTTAATTTTTTTTCCTTTATAAAAAAAGTCATTTTAGATTTTAAACTTTCAAAATATCTAATTTAATTTCTTAATGTTTAAAGAATAATCGTTTTAATTTGATTTTTGTAATTATTTTTCTGCAACTTAAAATTTTTCCACCTAATACTCACTTCACCAATTTATGTAGCTCTAATATATATGTCCATGTTTGTCAATCTGAGCATAACTAAGTGAATAAGACACCAATTACTATTCCACAAGTTGATGGTTCAATCTCACACCCACACAATGCACATATCTAAAGCCATGTTATCTATTTGTTACCTAAATCAATGACAAAATAATTTGGAACAAAATGGTTGTCTTTTAAAAAATTTAGAGACTAAAATAGACATTTTGAAAGTTTATGGGCTCAAAGGAATAAACCTAAAAGTTTAAAGATAAAATAGGTATTTTGAATGTTCATAGACTAAAATGAAATAATTTTAAAAGTTAGGGACTAAAAATAGGTCAAACTTAATTGGTTATCATAAAATAAAATAAAATAATTAAATAAAAAATAGAATGAATTTAAAAATTAAAAGAAAGAGTTAAAGCTTAAAGGTAAGAAAGAATGAAGTAAAAAAAGTGTGATATATATAAATTAAGTTAAAAAATATATGATATATTTCATTTGGAAGAAAAAGGCTAAACTAATTTAAAAAAAAAACAAAAAAAATAAGAATTTGGGGGCCAAGGTTTCCTTAGTTTAAGGCCATGTTTGGGAGCTTTAAAAAAAAAAAATCTGTTGACATTTATTTTGAGAAGGTGAACATGTAAAAACTTAAGAATGTGATGTCTACAAATAAAATAATCGTCTTTGACAGAGAATATAAAAGGAATTTCATTTATTATTTGGAATATTTATATATATATATATATTTTAAAATCTCAAAAGAAAAAAACAAAAGGTGTACAATTTAATTGAAAATTGACTACTTAAAAATGCAACAATTGTGCCGGAAAAGAGACGCAGAGAAAAAAGTTATATTTTTTATATTTCTATATTAAATGATTGTGAGGTGCGACTGTGAAACCTAATTATAAAGAACAAATTGTATTACTTTTACATTATTAATTCATCCCATCCCAATTCCTAACAACCCTAATTTATTATATTGACTGATTGTCAAGTCTTAAGTTAAAAAATAAATATTATTAATTCATTTTACATTCCAACAACCATAAATTTATTATATAACTAACCTGAACATAACTCAACTGTTTAAGATATATGTTCTTGATCAAGAGGTTAGATTTTCAGATCTCTCGTTTTTCATGTTTATTGAACCATAATTTATTATATTGACTGATTTTGAAGTCTTAAGTTAAAAAAAGAAAACAAAAAATCTATTGTTTTACAAATAAGGGGGAGCTGATTTTTTTAAAAAGTAATATATTATAGAAATAGTCACATTGCTACAAATTTTCAATATTAAAAATGAGTTTGGACAGGAGAGATCAAACGTCCTTTTCAAAACGGTGAAGACAAATTTATTTAGAAACTATTTTTGGACTGGTTTTGAAGATAGTAGATGGCTCTTGAAATTAATACTTTTGTGTACCTTAAAAATCATTTTTTTTATAGATTTTTGAAAGTAATAATTATTAGGGCAAAATTTCATCAAAAAAGAAAAATCTCACATTGACAATTTGACACTTAATAGGGATATTATCTTTATTTATATATTTAAAATAATTTTAAATTCTAACTACTACCAGAGTTGGTTTGCATACAAAACTTGTAATAAATTAACTTTTTTTAGTACAACAAATATAAAAGGTAGGATTTGAATCTCCGATTTCAATGAGCATATATCTTAATTGTTGAGTTATAATATAGTATTACAATTATATGATATAGATTCAAATATCTGAAAAGAAAGTTGTTAGTCTTATATATTTAATTATAATGGTTGGTTGCAAGATTCAAAATGTCTATGTCGATGGAAATGTTGAGGTCCAGATTTTACGGATATATCGATGGAAATAGAAATGTCGATGAAAATTTCGGAAAAATTATGGAAATCGTAGAAATTGGTGGAAATTATTTGAATTAGCCAATGAAACTTTAATTGTGACTTAATTAGACTATGATTGACTATTTTTAAGCATCATACCTAAAAAGTAAGACAATATTTAAATATGAATGTCAATTGAAATGTCGATGCGATCAGAAATTTTGAAAATAAATATGAAAATTGATAAAAAATTTGAATTATTTCATGAAACTTTAATTATGATTTAATTGTACTATAATTGGTTATTTTTAACCATCATATCTAAAAAATATATAATTTTATATTAAAATGTTAATGGAAATGTCGATGTTAGCAAAGAATTTGGAAAAATTATGAAAATTATTTGAATTATTAAATGAGACTTTAATTATGATAACTTAATTAAACTATAATTAACCATTCTAAATTGACTATACAAAATAATATCAAATATTGATAAATAGTTACAAAATTGAAGGAGATATGAAATATTTGAATATGATAAAATCATTGTGAATTGTTTAACATAAAGCTCTTAATTTAAGAAAGAAACTTGAGAGAATTGGAGGAAAATTGAGAAAATTGGAGAGAATTTGAGTGTAATTGAAATTGAGGTAAATAAAGTAAAAATGAAATGAATATTTATTGTGGTAAAAAATAATAAAAAATTAAAATGTAGAATAAAAATATTTTAATAAAATATTTTTTGTGATTTAGAAGTTGTTTGGGAAATTTAAAAAATTAGACGTGAAGTTGATGTGAAAAGTGAAAGTAATTAAATAAAAAAGTATCTATCTATCTATCTATCTATCTATCTATATATATATATATATATATAGATAATTAATGTGTATTAAATTGGTCTTATATTATTTTATTGTGTTTAAAAATTAAAAAAAAAAAAAAGAGGCACGCCGGTAGCAGTTGCGTCAGTCAATTGACTGATGCGATTAAAAATGAAAACCTCGATAATTCAAAATGTCGCTTGAAATTTCGAGGTTTCCACGACATGTCATCAAAATGAGAGAAAAAACAAATTTCCTTCCATCCGACATATCGACCCTGTTGAAATACCGAATTTTTGAGCAACATTTCGATATGTTGTTCGAAATTTTACACCATAGTTGGTTATAATATATATGTATTTTTAAAAATTAAATATATATCAAAATGTATAAAAAATAATTATTTACAAACAATCTTTAGAATATTTTCTTAGTTAAACAACACGTGGAGGGAGATGAATTATTTAATGAGACCGCTATAAGGCAGTTGTTTCTCAAAAAATGTTTGATGTAGATTTTAAAATTCATAAATTCCTAATAATTTCTGGTGAAAGTGAGAGGTTGTTTTCACTTTTCACAAGCATGCCCAAACCAAGCCTTTCTTTTATTTTCTTTTGTTTGTTTTTCTTCTCATGCAATGCAAAATGCAAACAGAATGGGGAATCTTTCATCTCTCCTTTTTTTTGTTGTTGATATTTTGCAGTAAAGCCATAAGAGAAAGAGATGAGAACGGTCCCATCCATTATCGATTATTGGTCTGGTTAAAAGCATCTCTGTTTGTTCATATACTGATTCATCATGATTTCTCTGTGGCGGCTCAAAGCTCGTTCCACAACTGGAAATTGTGACATAACTACCGGCAAAAGCTTTAAATTACCTTACCGGCAACAGCTCTACATCAGCTTCATTCCTTTTCTTCTCCCACATGTGAACTCTGTGTTTTGATCCTCACTCAATTGGCCATGGAAGTACAGAAGTAAGTTCCCTTCACTCCCTCTTCCCTTCCCTCTTGGATTTGTAGTTATTCTGTTCATGTTGGATTTGAAGAGACATTTTTCTTCTTCCTCTTGCTTAATTGTGATTGTGGAGTTGTGGGGATACAACTTAATTTGGGTGTTAATCAGTGAAGGAACTTGTGAAATATTTTTCTGAAGTAAAAGGAATTGAACCCACTTGTCATGTTCACTCAATTTGAGTTAACAGTAACGTGAGTCATTTTCGAGGTTTTAACAGCATTTTGGGAGATGGGAAGGAGTCAAATAGTAAAGGCAGAACTGACTTTTCTTTCTCTCTGCTCTAGTGCCTTCCTAAGTTTTTGAAATTATTAGTAGTTTCTTCAAGTGTTTTTATATTTTCTACTCGATTATGCTTCATAATTGCCTTAGATCCACAAAAATACTATAAGCTCTGGCCGTGTAATTCTAACAATTTCAGGAGTTTGAGAGCTTTTTGTGTGCAGGAAGTAGGTTCAGGAGTTAATTCTATAAGAAGACATATTTAATATTTTGAAAGTAAAAAGAAGTTGGGTTGTGAAAAAATTATTAAGCCACATGGTTGAGTGATAACTCCTTTTCAAGATGGTTTTATTTTAATTATGACTGTGTTCCCAAATTTGTTTTTGGTACTCATGTGTTCATTTCTTCTCCATGGTTGGGTTGTTTTCTCCCCTCATTTGTTTCCTTTAACATTCATTAGGCCACTTTTTAAATCCTTTCGACTCAGGAAAGGCTACTTTCATCAGTAAACTAATTTTTTTCTTTTACTTTAATCATTCACATCACGGTGTCATTTCATTATGCCTTATCTATAGACTAGTACCAGACAGATTTGCCAATAGGGGCGATTTTAGTTCCCTGCTAAGCTTAAATAATCAGTAGCTAATCATTTATGAAATATTATGGATAAATGCCTGTTAGTTGGTTTATTAACTATGCTTCCATTTTGCTCTTGTTTCTATGTGCTGTTGAAATTCTTCCTATGGTCCCTCATCTCCTGTGATTCTTTTCTTTTCTTCATGTCCTCAAAAACAAATAGTAGATATATCTGTTGGTTTATTTGTTCCACTTGCTCTGTCCCCTGTCCAGGAGTCCAGATGGTTTTCATCAAAATGAACTTCCGTCTGCTGGAGAAACACACTCACGGAATTTAATGAGATCATTGAGATCGGTTTCAACAAGCTTTGCCACTAGTTTTGATAGGCTTACGAGTTTTGGAAACATGTATTTTGAACAAGAAGTTAGGAGTAAAGGCTTGGGATATGTTAAAAGTATTGTTGATAAAAACCCACTACTCCTTCATTTGTGGAATGAAATACTTGTCATGTTGTGTGTGATTGCTACCTCATTGGATCCTTTGTTCTGTTACATCCTGTTGGTTGATGAAGACAAAAGATGTGTTGGATTTGACATGAAGTTGAGGACAGTAGCTGTAATTTTTCGCTCAATCACAGACTTCCTCTACATAATTCTTATTGTCTGTCATTTTCATCTTGGATATTCCTCATTTTATAATGCAAATCATGAAGAAGCTGATGACGGTGTTTGCACAAAAGCATGGAGATTCTTTTTATCCTACTTCACAGTTGACATTCTTGCAGTTCTTCCACTCCCCCAGGTATGAAACTTCAGCCTCTGCAGACATAGATTCTATCAATATAATATCTCAAGTTTTCCTCAAATTTTCTAATTCCCTGACTTTCCTTGAAGGATTTGATTATATGTTGATGCCCAAGATCCCGATCTTTTTTGCCTAATGATATTGTTCTGATACATGTGAAAAATACTCGGGCAGGTGGTGGTTTTAATTCTCATTCCAAGCTTCAAAGGATACGGATTTATATATGCAGTGAGGTCATTGAAATATATTCTCCTCGTTCAATATTTGCCAAGGGTCTTTCGAATCTACTCATTCTTAAAGAAAGTTAGATGGACTTCTAGCATTCTCCCAGAAACTGCTGGAGCTAAAGCTGCATTCAATCTCTTCCTTTATATGCTTGCAAGCCATGTACGCTAATTGTCACTTTTGTGCTTCTTTTAGCTTTTCATCTTCTGTGATGTGGATTACACTATAGTCAAAGATTGATTCCTATTGAACTTCCTAATTTAATTTTAAAGATTATGCTGGCTTAGGTTAAAATTTCAGAAGAGAAAAGGAGGAACGAGATACAAAATGTCATAAATTTGAATAAGTATCTTACAAGTATACTTTTTTATCTTATGCTGGTCTCATGGTTTTAAAAAGCAGTCTTATTTTTCCCTATGTAGTATGTACTAGCAAGAGGATACCTCTCTTCTGCACCCATACTCCTCCATGATTTTTTTTTAACTCTAAGATGAATTTCCATGCATTTTTGTAATCTACTACTTGCCAGGGTGTAGGTTCATTTATTAACCTTCATTTTTGTTCCTTTTGAAGAGTTGATACATGTTTTCTACTGAGAATCAATAGGTTAAACTATTAATTTATTTTGGTGAAGAACATACAGAATCATGTTCTTTAGAAGTAGATAGTTGATAGCAACGGTTCTCAATAGTTCTCTCGTGTGCTCTCTACTAATAAGCTTATAATTATATTGCTCTTTTAGGTTGTTGGAGCATTTTGGTACTTATTCACTGTAGAGCGAAAAACAACTTGCTGGGCAGAAAACTGTCCACTTTGCCATCTAAACTGTAATTACGTTGTAGGCAATTCGAGTGCTGATAGTTTTGCAGGCAGTTTTTGCTCTGCAAAAGCTCAAAATGGGACTGAAACTTTTGATTTTGGAATATTCAAAGATGGTCTTCGTATTGTGGATTCAAGAAATTTCATCAAGAAAATTTCTTTCTGTTATTGGTGGGGTCTGCAGAAATTGAGGTTTGTCTTCAAAAGATTCTTTATTCTCTCATGTTGAGTTTTTTTGGATTTACTTTTACCAATCAATAACTCGTTGTCTATAATAAAGTTATACTAGTGCTTCTTTTAAATTCTTGTTATGTGAGAAAGAAATTACCCAGTGTTCTTAGATATTTTTTGAGCAAGGCGAATACATTATTTGACTAAGTTAAGGTATCATATCACATTTATGCATTGTTCTCATTTGACATCAATTCTATAGCGTACCATGGGATTCCATGTCCTTTTGCTTTAAGAGTAATTTTTGTGCCTCTGCAAAAGAAAAGACAGATGAAGTTTATTAATTAGTCATGGATTCAATTCAAGATTGTCTTGTGTCATCTCATAACCTTTCTTTTGCCTGAAAGTGAAAGGAGCGACTCGAAAACTTCACCTCGTAGTTCTGGATAAAGTACCTATCTGCTAAATTTTGATGATTGCATTACATGTATGCTTATCAAGTTCTACATATCTGGATGGATTGAAATTGTGAAAAAATACATTACTCCATTAACGGAATGCATCTCGGGCTTTTAGGATGTTGCTTCTGACACTTCTAAGATGTAATATGTTGCAGCTCTTTGGGACAAGACCTCAAAACTAGTGAACATTTGTGGGAAATCTACTTTGCAGTCGCCATTACCATTTCCGGCTTGATATTATTTGCACTTCTTGTAGGAAATTTGCAGGTCAGTAGTTAAGTTTACTTCAAACTCGCTGATGTAGACATTATTTTGCCCAGTTTTGTATTGGCAAGTTGCATAGCACACAATAAGTAGTTGTTTGGATGGTTAAATTTTTTTAGTTTATATGATTCCTCAACATTGTATTATCTAATCTGATGAGCTATTTTATTGTGTAACAGACATATCTACAGTCAACCATTGCAAGATTGGAGGAAATGAGATTGAAGGGACAAGATATTGAGCTATGGATGGCTTACCATTCCCTCCCACAAAAGTTGAAGAAAAGAATTAAAAAGTATGAACGGTACAAGTGGCGAGAAACCAAAGGTGTTGATGTCGAGCAACTTCTTCATAATCTTCCTAGAGACATAAGAAGGGAGACAAAAAAACATCTTTGCTGGACTCCACTCTTAAGTGTAAGTTTATCCTCTCATTTCGGGTTTCATCGTTGAGCAGTTTTGAGTAAGTTTAGCAGTGATATTGCTTTTTGTATATAGCATCCATTCATGTTGTTGTTGGGTTTCTCTCCTTATGGTTGTTAATATGTGATCAAGGTTCCGAAGTTTCGAAACATGGACGATCAGCTATTCAATGCTATGTGTGATTATCTGAAACCAGTGCTGTACATTGAGCGTACATTCATTGTTCAAGAAGGAGAGCCATTGGATGAAATGGTCTTCATAATTCGAGGCAAAGTAATGATCTACTCCAAAAGAGATGATGAGATTGCAGCTGGTCCCTCAGGGTCCAAGTGGCTTTCGAAAGGTGAATTTTATGGAGAGGATCTTCTAGAGTGGGCGCTACGCAATCCTACTTCGACCACCGTCCCAATATCTACCAAAACCATTCGAGCACACTCAAAAGTCGAAGCGTTTGTCCTCATGGCAAACGATTTAAAGACCGTGGTCTCAAAATTTTGGTGGCTTTTCAGCAGAAACTCGCCGAGTTTGAAAGCAATATGGGCACCATGGGCGGCTTTAGCTTTGCAGTTAGCATGGCGCCGATACCATAAAAGCAAAATGGAGAAGAGTAAGTCTCAGTTAGCCATTGAAAGAAGGAATAATACTCAGAATTTAGATGCCCCACTTCTTACCTCTACATATCTTGTTCGTGCTCTTCGTGCTTTAAAGCTAAAGCGCAAAAAAGCACAGGCAGAATCTAGCAGAGTTTGAGAAATGTAGTATGGTTCTGTTTTTAGCTCGCTTTGGTTTTTTATTAGTGAATGCTTCTTCTGCATATTCATTCCACTGTCTATTTTACTTGTTTGTTATCATCATGGTTTATTTGTTTGGATGTATTTAGTTTAATCATGTCAAAACATGTCTGAGATTTTTGGAAAATTTTCGAGATTCTCCTCTACAATTACAGCAAAATCAATTGGTCATATTTATGCGAAGTCAAGGAAGGAAACCCTAGCCTCTATGGTCTATAAAATGGAAGAAAAACACATAAAGAAGGCAGAATTCCAACGAAAGAAAACCCTTTTTTTTTTTCTGCATTTTTGTTGCTGCCTTTTGCTGCTCTTCTTTTCTTCTTTTATTCTTTTATTCAGCAACCTGCTCGTCCTTAGCTCCCATTTCGATCCAAACAAAAATCTGAGTTGTGAAGATTAACTTTCTCTTGAAAAATAAGAGTTAATCGATTGAGGACTAGATGAAAAACAATGTTTTCGTTCATGTATAAGTTCCAGCATTGGTTTTCTTTTGTTTTCAATTTCAATTCTGTTTATAGTTGTATTTGGAGTGGGTGTAACGCTGTTATTTCAATTAAGTTGCTGTGCGAATCTATTTCATTGAGATACAAGTTTTATTCTTAATTTTTAGCAAAGTTACATACATGTATTGCTTTTCTTAATTGGCAAATTGTGTGGGTTGGTGTAATTTTCATTATTTCCATTCTACTGTTTTAAGTTCCTTTTTACCAACATGGTTTTTAAGTTTTGTTCTTATTTAGTTTCTTTCATTTTTAATATGAGCTAAGTCCTTTTTAGGGGATCAAACATGTGAATACCCTAAGGAGTGAATTGAACTTAAATTGCAAAAACAACCAAGTCTCTTTAATTGTTTGCTTGTGTTGAGTTGATTGAATTCGTAATTCTAGATTGATCAACTAGGTTAGCATAGTAAGTTTGGAGCTAATACCGAAAGAATTAGTGAAGAGCATATTTCACACAAATAATGGAGATAAGAGCTTAGACATAAGTCATTCTTTACCCTAGACATAAGGCAAAAGACTCAAAAACCACTAGAATTGTGTTCTAAATTTGTCTCAGTACGATTGGTCATAGACATATAGATCAAATCACTTAGCCTCCTAAAGATTTTGGAATCAAGATTGAATAGGAATTGAATTCAGTTTACAATTGTTAGTGTAGGTATGAATTGCAATTGCAATTTAAAATAGCAATTCACAACTCAATGGCAATGAACATTTTTGAGCCCCATCTCACTCTCATAAATTTATCCTTTAGTTTTTTTTTGTCTTTTCTCACACAACCACAATCCTATTTTGCAATTGAGCTACTAAAGTTGCAATTTTTGAACAACCTTTGCTACTACAATTTTTTGTTAAAATTCGTTCCCTTTGGGATTGATACTCAGGAATACTCTTATTTATTACATGTATCGACATTGTACACTTGCACTAGGCTGAACAACTTTATTTATTTTTAACCCACAAGTTTTACCAGAACACCCTCCATTCGTCTATCTGTAGATCTCCAACCCAGATATGTCTGTCAACCCAAAGCCCATACCCAAGTGAACAGCCCAATCACACTGATTGCACATATCCAACTTCGATTCTTCGCTCAGATCTGCATGCATCACATTCGTCATTCACAATTCATCGTTTCAGATCTTCTCAGCTCACGTTGATAAGAGAATAAAAAGGCAAGTTCGGTTCACTTAGGCCGGTTTGGTTCACTCACTTGGTTTGCTATTTGGTTCACTCAATTAGTTTGGTTCAATTCAGCTTTAACATCTCTTTTTTATAATGGAGAAAAGTGATATTTTTCCTCCCATTAGTACGTTTCTCAATGGTACGAACTACATCACTTGGGCACACCAAATGAAAAGTTTTTTGATCAGTCGAAAGTTATGGTGAATTGTCATTAGTGATATTTCCAAACCTGTAAAGAACAAGAATACAATTGAGGAAGGTGCCAAATTTATTGAACAATTAGAGGATTGGGACAACAAAAATCATCAAATAATGACTTGGATTGGTAACACTTCTATCCCTGCTATTCATGCTCAATTTGATACTTTTGATAATGCCAAAGAACTTTGGGATTTCTTGTCTATGCGTTTTCAAACTATTGGGCTTGCTCATTATTATCAATTGCACAATACCCTTGTTAGTCTCAATCAAGATGTTGATCAATCTGTAAATGAGTATCTCATTGTGCTTCAACCTATTTAGACCTAACTGGATCAGACTAAAATCTGTCATGAGCATATGCGTCTCATTAAGGTACTTATGGGTCTTCGTCCAGAATATGAGTTGGTTCGTGCTGCTCTACTTCATCGCAATCTGTTACCTTCTTTAGATGCATCAATTTAGAAAATTTTGTTTGAGGAGAAACGACTTGGCATCGTCTCATCGTTGCCATCTGATCTGCCCTCGCAACCACTCATCCATGCACTGCTTCCAGGTCTCTCTTTTGCAAAAACTATAAGGTCCAGGGTCATAAATTACCCGACTGTCCTAAAATTGAGTGTAGGTACTATCACAAACGTGGTCACATTCTGGACAAGTTGTTGCGTGATTTTAAGTGCTCGCAAATAACCGCAAGTGTACGGTGTCAAGTTTTAATATAGTTGATGACTTGCTAGAGTGATGTGAATAATTATGAAATATTATGTTGTCTATGCGCAAGTGTACACATACTTTGTAGCAAGTTGCGATAAGTAAATTATCTAATCCACAGGGACTATTAATTCTTCTATTTACTAAATCAATTCCTAGTAACTCAAATTGTAACCATTCATATTCGTCAAAGAAATGAAATAAAATAAGTCACTATTGCTGGAACAAAATTAATGCTAAAGCACGGAAAACAGAGGAATCGTAACTGAACAAATAACAACTGGTCTAAATACTTTTAGCTAAAACAAGGCTCGGATCAGAGGTGAATCATACTTTAATTAAGTTACGAATTGAGTACATATTCATTCCATTCGACCCACTACAGATTTCACGGTATTCTCCCGAATCACCTAAGTATACTGTTTCATTTCCATTACTTCAGCACATTGAACCCACTGTATTTTGTGTGCGTTAGGTGAGTGATTATCCCTAACCTACTCACTTAGCTAGCTACTAACCCTAGCAAGGGGCTAACGTAGTTTTTAAGTTTTCAGCCCCTCCTATTCTTCCCAAAAATCAGAAGGACACTGCTCACATCGGCTGGCCAAACGGACATGAACTAATGAATAAGCCCTCTTAAAAACCAAATCGAATGAAAGAAAATATACTCAGCTATAACATTAATCAAAAGCAATCATCCTCTAATCCTCACCTTATGGTGATTAGTTCATAATGTAAAAACAACAGCAGAAAAGTCGAAATGTAAACATAATGGAAATGACGCAGAAAATAAACTAAATGAAAACAGAAAATGTAGCAGAAGAAATTGAAAGCTGCCCTAAAACGTTTGACTCAGCATCGGCGTTTATGCCCTGGAGAAACCTTCCTTTTATGGAAATATTTCGTCCATGGCCTCCAAAATCGGAGCTCTCTGCTTCTCCTTCTCTCTCTTTGTTGTTTTCGGGATCTCCACCTTCTCCCCTCTCTAAAACAGCGCCCAACACATATATTCCATTCTTTATGAAAACCAGGGCTGATTAGATAGGTCATGTGACGTGGAAGGCTCATAATGGCTAAAACACGTTGGTTAGACTGACAATTGCCAACTCATTTAATGAATCGCAATTCCCACGTGCGAAATTTGTATAGGCCTGAATTGCAAAGTTTGCTCCAGCAAACAGTTGTAAAACTGCTGCTCTTATCTTCAGGGCTCCTTCCTCATTCAAACCCTAAATCAATCAAATAAATCTCGTTAATTAGGATAATATTGCTCTAATAATAATGTTACTATATCAAAATTAATCATAGAGCAAAATGACTCAAAGCTAGGAGTTTTCCACAACATAATGAGAGAAAATATGACAATTAAGTCCTGATTTGCTAGCTTATAACTCTAAATTTTAGAGTTATCAATAGTGATATTGAATATCGAGTTATCGTATCTATAGATATTGGTTTTCTTTAGATTAATTAACTACCATAATTACTCATGCCTAATTTTATTTAGAAAAATAAAACTTTGGATGAGAGAAAATAAAACTAACTAAATATATACAAGGTTGGTGACCATTTAGAGATAATATTAGAGGTTGAATGACTATTAAGCACAACTTGGTTTGATTAAGAAATTGTACTTTACAATACGAACATAAGCCAAGAATTACTAAATTAATCATTTGACTCTCTCAAGCTCAAGCAAACTTATGCTTTAATACAAATCAACCTCTTGGTCTATTTGTATACTAAGCATGACATTAAAGAGATTCTTTTAACGGCTTCTAAAAACAACTTACTCATTCTCATGCAATAGGCTATTTTTAGTTATGCAATTTAGTTCTTTAATTAAGTTTATTTTCTCAAGCTAAACTCAATACAACACATACAAGCTATGACCAAAAGCTTTAAACAAACATCCCAAAAATTGCATAAATATTCATTACGATATACTACAACTTAAAAACCAAACACAAGTTCAAATAAACAACCATCCAAGAGTCTTTAATACTCAAAACTACAACATGAATTTCTATCTAAAAGTCCTAAAACAACATAAACAAAGTAAGAGAAAAGGGATAAACTAGATGACACATGCCAACATTCGTTCCCATCGTGATGTCCCACGATCTCGAACCTTGAGTCTCCTCCTTAGCTCTTCAAGATAATTTCTCAATCCCAAAGCAATGTCTTCAATCGATTTTAGGGTTTTAGGCCTCAAAAATAGCTCATTTTGCACAAAATAAAAAAAATCTTTTATATTATCGAGACAACGTTGCAACGTTGTCCCTTCGAATTGATTAAAGAAGGAAATTTTTTTCGAGTTTGGCATTGCAATGCTCTGTATGTTGTTTCCTGGGTTTCAATGTATGGCGTTGCAACGCTCTGTATAGCATTGCAACGCTATGCTCTATGGCCTAGTTGCTTGTTCACTTCTTCTCTTTGTGTCTTTGGCCAAAAGCTTTCCTTTAAGCTTCTTTTTGTCTCCAAACTACTTCAAATCCTTGGTTTGGCTCTCAATGCTCGAATCCTGTAATTCATAACGTAAAAGCATCAAAATCCACTAAAAATACACAAAACTAACCTAAATCTAAGCTTAGAAATAACACCCTTTTGTGTGCTATCACAAGTGTCCCACTCGACCACCTCGTCCTCCAGGTCATTCCACAAAACCAAAGAACTCTTCTAGAGCAGATTCCTTTCATAAAATAAATAGTACTTTTCTTTTTGAACAGATAGAATAAACCAACATTTCTTTTTAGTCTAACACATGTGGAGGTGAAGATTCGAACCTCTAATCTCAAGAAAAGGCAATGGTGTTTAATTTTTGAGTTATGTTCATGTTGAACCACAAAAACATTATAGGGCTATAATAAATTATGAAACTTTTTTTTGGGGTAGTTTTTGGTGCCCCAAATTTGGGTTAGCTTTTAATTTAGCTTATAAGTTCAAAATGATTGTGATTTTAATTCTTATGGTTATCTTTGTTAGCTACCCTAAAGGTTGATGTGGCAATAATTTATTTATGTTATATTTATTCTTTGGCTTTTAGTTTTTTTTGTTCAACAACATGTAGGGTTTGGAGGGACTCAAACCTCTAACTTTGAGAGTATATACTTAACTAATTTAACTATGCTTAAGTTGATTGTTAGTTTGTTTAAGTCTTAAACTCGTTATATATAGAGAGAGGTTTGAAAATCACAATTTTGGTTGTTAGTTGATAGGGGCATAAGTGTGCTATTTCTAGGCTTAGTTTTATGCTAGTTTTGTTATGATTGTGTGTACTTTCATATATTTTTATGTGTATTTTACAGAAACTGAGCAATTGGAGCAAAACCGGAGTTTTGAGAAGTATTAAATAAATATGGAGCAAATTGGAGCTATAATTGAGATCCAAGTGTTGAAGATAAGGAAACAAGTTTGTGAACCCGAGAGTATAGAGTTGCAACGCCATCTATAGCGTTGCAACGCTACATTAGCAGTCTTACAGCCTTGGAGACCAGATGTAAGACCCAATTTGCGTCTTCTAGCAATTTGATACATGCATTTGATATAGGAGTTATTTGATTTTAAATATTTTGAAGAAGAAGAGTGTCTAGAACAAAAATAGAAATACAAGGAATTTGGAAAATTAAAAATGGAATACAACTGGTATTATTTTGAGAAATTAAAAAGAGAAAGTTTGTATTATTTTAGAAAAGAAACAATTTGGAAAAGTAGTGAAAGAGATTTTTTTTAAAAATTTTGTTTATGTTTGGAAAAAAGTATATATATTTTTAAATAAAGAAGTAATGGTGTGGCTTCTTGGAAGCCATACAAAAGTTGGTTTTATTTAAAAAAAAAAAAAAGAAGAGAAAGTATGGGTAAATAAAGAAGCTTATGTGGGAAGCTTGTTGTTTTAAAAAAAATGAAAAAAAAGAAAGAAAAAGGAAAAGAAGGGGAGGTTCACGAAAACAGGGGAGAGAGGGGCAAAGGAAAAAAAATGAAATGAAGAAGAGAGAGAATGAGGAAGAAGAAGAAGATCGGGAAGGCCATGGTAACATCAAAAATGGAGAAAAGGAGTTTATAGACAGAAATTTCAACCGGGTAAGTATTTCTTCTTTGGATTAAGAACATATGGAAAATTTGACACTTTTTAAGGTGAGATTTTGATTTCTTTTGTTCGGAAAATTTTCATTGATTTTGTTAGTAGTGGATTTGCATAAGAATGACTTGGAATGGGATGAAGAGCAAGGAAACAGAGGATACTGGTGAACTTATGTTCAAAAAATTATGCAGATTATTTGGGAGCCTTATAACCATCTACTCCAAATTTTTCCAGAATATTGTCTTGACGGTAGTCACGTAAAGGCAGCCAGAGCTCTACTTATGTGTTTTCATGTAGTTGAGTGGCAGTTCCTAGAAAGAGTGATGCGACAATTTGGGTGGGTGCAGGATGTTCTTATACCTTGTAATATGAACATGCAATTGCACTCATACGACCGACGGGGTAGACAAGAGCGAGATTGGGTAGCATATTTAGCCGTTATTATAGAAATCAAGAGAGACAGAGAAAATTTCCTTATTCGCGGACAATTAATTAATGGGAGAGCCAATATTGGGCATAATTATGACCAATGGTATGCTGCAATTACAAGAAAATACATCACACAACTAGGAGCATCATATCATTATTTGGTAAGAATCTTTTTTTAGGGTTATCTAGATGATGTATATAATTATGAAATTGACTTGCTTAAATTTGATTTCACTTGTTTGTTCTTTCAGCACAATATACCCCACATGACTCCACTTGGTAAAAGGTGTTTTGAGAATTTAACGTTCATATATCGACTCCTGGATTTGAATGGAGGTGGTCATCTAGATGGAAACGAAGATTGAGTCACTCCCCTATATTACTCTGCCACTTTTTCAGATGATGTTTTCTAGTTTGTAAAGATCATCAGAATTAATCAACTTTTTTTTTTGGAATATATTGTCTTCATTTTCAATAAACAACTCAAAATTATCGTTTAGTTTAGTCTCATCAATTCAAAATCGTTCATCTCAATAATAATGTATAATTAACTAATTAAATATAAATTAAACATAAAACTAAAACAATTTGATAAAAAACAATACATAAATGAACTTAATGATACCTGATCATGCCTCATTGTATCTAACATATATCTGTACTGGACCAATACATGTGTAGGCAATCTGGTAATTGAAAATTCGTCGTTCCATCTACAATATATAATAAGTTGAATATTAGTGTAACGTAGGTAAAATGTATGACTATAGTTAAACCCATTAACTATAAGGGGTCATGCCAGCTTAGGGTGACAGTTAGGCGAGGTCAGGGGAATGTCACTTCGAGGTCAGGGGTCAGGGCTGAATGCGTCTCACAAGAGATGCATTCATTGCGATCAAAGTCAGAGCGCTGGTTTTCGAGAGGCGCGTCACTTCGATTTCGTCAGAGCTCTGTTTTTCGAGTTGAATGCGTCTCTACAAGAGAGGCATTCCACTCTGCACCTTTCCATCGCCGTTAACTTGGCATTTTCTTTGAATTGTTGTGAGCAATGCGTCTCTTGGACAAATGCATTCAACACAGAATGCATCTGTCCAAGAGACGCATTCCAATAAAAACAAAACAAAACAAAAATTCGTTTTGTGTAAATAGTTTTCATTTTCACTCGTTTTTAATAATAACTTTTGATAACATACCTATTTCTCTAAAAAAAATTCGAGAAACTTGATATGGTTGGAGCATTGAATTTTACAATGCTCACTTTTTCTCTTCCAACATCACGCTGAATAAGCCATTGCCGCTATTATTTGTTTCCCAATCCCACAGCCCAAATCAGGAAAATTGCTAAAATTGACCCCAAAACCAAAAAATTCTACCGCCTTACCTTTTGAGTGAGTGAAATTCTAATTTTACCACTTGGTTAAAAAATCATGAAATTGCTCTCTCCTCTCTATCTTCTTTTTCTCTCTCTCCTCTCTCATTCTGCTATGGCTTGAGCACGAAGAACCCAAACAGATAAAATGCTTAAGAAAAATATTGTATAATCCAAATTAAGGCCAAGCCGTTTTTGGGTTGAACAAGTTGGTAGATCTCGAAAAGCTTAAAAAAAAAAAATACAGTTTAATCAATGAGCTCAAAGTTTTCCAATTTTTTAGTACTAAAAGTCACAGAGGTATAGAAAGGAACGGTCATTTTCGAGTCTCTGCAGACATAGATTATATCAGTATACTATCTCAAGTTTTCCTAGTTTCCCTGAATTCCCTTCAAGGATTTGATTAGATTATATGCAGATGCACATGATGAGCTAAAAAGGCGAGTGGTAATTTCATAATAAAATAACTTTAGGATAAACTCTTTTAATACAAAACATGAATTCAAAACTCTATAAACCAACGTACGTAAACCATGAATAATGTAATAACTCAATGTAGTTTAATCATAGAGAAAACTGTAGCAATAAATCTTGAAAACATAAACATAAACTCGTAAAATCACCATGAGTGCAAATTCTTAACACTTCTCAAACCAAAATAAATTATGCTCTTTCTGAAACAATACTTCCTAAATTCACGAATAATCATAAAACATCTCAAACATTTTTGAAATCGATAATTTTAACTAAAATCATGGAATTACCGAATTCACATCAATATCTTGAAATTCATAACAATTGCTCCAAAATCATACATAATTATAGATTTCATGAAATTCCACTATACCATATAAGTAATTGAAACAATTTATAAAATAAATCACTCACCGAACTTTTAGTGATAAATTAGGATTGTATATCGTCCTGATCTCTGCTTGCCCTGAAATATTAATTTAACTACTAAGTCACACACCTAATTAATCACCGACAAGAACCAAATGTGACAGTGAAGAAGAAATTATTCATCAAATTAATCCATTCTCTCTTCATTTACTCCAATGTACTATTTTGTCTAAAAAAACACAATTTCTCTTTTCTCTTCCTTGTTTCCACGTGAGCTTCCCCAACAAAACCTTATCCTCTCTCTCATAATTTAATTCACCTTGTACTTGATCAAACCCTCATTTCATTTAAGTAAATTATTTTATGGAAAAAACTTGGGTGCAGCAATTGCACCTAAGTCTGTGCAGCCCAATTTAACACCACATAAAAAAATATATAAAAAAAAACTAAATTTTTTTGATGTGTAGCTAGAGTGAGATGCATAGGGGTGGCCCAAGTTGTGCTCTTATTTTATTAACTCTTTCTCTCTCAAACAACCCATCATCTTCTTCTTCCTTGCACAACCTTTCTCTGTCTTTCAAAAGGTCTGCAAATCTCGTTTCTCCTCCATTTAACTTGATAAAACATTATCAACATCTCATATCAATATGAATTTCCCTTTTCTTTTTCAACACATTAGCTCCATATAACCAAGCCCCAAATTAATCCCAATTCTTTTCTTATCTTTCATAACCAAACATGAAATGCAAAGAAAAGAAGAAAAACCAACACCTAAACTTGAATTTTTCCATGAATTTCTTAAGGAAACTTACCAAACTTAAAACATATATTTACTCTGTAAAACTCTTCCACCCTCCAAATTTTATGTAGTTGAAGCTAAAATTCCCAAATTGAACTTTTTACTAAAAGTTCTCTCTCCTCCAAAATCCGCTATTTCCAGGGTAAAAAGGAAAGTACATTTTCCACCTCTGGTAAAAGCGAAACTAATAATTGTATCAATTTAAACCATGAACTTTCATAAGTGTATCAATTTACACCTATGTTAGATTCCGTTTGAAGAACATTAGTTTACACACGTGCAAGCCTATAATTCTTTCAATTAAACTCCTAAACTATCATAAGTGAATCGATTTAGGCCCTCAATTTAAAAATCGTCAATGCATCAATTCTCACATGTGTGTAGACTTCTTAAAAAAATCTAGACTCTCTATTTGAAAATTGTCAATTATTTGAAATAGATAGTCTAAATTGATTCACTTATGAAAGTTCAGAAGTTTAATTGATATAAGTATAAGTTTGCACACGTGTAAAACTAACGTTTTTCAAATGGAATCTCATGGAGAGTGTAAATTGATACACTTATGAAAGTTTAGAGTTAAATTAATACAATTAATAGTTTAGGATTTTATTGATACAAACCCCTAAGGTTTAGGGGTATAAATTGATTTTTGCCTTATTATAATCTAAAGTTTAAGGATTAAATTGTTACAAATTTGAAAGTTAAGTGACTAAGGCTTCGTTTGATAACCTGTTGGTTTTTTGTTTTTGAAAATTGTGCTTGTTTTCTCATAATTTCTCTACAGTGAGTTTCATTTTTCTTAAAAAAATATTTGAATTCTTAGCCACATTTCAAAAAAAAAAAAACAAAATGTTGAAAACTATTTTTTTTAATTTTCAAATTTTGGCTTGGTTTTTGAAAACATAGGTAAAAAGTAGATAACAAAACAAGGAAACTCATAGGTTGGAAGTAGTATTTATAGGTTCAATTTTCAAAAAACCAAAAACCAAAACTAAAAGTTATACGAGATCGCCAAAGTAAGCATAGCTCAGCAGTAATTGACATATACCCCAAATCCCAAATGTTGATGAATTCAAAAAAAAAAAAGTTTCCGGAGACCAAAAGTATTTTTTTTGGCTAAATTATAGAAAATACCCCTGAACTTTGTACATTGTTTCAAAAATGCCGATGAACTTTCAAAAGTTTCATTAATACCCTTAAAATTTAAAAAAAATTCAAAAATACCCTTGCCGTTAGTTTTGTATGGAAACCGTTAATACTTTGTTTCAAAAATACCCCTGAACTTTCAAAAGTTTCATGAATACGCTTAAACTTTCAAAAAAAGTTAAAAAATACTCTTATCGTTAGTATATGGACAGAAATCGTCAGTATCTCATTTTAAAATACTCATGAACTTTTAAAAGTTGTATTAATACCTTCAACATTTTAAAAAAAAGTTAAAAAATGCCATTACCATTAGTATATGGACGAAAAACATTTATCTACACCTCATTACCTCTATCTTCCATTTATTCTCTCTCTTGATTGCTTCAATCTATGACCTAACACTTCTTTATTTTTCTTCTTTTTTTTCCTCTTTCTTTTTCAATACCATCTTTACTCTCTTATTCCATTTTTCAATCTCTAAAACTACCTCCTTCAATCAAGGTATATAGGCTATAGCAAGAAGAAAGAAGAATAATGGAACTACCAAGGGATCTTAGGACTTAAATGCTTTAACAAGGTTGTACGTTAGTAATTTGAGTTACTACGTTTGGGTTTAATATACAAAAAGAAAGAAATGTTGAAAATTTGAGTCATAATTTTGAGGACATCTAGTGGGAGGGAAAAGAAAGAAAACATATGCATTACCAAATTTGTAGCGGATAAAGATTTTATTAATCCTTTTTGCAATTCAAATCAGTCTATTTATTGTGGTCAGTTAAGAAGGTTTCCTATGGTTGAGAATTAGACAAATGTAGGAAAAATGGGAGAATCTATATGAAAAAAAATGAAGGTATCTATATGAGTTGTTTCCACATTGGTTCTTTTCCAACTCAAGATAACTTCAAGGACATTGACTATTTGGGTGTTGAAATTTCTTATATTTATATTTAGGCATGCTTAGAAATGAGAAAGAGCTCCTCCTGTTTATTTAAAATTCTAATATTTAAGAAGATAGGAGAAATGATGGAAGTTTTAGAAATTGAAAAATGGAAGAAGAGAGTAAGAGGGTATTGAAAAAGAAAGGGAAAAAAAGATGAAAAATAGAGAAGTATTAGACCATAGATTGAAGTAAATCAGAAGAGAGAGGAAATAGAAAAGGGAGGTAATAGGATGTAGATAAATGATTTTCGTCCATATACTAATGATAAAATCATTTTTTTAATTTTATTTAAAGGTTAAGGGTATTAATACAACTTTTGAAAGTTTAATGATATTTTTAAAATGAGGTACTAATGATTTATGTCCATATATTAATGGTAAAGGTATTATTGAATTTTTTTTTTTTGAAAGCTTATGGGTATTAATGAAACTTTTGAAAGTTTTGGAGTATTTTTGAAACAAAATACTAACAGTTTCTATCCAAAACTAATGATAAGGATATTTTTAATTTTTTTTTAAAGTTTAAAATATTAATGAAATTTTTAAAAGTGCGAGATTATTTTCTGTAATTTAGCCTGTTTTTTTTAACCAAATATGAAACACGTGGTTATGAAAGTAGTCTGTGTAAATGGTAAATGGTAAATGTCGGGTTATATGCAATGTATTGGCGGGAAATGAAACGATAAAAGCAGCGTACAAAGAAGCAAGCCATAGCAGAAGAAGACTCAGACTGGTGACTATTGCTTCATAATACGTTTCGACGGACATGGTTGAAGGCTTGAATGTTTGAAGCTTGAATGCTTGAAGGCTTGGATTTAAAGTTTTTTCAGCCACCGTACTGCCGCATTTACTTAGCTAGGGCGACGATTTTAATGTGTGGCGAAGCCATGTCTTTGCTTGAGTCAACCTGGTTACTGGAAGATGGCATTATTATAAGCTGGATGCTCATCCTGTGTCCAATAAGAAAGACCTCGCTATGGCTACTGGAAGTGGAGGAGATGATGCCAAACGGTTTGTTCTCTTTTTCTTGATTTTAATATATTCTTAGCATCTTCTGCAGCAAGCGTGCCTTGAATAATGTTTGTTTTCTAAATTCTACATCTGGGGTGGCTTTTGCATCTTCTTGTGTTTGTGAATATGATGACATTGTTTTCAAATCTCTGCTTTCTAATTGTTGCCTTGTGGGAGACGCACCATTCCATTGTAATTTTCAACAAAATGGGCGCTTCTTAGACAAAGATATTCATGTGTTGATTTACCTTGTTTAGGATGCTGGTTAGCTCTCCTGAGCTTAAGACTGAGAAACTTTCCTCCTATGGGGGCGCTTCTTAGACAAAGATATTCATGTGTTGATTTACCTTGTTTAGGATGCTGGTTAGCTCTCCTGAGCTTAAGACTGAGAAACTTTCCTCCTATGGGGACACACGCTCGACGAATTCCATTGTTACAATTACAAGAAGATCTGAGCCATCTTCTAATGCACCTGCGAATTCCGACTCTGAGAACATTCATAAAGAAGTCATGTGTAAATTAGGCTTAAGCTCCATAAGAAAGTCCATTGCAGAAAACGGGGCATTCCCTCATCTGTGGAATGATGTACTTGTCACGTGGTGTGTAATTGCAACCTTACTGGATCCTTTGTTCTGTTACATCCTAGTAGTTGATCAAGAGAAAAATTGTATTGGGTTTGACAAGAAGTTGAAGCTGACGGTTGTAGTTCTGCGTTCGCTCATTGATTTTGGCTACATACTCCTCGTAGTCTTTCAATTTTGTATCGGTGATACTGCATCGAATGATAAAACTTATGGAAGATTTTGCACAATAGCAAGGAGATATCTTTTATCTTACTTTACAGCTGACATTCTTGCCGTTCTTCCTCTCCCACAGGTTTGGACTATTAGTCTCTGCCTAAGTATAGAATTTGGAAAATTAAAGTTATATATGTTATCTAGTGATTTGTGAGCAAACGTGTGTGCAGGTGGTGATATTCTTAGTTTTTCGAGCAACAAAAGGTTCTCATTTTACGATCGCTATTAGGACATTGAAATTTGTTCTTATAATTCAATATTTGCCAAGGGTCTTTCGATTATACTCATTCTTAAAGAAAGTTAGATGGAGTTCTGGCATTTTGCCCGATTCTGCTGGGGCCAAGGCTATATTCAATCTCTTCTTGTATATGCTTGCAAGTCACGTAAGTTCATCGCCATTCTTTTGTGCTCGACTGTCTTGTTATCTGCTTGCATGCGATTGATCAATTCGGTAGTCAATGTTTAAAGATTCATCTGATCATCTGTATTTAGGACAAAAATAACTTATGGTGAGAGGCTTGGGCAGCTGCCGAAAATTGTTGTAGGATGAAAGTGAGATTGACAGGATACAAAACTTAAAAACTCGTTAGTAATTGATCTTAAATGGATATTTTTATTCTTATGTATCTTTAGGAGTCAGTTTTAAAACTCTTTTCTCGAACAATTATCACATTGCTGACAAATTTTAACATCTTGTATTGTGATACTATCTGCATCAGTTTCCTCTTGTGAAATCAAGAGTTCATTATATCCGCGGAATAATCTGTTTTGTTAGGTGTCATAGGTTTCTTTGGTGTTGGAATATATGTTTTTAAGCCTATCCATGTTATCAACTTGGAATTGTTTAAGTGAAAGTACTGTGGAATTCTATTAGGAAATATATATAGAATCATTGGTTGCAAGCCTGCAAGTTTTTTTCAACTGTAGACTCAATCTTTAGAGCTTCTGTACTTTTTCCTTACCTTTTTGCCTATGTCTTAGCATTCACTCAGTATCTATCTGGTCCTTTCAGGTTTTTGGAGCCTTTTGGTACTTATTTTCTGTTGAGCGCAAAGCAACTTGCTTGCAAGTAGGGTGTCATAGCCACCCATATTGCCCTCGGAATTATAATAACAGCTCTATTGAGAGATTATGCATGGATGGTTGCTCTGGAAAAGCATCATCGAATGACATAGCAGCTTTCAATTTTGGAATATTTGATGATGCCTTTAATTCTGGCGTTGTCTATTCGACTGATTTCATATGGAAATTCTCTTATTGTTACTGGTGGGGTTTACAGAATCTAAGGTTTGTTCGCAAAAGCCTATATATTCATATTAGTCTTCTACTTGTACTCTTGTTTACATATTTCACCACCTCACCATTTTTCAGCTCTTTGGGTCAAGGCCTCAAAACTAGTGGGCATATATGGGAAATTTACTTTGCAGTCTCCCTAACCATTTCTGGTTTGGTATTATTTGCACTTCTAATTGGAAATTTGCAGGTCAGTGCCAATTAAGATTCATCCGCGCTTCTTGATCTAGATATAATTGTGATGAGTGCATAATAATATGGTTTAAAGCCAACACTAATGAGGCCCTGATGTGGCGATTTGGTTGTGAAACAGACAATTCTGCAGGCAACAATTGCAAGACAAGAGGAAATGAGATTGAAGGGGGAAGATATTAAACTGTGGATGACCTACCAGAAACTCCCAGATAATCTAAGGGAGCGGATCAAACAATTTGAGAAGTATAAATGGCAGAAAACTAGAGGCATTGATATTGCGGACATTCTCCATAATCTTCCTAGAGACCTTAGAAGGGAGACTACAAGACATCTTTGCTTCAGTGCAATCAAACGTGTAAGTTTTTGTTCTCCTTTCTGTTTCCATTAATGGTGTTGTATTTCACTTCATGGTTATCTTCTAAACTCTAATATGTGGTAAAGGTCCCAATGTTTCAAAACACGGACGAGAAATTCTTGGATGCAGTTTTTGGTTGTCTGAAGCCAATTCTATACATTGAGCACAGTTTCATCGTTCGCAAAGGAGAGCCGCTAGAAGAGATGATCTTCATAACCCGTGGCAAGTTATGGATCTATTCCAACTACAACGGGGGTGGTGAAACGCCTAAGAGCCTTGAAGAAGGCGATTACTTTGGAGAAGATCTTTTAAAACAGGCATTGAAAGACCCACGTTTATCGACCGTCCCCATATCCACAAAAACTGTCTCTGCACGCACCAAAGTGGAAGCATTTGTTTTAAGCGCAAAAGATTTGAATAGTGTCGTCTTCAGATTCTGGTGGCTTTTCAGTCAAGAGCTTAGAAAGGATCCCGAATATGTAAAGCTTAGAAAGGATCCCGACTATCAAGAGCAATGGGCACCATGGGCTGCTCTTGTCTTGCAGACAGCGTGGCGTCGCATCAAGAAGAAGCGTGAAAAAGAGAATTCTCAGTCAAGCTCAGCCGTTGAAAGTGGGAATTCACAACCTTCAGTCGAAACAAACGTTCATGCCTCGATATTCATTGCTCGTGTATTACGTGCTTTCAATAGACGAAAAAGAAGAAAGAGAAGCAAGGATATGCCGGGATCTAGCAACCACAACAACGACTTGCCAGAACATAGCAACGTCTGAGAAGATTTCTCCACCACTTTGCATTCTACATCTTCTTCTGATCTTTTGAGGCCATGCTTTTGATGGGGAACCTGTCTTACATTTCAACATCTCCTTTTAATTTGTGAGTAACCACTTAATTTGGTGAACCTTTTTTCTTCAACTGAATATTTTCGTTGAACGGTGAAATTGGTAACGAGATAGGATAAGCTAAATGAGATGCACTCTCTTCTCTTACAACAAATGGACTAACTATTCTTTAATTTATCAACTTGAGCATAACTCAACTAGTTAAAAGGTACCGTACGTATATCATAAACGTTAGATGAAGAGTCGAGTCATCTGGACTCCTCATTGTTAAACTAAAAAAAATGAGTTTTTATTTTAATATATATATTTTTCTTTTTCTGAAAGCAAGATTGAAATTATTAGTTAAGTTAGACAGAGGAGATTTCCTGTTTATAATAAATCTTGTCCTGTGCAAGCTACATAAATGTAACTTATTGAAAGTCAAATGACAAATATACAAATTAACCTCAGACATTTACTCAATGCTATATTATGTGATTATCTGAAACCAGTGGTGTACACTGAGCGTGCCACTAGATGAAATGGTCTTCATTATTCGAGGCAAAGTAATGGTTGGGTTCCTCAGGATCTTCTACGAAAACCATTCGAGCATACTCGAAAGTAGTCGAAGCATTTGTTCTCACCACGGGCAGCTTTAACTTTGCAGTTAGCATGGTGTCGATACCACCAAAATAAGGAGAAGAAGAATAAGGCTAAGTTAGCCATTGAAATTTGAAGAAGGGATCCTCAGAATTTGGATGCCCCACTTCTTACTTCTACATCTATTATTCGTGCTACCAAGCTAAACCGAAAAAAAAAAAAAAAAAAACAGGCAGAATCTAGCAGTGTTTAAAAATAATGTAAGTCTAACTTCTGTTTTAGTCCCTAACCATTCAGCTTTGTTTTATTTCTCTGTCGATAAAGTTAACAGATTATTGATGTGACTTATGAGTAAGCATAGACAATGGTTTGTTTGCTGTGTTTTATAGCCTAATATGTAGAAGTTTTAGGTTTTGATGATGTTTGAAAAAGAAATTAAAAATGAGTTTGACTTTGTTAGTGTTCAAAATATTAAAAAAGAAGAAGAGAGTTTGATAGGTCATAAATATTTTTTAAAATTTAGATACTCTAATATGAAAACACGTGATATAATAAAAAATAAAATTATATTTCATGTTTTTCAGGATTATGGTAGCAACTTTAAAAATTGAATCTAAATTTAAAGAGTTTTTCAAAATGTGTTTGGTAATATATTTATAAACAATAAAAATAGTTGTAATTATTAATAATCAAGTATTTAATTGAATCTCAATTATTATTAACTAATTTATGAATATGTTTTATATTATAAATGTTATACAATGACTATTTTACAATATTATATTATACATTTTTTAATTTAATCAAATAAAATGAATTTATAATATGAAATAGTATATTTTTAATTTTTTTGTTATCTTTTTTTAGTGTAAAAATTTTAAATCTAAATACCCTAAAAAGATAAAATATATTGTTTTAAAAAATCTCACTATTTGAACAATAGAATCCAATAATAATTTTAAAAAATAATTATGATTAGATACTCACTGAATCTAAAATTAAAAAGAAAAAAAAAACAGAATAAAATTTGTAATTATTAGAAATAAAATTGAAAGTTGTTGGACATTACTTTCCCAATCTTTTGGAAGTTGGACCAATTATTTATTTAAGTTTATGGTTATATTACAAGTTTAGTCTATGATTTTTAAGTTTGTATCATTTGGTCATTGAACTTTAAAAAATGTCTAATAAATTACTAAATTTTTCATTTTGTGTCTAATAGGTTCTTGACATATTCAAAATTTTTAAAATTTAACTGATCTATTATATATAAAATTAAAATTTATGTCTAATGAGATTCTAAACTTTCAATTTTGTGTGTGACAAGTTCATGAATTTTAGAAAATGATGAAATATGTCAATGACTTATTAGACACAAAAATGAAAATTAAAGACAACACAAAATTGACTATTTTACAATATTATATTATACATTTTTTAATTTAATCAAATAAAATGAATTTATAATATTAAATAGTATATTTTTAATTTTTTTTAATCTTTTTTTAGTGTAAAAATTTTAAATCTAAATACCCTAAAAAGATAAAATATATTGTTTTAAAAAATGTCACTATATGAATAATAGAATCCAATAATAATTTTAAAAAATAAATCTGATTAGATACTCACTGAATCTGAAATTAAAAAGGAAAAAAAAACAGAACCTAATGGACATTTTTTAAAGTTTAAGAACCTAATGGACACAAAATTGAAAATTTAAAGACCTATTAGACATTTTTTAAAAGTTTAGAGACTAAATAGATACAAACTTAAAAGTTCGAGACCAAACTTGTAATTTAACGGAAGTTTATGTTTTTTCTGTTTTTGTTTTTTGAGAAAATAACGTAAGTTTATCTACCTAAATGGTAATTGGTAAATGAGGGGTTAGGCAAGCGTTGGCGGGAAATGAAACGATAAAGCATTGTAGCAAATTGGTGACTGGTTCATGCCTTCACTTCTATCTCTAATGGAATGGAATCTCTAGTTCTTCTTTTAGCGTTTGCTGTAATGGAAACAAATTCACCAAAAGAGATATTTACTGAATTTATATGATTTAGTGAATTTAAAAACAAGAAACAGAACCTTGTAAATATGCATTTTATTATTTATTTATTGTTCAAATTTTGTTCAGTGACTGAATGCTTGTCTTACCACATCATGGTGCGGAGTTTGATCCTACAAATATGCAGTTTATTGGTTATTTATCCCTCAGACTTTTGCCTTACCACCTGATGGTGCAGAGTTCGATCCTGTAAATATGCAGTTTATTGTCTATTTGCCGTCAAATTTTTTATCAAACACCCACTGAGCATAGTAGTTAAGTGTTTACCTTATCACACCATGGTGTGAAGTTCAGTTTACTTAAATAATACAAAAAGAATGTTTGTCAAAAAAAAACAAAAAAAAAAAGAAGAAAGAAGAAGAAAAAAGAGGACAAAATTACCAAAGTGATTTAGAAAAACTATTCTATATATATATATTTTTAGTTCAACATGTGGCAGTACGAATTCAAAACTGTAACTTTTTGTTCGATAATATATGCCTTAACATATGTTCAAGTTGGAAAAACCCGTTGTATAAAATTGCCAGTCGGTACTTTACTCTCATTTTAATGGAAACCCACCCATGCTCTAAACAATTGTTCCCACACCAACTTTATCCAGAAAAAAAAAAATCCATCCATTTAAATACGTTAGGGATGCTTGGGAAATGAAAGAAATTAAGTTAACTTGGCTTCTTTTATATATATATATATATGAGCACAATTTGAGTGCAGTTTGGGCTGTACCTAAGTTTGGTGCTACCCATTTTACAATCACAGAAAAAAAAATTTAAAAAAAAATTCTGTAGTTATAGGTCTTAATTCTACAATGGAATCCTTAATAAAATTTGTTCTTGAGTCAATCTTCTTAGTCTTTAGTGTCTTGGGGCTCTTGGTTTTTTTTGTTTTATGAACAGATTCATCTAATTATGAATCCATCAGTCTTAATGCTTTATTACACTGCCTTTTATGAGATGACCCATAGATTGGGCAACACAACACTTGGATGCAGCCCAGGCTACACCAAATTTTGCGACCAAAATTTTTCCTATATATATAGAGGTTCAATTACAAGACAACACATCATTTCCTTTTAATGATGACTCGCCAATTTCGCAAGATTTTTCTGACGGTTGATTCACTAATGTTTGTTCTATTTACAGTACTTTCGTACATGGCTTGAGTCCAAAAAAAAAACGATCCATTTGTGAAAAAATTTCTCTAAGGACCTTTTTTTTTAAATTTTCAAACAGACTTATGAAAGGATTAATTAAGACTCTGATTGATAACCATTTAGTTTTTAAAAATTGTACTTATTTTTCATCATTTTTCTACCATAAATTTTATCTTTTTAAGAAAATATTTGAATTTTTGGCCAAATTCTAAAAACAAAAACAAATTTGTGAAAAGTATTATTTTTTTTTTAGTTTTCAAAATAAAAATATAGGTAAAAAGTAGATAACAAAACAAGAAAACACATAGGTGAAAGTAACATTTATAAGCTTAATTTTCAAAAATCAAATGATTATCAAAGGGGCTAAGTAAATTTTTGGCTAAATTATAAAAAATACCCTTTAACTTTGACATTTGTTAAAAAAATATCCCTATTTTTTTAAAAGTTACAAAATTATCCTTAACATTTCCTAAACGTTTCAAAACTACTCTTAAAGTAGAAATCTATTAGAATATTAGACAAAAAAATCGACGTGGCAGTAACTTGGATGTTTGTCTGGATTAAGTCTAAGAAAACGACGTTTTGACAAATCTACTTCAAAAGTTTTGAAGCGTTTACAATAGATCAAAAATAATGTTGCAACTTTTTAAAAAAATATGAGTATTTTTTAGACAGAAGGCAAAGTCGTTGGTGTTTTTTTTTTTTTTTTTTTTTTTTTTTTTTTATAATTTTGCCAAAAAAAATTCCACGCACCGATTCTACCCCTGCAAAGTCACAATACGATTGTTCAATGACACACGATTCCTTTTTCTAAAAGGAGGACAAAAAGACTCGTGATTCGTGAGCGAGCATAGTGGGAGTAGCTTTACATATTTTTCATTTTGTTTGTTGTTGTTACACTTTCCTTTTTACACCTTTGCTTTAGAAATTTGTTGTTGTTGCTGTTAGGCACGTTTTATTTTACACCTTTACTTCTTTTTTCTCCTCTCTCCTTAATCATTTTTTCTTTTTTGAAAAGGATACTTCATTCAAAGGTATGTGAGAAAGATACAAAGAGGGAGGCTACTCTCCTTAGTCATTAATTATCTCTTAATATATATTTTAAAGGTAGAAGAACAATCAACTAAGTAAATTAATTCATTCACTCGAGTAAAAGTAATTGCAAAATAGGTAAAAAAATAGGTCATCAATTAAGTACATTAATGGTATCTAAATTGCTAATATAATTATCATTCAATAAGGTTAAGAAGGCGACTTTTTTTTTTTTTTTTTTTGACAATATTTGGGGTGAGAGATTCAAAATTCTAACATCTTAATCAATAATACATGTTTTATGTTAGTTGAATTATGTATTTTTAAGATAGACTCACCCCCTAATCTTTCCTTTTTATGGAAACTGTATTTGGACTACTTCCCCTCTCATTTTTTAAGTTGACACATTTTAATTTTGGATTATCTTTGGATTAGCTTTACTTTAACGTTATATCTAAACCAATGTCAATCCCTAGATTTATGTAATTTGTAACTATAGATTTTCTACATGTGAAGATTCCAATTCAAATCTCAGATTTTCTAGCTCTTTAAAATCATATTCAAATTCAAATCTCAAAATTTTCCGCCTATAAAATCATATTCAAATTCAAATCTTGCATTTATAGATTTAAAGATTTTGAATTTCTTTTTATTTTTTAGTTAGATTTGTTAAATCACCAATCAACCCAAAAGCTTAAGCTGATGGGTTATGGTAAATTTAATTATATCAATACTCCAACACTCCTCACTTGTGGGCTTGAAAATTTGTAGAAAGACCCAACAAGTAGAAATCAATATTAATTAGAAGAGGAATTGACATTACTAGAGTTCGAACACAGGACCTCCTGTTCTGATACCATGTTAAATCACCAATCAACCCAAAAGCTTAAACGACTGTTGGGGTTGATGTTGGAACGAACTCTCTCAGTACGAGAGACGTTTGAATTCTCTCAATCCTAATTGAAATGGATTGTGGATGGGTGGTGGTCCAATAAGTTCAAAAAAAAAAAAGGAATCCGAAGAATGGTGAACCCAAAGAGACACTATCTTAACCCAAACGGGTATTCAGTTCAAAAAAATAAAATAAAATTGGGATCCAAAGAACGGTGAACCCAAAGAGGCACCATTTTAACCCAAACGGGTATTCGGTTCAATAAAACCCAAACGGGTATTCAGTCGAGAAAAAAAAATTAAAATTGGGATTCGATTCAAGAATGGTGAACTCAAAAGAGGCACCATCTTAAGGGGGCATAAGTGACCTCACAATTTATAAGATATATGGGTTATGAGATGGAACCCCATGTAATCTTGATAAGATTTTTTATTTTTTTTCAAATTTTTATTTTATTTTCTAGAATTCTATTTAAATTTTTAAGATTTTATATCTTTTTAAATATCAAGCAACGCTTATATATGTATTTCAGTTTGGTCATTCATTTGAATCTACGTGTCAAGGTATATTACTAAACTATTCCCATAAATTCAATTCATATAGTTTTAATTTTTCAGGTTGTGAAACACTTACTCCAAATTTGTAGCTGAATGATTTTGGGGCTTCAAATTCACTGCTGAAATTAGAATGGCGGAAGATATTATACTGGATGGCTAATGACTATGAGAAAGAAATGTTTCAAAGAGGTATTATTTGATATTCAAGGAGAAAGGGGTGGAGGAATTGAAAGTTGTTTTCACAAGGATGTCCAACCCAAGCCCTTTCTCTTCTTTTTTCATGCAAAGCAAAGTGCAAAGAGAAAAGGAAATCTTTCATATATATTGTTTCTTTAATACTTTTCAGCAAAGGAGATCCCTTTAGTGGCCAAGGCCCCCTCCCCCCAATTCTTTAAATTTTCAATATATATAAGCACAAGTAATACCTTAATTAGAACTAAAAAAAGTAATACCTTAATTAACCTCTATAAATTACTTTAACATAAATGAGGAATTTTAAATGATAAAAGCACTAAAATTCAATCAATTAATAAATTAATCAACTTTTTAATTCTTAATTTCTAATGGCTTCTCCAACAAATATTATAATGATATATAAACTCTAACAAGGTTGTCATTTGATTTCAACTTAGTAAATTTGACACATTTGTTTTCTTTCTAATTTCATATTATTGGTGCTATCTCTTCAAATTCATAATGTGGTTTTCTCTCTATCATTCCGTGTTAATATTTTTCTATTTCGTCAATCTGAGCATTTCTCATTAAATAAGACATTTTATTATCTATCTATATTATATTAAAAAGTAAGATGTCTAATAAGTATTTTTAGACCAAAATATATTTTTAAATTTTAGTTAATAACATCAATCAAATTATCATAATTTGATTCAAAATGAATTTGAATCAAAATTCTTGAATAAGCAATTTAATTCAAAATCAAATCAAATTCTTTTGGACCAAAATACTTCTTTAAATTTTAGTTAATTATATCAATCAAATCATCATAATATATTTGATAATTTGACTAAAAAATGAATATCTGATTTAATTTTGAATTCTAACGAGAACAAATCTAAAGGATTTGATTTGATTTTGACTAAATATGAATATACATATAAATATAAATATAATGCTCAATCCATTTTGGCTGTTTTCCCTCTCCAATCTTTGATTTCTCATTTGATCAACCATTTTGGTTACGGTAGATGTATCAATGAACAAGTTCTTTTAAAAAAATTGTAATAGCAATTATTTACTTAATATATTAGCAGTTTATTTAGGTTTGCAAATACCATTGATCTTAACAATGTAACGATTCTCTATTCTCACCCATTCAAAGTCCAAACACAGCTCAAGAGTTCAGTCAATATTTTTATAAAGATTTATGACAAAATTGTAATTTATAATTATATTATTAAATTAAATTATATAACTATTGTTCATACATAATTTAAAAAAATAATTATTTAATTTAATTTTGGAAAGGAAAAATGACGTGTGTTGCACATGAGGAAAAAATATACATCTAAATCTCTAATATATTTTTTAAAAAATAGATTACAATCTTGAAAAAATATTTTAGACCATATTGCCCCTTCATCTATTCCAAATTTTACAAATGATGCAACTTTTCAGTTTTTTATTTTTATTTTTAATAAGCTTAATTGAAAAAATGTTAAAAGCTAGGAATATGAAGAGTTTAAATTCAGTATGAGTTTGCCTATTTATGTCTAGAAATTAATTCTAAAAGTTTGTATTTAACATTTACTTAGAATTTGAAAGGTTCTGGAAATTCCAAAGTTTTGCAACTTTATTCCTCTATTTATCACTACACTAGGTATCTTCGCAAACAAAAACATAGCCTAACTGACATAAAGTATGAGTTTATGATCAAGAAGGCCATAGGTTTGAATCTCTCACTCTCAAATGTCGTTGAACTAAAAAAATGTCGTTGTATCTTGAAAAGTGTTTTATCTCAAAAACCAATCAAAAGTTAACCTATTTTTATAAAATTGTCTGAAACCGTTAATGCATATGTCTCACAAGCGTTTAAAACTTCGTTAAATGCAAGGATTAACGAAATATTTAAGGAAAATGCTGGAATCAAATGGGTTAGTAGTGACTTTCACCACCAAAGTAAGTGTAGCTCAGTGGTAATTGACATGTACCCTCAGGAAAATGCTAGAATCAAATGGGTTAGTAGTGACTTTCACCGCCAAAGTGAGTATAGCTCAGTGGTAATTGACATGTACCCTCGACCAAAAGGTTAGAGATTCAAATTCTCTCACTTCCAAATGTTGTTCAATTACAAAAAAAGTAGTGACTTGCACCAATATAGGCTGTTTTTCATCTTTTTTTTCTTCCTCAATTTTCTCTACTTATTTATGAAGAATTATGTAATAGTTTTACTTATTTTTTGTAATTTATTTTTTTGTACTATCTTATCACTTAAAAGTTTAATCTCATGGTATAAATCTATGTCAAATTTATGGAAAGTTATTTTGTTTTCATAAAAAAAAGAAAAGAAAAGAAAAGTTAATAATAATATAAAAGATTTGCTTAAAAATTTATTAAACCTTTAAAAAATAAATTTAACTGTTGGAAATTTAATTTGTAAGGAATGAAAAATTAAATTCACCCCTTAATTGATAAGTTTAGGGTGGAATTTAAAAAAATTGAATAAGGAATGTTTCATCTTTCATGCTCTAAGAATTTAAAGATTTATCTTTCATTATATTTAATTATAGAATTTTAAATAAGTTAGAACTTCAAAAATTTTATAACTCTTTCACATCTTCTACCACTGTAAAAATAAGTTTTTTTTCCACCGTTATTTAATTATTTCACTAACCACTTGAACTCCATTATTTCATTAACCACTTGAACTCCATTATCCATTTGTTCTCTATATTAGCATTATCCATTTGTTCTCTATATTAGAGTCTACCCACTTAGAAAATTCATTTAATTTAATCCAACTTAAGAGATTCTTGGGTTGTAAAGATTCGACTCAACTTGAAAAAGCTTGAGGAGAATTGATTAAATGGAAGAACACAAGGTTGGAGGAATTTCTAGGTCTTAACTTTAATTTCTTCGTATGGGCTATTATTCGAGTTTTTCCAGCATCTATTTCTTTTATTTTAATTATTTTTTGTAATTTAGTAGAGTTTGTGTTAGTCAATTTCAGTGTTTGTTCTGTTTGCATAGGTTAATTAAACTTCCAGCAGTGTTATAGTTCAATTTAAGCCTTTAGAAGTTCTGTTTTGAACAAGTTTTGGTCGTGAAGTTTATCAAATAAAAATTCCAGTAGCATTTCCTTTATTTCTTCTTCATTATTTCAAGTTGATTTTTAGTATCAAACTATTTCAATTCTCTCTTTTGAATTCCTTTATGGCTGTTGCAACTTTTCATTTATTTATTTTCTATTTTTCTTTATTTTCTCCATGAGCTAATCCTCTTTTAGGGATTCAAGCGTATGAAAGCCCTAGAAGAGTGAATGTGAAGCTTATATGCAAGGACAATCTAAATTAACACAAATATTGTTTACTTTTGTTGATTTATTTGTTTTTAGTAAACTTGGATTGATCAAATAGGGTTGCTTGCTAGCTTAAATCTAATATTGAAAGAGTTAGATGAGGGCAGATGTCACAAAGCAATGGGATAAAAAGCTTAGACATAAGCAAAGTTTGATCCTAGACATATATGACGAGCCCCCAAAACTACTAGAATGTGATCATTATCTAAGTACGATTGCCCATAGACATATTAGGTCTAATCACATAGTCTCCTAAGGATTTTGAATCAAAATTGAATAAAAGTTTATTCGGTTTACAATTATTTTGTGTTAAGGCGTGATTGCAATTGCAATTAATTGAGTTGCAATTCTCACCAAATGGCATGATCATACTTGAATCCCGCTTTTCATTATCTTGATTTTTTTATTTTACTTTTTAGCAACACAACCCTCTTCTCAATCTTTTTATTTTTGGTTACCAAAGTTGCACTTTGAACAAATCTCGCTATTCTTAATTTTTGTTAGAATCTGTTCCCTGTGGAATCGATAGTGTGCACTTGCACTAGGCTGAAATTCTTTATTTTATTTTTAACTCACAAGTTTCACCCGATCATTCTCATTCATTTTTTCCTATACTTTTTTAACGTATTTTTAGTTACAAAAGTAACTCAAGAGGTTGTGTGAATTATAAATGGAGCATTGAGAGCATGTGTCAATCCATATTTTGAAGAAGTTGTATAGTGGTGATTGTCTAGCTATTATACAGTAGGAAATAAATATATTTTATTTAGAAAAAAAGATGTAATATATTTTAAGGAAGTTTGCATAGACACATCTTATGATACTATTTTTTTTAACCATTAGTGACATTGTGTCTTTTTTCTTTTGTAGAATGCTATATATTATCAAATTAAACTAAACATTTTTTTTAAAAAAAAACCACACGTGCATGCACATGGATAATAGACTAGTCATTTCAAAGGTCGATGATTCGATCTTTCAAGCTACATTTGTTGAACTAAAAAAAAAAACTCTATTTCAAATCATTTGAGACAAGCAATGCAATTAACAATTGGAAAATAACATATAACTGACAATCAATGTAAAATGAACTACGAGTTTCTTGCAAATTATTATTATTATTTTATGGATGCTAATTGATAATGTGTTTGGAATAACTTGGGAAAAAATGCTTCTAGCACAAAATCTATTTTTCTATAAGAATCTATGAAAAAATAAATAATTTAAATTGTGTGTTTAGTATAGCTTATTGAGTGATTTTATGTGATTAAAAGTGATTTTTAAAAAATTATTAATAAATAAAAAGTGCTTCATAAAAATTGGACTAATTTAATTAATTTTTTTTTTTTGAATAAACACTTTATAGTGGATTATCCAAAAATGACTTAAAAGTGATTAATTGAAAATCCTTAAAATATGTAATAAAAAAATAAAAATAAATTTATAATTAATAGAATTACATTTGAATACTAGTTTTAACTACATACATTGCACGTGGTTTACAAAATTGAAAATACAATTTAGTTTTATTAAAGTTGAAATATGAAAAAAGCTTAGGCAAACATAAAAATTTATCATCTATATCAGCAACTTAATATTAATTTTTAAATGACATTTACTTAATTTAAGAAAAATCCATAAATGAACAGAAAACTAAAAACATAATTATAATAAATAAATGAAAATAGAAAGGAACAAAATGAAATAAAATTTATCCCCTCAAGACTCATTCTGTATGAATAAGTCTTATAAAAATAAATAAATAAATAAAATTAATGTTTTGTTTTCTAAGTTGGTTAAGATAGTCTTATAAAAATAAATAAATAAATAAAACATGATGTTTTGTTTTCTAAGTTAGTTAAGATCTCAACTTTCCTCCGCTCTTGCCTTTAAGATTGAAAATTGAAATACCTCTTCTTAAATTAAAAATGGCAAAAGGAAAAATCTTTAAATTAAAAAATGACAAAAGGGAAAATCAAAAGTTTCTCTACTTAGACCTTTTTTAGATAGTATTGATAGTGCAACCAGAAAAAAATTGTTATTCGAAATACTTTTGAAAAAATGTTAAAAAATGTAAGATATAATAACATTTTTATTGAAAATTAAGATATAATAACATTTTTATTGAAGAAATTTTTGTCAAAAGTATTTAAACTAAAAGGTATTCCAAATAGACCCTGAATGTGTCTCCGTTGGAAGAAAAAATTTCTAAGCTAGATAATAATTAGCTTACCTTCAATTATATATGTGAATTTTACTATATATATAAAAGAATCTTAGTCGCAACTTTAGTTTCTGTTATTATTTTTTATTCATAATTAACTTTTTTTCGTTTAATCTGGAATATATTGTAATTTTTTTTGTTAAATTACAAGTTTATTCTCTAAACTTTTAGGTTTTTATCTATTTGGTCCTTAAACTTTAAAAAGTGTACAATAAGTTCTAATTTGAACTTTCAATTTTGTATCTAATAGATATCCTTGAATTTTTCAATTTTGTATCCAATAGATTCTTGATATATTCAACATTTTTTAAAATTCATAGATCCATTAGATTGAAAATGTAGGGCCTCATTAGACACAAAATTCAATTTTATGCCTAATAGATTAGTTTATTTTTAAAATTTTTAAATATGTCAAGAATCTATAAGACATAAAATTGAAGACTTAGAAACCTATTAGACACACGTTTAAAATTTAGAAACTTATAAAACACAAGATTGAAAGTTTAGAGACTATTAAACACTTTTTAAAGTTCAATGATCTATCAGACACATACTTAAAAGTTTTTTTTTTTTTTTTTCTATTTGATAAGACATTATGAGCTAAATTATGAGGGTACTAGGATTATTCGAATTTAAGTACACCTACCTATTCTTATCCCCAATAACTTTTTTCTAAAATTATATTTATATAACATAATTTGTTGTCCCCCTAGCAACAGTACAACACTATCCAGTCCGCCACTGCTTTTGAGTAAAGCCAGAAGAGAAGAGA
Organism: Trichosanthes truncata; assembly: GCA_033996785.1. Taxonomy (NCBI): domain Eukaryota; kingdom Viridiplantae; phylum Streptophyta; class Magnoliopsida; order Cucurbitales; family Cucurbitaceae; genus Trichosanthes; species Trichosanthes truncata. The sequence continues at coordinate 91,256,700 of JAWPNB010000003.1, forward strand.
AAGAGGTGAGAATGGACCCATTCATAATCGTGATTGGTGTTGTAAAAATGAAACTTTTGTTTGATGAATCAGATACCAATTCATTTTGATTACTTTGTTTGGTAGATCGTGGGAGCTTAAAGCTCGTTCCAGATTTGGAGATTGTTTGTGTGTGACATAACTATTCTCCTACACCTGAACTGATCTGTGTTTCATTTCTTACTCAATCAGCCATGGAAGTACAGGATCAGTAAGTTCCCTTCTCTCTCTCTTCCCTTTCCCTTGGGCTCAGAGTTCTTCTGTTCATAACAGATAATTTTTCTTCTTTCTCTGGTTGAAGTGTTGATATAATTATATTTATCATAATCTATCAGCTTAATCTTTTAAATTAATTGGTGATTTAACATGATATCTAAGCGGAAAATCTAATTTACCATAATTCATCAGCTTAATTAGACTTTTTGGTTGATTGGTGATTTAACATCTCTTACATAATTTTTTGTGGATTTGGGGGGACATAATTTGGGTGTTAATCAGTGAAGGGAACTTGTTAAACAATTTTCTCGAGTCAAAGGAATTGAACCCCTACTTTTCATCTTTACTCAATTACAATTTAGAGCTTTTCGTCTGCAGGAAGCAGTTTCAAAGAGTTAATTAATTCCAATAAGTAGATATATATATTTAATATTTAAAAAGTAAAAGGAAGTTGAGGTTGATTAAAAAAAATTACGCTAAATTACAAGTTACTCCGTGAACTTTCAAATTTGTGTCTAAAAGGTCCCTCAACATTTAAAAGTGTCTAGGTTCGTAATTTGTAAACTTTCAATTATATGTCTAATAGATCTTTTAAACTTTAAAAATGTCTAGCATGTCCTAAACCTTCAATTATTTATATCTAATAAATCTTTGATATATTAAAATTTTTAAAAATTAGCTGATTTATTAGATATATTAAAATTTTTAAAAATTAGCTGATTTATTAAACTTTCAACTTTTGTGTCTAGTAGGTTTGTGAATTTTAGAAAACACTGAATAGGTCAAAGACCTATTAGACACGCACAAAATTGAAAATTCAAGTACCTATTTAACATAAAATTGAAAGTTTAAGGACCTATTAGACACTTTTTAAAGTTCACATACCAAATAAACACAACTTGAAAATACAAGAACTAAACTTGTAATTTAACCTATAAAATATAAATTACAATGCCACATGGTTGACTGATGAATCTTTATGGGTTTTATTTTGAGGGTCGAAATTTTATTTTAGTCCCTTTTAATTTGGACAAAATACAATTTTGGTCTCTAAGGTTTGGAGTTTGTGTCTATTTGGTCTCTAAGATTTAAAATGAACTATTTTAGTTCCTTAATTAGGTTTGAAAAATGGTTATAATTGATCTCTGAATTAAGTTGACCGTTAATTGACTAATGAAAAAATTATGTGATATAGTGAAATAACAATTTGTAATGATGCTTCAAATTTTATATTATTTTAATATTAGATGGCTTTTTCTTCGATGTTGTTTATTACATGTTGTCTGAAATCAGAATTAGAAACTCAGATATTGTTTATTAGAAACTGTCAAAAATTGGAATAAGAATCAAATATATTATAAATAATTACTAGAATATAATTTTTAATTAAATAATGATAATTAATAATAAATTGTAATTTATTTTGTTACTATTTTATCTTTTTTTTATTTTATTTTTTGTAAAAAGGTACTATTTTATTTGATAGTCATATTTTTTTTTATTTTAACAAATTACTTAATGTTAACAAATGATATATACTCAAAATAAAATTACATCAAACTAAGAACTATTAATATAATTTTTATTGCCAATATGAGCATGACTCAACTGACATAAAGTGTATACTCTTAATCAAGATGTCAGATATTTAAATTTTCCATTCAAGATGTTGTCAAAAAAATATAATTTTTATTAATGCAACAACCATGAATAGAAAATGTTATTAAATTTATTATTATTATTACTATATTATATGATGTGTGTTGGGTTTAATTATTTGTGCAGGAGTAATCGAAGGGGTTTTCATGAAAAGCAAGACTATTCACGGTCACGGCAGTCAGTGAGAAAATTGGTATCGATTTCATCAGGCTTTGGGATGATTAAAGGGTTGGGATGGCCTGTAAGAATTGTTGATAGAAGCCCCACAACACTACTGGTTCATTTAAGGAATGGAATACCCATCATATTCTCTGTGATTGCTACCTCATTGGATATCTTGTTTTGTTACATCCTTTTGGTTGATAAAACCAAAAAATGTGTTGGATTTGACAACAAGTTGAGGACTATAGCTGTGATTTTTCGCTCCATCACTGACTTCCTCTACACAATTCTTATCGTCCGTCATATTCGACGCAACGCCATTGATGTTGATGATGATGGCGTTCGCCGAATAGCTTGGAGATTTTTTTTATCTTACTTCACTCTTGACCTTCTTGCAGTTCTTCCACTCCCCCAGGTAGGGTATCAAACTTGAGTCGAGGTGGGAGATCGAACCATTGACCTCTGAATGGTGTACCGTCTTGAAAAATTAATAATATATATGATATATTGTGCGCATGCAGGTTTTGGTTTTGCTTCTCATTCCAAGCTTCAAAGGACAAATACATTCTCTTGATTCAATATTTTCCAAGGGTCTTTCGGATCTACTCACACATAAAGAAACTTAGATCACTTGATAATGTTTTCCTACAAACTGCTGGGGCTAAAGCTGCCTTCAATCTCTTCCTTTATATGCTTGCAAGTCATGTACGTATGTACGTTATAATACTTGCCTGCATCCTGGTGTGCAAGAATCAGCTCTATGCCCTCCACCCACCATTCAATTGTTGATACCAGGAAAGAGAAAATGTTTTCTACTCTTCTCTCCTAGTGATGTGCCTTCAGCTCTCTTGTTGTCAACAATTAAATGGTGAGGGGTAGGGAGATTCCTGCGCACCGATACAGTCAAGTATTTTTCTTTTCAATTGTGAATATATTCATGTTATTTTAATTAAATAAATATTAAATTAAATTATATTGTAATATTAATGATTAGGTTATTGGAGCGTTTTGGTACATGTTCACTATCGAGCGAAAAATAACTTTCTGGCAACAACAGTGTCAACATTGCCCTCTGAACTGTAATTACGTTGTAGCCAATCCGAGTAGTGACTGCATTGTTTGCTCTACAGAAGCTGAAAATTATGCAGGCTCCAAAACTACTACTTTTGATTTTGGAATGTACAAAGATGCTCTTCCTGTTGTGGAGTCAGAAGATTTCATCAGGAAAATTTCTTATTGTTATTGGTGGGGTCTGCAGAAATTGAGGTTAATTAATTAATTACCAGAGTTTAATTTTTAATTTTTTGTATTTACTAATGGAAAAAATTTGGGTGCAGCTCAAGTCCTCCACAACCCACTTCAACACCACAAAATATTTTTTTTAAAAAAAAACCTTTTTTTGTTTGTGTGGTGTACTTGTTGTGCTCTTTACTAATTAATTCTCATTATTAATATTGTCTTTTCTGTTGCATGCAGTTCTTTGGGTCAAGACCTCAAAACTAGTGACCGTTTGTGGGAAATATACTTTGCAGTCACCATTACCATTTTTGGGTTGGTATCATTTGCACTTTTTATAGGAAATTTGCAGGTCTCTCTCTCTCTTAGTATACCTTTTTGAATTTACGTATGTATAATGAAATAAATAATAATTAGTATATATATTAATGTGCAAGTGTAACTGTGTAACAGACACATCTGCAGAAAAGCATTAGTAGATTCGATGAAATGAGATTGAAGTGGCAAGATACTGAGTTGTGGATGGAACACCATTCCTTACCACCAAAGTTGAGGAAGAAGATTAAAAAGCACGAACGTTATAAGTGGCGAGAAACCAAAGGTTTCCACTTCCACCACCTTCTTCACAGTCTTCATTCCATAAGTACACACTTAAGCAAGATAACAATTAGATATCTTTGCTGGACTCCACTCTCAAATGTAAGTAAGTAATTAAGTAACTTCCATTATTAATTATTATTATTATTATAATTTGATATCATAATGTAATTAATTAATTAAGGGTAGGTTCCAAAGCTTCAAAACATGAACAACCCGAGGGTAGTAGATGCTATGTGTGATTATCTGAAGCCAGTGGTGTACAATGAGCGCAACTTCATTGTTGAAGAAGGAGAGCCATTGGATAAAATAGTGTTCATAATTCAAGGCAAAGTAAAGATGTATTCCAAGAGTAATAATAATTATAATATTGCTGGGTCGTCCAAGTGGCTTAACAAAGGTGACTTTTATGGAGAAGATCTTCTTGATTGGGTACTGAAGGATCCTAATTCCACGGTTCTCCCCATATCTACCAAAAACATCCGAGCCCACTCGAAAGTCGTCGAAGCCTTTCTCCTCAACTCAAACGATTTAAAGACCGTCGTCTCCAAATTCTGGTGGCTTTTCACCAAAAACACTCCAAGTTTGAGACCCATATGGGCACCATGGGCAGCTTTAGCTTTGCAGTTAGCATGGCGTCAATACTACCAAAATAAGGAGATCAAGATCAATAATAAATCTCACTTACCCATTGTTGGAAGTAGTAGTATTTCAAGTTCAAGGCCCCATCCTCATCATCATTTAGATTCCCCACTTCCAATTACATCTACATATATTCTTCGTGCTCTTCGTGCTTGCAAGCTAAAGCCCAAAAAACCACAACCACAAGAAGAATCCAGTAGAGTTTGAGATCAAATTATATGTACTACTATATATATTCTTCTATTTAATTTAGCTTTCCTTTCTTCTATTTTGTTTGACATCATTGTGTTCACGCTTACTGGATATGTACTATGTTCTGTTGAACTTGAACCCATGTTTCCATTTAAAAAACCATCAGGTAACTTAACTCCCGTTTGCGTTATGCAATCTAGCTATTTTATGTTTTCAGATTCACTTAATCTAATGAATTCAATGAATATGCGTGTTACCGTACATTATGCTTAAATTAAGACCAAATCTTTGTATTAATTAGGCATTCTAATTATGTAAATTAAGGCTACAATTTAAGTTATTAGATTTTCCTTTTGTATGTCATCAATTTATGTAAATATTCTATTGTAATTCTCATAGCTGTGGCAAGAAATACACAAGTATTATTTACATTGATATGGTATCAGAGCCACTCATCTAAAAGACCATCTCTACCTCTCTGCCCACTGTTTTCTTCTTCTTCTCCGGCGAAACTCACTGGAGACGAGAGGTTCCTACCCACCAGATTTGAACATCCGGAAACAAATCCAATCCAGACCCACCATCGTCTCTTGCTTAGACCAAATTCGTGTCGTCGATCTCTTGCTCAGCCCAGACCATCAACCCTTATAACGCTGTCGTCAAAGACCTTGCAGCATTGTTGTCGAAGTCCTGATACAGATCTACCACTACCATTCTCTTGCTTAGACCAAATTCATTGTTGTCGAAGATTTTGCAGATAAGTCCTCTGTTGCATAGAAGATGAAGCTCTAAACCAGATCTATCCAACGCATCCCTGCCTAACACGTTTCAATTTTTTTCACTTCACATGCATCCCTGCCCACGCTTGCTCACGCCCCTGCCCAAGTTGACCATTGCCCTTTGATTGCTTTCTTCATATTTTCAATGGAGAAAGGTGGTGTTTTCCGTCCTATTAGTACAATTAATGGTACTAATTATATCACTTGGGCTTACCAAATGAGGAGAGTTTTTTTATTGGGTGCAAGTTATAGCGTATTGTTACTGGGGATATCTCTAAACCTATCACTACTACAAAGTCCAACTCTGTTGATGATAACTCCAATCTTGGTGAGGACACTATTGAAGAAGATACTAAATTAATTGAACGTCTAGATTAGGATTATGGAATAGCAAAAATCACCAAATAATGACTTCGTTGGGTAACACTTCTATTCTTGTCATTCATACTCAATTTTATATGTTCTTGATAATGCTAAAGATCTTTTGGAATTCTTGTCTACACGATTTCAATCTATTGGTCTTGCTCACTACTGTCAATTGCACACGACTCTTGTTAGTCTAAATCAAGATGTTGGCCAATCAGTGAATGAATATCTCGCTACGTACGCTTCAACCTATTTGGACCTAGCTTGACCAGGCTAAAATTAGTCATGATCATCTTCTCCTTGTTAAGGTTTTTATGGGTCTTCATCCAGAATATGAATCTATTCGTGCTACTTTATTACATTGCAATCCTTTGCCTTCTTTGGATGCGGCGATCCAGGAAATCTTATTTGAGGACAAATGACTTGGCATAGTCTCCTCTCTGCCATCTGTGATATGTTGCTCTCACAACCACTCATTCATGCCCTACTCATGAGTCTCTCTTCTGCAAGAACTATAAGCTTCATGGTCACAAGTTTGCTAATTGCCCTGCAATTGACTGTAGGTATGACACTTAAATATTATTAAAAAATATTTTTTTTTTGAATTTTTTAATTATTAAACTTAATATATATATATATATATATATATATATATATATATTCTCTTCTTTCTCCCCTTCGCCGCCAGCCGCCGCCGGCCTTTGCTCTCCATTCGCTAGCCGCCCCCTCCCTCCACCTCCAGCCGTTGTGCTCCGGTCGCCAGACGCCGGCCAATTTTTTTTTTTTTTTCGTTTCCTTTTTTTTTCCCTCCCATCTTTCTTGTTGTTTTCTTTCCCTTCCTTCCTTTTTTTTTTAAAAAACAAAATTCATTTGTTACATTTGCCCATTTAAAAAGGTATTTTGCCAATTTTTTTTTATTTTTTCGTTTTCCTTTTTCTCTCTCCAATATTTCTTCTTGTCCTCTTTCCATTCCTCTCCTTTCTATTTTTTAAAGAAAAATCCATTTAAAATGAAGGGAAAATGATTTCGTTTCAACTAATTATTTCCTTTGTTTTAAATCATTTCGTTTCAACAATTTGCATATTTGTTTACGTTTTAAATCCTTTCGACTTAACAATATTTATGTTTAGTGTTTAACTTGAAATGGAGAGATTTAAAATGAATGAAATAATTAGTTGAAACGAAATCATTCCCCTTCATTTTAGACTTGAAACGAATTGAAGAGGGGATTTTTCCTTGCTTTTTTCCGTATTTATTATTTAAACCAAACTTTTTATAAAAAAAAAAAATCATTTAACTTGAAACAGAGGGATTTAAATAATAAGTTGAAACTAATAAGTTTTGGTTTAAATAATTTTTTTAAAAACAAAGGAAATAATTAGTTGAAATGAAATCCTTTCCCCTTTATTTTAAATGGATTTTGTTTAAAAAAAATAGAAAGGAGGGGAATGGAAAGAGGACAAGAAGAAATATTGGAGAGAGAAGAAGGAAAACAAAAAAACAAAAATAAAAATGGCAAAATACCTTTTTAAATGGGCAAATGTAACAAATGAATTTTGTTTAAAAAAAAAAAAAAGAAATGAAGGGAAAAAGAACAACCAGAAAGAAGGGAGAAAAAAAAAAGAAAGAAATTATAAAAAAAAAAAAAAAAAAAACAAAAGCCGACGACAGGAGACCGGAGGCGGCGGCCGGCGACTAGAGAGCAACAGCCGCCGGCGGTTGGCGGCGAAGGGGAGAAAGAAGAGAATATATATATATATATATTAAGTTTAATAATTCAAAAATTCAAAAAAATATATTTTTTAATAATATTTAAGTGCCACGTCAACTTTCTGTTAAAAAGTAACAGAAAATCTGACGAAGGGACTAAAAATGATACAAAATACAAAACTCATGGGTAAATTTGTTCAATTTGAAAACTCAGGGACAAAAAGGGAACTAAATGCAAAACTGAGGGACCAAAAAGATATTTTGCTATATATTTTAATATATTAGATATTAAAATATATTATTTAATTATTTGCCTTAGGCCACTATAAATATAACCCTAGTGGTGAGCCATTTTATTCATTCCAAATAAGAGAAAGAGACTTTAGAAAAATTCTCCCATCATTCTCTCATTATATTTTCAAGAAGGTTCCCACAAACCTTTTGATCATTTGTTCGAGTCATAGCTAGGAAGGATTTGTGGAAAAGATCAAGAAGACCAAAATAATCTCCATACTTTTAAGGTATGTTATGTTTAACTTTAATATTGTTATTTTGTTCTAAATAAACTCAAATCGATTCCTACGCTTCTGCTAGGGTTTAATTTAATTATTCCCTTTCACCTTGTACTCAGAAGATCTGCACCCTTCTCACGCTCAAAGAATACTACATCTCTACTTCTCACTACCTTTTTCTTTTCTGGATCGTAGAGCCTGTAACCATACTCTTCATCCCCATACCCAACAAATACACATGGATTAGTCTTCGAATCAAGTTTTGACCTCTGTTCTTTAGGCACATGCATGTATACCTTGTTGCCAAAGACTCTCATATGCGAATAAGTGGGATCACGTCTCTTCCATGATCTATCTGGAATGTCATGACTAAGAGGAATCGATGGAGATCGATTAATCAAATACACGACACATTGCACTGCTTCAACTCAAAATGTCTTAGGAAAATCAAACATTCTAAGCATGCACCTCACCTTCTCTACAATGGTTTTGTTCATCCTTTCAACAACTCCATTGTGTTGTGGTGTGCCGGGCTCTGTCTTCTCATGTCTAATGCCATGTTGTGAGCAATAGTACTTGAACTCATTCGAAGTATACTTACCACTATTGTCAGATCGAAGACACTTCAACTTTCTTTCAGTCTCCATTTCTATCATAGCATGAAACTTTCTGAAAATCTCAAACACTTGGCTTTTTCTCTTCAACATATACACCCAAGTTCTTCGAGTAGCATCATCTATGAAAGTGACAAAATATCTATTGCCACCAAGAGACTCTACCTCAATAGGACCACAAATATCGGAGTGAACTAACTCCAATTTTCTTTGTCTTCTAGTGGACTTCCTAGAAAAAGAAACTCTATTTTGCTTAACTGCCAAACAATGATCACAAGGGTCAAGAGAAACTTTTTTATCAACCGGAATAAGAGATTTACCTGCCAACAGTTTGATCCCTTTGTCACTCATATGTCCAAGCCTTCAATGCCACAAATTAGGAGAATTGTTTTCTTCAACTGCATTCAGCTCACTAAAACATACCCTCAAGTATGTTTTATACAACGAGGAACACAACTCACCACAAGCAACTGTCATCTAACCTTTAGACAATTTCCACTTACTGTCACCAAATGTATGTTGGAACTTCTTGATCAAGGACATTTTGCAGACAATAAGTTAAGACGTAAATCAGGAATATGGCGCACATTTTTTAATGTAAGCATGCACCCAGCACTTGTCTTCACATGAATATCACATAACCCAACAATGATAGCTGAGCTCTTGTTTCCCATCTTCACACTACCAAAATCACCAAATTGATAGTTCATGAAGTACTCCTTTTTGGGAACACAATGATATGAAGCACCTGAATCTACCAGTCACTCTGTGTCTGAACTATCTACATGATGACACTCACTAGTTGCACAAATCAAAGTGACATCACCATCAATTGTAAAAGCGATTGCTGCAGTATTTTTATCATTTCCCTCCTTTTGTGAGTCTTGCTTCTTACCTTGTTCTTTCTTCCAACGGTAGCAAAACTTTTTGGTATGGTCAGGCTTGTTGCAGTAATAACATGTCCTAGTCTCTTTGTCTCTAGACTTGGACCTTCCCTTTGAGTTACCACGACCTTTGAGTCCTTTACTTTTGCTTCTTCCACAATTCTCAACAAGAAGAGCATTTGAATTATCAACTCCCATCTCCTTTCTTCTTATCTCTTCATTGAACATGCTTTCTTTGATCATATTCAAAGATAGAACACCTTCTGGAGCAGAGTTACTAATAGTCACAACCAAGGTTTCCCAACTGTCTGGCAAGGAACTCAACAAGAACAAAACTTGTAATTCATCATAAAAAAACAATCTTCATAGTAGTCAACTTGTTAATAATATCCTGGAAATCACTCAAATGCTCAAAAACAGACTTCCCACCCTTCAATTTCAAATTAACAAGTCTCTTGATTAATGAAGCTTTATTATGCTCGGTCTTCCTTTCATAAAGACCTTCCAATTTCTTCCACAAAACATATGGGTCGGTCTCTTTAGACACATGGTTGAAAATACTAAGATCAATCCATTGCCTAATAGTTTCTAAAGTCTTCCTCTTTAACTTAGCCCAATCTTCCTCTTCCATTTTCTCTAGTTTTGAAGGTCTAAAAATGGTGCCATCAGCTTCTATGGTTGTTTCAATTGGATCATACAAATCTTTGCAAAACAACAAATCCTCCATCATCGGTCTCCAAATGGAATAATTGGTTGATGTCAGTCTAACCATTGAATTACCTCCACTATTGTTAGTAGACTCCATAACAATGATCAAATTAAACCTTGGCTTTGATACCAACCGATAGGACCCAAATAGTATAACAACAACCCACCAAGATCTCCTCCAAGACAATCAACCAAAAAAGATTCCAATACACCAAAAATTATTCACTAAATAATTTCCAAGCGATCAACCAACAATGGACAGCAATAAACCATAAAAAATTGCATAAGACTAAATGCAAACAACACACAAATTATATGTGGAAAACTTATTCGATGTGAAGAGTAAAAACCACGGGACTTGTGAGGAGTCCCCCATTGTCACCTTCTCTTATTATGATAAAATTGAGGGAAAAAGAACCCAAATCAGTCATACAAAAGTTCACAACCCACTAACAGTTCCATACATAAGAGAATAACAATTGAGAGATGAAAGATAAAAATATCACCCAGTTTTCAGTTATGTCTACCAGCCATTACCGACACACCAGAGCTCAAAACGACGATCAACCGTTCAAAACATGACCCTATGTGTCATCAATAGACTGACCAAATTTCAGCAAGATCCAACGGCTGAAACGCCGAAAATTGACAACTTTGTAGAAGTTGTCTCTGAAAAACCGAACTGCACCTCTCCCTCTCCATTTTCTGTATTTTTCTGTTTTTCTTCTCTTTTTTTTTTAGGTCATTATCCCCTAAAAAAAACTTAGGCTTTCTAGGTAAGCCCACACCTTTAACCCCAAGTGGGCTAAATATATAACCCAACATTTTGGGCCCACAAACATAAGAAAAACCTTGTTTGTCTAACAAATGGGCTGGACACCCATAACAAAAGCACTGTAGCAAATTGGTGATTGGTTCATGCCTTCACTTCTATCTCTAATGAAATGGAATCTCTAGTTCTTCTTTCAGCGTTTGCTGTAATGGAAACAAGTTCACCAAAAGAGATATTTACTAAATTCATGTGATTTAGTGAATTTGAAAACAAGAAACAGAACCCTGTAAATATGCAGTTTATTGTTTATTTATTGTCTAAATTTTACTCAATGACTGAATGTTTGCCTTACCATACCATGGTGCAGAGTTCGATCTTACAAATATGCAATTTATTGGTTATTTACCGCCCAAATTTTTGCGTTACCACCTGATGGAGAGAAGTTTGATCATGTAAATATGCAGTTTATTGGTTTATTTACCGTCAATTTTTTTTTATCAAACACCCACCTAGCATAGTAGTTAAGTGCTTACCTTTATCACACCGTGGTGCGAAGTTCAGTTTACCTAAATAATACAAAAAGAATGTTTGTGAAAAAACACAAAAAAAAAAAAGAAAAAAAAAGAAGAAAAAAGAGGACAATTAACAAAGTGATTTAGAAAAACCATTCTATACCTAAACCGGATGAATAAAATTGTAATTGGTACTTGACTCTCATTTTAATGGAAACCCACCCATGCTCTAAACAGTTGTTCCCACACCAACTTTATCCAGAAAAAAAAAAATCCATCCATTTAAATACGTAAAGGATACTTGGGACGGTTGATTCAATAATGTTTGTTTTATTTACAGTACTTTCGTACATGGCTTGAGTCCAGAAAAAAACGATCCATTTGTGAAAAAATTTCTCTAAGGACCTTTTTTTTTTTTTTTTTTCAAACAGAATTATGAAAGGATTAATTAAGACTCTCATTCATAACTATTTGCTTTTTAAAAATTGTACTTATTTTTTATCATTTATCTACCATAAATTTTATCTTTCTTAAAAAAATATTTAAATTTTTGGCCAAATTCTAAAAACAAAAACAAGTTTTAGAAAAATATTTTTTTTAGTTTTCAAAATAAAAATATAGGTAAAAAATAGATAACAAAACAGGGAAACACATAGGTGGAAGTAAAATTTATAGGCTTAATTTTAAAACACTAAATGGTTATCAAAGGGGCTAAGTAAATTTTTGGCTAAATTATAAAAAAAAATACCCTTCAACTTTGATATTTGTTTAAAAAATACCCCTATTTTTTCAAAAGTTGCAATATTATCCTTAACTTTTCTTAAACGTTTCAAAACTACTCTTAAAGTAGAAATCTATTAGAATATCAAACAGAAAATCGACGTGGTGGTAACTAGGATGCTTGTCTAGATTAAGTCTAAGAAAACGACATTCAGACAAATCCACTTCAAGAATTTTGAAACGTTTACAATAGATCAAAAATAATATTGCAACTTTTTTAAAAAATATGAGTAGTTTTTAGACAAAAGGCAAACTCGATGGTTTTTTTTTTTTTTTAAATAATTTAGCCAAAAAAAATTCTACGTACCGATTCTACCCCTGACAAAAGTCACAACGATTGTTACACGATTCCTTTTTCTAAAAGGAGGACAAAAAGACTCGTGATTCGTGAGCGAGCATAGTGGGAGTTGCTTTACATATTTTTGCATTTTTCTTCTGAATTTTGTTTGTTTGTTGTTGCACTTTCCTTTTTACACCTTTGCTTTAGAAATTTGTTGTTGTTACTGTTAGCCACTTTTTGTTTTACACCTTTACTTCTTTTTTCTCCTCTCTCTCCTTAGTCATTAGTTATCTCTTAATATATATTTTAAAGGTTGAAGAACAATGAATTAAGTAAATTAATTCATTCACTCGAGTAAAAGTAATTGCAAAATAGGTAAAAAAAAAAAAAATAGGTCATCAATTAAGTACATTAATGGTATCTAAATTACTAATATAATTATCATGCAACAAGGCTAAGAAGGTAACTCTTTTTTTTTTTTTGTTGACAATATGTGGAGTGAGAGATTCGAATCTCTTACCTCTTAATCAATAATACATTTTTTATGTTAGTTGAGTTATGTCTTTTTAGGAGAGACTCACCCCTAATCTTCCCTTTTTTTATGGAAATTGTATTTGAACTACTTCCCTTCTCATTTTTTAAGTTGACACATTTTAATTTAGGATTATCTTTGGATTATCTTTTCAAATTTGATACGTTATTTTATTTCATACTAGAAATCAAATTCGAAATTTTCAGATTTATATTTTTTCTATTTGGCCAATTCGAAATTAATCCTTATTCATATCATTAGCTTTACTTTACCGTTATATATAAACCAATGTCAATCCCGAGATTTATGTAATTTGTAGCTATAGGTTTTCTACATATGAAGACTCCAATTCAAATCTCAGATTTTCTAGCTCTTTAAAATCATATTCAAATTCAAATCTCAAATTTTTCCTCCCATAAAATTATATTCAAATTCAAATCTTGCATTTATAGATTTAAAGATTTTCAATTTCCTTTTATTTTTTAGTTAGATTCTTTATTTTTTTCAAATTTTGATTTTATTTTCCAGAATTCTAATTAAAATTTAAGATTTTATATCTTTTTAAATATCAAGCAACGCTTATATATGTATTTCAGTTTGGTCATATTTCTTTCATAGTAGTCAATCTTAGCTAAAATTTTTACTGTTGGCTCCCCACATTTTTGCGTATTGAATTTGCAAGTTTCATTTGAATCTACGTGTCAAGGTATATTACTAAACTACTCCCATAAATTCAATTCATTTAGTTTTAAATTTTCAGGTTGTGAAACACTTACTCCAAATTTGTAGTGGAATGAGTTTGGGGCTTCGAATTCACTGCTGAAATTAGAATGGTGGAAGATATTATACTGGGTGGCTAATGACTATGAGAAAGAAAGGTTTCGAAGAGGTATTATTTGATATTCAAGGAGAAAGGGGTGGAGGAATTGACTCGTAAATTGGAAGAGGGGACTAGTGTTGAAGGTGTGGTTGTGTGTACTCGTAGTCCTCGTTGATCCTAGTCTTGTTTGATAACACTTTGTGCTCTCTAATTTGGATCCAAACACATACGGAAAGGCAACCATTTGACAAAGATTTTAGTTGTTTTTCAATATAAAGGTACTTATGTGGCTCAATTTGACAAAGGTTTTATTGATTTTTTAGTATAAGGTATTTGCATAGCTCAGTCTTACAAATAACGTAGAAGGGATGTGTCATGATCCAAACGGGAGATATGTCACAATTACTTTATGTTGGAGTTTAAGTTCCTCTAAATTACAAGTTATTTGTATGTTTGAAATTCCAAAAGTTTCTAAATTCGATTAAATAATCCTATTATTTGAAAGATCAATTTTGAAAAAAAAAATCAAATTTAAGTTTTTTTTTTTTTTTTTTTCATTTTCAAGTTTCAAATGTACTTTCATTTTGAATTCTTTTTTAATATCTCATAATTTTAGGATTTGGTTGTTTAATTGCCCCATCATTTTAGAATTCGGTTTTATTCGATTTGATAGAAGGAAAGTTTAGTCAATTAAATTACCTCAATTAACACGTCAATTTCTCATTTGGTCATTTATCTAATAAAAAAGTGGTTGAGTTACAAATTTGGTCCCCATATGATTTGGAAGTTTCTCTGGTTTTAAAGTTAGAATTTCATCCCCATATGGATTGATAAAACCTCATAGATAGTCCTATCGTTAGAAACCACCAACGAATTGAGAATATGGTGGTTAGCTATTCATGTGTAAATGAGGTGGTCTTTTGTATTTAGCTGATTGTGTTGGTTAAGTAGCCTATTGGATAAAAAATATGGGTTAGAAATTGGCAACTTATTGTAGTTTCTAATTTGATAATTTGCAACTCATTTTTTTATCTAGTCAACTACTTAACTCACAAGATCACCTCATTGACATGTGGACAGTTAATTACCACCTATTCAATCTTGATGTTTTATTAAACCATAGGGACGAATTTCTAACTTTAAAATTATAGATACTAAATATCAACTTTCTCCAAATTATAAAGACCAAATTTATAATTTAATCCAAAAAAAAGTCATTTGGCCATATTTCAAAACGACCATTTTAGATATAATCATCTATGTCGTTACCCAAAAGAAAGTTGTTTTCACAAGGATGTCCAACCCAAGGCCTTTCTCTTCTTTTTTTCATGCAAAGCAAAGTGCAAAGAGAAAAGGAAATCTTTCATATATATTGTTTCTTTAATACTTTTCAGCAAAGGAGATCCCTTTAGGGGCCAAGGCCCCCTCCCCCCAATTCTTTAAAATTTCAATATATATATAAGCACAAGTAATACCTTAATTAGAACTAAAAAAAGTAATACCTTAATTAACTCCCAAAATAAAAATACCTTAATTAACCTCTATAAATTACTTTAACATAAATGAGGAATTTTAAATGATAAAAGAACTAAAATTCAATCAATTAATAAATTAATCAACTTTTTAAATCTTAATTTCTTATGACTTCAACAAGTATTATAATGATATATAAACTCTAAGAAGGCTGTCATTTGATTTCAACTTAGTATATTGGACACTCATTTTTTTTTCTTTCTAATTTCATATTATTGGTGCTCTTTTCAAATTCATATTAATAATGCCGATTTCTCTCTTTCATTAGGTGTTAATATTTTAGATAAGACATTTATTATCTATTTATATTATATTAAAAAGTAAGTATGTCTAATGAATATATTTTGGTTTAAAATGGATTTGAATCAAAATTTTGAATTTGATAAGTAATTTGATTCAAAATCAAATCAAATTCTTTTGGACGAAAATACTCATTTAAATTTTAGTTAATTATATCAATCAAATCATCATAATATGATTATATACATATAAATATATATAAAAAAAAAAAAAAATGCTCAGTCCATTTTGGTTGTTTTCCCTCTCCAATCTTTGATTTCTCATTTGATCAACCATTTTGGTTACGGTAGATGTTTCAATAAACAAGTTCTTTTAAAAAATTGTTATAGCAATTTTTTACTTTTTTTTTTACTTAATATATTAGCAGTATATTTATGTTTGCAAATACCATTGATGTTAACAATGTAACGATTCTCTATTCTCATCCATCCAAACATAACTCAAGAGTTTAGCCAATATTTTTATAAAGATTTATGACAATTTTAATTTATAATTATATTATTAAATTAAATTATATAACTATTATTCATACATAATTAAAAAAAATTATTATTTAATTTAATTTTAGAAAGGAAAAATGACGTGTGTTGCACATGAGGAAAAAATATATAATATATATATATTTTTAAAAGATTGCAATCTTGAAAAAATATTTTAGACCATATTTCCCTTTCATCTATTCGTAATTTCACAAATGATGCAACTTTTCATTTTTTTAATTTAATAAGCTTAATTGAAAAAATGTTAAAAGCTAGGAATATAAAGAGTTTAAAATTCAGTATGACTTTGCCTATTTATGTCTAGCAATTAATTCTAAAAGTTTGTATTTAACATTTACATAGAAGTTGAAAGGTTTTGGAAATTCCAAAGTTTTGCAACTTTATTCCTTTATTTATCATTACACTAGGTATGTAAGTTTGTAAAAATTACAAAGTATAGTATTGTTTGTAATTGGATGTCATTGTATCATGGCAAACAGAGCATAGTTTAACTGACATAAAGTATGAGTTTATGACTAAGAGGTCATAAGTTCGAATCTCCCGCCTCCAAATATTGTTGAACTAAAAAAAATGTCGTTGTATCTTGAAAAGTGTTTTATCTCAAAAACCAATCAAAAGCGAACCTATTTTTATAAAATTGTTTGAAACCGTTAATGCATAATTCTCACAAGCATTTAAAATTTCGTTTAATGCAAAGATTAACGAAATATTAAAGGAAAATGCTGGAATCAAATGGATTAGTAGTGACTTTCACTGCCAAAGTAATTGTAGCCCAGTGGTAATTGACATGTACCCTCAGAAAAATGTTGGAACCAAATGGGTTAGTAGTGACTTTCATCGTCAAAGTGAGTGTAGCTCAATGGTAATTGACATGTACTCTCGACCAAAAGGTCAAAGGTTCGAATTCTCCCACTCCCAAATGTTGTTGAACTAAAAAAAAAAAGTAGTGACTTTCACCAATATAGACGGTTTTTCATGTTTTGTTCTTCCTCTATTTTACCTACTTATTTATGAAGAATTATGTAATAATTTTACTTATTTTTTGTAATTTATTTTTTTATACTATCTTATCACTTAAAAGTTTATTCTCATGGTATAAATCTATGTCAAATTTATGGAAAGTTAACTTGTTTTCATTAAAAAAAATTAAATGAAGTTAATAATCATATAAAAGATTTGCTTAAAAATTTATTAAACCTTTAAAAAATATATTTAACTGCTGGAAATTTAATTTGGAAGGAATGAAAAATCAAAATCACCCCTTAATTGATAAGTTTAGGGTGGAATTTAAAGAATTTGAATAGGAAATGTTTTATCTTTCATGCTTTAAGAATTTAAAGATTTATCTTTAATTATCTTTAATTATAGAATTTGAAAAAGTTGGAACTTCAAAAGTTTTATAACTCTTTCACATCTTCTACCACTATTAAAAAAAAAAAAAAGTTATTTTTCCACCATTATTTTACCAACCACTTGAGCTCTATTTTTTCCTACACTTTTAATTAATTCTCTGATAATTCTCATTTTTTAGAATTATTTAGCTCACAAAAGAAAGGTTATTCTTGCCTTGTCTATCTTGTTGAACTCAAAAATCTCTTGAATTTGAGCAAAGTGTTAAGAAATCCTTAAGCATGATGAGAAGATAAAAATATTGAAATTTTACTGATTTAGTTGGTTATTGTGTAGTTTTAGCAAAGAGGAGCAATTGCAGTACAATACAATTGCAATTGCAATGCAACTGCAATTGTACCTTGGAAGGTAGAAGAATGAGATTTTCGGGATTCGTCAATTTAGAAAATTCTAGCATTTATTTCTCCTTAAATCAAGCAATGATTTCATACATCAAGTCGTATATGGAGTGTGAAGAAACCCTAGATTCTTGAATGCTATAAAATGGAAGAAAACAAAGGCAAAAATTGTAATTCTTCCTTGGAAGAAAACCGATTTTTGGCATTTTTTTTCTTCTTCATCTTGCTGTCCAATTTTTTTCTTCCTCTCTTTTCCATCATACTCAGTCCAATTTGGGCAAAAACCTAGGATTGTTAAGACCCAATTCATCTTGAAAAAGATTGAATTGAGTTCGATTAAAGAGAAGAAAATAGAGATCTTTCTCTCACGTTTTCTTAGTTTCTATACTCTGTTTTTTTTTTTATTAATCTTTGTTCCTATATTAGATTCTGCCCGCCTGAAAATTCATTTAGTTTAATCCAAATTAAGAGATTCTTGGGTTGTAAAGATTTGACTCAACTTGAAAAAGCTTGAGGAAAATTAATTAAATGGAAGAACACAAAGTTGGAGGAATTTCTGGGTCTTAACTTTCTATTCGTATGGGCTATTATCCGAGTTTTTCAAGCAGCTGTAATTTGGTAAAGTTTGTGTTAGTCAATTTCAGCGTTCGTTCTATTTGCTTAGGTTAATTAAACTTCCAACAGTGTTATAGTTCAATTTAAGCTCTTTAGAAGTTTTGTTTTGAACAAGTTTTGGTTGTGAAGTTTATCAAATAAAAGTTCCAGTAGCATTTCTTTTATTTCTTTTTTATTATTGCAAGTTGAGTTTTAGTATATCAAACTATTTCAATTCTCTCTTTTGACTTACTTTATGGCTGTTGCAACTTTTCATTTATTTATTTTCTGTTTTTCTATATTTTTTCCATGAGCTAATCCTATTTTAGGGATTCAAGCGTATAAATGCTCTAGAAGTGAGAATGTGAAGCTTATATGCTAGTTATATACAATGACAATCTAAATTAACACAAATATTATTTGCTTTTGTTGATTTATTTATTTTAGTAAACTTGGATTGATAAACTTACTAGCCTAAATCTAATACTGAAAGAGTTAGATGAGGGCGGATCTCACAAAGCAATGAGATAAAAAGTTTAGACATAAGGAAAGTTTGATCCTAGACATAGGACGGCCCCCAAACTACTAGAATGCGAACTAAAATTATCTAAGTACGATTGACCATTGGCCATAGACATATAGGTCCAATCACTTATTCTCCTAAGGATTTTGAATCAAAATTGAATAGGAGTTGATTCGGTTTACAATTATTTTGTGTTAAGGGGCGATTGCAATTGCATATAATTGAGTTGCAATTCTCACAAAAGGGCATGATCATACTTGAATCCTACTTTTCATTATCTTGATTTTTTTATTTTACTTTTTAGGAACACAACCCTTTCAATGTTTTTATTTGTGGTTACCCAAAGTTGCACTTTGAATGCAATCTTGCAATTCTTAATTTTTGTTAAAATATGTTCCCTGTGGAATCGATACTTTAGAATACTTTCAATTTTATATTACTTGCATCGATAGTGTGCACTTGCACTGGGCTAAAATTCTTTATTTTATTTTTAACCCACAAGTTTCACCCGATCATATTCTCACTCATTTTTTCCCATACTTTTTTAACGTATTTTTAGTTACAAAAGTAACTCTCAAGATGTTGTGTGAATTATAAATGGAGCATTGAGAGCACGTGTCAATCCATATTTTGAAGAAGTTGTATAGGATGATTGTCTAGACTCTAGCTATTATACAGCAAGAAATAAATATATTTTATTTAGAAAAAAAGAGGTAATATATTTTAAGGATGTTTGCATAGACACATCTTATGATACTATTCTTTTTAACTATTAGTGACATTGTGTTTTTTTTTTTCTTTTGTAGGTGCTATTATCAAATTAAACTAAACATTTTTAAAAAAAAAACCACACGTGCATTATTTGCACATGGGTAATAGACTAGTCATTCCAAAGGTCGATGATTCGTTCTCCCATGCTACATTTGTTGAACTAAAAAAAAACTCTATTTCAATCATTTGAGGCAAGCAATGCAATTAACAATCGGCCAATAACATATAACTAACAATCAATGTAAAATGAAGTACAAGTTTCTTGCAAATTATTATTTTTTTTTATGGATGTTAATTGATAGTGTGTTTGGAATAACTTAGAAAAAAATGCTTCTAGCACAAAATCTATTTTTCTATAAGAATCTATGAAAAAATAAATAATTTAAATTGTGTGTTTAGTATAGCTTATTGAGTGATGTTATGTGATCAAAAGTGATTTTTTTTAAAAATCTTAATAAATAAAAAGTGCTTAAAAAAATTAGACTAATTTAATTAAAAACTTTTTTTTGAATAAACACTTTATAGATGGATTATCCAAAAATGACTTAAAAGCGATTAATTGAAAATCCTCAAAATATGTAATAAAAAATAAAAATAAATTTATAATTAATAGAATCACTTTTTGAATACTAGTTTTAACTAACATACAACTAAAAACATAATTATAATAAATAAATGAAAATAGAAAGGAGCAAGATGAAATAAAAATTTATCCCCTCAAGACTCCTTTTGTATGAATAAGTCTTATAAAAATAAATAAATAAATAAAATTAATGTTTTATTTTCTAAGTTGGTTAAGATAGTTTTATAAAAATAAATAAATAAATAATGATGTTTTGTTTTCTAAGTTAGTTAAGATCTCAACTTTCTTCCGCTCCTGCCTTCAAGATTGAAAATTGAGATACCTCTTCTTAAATTAAAAATGGAGAAAGGAAAAATCTTTAAATTAAAAGTGGACAAAATGAAAAATCAAAAGTTTCTCTAGATAGACATTTTTTAGATAGAAAAAAATTGTTATTTAAAATACTTTTGAAAAAATGTTAAAAATGTAAGATATAATAACATTTTTATTGAAAATTAAAATATAATAACATTTTTATTGAAGATATTTTTTTTTAAAAGTGTTTAAACTAGAAGATATTCCAAATAGATCTGAGTGTGTCTCAATTGAAAGAAAAAATTTCTAAGCTAGACTAGCTATCATTAGCTTACCTTCAATTATATATGAATTTTACTATATAAAAGAATCTTAGTCACAACTTTAGTTTCTATTATTATTTTTTATTCATAATTAACTTTTTTTCTTTTAACCTGGAATATATTGTAATTTTTTTTGGTTAAATTACAAGTTTAGTATCTAAATTTTTAGGTTTTTATCTATTGGGCCCTTAAACTTTAAAAAGTGTACGATAAGTTCTTTAACTTTCGTTTTGTATCTAATAGATATCCTTGAATTTTTCAATTTTGTGTCAAATAGATCCTTGACATATCAACATTTTTTAAAATTCACATATCCATTAGACACAAATTAAATTTGAAAATGTAGGGCCTCATTAGACACAAAATTCAATTTTATGTCTAATAGATTAGTTTATTTTTAAAATTTTCAAATATGTCAAGAATCTATATAAGACATAAAATTGAAGGTTTAGAAACCTATTAGACACACGTTTAAAATTTAGAAACTTATAAAACACAAGATTGAAAGTTTAGAGACAATTAAATACTTTTTAAAATTCAATGATTTATCAGACATATACTTAAAAGTTTTTTTTTTTTCTATTTGATAAGACATTATGAGCTAAATTATGAGGATACTAGGATCATTCGAACTTAAGTACACCTAACTATTCTTATCCTCAATAACTTTTTTCTAAAATTATATTTATATAACATAATTTGTTGTCCCCCTAGCAACAGTACAACACTATCCAGTCCGCCACTGCTTTTGAGTAAAGCCAGAAGAGAAGAGAAAGAGGTGAGAATGGACCCATTCATAATCGTGATGGTGTTGTAAAAAAGAAACTTTTGTTTGATGAATCAGATACCTATTACTTTGTTTGGTGGATCGTGGGAGCTTAAAGCTCGTTCCAGATTTGGAGATTGTTTGTGTCTGACATAACTATTCTCCTACACCTGAACTCATCTGTGTTTCATTTCTTACTCAATCAGCCATGGAAGTACAGGATCAGTAAGTTCCCTTCTCTCTCTCTTCCCTTTCGGTTTCCCCCTTGGGCTCAGAGTTCTTCTGTTCATAACAGACAATTTTTCTCTTTTCTCTTGTTGAAGTGTTGCTATAATTAAATTTATCATAATCCATCAGTTTAATTTTTTAAGTCGATTGGTGATTTAACATGATATCTAAGTCGAAAATCCAATTTACCATAACTCATAAGCTTTTTGGTTGATTGGTGATTTAACATCTCTTACATAATTTTTTGTGGATTTGGGGGAACATAATTTGGGTGTTAATCAGTTAAGGGAACTTGTTAAACAATTTTCTCGAGTCAAAGGAATTGGACCCCTACTTTTCATCTTTACTCAATTATAATTTAGAGCTTTTCGTCTGCAGGAAGCAGTTTCAAAGAGTTAATTAATTCCAATACGTAGATATATATATATATATATATATATATATATATATATATATATATATATATAATATTTAAAAAGTAAAAGGAAGTTGAGGTTGATTAAAAAAATTTACGTTAAATTACAAGTTACTCCGTGAACTTTCAAATTTGTGTCTAAAAGGTCCCTCAACATTTAAAAGTGTCTAGGTTCGTAATTCGTAAACTTTCAATTTTATGTCTAATAGATCTCTTAAACTTCAAAAATGTCTAACATGTCCTAAACCTTCAATTTTATATCTAATAAATCTTTGATATATTAAAATTTTTAAAAATTAACTGATCTATTAAGGCCCGTTTGAATTGCAAATATAAAATATCTGGGAATTAAAAACCTAGGATTTAAATATCTGAATAATAAATGTATGTGTTTGGATATGGATGATATATAATTGATATTTGAGAGTTTAATTATTACTTTTCTCTCTCTTCTCTCTTCTCCATTTTCCAAGGGAAAAAGTTCCAAATAAAAAAAACTCATCTCCTACATGGATAATAAAATCTCATAGTTCATGGGTTATATGGGTTATTTTTATCCATGAGTAATAATTACTTGAGTTTTAAAAAGTAAAGATCAATGAAACAAACAATGGTTTTTTAAGCCATTGCCAAAACCCATATAAAAAACGGTGAAACAAACAAGGCCTTAGATATAAAATTGAATTTTATGTCTAATAGGATCTTAAACTTTCAACTTTTGTGTAACATTGAATAGGTCAAAAACTTATTAGACACACACAAAATTGAAAATTCAAAGACCTATTTTAACATAAAATTAAAAGTTTAAAGATCTATTAGACATTTTTTAAAGTTCACATACCAAATAAACACAACTTGAAAATACGAGAACTAAACTTGCAATTTAACCTATAAAAATATAAATTACAATGCCACATGGTTGACTAATGAATCTTTTTGGGTTTTATTTTGAGGGCCGAAATTTCATTTTAGTTCCTTTTAATTTGGACAAAATACACTTTTGGTCTCTAAGATTTGGAGTTTGTGTCTATTCAGTCTCTAAAATTTAAAATGAACTATTTTAGTTTTTGAAGTTTGAAAAATAGTTTTAAATGATCTATGAGTTAAGTTGATCGTTAATTGACTAATGAAAAAAATTATATGATATGGTGAAATAACAATTTTTAATGATGCTTCAAATTTTATATTATTTTAATATTAGATGGCTTTTTCTTTGATGTTGTTTATTAAATGGTTATTAGAATCGGTCAAAAATTGGAATAATAATTAAATATATTAGATTACTAGAATATCTCGTTCATTTTTTATCTAATTAAAATGCGCTAATATAATTTTTAGTCAAAATAATAATAATTAATAATAAATTGTAATTTAGTATGTCACTATTTTATCTTTCTTTTTTTTTTTTTTTTATAAAAAGGTACTATTTATTTGATAGTCATATTTTTTTATTTTAACAAATTATTTAATGTTAACAAATGATAAATACTCAAAATAAAATTACATCAACTAAGAACTATTAATATAATTTTTAGTGCCAATATGAGCATGACTCAACTGACATAAAGTATATACTCTCGATCAAGAAGTTAGATATTTGAATTTCCAATTCCAGACGTTGTCAAAAAAATATAATTTTTGTTAATGCAACAACCATGAATAGAAAATGCTATTAAATTTATTATTATTGTTATTATATTATATGATGTGTGTTGGGTTTAATTATTCGTGCAGGAGTAATCGAAAGGGTTTTCATGAAAAGCAAGACTACTCACGGTCACGGCATTCAGTGAGAAAATTGGCATCGATTTCATCATGCTTTGGGATGCATAACCGGCGTAGGAGTTTTGAAAACATATATTGTGAAGATGATTCTGAAGAAGATCAAGAAGTTAGGAGGATTAAAGGGTTGGGATGGCTTGTAAGAATTGTTGATAGAACCCCCTCAACACTACTGGTTCATTTAAGGAATGGAATGCCCATCATATTCTGTGTCATTGCTACCTCATTGGATCTCTTGTTTTGTTACATCCTTTTTGTTGATAAAGCCAAAAAATGTGTTGGATTTGACGACAAGTTGAGGACTATAGCTGTGATTTTTCGCTCCATCACTGACTTCCTCTACACAATTCTTATCCTCCGTCATATTCGATGCAACGCCATCGATGTTGATGATGATGGCGTTCGCCGAATAGCTTGGAGATTTTTTTTATCCTACTTCATCCTTGACCTTCTTGCAATTCTTCCACTCCCCCAGGTAGGGTATCAAACTTGAGTCAATGTGGGAGATCGAACCATTGGCCTCTGGATGGTGTACGTCTTGAAAAATTAATAATATATATGATATCTCGTGCGCATGCAGGTTTTGGTTTTGATTCTCATTCCAAGCTTCAAAGGACATAAGTTTATGCGTGCAGTGAGGTCACTGAAATACATTCTCTTGATTCAATATTTTCCAAGGGTCTTTCGAATCTACTCACACTTAAAGAAACTTAGATCGCCTGATAATGTTTTTCTACAAACTGCTGGGGCTAAAGCTGCATTCAATCTCTTCCTTTATATGCTTGCAAGTCATGTACGTACGTACGTTAATTATTAAGAACAATACTTGCCTGCATCTTGGTGCGCAAGAATCAGCTCTATGCCCTCCACCCACTATTCAATTGTTGACAACCTGGGAGAGAGAAAATATTTTCTACTCTTCTCTCTTAGTACAGTGCTTTCAGCTCTCTCTTATTGTCAACAATTAAATGGTGAGGGGTAGGGAGATTCCTATGCCAAGTATTTTTCTTTTCAATTATGAATATATTCATGTTATTTAATTAAATAAATATTAAATTAAATTGTATTGTAATTGTAATGATTAGGTTATTGGAGCGTTTTGGTACTTGTTCACTATTGAGCGAAGAACAACTTGCTGGCAAGAATGGTGTCAACATTGCCCTCTGAACTGTAATTACGTTGTAGCCAATCCGAGAAGTGATGACACTTTTTGCTCTGCAGAAGCTGAAAATTATGCAGGCTCCAAAACTACTACTTTTGATTTTGGAATGTACAAAGATGCTCTTCCTGTCGTGGAGTCAACAGATTTCATCAGGAAAATTTCTTATTGTTATTGGTGGGGTCTGCAGAAATTGAGGTTATATTAATTGCCAGAGTTTATTTTTTATTTTTTGTCTTTACTAATGAAAAAAACTTGGGTGCAGCACAAGTACTGTGCAGCCCACTTCAACATGACAATTTTTTTTTTTGTGGTGTTGAAGGGGTCTGCACAACAAGTTGTGCTCTTTACTAATTAATTCTCATTATTAATATTGTCTTGTATGTTGCATGCAGTTCTTTGGGTCAAGACCTCAAAACTAGTGACCGTTTGTGGGAAATATACTTTGCAGTCACCATTACCATTTTTGGGTTGGTATCATTTGCACTTTTTATAGGAAATTTGCAGGTCTCTCTCTCTTTCTCTCACAGTATACCTTTTTGAATTTACGTATGTATAATGAAATAAATAATAATTAGTATATATATTAATGTGCAAGTGTAACTGTGTAACAGACACATCTGCAGAAAAGCATTAGTAGATTTGATGAAATGAGATTGAAGTGGCAAGATACAGAGTTGTGGATGGAATACCATTCCTTACCACCAAAGTTAAGGAAGAAGATTAAAAAGCACGAACGCTATAAGTGGCGAGAAACCAAAGGTTTCCACTTCCACCACCTTCTTCACAGTCTTCATTCCATAAGTACACACGTAAGCAAGATAACAATTAGATATCTTTGTCGGACTCCACTCTCAAATGTAAGTAAGTAATTAAGTAACTTCCATTATTAATTATTATTATTATAATAATAATTTGATATCATAATTAAGGTAGGTTCCAAAGCTTCAAAACATGAACAACCCGAGGCTAGTAGATGCTATATGTGATTATCTGAAGCCAGTGGTGTACAATGAGCGCAACTTCATTGTTGAAGAAGGGGAGCCATTGGATAAAATGGTGTTCATAATTCAAGGCAAAGTAAAGATGTATTCCAAGAGTAATAATAATTATAATGCAGGGTCGTCCAAGTGGCTTAACAAAGGTGACTTTTATGGAGAAGATCTTCTGGATTGGGCACTCAAAGATCCTAATTCCACGGTTCTCCCCATATCTACCAAAAACATCCGAGCCCACTCGAAAGTCGTCGAAGCCTTTCTCCTCAACTCAAACGATTTAAAGGTCGTCGTCTCCAAATTCTGGTGGCTTTTCACCAAAAACACGCCAAGTTTGAAACCCATATGGGCACCATGGGCAGCTTTAGCTTTGCAGTTAGCATGGCACCAATACTACCAAAATAAGGAGATCAAGATCAATAATAAATCTCACTTACCCATTGTTGGAAGTAGTAGTATTTCAAGTTCAAGGCCCGATCCTCATCATCATTTAGATTCCCCACTTCTAATTACATCTACATATATTCTTCGTGCTCTTCGTGCTTGCAAGCTAAAGCCCAAAAAAACACAACCACAAGAAGAATCCAGTAGCGTTTGAGATCAAATTATATGTACTACTATATATATTCTTCTATTTAATTTAGCTTTCCTTTCTTCTATTTTGTTTGACATCACTGTGTTCACGCTTACCGGATATGTACTATGCTTCTGTTGAACTTGAACCCATGTTTCCATTTAAAAAACCATCAGTTAACTTAGCAACCGTTTGCGTTATGCAATCTAGCTATTTTATGTTTTCAAATTCACTTAATCTAATGGATTCAATGAATATGCGTGTTACCGTACATTATGCTTAAATTAAGACCAAATCTTTGTATTAATTAGGCATTCTAATTATGTAAATTAAGGCTACAATTTAAAGTTGGATATTCCTTTTGTATGTCATCAATTTATGTAAATATTCTATTGTAATTCTCATAGCCGTGACAAGAAATACACAAGAATTATTCACATTGATATGGTATCAGAGCAACTCATCTAAAAGACCATCTATACCCCTCTACCCACCATTTTCTTCTTCTTCTCCGGCGAGACTCACCGGTGGCGAGAGGTTCCTACCCACTAGATCTGAACATCCGCACCCAAATCCAATCCAGATCCACCATCGTCTCTTGCTCAGACCAAATTCGTGTCGTCGATCTCTTGCTCAGCCCAAACCAGCAACCCTTGTAATGATGTCGTCGAAAACCTTGCAGCACTGTCGTCAAAATCCCGATCCAGATCTACCACTACCGTTCTCTTGCTCAAATCAGATTCGTTGCTATCAAAGATCTTGCAGATAAGTCCTCAGCCGCATAGAAGACGAAGATCTAAACCAGATCTATCCAACGCATCCCTGCCTAACAAGTTTCATTTTTTTTCACTTCACACGCATCCCTACCCATGCTTGCTCGCGCCCCTGCCCAAGTTGCCCATTGCCCTTTGATTGCTTTCTTCAGATTTTCAATGGAGAAAGGTGATGTTTTCCATCCTATTAGTACAATACTTAATGGTACTAATTATATTACTTAGGCTCACCAAATGAGAAGAGTTTTTTTATTGGGTGCAAGTTATGGCGTATTGTTACTAGGGATATCTCTAAACCTGTCAAGAGCACTACTACAAAGTCCAACTCCGTTGATGATAACTCCCATCCTAGTGAGGACACTACTGAAGAAGATACTAAATTTATTGAACGTTTAGATCATGATTGGAATAGAAAAATCACCAAATAATAGCTTGGTCGGGTAACACTTCTATTCTTGTCATTCATACTATTTTATATGTTCTTGATAATGCTAAAGATTTTTGGAAATTCTTGTCTACATGTTTTCAATCTATTGGTCTTGCTCACTACTGTCAGTTGCACACAACTCTTGTTAGTCTCAATCAAGATGTTGGCCAATCAGTGAATGAATATCTCGCTACGTACGCTTCAACCTATTTGGACCCAACTTGACCAGGCTAAAATTAGTCCTGATCATCTTTGCCTCATTAAGGTTCATATGGGTCTTTGTTCGGAACATGAATCTATTCGTGCTACATTGCTTTATTACATCGCAATCCTTTGCCTTCTTTGGATGCGGCAATCCAGGAAATCTTATTTGAGGACAAATGACTTGGCATAGTCTCCTCTCTGCCATATGATGTTACTCTCGCAACCACTCATATTCATGCTGATGAGGTTGTCGAAGCCTACCAAAATTAACTGGTTTCCTACTCTAGCTTGTAGAAATAGTGGACCAGGTCGATTTGCCAAAGGAGCCAGAAATTTGTATTCTCAGTATTAATTCCAGTAACAAAATGAAATTGGGGGGTTTTGAAAAATATTTTCTTACTTAATGGAAATAAAAATTGACAAAAAAACAAAACAATTGCTAAAAAGGACAAAAATCAACTCTTACCAAGTTCCAGTTCAAAGGTGCGGTTATATTCAATTGCAAACATTGATCATAGGCATTCAAAATATTTAATCTTAACCATGCAAGTACTTGGTCAACTTATTAGGAAACCCCAAAAAGTGCAAATTCCCTAAAATCATTAACTCTAACGAACGCCAAGTTAATGCTAATTACCTAAACAAATCTTTACGAAACCGCTTCAATTTATTTAGGTAAAGGCATTACGAACTTTGGAACGACCAAGACAATCGATCAGGTAAAACAACTTTCACCTAATTAACATGCTTCTTTAATTCCTAGAATTAAACATGCAAGCCATGTATCATGGAAACCCACAAACATACACATGTGATAATTCTAATGCTACCGGTTCATTCAACATGACAATTACGGATCATGATCGTGATTAGCAGTAAAGCATGTAAAGGGATTAAGGTGTCAATTTAATCAAAATACATACTTATAAAATTAACACTAGAATTAAAGAACACTTGCAATTGAAAGAAAATTAAGTTAAGGTTCAAGCCTCACAATGTCGCAACCGATTACAACCGACCTCTGAACCGGAATTGCAATATCTAGCCGAGCATCTCCATAGAAAACCTCGAGTTCACACAAGCTCGATTCGACACCATAAACTCTCCAAAAGTAAAGGGAAAAGGTCTAAAAACTCTCTCAAAAATCGTGTGTGCAAGGAGGCAAAAAGATCCGTAACCCTAAAGAGAAAAGTTGATTAAATATGGTAGAGAATCGTCTAGACGCCCAGGACAGTGTCTAGACGCTTCATCCGCGAATAAGGAAAAAATCTGGCGGAATCAGGGTAGCGTCTCGATGCTTGATAATAGCGTCTCGACGCTACCAGCGTTTCGAGCAGTCTCCCCACAGCGTCGAGCGAGCCTTGCTTCTTCAAGTTCCCGACGTCTAGACGCTTGGAATAGCGTCTAGATGCTATTCCTGCGGATCTCCAAGCTGGACATGATTTTGCAGCGGCGTCTGGACCCCCAAAATAGCGTCTAGACGCTCTGCACTCGGCTTTCTTGGCTTGTATGGTCTCTCTTCTCCATTCTAATGCTCAAAATAGGTTCGATTGGCTTCCTTTTTAACCCCGATTCATCCAAAGTCTTTCGATTGGCTCTGTGTATTGCTCAATTCCCTACAAAATAGACAAATAAACACGTGAGGGTAACCAAACTAGCATGACATAAGCTGATAAAAGAGCACTATTACTGTGCTATCACATGCCATACTCATGAGTCTCTCTTGTAAGCTTCATGGTCACAAGTTTGCTAATTGCCCTACAATTAAGTGCAGGTATAGCCATAAACGTGATCATATGGACAATTGTCCTACTCGACCACATGGATTCTCTACTTCTTCTGATTGATGCTCTTGCTGCGCATCCGCGAGAAACAACACAGCAAACAACTGGCTTGGCCGCGACGACTCTGTTCCCGTGGCCGGAATAAGGGTTTGTCGCTTGTCATTGAAATTTCAAAGCAAATACTTGTCAGCCCTCCATGAGAATTTATCTCTGAATCCATAATTGATATTACGCGCGTCGATTAATGATTACCCTGTTAGGAATGCAAACAAATGTCCACATTGGCTAGGGAAGAGAGTGATCATGGGTATATATGTGAGGACAATTATCTCCATTGGTATGAGGCCTTTTGGGAGAACCAAAAGCAAAGCCATGAGGGTTTATGCCCAAAGTGGACAATATCATACCATTGTGGAGATATGTGGAGGTTCGTTGTCCTTATCAATTGGTATACAGAGTAACGAAGCCTCATGTTGACATTGTGGATGAAGCCCATAGTCGAACAAAAAGTGCTTGGAGCGGCAAGCAAGTACAAAAAGTGCTTGAAGCGGCAAGCAAGTAGTAATAGAGGAGTAGTTCTTTGTTTGAGGGGGAGGAAGTGGATGGTGCGATAGGTAATCGACGCCATCAAAGAAATATTTCACAATGTGAGGGATCCGTTGTGGAGTAGACGGATTTGTTCAAGGGGAGGCTCAAATGTGGTACTTTGTTCGAGGGGAGGATTGTTAGGAATGCAAACAAATGTCCCACATTGGCTAGGGAAGGGAGTGATCATGGGTATATATGTGAGGACAATTATCTCCATTGGTATGAGGCCTTTTGGGAGAACCAAAAGCAAAGCCATGAGAGTTTATGCCCAAAGTGGACAATATCATACCATTGTGGAGATATGTGGAGGTCCGTTGTCTTTATCATACCCTACTTGGGTCATACTCGAATAGACATACAAGGTTGACACGGCAAGTGGACAGTTGTTTTAACCAACATGCGATGGACCACTTACTCGCTATTAAAACCAAGGGGGACGACCTTAATTTCCGCTGAACTGAAGTCATATATATTTACTTGAGTCAACGTACTTGGTTACAGGAAGAGCTGGCTATGGCTGCTGGAGAAGGTGATGCCAAACGGTTAGTTCTCTTTTTCTTAATTCTAGTTCTTAGCAAGCATCTTCTGCAGCAAGCGTGCCTTGAATTCTAGTTCTTGCAGAAGCTATTAGCAAGCATCTTCTGCAGCAAGCCATATATATTGAATGTTTGTTTTCTTGTATCTTGTGAATATGATGACATTATTTTCAAATCTCTTCTTTTTAGTTGTTGCCTTGTGGGAGACGCATTATTCCATTGTAATTTTCATCAAAAAGGGTGTTGGATTTTATCTTATAAACCTGAAGCCCCACCCACCCAATTACGGTTTTATTCACGTGAGTCTTAGACAAGACATTGATATATGTTGATTTACCTTGTTTAGGCTACTGGATTGCTCTCTTGAGCATGAGACTGAGAAACTGTCCTCCTATGAGGACACACGCTTGACGAATTCCACTGGTACAAGAAGATCTGAGCCATCTTCTAACGCACCTGCGAGTTCTGAGAACATGCATGAAGAAGTCAAGCCTAAAGGCTTAAGTTCCACAATAAAGTCTATTAGTGTAGGAAACGTGGCATTCCTTCATCAGTGGACTGATGTACTTGTCATTTTGTGTGTCATTGCAACCTTTCTGGACCCTTTCTTCTGTTACATCCTAGTAGTTGATGAAAAGGGAAACTGTATTAGGTTTGAGGAGAAGTTGAGGATGGCAATCGTGGTTCTGCGTTCGCTCATTGATTTTTGCTACATAAATCTTATCATCCTTCATTTCCGTACTGATTATATACGGTCGTATGATGCAAACGATGGAAGGCTGCATGTTGCAATGAGATATCTTTTATCTCACTTTACAATTGACATTCTTGCAGTTCTTCCTGTTGCACAGGTATGGACTAGTACAGAATTTGGAAAATTAAAATTAGATATGTTATCTAGTGATGTTGATCTAAACAATGTGAGGAACCGTGTGTGTAGGTGGTGATTTTCTTTGTCATTCCAACATCAAAAGCTCCTCATTTTGCAACTGCAATCGTGTTAATGAAAAATTTTCTTGGAATTCAATATGTCCCAAGGGTCGTTCGAGCATTTACCGTCTTAAAGAAAGTTAGATGGAGTTCTGACATTTTTCCAAATAGTGCAGGGGCTAAAGCTATATTCAATCTCTTCCTGTATTTGCTCGCGAGTCATGTAAGTTCATTACCAACTTTTTGTGCTCGCATGTTATTTGCTTGTCTGCAATCAATTCACTAGTTGATATGTAAGGATTCATTTCATTTGTATTTAGTATGAATGTATGACATTAGCTTTTGATGAGAGAATCTTGGGCAACTGCTAACATTTTCTTTAGGATGAAAGTGAGAGTGCCAGAATATAAAACTCAAAAGCTTGAAAGATGTTGATTTTTCATAGATATTTAAGTTCTTATGCTACTCTGTAGGAGTTGATTTTAAACTCTTTTCTTGACTGATTATCATATTACCAACATATCTTAACTTCTTGTACTGTGATATCATCTACAATAGTTGCCTCTAGTTGAATGAAGAGTTCCTAATGTGTTATTAACTACTCCTGCCCTGTTATTTCGTATTTCTAAGGATGTTTATGAGGACCATAGGTTAACCTGTTAGATACCATATGTTTCTTTGTGTTGGAAGTATATGTTTTTAAGTATATCCATGTTATCAACTTGGAATTGTGTTAGTGAAGTAAATATAGAATCACCAGTTTGCAACTTTTCTCAATGGTAGATTCAGAGCTTTTTTACTTTTCCTTTATCTATATCTGCATCAACTCGGTACCGATCTGGTCCTTCTAGGTCTTTGGAGCCTTTTGGTACCTGTTTTCTATTGAGCATAGAGCGACTTGCTTGCAAGTAACGTGTCATAGTCATCCATATTGCCCTAAAAGTTATAATAACAGCTCTCTCGAGGGATGGTGCATAGATGCATGCTCTGCAAAAGCATCATCAAATAACACAGAAACTTTCAATTTTGGAATATTTGATGATGCCTTTAAGTCTGGTGTCGTCTATTCGACCAATTTCATTGGAAAATTATCTTATTGTTACTGGTGGGGTCTGCAGAATCTAAGGTTTGGATTCAAAAGCCTGTGTATTTTATACTAGTCCTCTACTCCTGATCTGTGTTTTACATATTTCATTACTTCAATATTTTTCAGTTCTTTCGGTCAAGGCCTCAAAACTAGTACGCATATATGGGAAATTTACTTTGCAGCCACCATCACCATTACTGGCTTGGTATCATTTGCACTTCTATTAGGAAATTTGCAGGTAAGTGCCAATTGAGAGTCCTTGCTTCTTGAGCTTGATAGTATTTGTTTTGTTTTATGATGAGAGTTGTTTTTTTGTGCATGACAATATGGTCTAAAGCAGAAGCTAGTGACATCCTCGATATGGCAGTTTGATTAACTATTTTTCTGTTCCAAAATAGACCTTTCTGCAGGCACCATTTGCAAGACAGGAGGAATTGAGGTTGAAGGGGCTAGATATTAAACGGTGGATGCCGTACCGTTCTCTCCCGAAGGATCTGAAGAAGAAGATCAAACAATATGAGAATTATAAATGGCAGAAGACTAGAGGTATTGATGTTGAGAACATTCTCCATGATCTTCCTAGAGAACTTAGGAGGGACATAACAAGACATCTTTGCTCAAGTGCAATCGAAAGTGTAAGTTTCTGTTCTCCTAATTTCTATTTCCATTCATGGTGTTGTATTTCACATGACAGTTATCTTCTAATATGTGGCAAAGGTCCCCATGTTTCAACGCGTGGATAAGAAGTTCTTGGATGCAATCTATGCTTATTTGAAGCCAATGCTATACATTGAGGGTAGCTTCATCATTCAGGAAGGAGAGCCGCTAGATGAGATGATCTTCATAATTGATGGGAAGTTATCGATTAGTCCCGAGGATGGTGAAACATCAGGTTCCTCGGGCCATGAGAGTCTTGAAAAAGAGTGTTTTTTTGGGGAAGATCTTTTGCAATGGGTATTAGAAGATCCAGTTTCATCCACTGGCCTTACATCGACAAAAACTGTCTGTACTCGAACCGAAGTAGAAGCATTTGTTTTACATGCAAATGATTTGAAGAGAGTCATCTCCATGTTCCCGGGGCTTTTCAGCCGCCCAGAGCACGGAGACAGAGAGAAACAGAAACATAAAGATGTTACTGCTGTGGAAGGTGGAAGTGGGCATTTAAAATTTCCATTAGCTACCACCATTCTTGCCCATATGAATTTTGCTCGCCGGATACGTCAAAAACGCAGAATGAGAAATGGAAGCAGTGAGTTGCCAGAACGTTGATTGATTGTTTTTGTCTTTTGATTCAAATAGTTTGATTTCTACCCTTATCTTTAACATTGGTCCAAATATGCCTTTGAACAATTTACCTTAAAAGTCGAAACAAGTGAGAGAAATTGAAGGCATATTTGGCAAATGAATGACAAATGTGGCAAGTAATCACTTTTTCAGACAAGTTTGTCTGGGACATATTTGAATCAAACATTGTAAAGGACATTATTGGAATTACCCTCGCAGTAGCAGAAATGTGTCTGCTTCATTTAATACCATCTCTAAAGAAGCTCGTCTTCAATGGCCAATAACCCCCCACCGCCCCTTCGTGCTACGGAATCCAGAGTACTGCAATGGAATCTCTGGTGGTGGTGTTTGATTCTCTTGCTATATAAATATATATATCCGCGGAAAAGAGTCGATCTCGTTAACAAAAGCTGCTGCAGGAATCTGAATCAATGGCGCCTCCTGAGAATTGACTGGCTTTCACTGCAACAATGCAAAGACGCCGACGCCGACGCCGACGAAGACGGAAAATATGTCGTCGGTTTCGTAGAAATTTCACAGGTAATTCATGAACAAATGAGATTTTCTTTGTAGAATTGAGATTTTCGAAGGTACATGATAATTATCATCAAGCTATACTCACTTTGACACTGTTAAGCTATACTTGATTACCATATATATAGCTAACGATATATATCAACGATGTATATATCAATCTTTATTCTTTCGTACAAAAGGGGATTAAATATACAAAATTGTCAAAATATTTTAGAACATTCCCAATTTTGCCTTTAATATTTTGAAATTCTAAATTTTACTCTTAATATATTAAGAAATTTCAATTAGATCATTTGGTTAAAAAATCTTCAAACTATGAAAAACTGATGTGTCAATTTATTGTTAGATTAATATATTTGGGCACATGCCAGGTAAGAAGAAATCTTTGTTTTGTTTTGTTTTTTTAATCCAAAGAAGATATCTTTGTTAATGAGCAGATTATGTTAATAAAATAATAATATAATGTTAGGGAATATCTAATTTTAAATTTTTAAGGCATAGAAAAGGGTCAACAGTAACATACAGAATACATATACATTATGCTATGTCGGCACCCCATGAGAAATAATATTTATTAATACCCCTCCCTCGTTAATGTTAGGCTCATAGATGGATACATTTCTGTCCCGTCTGCGTCAACCCTGAATTGACAAACGCGGTAAACGCCTTGAATGGCAGAGGAAGCATACGGTTCTTTGAGTCAATGTTCTATGAATGGGCCACATGGAAATGGGTTGCATTCATATTTAACAACTGCTGCGTAATTTTGTAAGTGTACGGGTCAAGTTTTAATATAGTAAAAGAGTGTTTGAGTATCGTCTTCATGATTGGTTTTCTAATTCACTTAAGTACTATGAATATTATCGCCAAATTTTATTTAGAGAATAGAATTGAATGATAGATGCAAGATTTAAATAAAACAATTATAATAATTTGAAACAATCAGATGAGAGAATATCATAGGGAGTTGATTTCACCTATTAGACTAAAATAAATAAATTACTTAAACATCCAAGATTGATCAAACAAATATTTCATAAATCTAGAAATCTTTTTATCATGAATGACTCTTTCGAGGACAAACAATTCTTATGCAATAAGGTAAAATCTACATCTCTGATGATTTTTAACGTTATGCATAGCATTAAGTTCCTTCATTAACAACTTCGAAATGAGTGTTAGAAGCTAAGATAGATAGGCCTTTTGACTTTTTCTGAGCTCATTTATTACTTGTATTGTTTAGGTACTCACAACAAAGCTTTCTTGCACTTCACCTATCATTTATGATGCTTTGACATTAGCTTACCTACTTACCCATTAGGTAAGTCTGTAATCATTGGTGTTTTATCTCTTCCTCGTGTAACCATCTTCTATTTAAGAGCGAGGTTTGTATTTTGCTCTCAACAAGATAATAAAAAAGTAGATTCATTATTCATCCAAAACCCAATCTGGTATCAGAGCAATTAGGCAAACAATGGCTGACTCTTCTTCGTCCACATCAGCTAGTGAATCCACAAAAACCACACAGCATCCAACAATAAGCAGAACTCTGCCTGAACTCAACACAGAAAAAACCGCTGTGAAAAACACCTATATGGTGCGATCGAAAGACACTCCAGTGGGAAACCCAGCCTTCGTAAACATTCTGAACCAGTCCACTTCAATCAAACTTGATAGAAGTAATTTCCTTCTCTAGCAAAATATCATCATTCCCATTCTCAAAAGCTATAAGCTTGAAGGCCACCTCACAGGGAAAACTCAAGCCCCTGAAATGACCATTATATTACCACCTTCTGAAGACGAACCAAATGGTTTGAAAATCCCAAATCCTAAGTATGACATCTGGTCAGCATCCGACCAACTTCTCGTCGGGTGGTTGTATAACTCCATGACTCCGGAAGTAGCAGGACAAGTTATGGGCCACGATGATGCAAAGGAACTATGGAATGCTATTCAGGAATACTATGGAATTCAGTCACGATCCCAAGAGGACTATAATCGATTGATGCTGCAACAAACGAGAAAAGGTACTATGAAAATGTACGAGTACCTCGAGACCATGAAGAAGTATTTCGACAATCTGCAAGTTGCTGGTTTCCCTATGGACATGAGGAGTTTTATCTCCCATGTCACGGCTGGTCTAGATGAGGAATACACACCCATCGTATGTGTCTTCTGTACCTCTGAGAAATCTTGGTTTGGGATACAAAGTGAACTACTATCTTTCGAACAAAGATTGGAACATCTTCCATCTGTCAAAGGCACAGTCTCCATTAATCAAGCTGTAGTGAATTTGGCAAGCAGTGAATCACCCAAGACCAACAACTATTTCTCCGGAAATATGAAACAGCATTATTCCTCAACACAACAGACGAGCCGCGGACATTATTCCAACTCCAACAGAGGAGGAAGAT
The DNA here is from genome assembly GCA_033996785.1 of Trichosanthes truncata. Lineage (NCBI taxonomy): Eukaryota > Viridiplantae > Streptophyta > Magnoliopsida > Cucurbitales > Cucurbitaceae > Trichosanthes > Trichosanthes truncata. The sequence continues at coordinate 91,294,343 of JAWPNB010000003.1, forward strand.
TTAGGGGCCGTAATCGCTACTCTCCCTATCCATCATCCAACAAACCAACGTGCCAAATTTGTGGAAAAATGGGGCACACTGCCAATATCTGTTATCATAGATATGACAAACCAGAACCAGTTCCTTCAAGCAATCTGGCAAGTGCTTCTTCTCAGCCATCATTAACACCAAGCATGAACAACACCACAGCCATGATGGCCTATCCGGAGACACTTCAAGACCCTTCATGGTACTTAGACAGTGGAGCAAGTAACCATGTCACAGCTGATCTCGAGAAACTATCATTGAAAGGTAAGAATACTAACCTTAAGAATATCATTGTAGGTGATGGGTCCAAAGTTTCTATCCTTGGTATTGGTGACATATGCATAAATGCAATGAATAGACGTCTTCTACTTAGGGATGTATTATTTGTTCCCCGGATGAAAAAAAATCTGATTAGTATATCTAAACTGACTCAAGAAAATGAAGTGATAGTTGAGTTTGATAGCGTGTTCTGTTTTGTCAAGGAAAGGAAATCCAAGGTGATATGCATGGTAGGGAAGCTTGAAAATGGCCTTTACAAGTTGTTGGAAGGAAAGCATGCCTCTTTGAAGCCGTTTCAGAATAAAGAAGAGCGTACGTCAAGACAAGGAGACTTGATCAAGTCCAGGAATTTTGTGTTAGTATCTTGTACAATGGATGTTTGGCACCAAAGACTGGGCCATCCATCTTCTAATGTTTTGAATCAAGTTCTAAACTTATGTAAATCTTCTACCAAAGGCAATGAAATCCTATCTTTTTGTGAGGCATGCAAATTTGGAAAATCCCATAAACTACCACTCAATTCCTCTGAATCTAGGGCCTTAAAGTCATTGGATCTTATACATACTGACTTGTGGGGACCAGCTCCGATCAAATCTGCCCTTGGTTTTAATTACTACATAGCTTTCCTTGATGACTACACAAGGTATACATGGATTTATCCATTAAAGAACAAAGGTGAAGCTTTTTCTGTTTTCCAACAGTTTAAAATACAAGTTGAGAAGCAATATGACAATACCATTAAAATCATTAGATGTGATGGTGGAGGAGAGTTTAAGCCGCTTCTATCCTATGGAAAGGAACAAGGAATTGAAATACAAATCTCATGTCCTCACACCTCAGCTCAAAATGGAAGAATTGAAAGAAAACATTGCCACATCGTGGAAACGGGGCTTGCCTTACTTGCACAGGCAAAAATGCCACTGCACCTTTGGTGGGAGGCCTTTCATACGGCTGTGTACCTTATAAACCGGATGCCTACCCCAGTGATTGAAGGAAACTCTCCTTATTTCCTGCTGAAACGCCAACAACCTGACTACAACAACCTAAGAGCATTCGGGTCAGCTTGCTTTCCATGTCTTCGATCATTCCAACAACATAAATTTGATTTCCACAGTGAGAAATGTGTCTTCATGGGCTACAGTGACCATCACAAGGGCTATAAATGCATGAACACAGCAGGGAGAATTTATATTTCCAGACATGTAGAGTTTAATGAAACTGAATTTCCTTATGCAGGCTTATTTTCAGTCAACACTACCAGTCAGACAGCAGCAAATCCTCCTGTCACATCATGGTTTCCCATACTCACAGCTTTGCCATCCCCACCTACAACACCTTCATTAACCTATTCATCACATACACCACCTGTTTCTACCACACCTTCTTCATTAAATAATCCAGACTGCTTTGACTCCACTTCAACACCCATTTCCCCACCTTTAAATAGTCCTTCCTCCTCACAATCATCTCTTCCCCCCAGCCCCTCACCATCCTCTGTCCCACAGCCTCTCGCCCCTATCAATCTTCATCCCATGCTCACCCGAGCCAAGTCTGGGATATCCAAACCTAAACAACCCTTCACTGGCCTCACTGAAGCCTCCCTTACCCATGACTGGACCCAACTTGAACCTTCATCCTTCCACCAAGCTGTTTCTGTCCCTGTCTGGAAATCTGCCATGCTTGACGAATTCGCAGCTCTCCAGCGCAATCACACGTGGGATCTTGTTCCCCCCAACTCTCATCAACACTTGGTTGGCACCAAATGGATATATAAAATCAAACGTACCGCTGATGGCCACATTCAGCGCTACAAGGCACGCTTAGTAGCCAAAGGTTACCTTCAACAACCTGGAGTCGACTACGGTGAGACGTTTAGCCCGGTTATTAAGCCTGCTTCTATTCGGATTGTTTTCACCTTGGCTGTCTCTTTGCATTGGCCCATCAAACAACTCGATGTGAGCAATGCCTTTCTTCATGGCACCTTGCACGAAGATGTTTTCACCCCTCAACCTCCCGGATTCATCAATCCTGACTTGCCTCACCATGTGTGTAAGTTATGAAAGGCCCTTTATGGACTGAAACAAGCCCCTCGGGCTTGGTTTGATATGCTTCGCAAGACTCTTCTTCGTTGGAACTTCAAGCAATCTCATGCGGATGTCTCCTTATTTACTTACCACTCACCACAGGGCATTGTATTCTTACTGATTTATGTGGACGATCTCCTCCTCACAGGCTCATCCACCATCCTTCTTGCTCGGATTATCTCTCAATTGCAGTCTATGTTTGCACTTAAAGATCTTGGCATGATCCACTACTTCCTTGGCATTTGAAGCGAGCTTGTCGAGGGCTCGTCAAATTAAAATTTATAAACCGATCCTAAGCTACTTGTAGCATTGAGTGGACCGGGTCGATCTCAAGGAACCGAATATTAATTTCTTAAGTTAAATTTGCAAATGAGAAAGCAATTAAAAAGGGGGGGTTTTGGAAAATATTTTCAAACTAAATGGAAATAAAAATTGACAAAAATAAAACAATTGCTGAAAAGGATAAAAATCAACTCTTACCAAGTTCCAGTTCAAAGGTGCAGTTATATTCAATTGCAAACATTGATCATAGGCATTCAAAATATTTAATCTTAACCATGCAAGTACTCGGTCAACTTATTAGGAAACCCCAAAAAGTACAAATTCCCTAAAATCATTAACTCTAACGAACGTCAAGTTAACGCTAATTACCTAAACAAATCTTTACGAAACCGCTTCAATTTATTTAGATAAAGGCATTACGAACTTTGGAACGACCAAGACAACCAATCAGGTAAAACAACTTTCACCTAATTAAGAAGCTTCTTTAATTCCTAGAATTAAACATGCAAGCCATGTAATATGGAAACCCACAAAACATACACATGTGATAATCCTAATGCTACCGGTTCATTCAACATGACAATTACGGATCATGATCGTGATTAGCAATAAAGCATGTAAAGGGATTAAGGCGTCAATTTAATCAAAATACATACTTATAAAATTAACACGGGAATTAAAGAATACTTGCAATTGAAAGAAAACTAAGTTAAGGTTCAAGCCTCACAATATTGCAATTGATTACAACCAACCTTTGAACTGGAAACGTAGAATCTAGCTGAGCATCTCCATAGAAAACATCGAGTTCAAACAAGCTCGATTCGACATCAAGGTTTGATGAAAAAAAAAAACTCCTAATCTATCATAAACTACTGAAAAACAGAGAGAAGAAAGCCTAAATTGGTCTCATGACGGCTGAAAATTGGAGACAAATGACCTAGAGGACGAAAAAATCTATATATAGGAATCGACGGAGCGTCTAGACGCTCTGGACAGCGTCTAGACGCTCCCAGCGTCACAGGGGCTCTCCGCAGCGTCGAGGGAGGCTTCAGGAAATCGACGGAGCGTCTAGACGCTCTGGACAGCGTCTAGACGCTACCCAGCGCGCAGCACTGCTTATTTTTGCTCTAACTTTTCGCTCAGGTGTCCGAATGACCTCCGGTTTGATGCGTTGGAATTGTGATTCAACGTAGAATCTCTCGGAACATGCCTTATGCTCAAATCCCTACAAAATGATCAATTAATTACATTAAAACCTCTAAACTAACATGATTTAAGTATGAAAATATAGAACTATGTTGGTCCTATCAAATAACCCCCAACCTAAATCTTGCTAGTCCTCGAGCAAGACCCAAACAAAAATAATAAAAATATGAATCAATGATTGCATGCACGAGACTCTAATTTCAATACTTAGGAATATCACAATAACCACAAAAGAAAAGCAGACATACACTATCCATGTTTTGAGACACTTTTAAAAAAACTCTTTCTATTCTTTCCCACGTGTGTGTGTGGCCTCGTAAAGTAGTCTCTACAAGCCCGGAGAAGGTCTATAAAGCTCTCAATCCATCTTCCCCCTACACTGGCACTAGGACTAGCTGCCAAGCTTCCAAACCATCAAACAAGTAATAGGTTACTAGGTGCCTGAACTCAAACCCGCGGGATAAACTTGTATCACTTTAAAAACCAAAGGGCACTAGCTTTCACACACCTGTCGTAGGGACCCGTATCCAGAGCACTCGCTCAATGGATGGCCTAACTGATCACAACAGGGGTAGCTCTTTTTACTCCTTGATTCACTAAACTCATTACAAGCTTATTTTATTTTCTTCTTTTTCTTTCCTTTTTTTTTTAAGAATGATCTTCTTTTCAAGCACGCTTTCCTTCTTTCTTTCTTTTTCTAGGCAAATCATATTTTTACTTCTCCTAAGCAATGCATTACAAGCTATCAATCTTTCCACTCAACAACTAGCCCTACACCTATCGGGGTGACAATAGACATACAAGCTTTATAATTCCACCCTAAGCCTTCAAGACTACTAAAGGAAAGGCTAACGTATTCAGATCGTGTAGGAAAGACTAGAAAATTTTGAGAGTTAGGCACAAAAAGACTCAAAGCAGGATAGCATTCATATACTTCAGCTAATGCAATTAAAGCAACATACCATGCATGTAATCAATTGTCCCCATAAAGCAATAAGCAAACACATCATCAAGCATTCAAGCTCCTAATTCACACAAAATTTTTGAAAAAAAAATCACACAAGAATCATGTTTAACATAATCGATCAACAGTCTAAGCTTAGGTGCTCAAGGACAACATATAAGCACAACTATCAAACCTAAAGATAAGTCCGAGCTCAGGTGCTCAATGACTCAACCAATCATGCTAAACACATCATCAAAGCACAATAATAACCTCCACCCCCAACCTAAATTCTACATTGTCCTCAATGTACAAAAATCAGTGAAAATGAAAGGACAAAAAGAAAGGGGAACAGAAAACCTCCCATGAAAACTCAGCACGTAGGTGGATGGTGACGCGGTGGAAACCTCCAAGAATGATAAGTCTTCTACTCAAAGGTCAATTTGTTACCTACAAAACAAAGCAAAACAAACTAAGATAGGAAAAATAAAAATAGAAAGCAATAAAAGAAAGCAACTAAATTTTCAAGCCTGGCTGCCTCCAGGAAGGGCAAATTTTTATAGTCGATTGCTCGACTTGCCGTGTGGCACGTGTCAGGGCACATAAAATTCTTCTACTTTCTTCGGTCCCTTCTTGCTTGAATCAATGTAACCTTCCAAGTTTAGAAGGCTTTCCTGCTTCTCTAGGGTACCAGACATATCATTATTTTTGTTATTTTTTATATAAGAAATGAAAGGCAAAAAGTAAGACTCAACTAACTTAACTGACTCAAAAGAAACAAAAGACTTTAAGTACTCACGAGAATAAAGAAAAGGCAATTCAAAATTAATAGGAGAGTTAGGGAATAGAACAGGCGAAGGCTTTTTAGCCTCCAACTCTATCACCTGAATCTCCTCTTTGCGTGTAAGCTCGGACTCCTCCTTAACCTCACAAATTACCTGTTCTTGGCATGGCCCAAAATTCAAAACTTCCTCGTCACTGTCGGTGTCGATTTCCTCAAAAAATCTTTCCTCAGTGATGTCAAAAGAGTATTGCTCTTGTAGACTCTCCAGTCTTCTCACGGAATCAGCCAACTGGGTAATTTGGTCACCCAGACTTTGCATTCCAGCGCGAGTCTCCTCTTGAAATTGGAGATTTTCTTTTTGAAATTGGAGATTTTCTTTTTGAAATTGGAGATTTTCCTGCTGAAACTGAAGAGTATTATTAGCAATTTGGTAAACTATGGCATCTAAAGACGTACCTGAGTCTAAAGTTTGAAAGTATTGACTCGGCTGCTCCTCCTGATATCCATAGCTAAAGCTAGATTGATCCCATTCAAGATAGGGACTATAAGGCTCAAAGTTCATTTGATGACCAGGAAATTCTTCCAAAGTGTAAGCATTTGGCACAAAGTTCCATTGCAGCTGAGGGCATGCATCGGTGGGGTGTCCTTGCAACGAGCATAATCTACATGTCTCCACTGCTTGAAGCATCCCTACAGCCACTTGAAGAACAACAGAGGTTAATTCAGAAATTTGAGTTTTGAGCTCACTAACCTCATCAACATACGGGGCAGCTCCACCATTTGTCCAGTAGTGCTGAGAATAATCTGCCATTTAAAGAACAGATAAAAAGAAAACAAAAATACAAAAGAAATATTTTTTAAAATTTTTTTTTTTAGAGCAAATTTAACAAAGAGAAATTAATAGTGGTTCCCCGGCAACGGCGCCAAATTTGAAGCGAGCTTGTCGAGGGCTCGTCAAATTAAAATTTATAAACCGATCCTAAGCTACTTGTAGCATTGAGTGGACCGGGTCGATCTCAAGGAACCGAATATTAATTTCTTAAGTTAAATTTGCAAATGAGAAAGCAATTAAAAAGGGGGGGTTTTGGAAAATATTTTCAAACTAAATGGAAATAAAAATTGACAAAAATAAAACAATTGCTGAAAAGGATAAAAATCAACTCTTACCAAGTTCCAGTTCAAAGGTGCGGTTATATTCAATTGCAAACATTGATCATAGGCATTCAAAATATTTAATCTTAACCATGCAAGTACTCGGTCAACTTATTAGGAAACCCCAAAAAGTGCAAATTCCCTAAAATCATTAACTCTAACGAACGTCAAGTTAACGCTAATTACCTAAACAAATCTTTACGAAACCGCTTCAATTTATTTAGATAAAGGCATTACGAACTTTGGAACGACCAAGACAACCAATCAGGTAAAACAACTTTCACCTAATTAAGAAGCTTCTTTAATTCCTAGAATTAAACATGCAAGCCATATAATATGGAAACCCACAAAACATACACATGTGATAATCCTAATGCTACCGGTTCATTCAACATGACAATTACGGATCATGATCGTGATTAGCAATAAAGCATGTAAAGGGATTAAGGCGTCAATTTAATCAAAATACATACTTATAAAATTAACACGGGAATTAAAGAATACTTGCAATTGAAAGAAAACTAAGTTAAGGTTCAAGCCTCACAATATTGCAATTGATTACAACCAACCTTTGAACTGGAAACGTAGAATCTAGCTGAGCATCTCCATAGAAAACATCGAGTTCAAACAAGCTCGATTCGACATCAAGGTTTGATGAAAAAAAAAACTCCTAATCTATCCTAAACTACTGAAAAACAGAGAGAAGAAAGCCTAAATTGGTCTCATGACGGCTGAAAATTGGAGACAAATGACCTAGAGGACGAAAAAATCTATATATAGGAATCGACGGAGCGTCTAGACGCTCTGGACAGCGTCTAGACGCTCCCAGCGTCACAGGGGCTCTCCGCAGCGTCGAGGGAGGCTTCAGGAAATCGACGGAGCGTCTAGACGCTCTGGACAGCGTCTAGACGCTACCCAGCGCGCAGCACTGCTTATTTTTTCTCTAACTTTTCGCTCAGGTGTCCGAATGACCTCCGGTTTGATGCGTTGGAATTGTGATTCAACGTAGAATATCTCGGAACATGCCTTATGCTCAAATCCCTACAAAATGATCAATTAATTACATTAAAACCTCTAAACTAACATGATTTAAGTATGAAAATATAGAACTATGTTGGTCCTATCAGCATTCAGGTACATCACTTACCCAACGGGCTGATTCTTTCTCAATCTCAATATGTGCAGGATCTACTTACCCAGCTGCATCTTACTCATCTCAAGCCCGTTTCCGTCCCCATGGTGACTAGCAAGCAACTTGCCTTAAATGACAGCTCCCAATTCAATGATCCTCAGCTCTATCGCAGCACACTTGGGTCCTTTCAGTACCTTCTTCACACTCGGCCCGATATTGCCTTTGCTGTCAATAAGTTAAGCCAATTCAACCACGCACCCACAATCAACCATTGGCAAGCTTTGAAGCGCGTCCTTCGCTATCTCCAAGGTACCATCCATCTCGGCATATCCATTCAACCATCCCCCAACTTTCATATCTCCGGGTATACTGATGCCGATTGGGCTACCTCACCCGATGATCGCAAATCCATTGGAGGCTACTGCATTTTCTTTGGCTCCACTCTTGTCTCCTGGTCCTCCAAGAAGCAAGTTGTTGTAGCCCGATCCAGCACAGAGTCTGAATATCGTGCTCTCTCTCATGCTGCATGTGAAATTCTTTGGCTTCGGTCTCTCCTTCATGAGTTGAAGGTCCCTCAGCCCTTTACTCCTCTCATTTGGTGTGACAACGTGAGTGCTGCTGCTCTTGCTCACAACCCCGTATTTCACGCTCGCACCAAACACATTGAACTAGACGCTCATTTCATTCGCGACCAAGTGCTGTCCAAACGCATTCAAATTCGGTACATCCCGTCTCATGACCAAGTTGCTGATTGCCTCACCAAACCCTTGTCTCACCACCGGTACCAATTCCTCCGCTACAAACTCGCTCTCCAGTTCTCACCTACGCCTTGTTTGAGGGGGGCTGTTAGAAGCTAAGATAGATAGGCCTTTTGACTTTTTCTGAGCTCATTTATTACTTGTATTGTTTAGGTACTCACAACAAAGCTTTCTTGCACTTCACCTATCATTTATGATGCTTTGACATTAGCTTACCTACTTACCCATTAGGTAAGTCTGTAATCATTGGTGTTTTATCTCTTCCTCGTGTAACCATCTTCTATTTAAGAGAGAGGTTTGTATTTTGCTCTCAACAAGATAATAAAAAAGTAGATTCATTCTTCATCCAAAACCCAATCATGAGCCCTAATCATTATCAAGTTAGAACTACCTTTAGTCATGCAATTAAGATCTAATCTAAATTACCTTTTTCAAGCATGAATTTAGACCAACATATTTTTTCTTCTCCAAAAATTGTCCTCAAAATTGGTTGCTTAATTAGTTCATTTATCACCATATTTCTTCTAAAATATTTATTTTATTCCAAATGCTCAATTTCTATAAAATAAATAATTATGAATATAAAAAATATATTTTTAAGTCTCAAAACTAGCATAAAATGAAGCTTAAAGATAGCAGTGCTATCAACAACCAACCAGGGGAGACTATTTTAATGGCGGACGAAGCCATGTATTTGTTACAAGGATATTCATCCTGTCTCCAGTAAGAAATAGCTCGCTATGAATGGAGAAGATGATGCCATGCGGTTAGTTCTTTCTTTTTAAGTTCAATTCTTAGCATCTTTCTGTAGCAAGTATATATGCCTCGAATGTTTGATTACTACATCTGGGGTAGCCTTAGTTTCTCGTGAATATGATTGACTTCATTTCAAATCTCTTCTTTCCAATTATTGCCTTGTGGGAGGGAGACACGTTCTTCCATTTCAATTTTCAACAAAAGGCTGTGAGATTTTCTCTTATGAGTCTGCAAGGAAAGAAGCAACTGTCCAAATTTGTGTTTCCCTATATATTTTCAGTGTCTGAGCTTTTTCCCCTGAATTGTTTGTGCCATCCACTTGATCTGCTAATTTCTTGGGCTTATAGTTAAGTGCTTTAAATGATACTGCTAATTTATTTTTTTATCATGTGCTTCTTAGACAGGACATGGATATGTGCTGATTTAACTTATGTTTTGTTTAGGATTCAGTCTTGCTCCCGTGAACGCGCTGAGAAACTTTCCTCCCATGGGGACATACACTCTACGAATTCCATGGGTACAGTGGGACCGGTTCCAAGAAGATTTGAATCTTCTTCTGATACACTTACCAGTTTTGGAAACATTCATTTTGATGAAGAAGTCAAGAGTAAAGGCTTGAGCTCCATAAAAAAGTCTATTGAAGGAAACTGGTTATTCCTTCATATGTGGAATGATGTGCTTGTTATGTTGTGTGTAATTGCAACCGTACTGGACCCTTTGTTCTGTTACATCCTAGTAGTTGATGAAGAGAAAAATTGTATTGGGTTTGACAAGAAGTTGAGGGTCATAGCCGTAGTTCTGCGTTCGGTCATTGATTTTGGCTACATACTTCTCATTGTCTTTCATTTTCGTATGGGTTATACTGCGCCAAATGATGCTAATAATGGAAGACTTTGCACAATAGCTAGGAGATATCTTTTATCTTACTTTACAGTTGACATTCTTGCCGTTCTTCCTCTCCCGCAGGTTTGCACTATTAGTCTCTGCCTAAGTATAGAATTTGGAAAATTAAAGTTATATATGTTATCTACTGATTTGTGAGCAAACGTGTGTGCAGATGGTGATATTATTAGTTGTTCGAGCAACAAACGGTTCTCATTTTACAATCGCTATTCGGACATTGAAATTTGTTCTTATAATTCAATATTTTCCAAGGGTCTTTCGAGTATACTCATTCTTAAAGAAAGTTAGATGGAGTTCTGGCATTTTGCCCGATTCTGCTGGGGCCAAAGCTATATTCAATCTCTTCCTGTATATGCTTGCAAGTCATGTAAGTTCATCGCCAATCTTTTGTACTCAACTGTTTTGTTATCTGCTTGTATGTGATTGATCAATTCACTAGTCAATCTTTAAGGATTCATCCCATTTGTATTTCGTACAAAAATAACTTATGATGAGAGGCTTGGGTAGCTTTCAAATTTTTTTATAGGATTTAAGTGAGATTGACAGTATACAGAACTCAAAAAATTGCAAGGCATTGATCTCATAAGTGGATACTTCTGCTCATATGTTAGTCTTTAGGAGTCGGTTTTAAATTCTTTTCTTGAACAATTATTAGATTGCTGAAAAGTTGAAAACTCTTTAACTTCTTGTCTTGTGATATTGGCCTGTTTGGAATGACTTTCTAATTTTTTTTGCACTTAAAAATATTTTTTGAGCCCTTAAAAAGTCATTCCAAACAGACTTATTATCTGCATCAGTTTCCTCTAGTGGATTCAAGAGCTCATTATGTCTCATTAATTTTCTTTTCTTTTTCTTATTTCCAAGGCTGTTTACGGGGACCGCAAAATAACCTGTTAGGTATCATAGGTTTCTTTGGTGTTGGAAATATATGTTTTTAAGCCTAGCCATTTATCAACTTGGAATTGTTTCAGTGTAAGTACTGTGGATTTTTTTTTTTTCCTTTTGAAAATATAGAATCATTGGCTGCAAACCAGCAACCTTTTTCAACGGTTGATTCAGAGCTTCTATACTTTTTCTTTGCCTATATCTTAGCATAACTCAATATCTATCTGGTTCTTCTAGGTCTTTGGAGCCTTTTGGTACGTGTTTTCCATTGAGCGCAAAGCAACTTGCTTGCAAGTAAGGTGTAATAGTCATCCATATTGCCCTCGGAATCATAACAACATCACTGCTGAGAGATTATGCATAGATAATTGCTCTGGAAAAGCATCATCAAATGACACACCAGCTTTCAATTTTGGAATATTTGATGATGCTTTTAATTATGGCGTTGTCAATTCGACTAATTTCATATGGAAATTGTCTTATTGTTACTGGTGGGGTCTGCAGAATCTAAGGTCTGTACTCAAAAGCCTATGTATTATGTATTAGTCCTCTACCCCTATTCTATGTTTACATATTTCACTACTTCAACATTTTTCAGTTCTTTGGGTCAAGGCCTCAAAACTAGTAAGCATATATGGGAAATTTACTTTGCAATCTCCATAACCATAGCTGGCGTGGTATTATTTGCACTTCTAATAGGAAATTTGCAGGTCAGTGCCAATTAATATTCATCTATGCTTCATGATATAAATATATAATTGTTATGAGTGCATAATAACATGGTTCAAAGCCAACACTGGTGACGCCCTGGTTGCGAAACAGACATTTCTGCAGTCAACAATTGCAAGACTGGAGGAAATGAGATTGAAGGGGCAAGATATTGAATTATGGATGGCCTACCATTCACTCCCACGCGATCTAAGGAAGCGGATCAAACAATATGAGAAGTATAAATGGCAGAAAACTAGAGGTGTTGATGTTGCAAACATTCTCCATAATCTTCCTAGAGACCTGAGAAGGGACACAGCAAGACACCTTTGCTTACGTGCAATCAAAAGTGTAAGTTCATGTTCTCTTTTCTGTTTCCATTCATGGTGTGTTGTATTTCACTTCATGTTATTCTTCTAATATGTGGTAAAGGTCTCATTGTTTCAAAACACGGACGAGAAGTTCTTGGATGCAGTTTGTGGTTATTTGAAGCCAATGCTATACATTGAGCGTAACTTCATCGTTCGCGAAGGAGAGCCACTAGACGAGATGATCTTCATAATCCATGGCAAGTTATGGATCTATTCCAACTCCAACTGGGGTGGTGAAACATCGGGTTCGTCTGAGAGCCTTAAAAAAGGCAATTGCTTTGGAGAAGATCTTTTAAAATGGGTATTGAAAGATCCACTTTTATCCACCGTCCCCATATCCACAAAAACCGTCTCTACACACACCAAAGTGGAAGCATTTGTGTTAAGTGCAAATGATTTGAAGAATGTCGTCTCCAAATTCTGGTGGCTTATCAGTCGAGAGCTTAGAAACGATCCCAACTTTAAGGAGCGATGGGCGCCATGGGCTGCTGTTGTCTTGCAAGCTGCGTGGCGTCGTTACTTGAGGAGTAAGCGTGAAAGAGAGAAATCTCAGTTAAGCTTAGCCATTGAAAGTGGGAATTCACAACCTTCAGTCACCACAACCATTCATGCCTCCAGATTCATTGCTCGTGCATTAAATGCTTTAAATCAAATACGAAAAAGAAGAAATGGAAGCAATGATATGCCGGGACCTAGCAATGATATGCCGGGACCTAACAACGTCTGAGAAGATTTCTTTCACTGTAATAACTCTTCCACAACTTTGCATTCTTTATCGGTATGTAGAATAATATTCCCTCTCAAATGGAAACTCTTCTCTTCTCTTGTGTCTTGACATGCTCTTCTCTTTTGAGGCCATGGTTTTAGTGGGGAACTTGTCTAACATTTCAAAATCTCTTTTCTGTTAGTAAGCATTTAATTTGGTGAACTGTGAAAATGGTCTTGAAATCGATTGTTTTTTTGTCTGTTGAATAGTTCTTTTCAGCTCACGGTGATGCGTTATGAACATGTGGCTTGGGAGAGACCAATGAACCCTTTTCTACAACGGAATTTTTCAGTCTTGTATTCGTAGAACAGTGAAAACAGAACAGAGATAGGATATGTTCTACGACCATTTATTAAATCATCATGGTATTGAACCATCATAAGAGATTATTTTCTTATTTATCAAAGAAAAATAAAATGCGTTACAAAAAATTAATTAATCAATTAGATACTCGGGAGTAAAAAAACAAGAAACGACGTTGTGATAGTCAATATGGGATCTCACCACCTATCAATGCATGTGTTTATTATTACTTCTCTACCATGGCTTTATTTTTTTTAACAAAATATTTAAATTCTTTGTCAATTCTAAAAACAAAAACAAGTTTTTGAAAACTACCTCTTTTTTTTTTTTTTTTTTTTTTTTTTTTTAATTTTCACAATTAAGCTGGATTGAGACGTTCATTTGGATTTTTATGCTGAACCGAAGTATCAGATCTAAAAAGAAAAAGGAAAAAGATGTCAGAAAAAATCATAATAGACACATCAAATTTTCTTGTTACCATATTTTCCACATTCGTCTTACTGGTAAGCATATGATAGGGCACGTAGTTTTGGGCTTCGTCTCTGAAATTTTCCTCGCCAAATACAAATTGCGCTCTCTGTGCCTCGTGTCGAAGAGAAATTCGTCAGATCTAGATTTGGAACGAGACGACTCGTTCCTCCTTGGCTATGAGCCAGTGTCGATGGTGGTGGCGAGTGCTCCGACAATGACGACTACGAGGATGAGATTCGCTGTAGGAGGATGAGAGGTGGAGAAAAGGTTTTTTTTTTCTGGTGGCGGAAACAAAATATGGCCGGATTTCTCAGATTAACGATGGATACCTACCCGCTAAAACAAGCGTAGGGGAATAACGGTCTCGCTCATTTGCGAGGCTTTCATCACCTCTCTCTCTTTATCGTTTTTTATTTGTTTTTATTTTGGTTAAAATATCATTTTGGTCTCTGTACTTTGGGTTATGTTCCATTTTAGTCCTGTACTTTCAATAAAATTCAAAAATGGTCCCTGCCGTTATAATGGAGTTAGTCCAACGTTAAAATGGTTTTTCTCTCTCCTTTCTCTCTCTCCTTTTAACTCTCTCTTTTATTTTTTGCTCTTGTTTTTCATAATCCATGAAATTTTAAGAGAAACCATCAAATTACTCTTCACAGCAACACCAACTTCTCCTAAATCACTCTCACTTTCATTCTCCCTCTTTCTTTCTTAATGTTTGCCCACTCCCGATTTTCCAATCTCTTCCTCCCTAATCATTTGCCCTTCAATTTGCTTCCTTCTTCTTCTCCCTCATCTTCTTATTATGATTTTGATCAATTTTCCTTTTAGAGTGATTTTGTTTGTTTTTCATTATGCGGTGGCTGTTGAATCGGCGTTGGTGCGATATGGAATTTTGGAGAGAAGAGGAGAAACCCAAAAGAAAGTTCAGAGAAGGAGAGAGAAAAAGCTGAGGAAAGTAAAAAATAAATTCTTTTTTTAACGTTGGACTAACTCCATTATAAAGGCAGGGACCATTTTTGAGCTTTATTGAAAGTACAGGGACTAAAATTGGACATTTAAAAGTACAGGGACTAAAATGGAACACAACCCAAAGTACAGAGACTAAAATGGTATTTTAACCTTTTATTTTTTATTTCATTTGCACTTTCATTTAAACCTCAATCCAACGACACTCTCGATTTCTTCTTCTTTGCTTATCATCACACACTCTCTATGCTTTCATATTTTCAACTGTTGGAGTAATATTTTTACTCCAAAAAAGGATCATTCGTACAACCAAAAAACAACCGTGGAGAAAGGAGGGAGATTAGGGGTACAAATAACCCGATAACCCAAGCAACTCGGACTATCCAAAGTTTGAGTTGGATTAGGTTTTTTTTCGATTTGGGTTGGGTTAGAATTTTGGAGACCAAAATTTTGGATCGGTTCTCGAGTTAGCCTTTTTAGGCTTGGATTGACCTGACCCAACCCAATATATATTTTTGAACGTTTAATATTTTTCATCTAGGATTGTAACGAACATTAATATGTTATGAACTTTGAAATTTAATATTTGAACTTGTGTTTTTAGTTATTAATTCAAACAAAAATGATTTTAAATAATTAATAAAATTATAAAATTATAATTTTATAATTTAATCTATTGGTGTCATTGAAGTTGATCATGATACTCATGTGTGGCATATATCAAATTATGTTAGAAATTTTGAAAATAACTTGAGTTGGGAGCAATACTGTCACTATCAAATCAACTATATTAATGTTGGTTTGGTACATCCAAGGTGATGCATCTTATTACTAAACCATGTACTTGTATGACAAGAATTTTATATCAATAAAGTATTCAAGTTCATTTATTTTTCGGTTTTTAATGTTACCTATTATTGTATTAATATTCATATTTGACTTATAATTAGTGATATATATACCTAAAATAGTAGTTTATTACTTAAATAAGCTTATTCTAAAGTTTCATAAAAAAATTTACAATATTTTTATAAGTTTCCATGATATCCGTGGTTTTTCTGAGAATATCCATCAATATTCAAATATCCATCGATATATCCATGAATTTGAGTTAACAATATTGATACCGATATCGATATTTGCATCCTTAAATGAGAGATTACAAAGAAATCCTCTACAAACTAAATCTCAATAGTCTAACAATGTCTATGGACTTTCAGCTACCATAACTTGATAGGTTGGTATAAACAACAAAAACAAAACATCATTCCAGAGAATAGTACTTGATTCACTTACAAATAGTCACTGTCACAAAAATCACTCAAGCACGCTGTATGAGTTTTTCGAAACATAAAAGCCACCCATGCTCTAAATCATTACTGCGCAAAAGAATACATGCGCGTCTTCGGATTGGATTTTTCCGTCCAAGCACCATTGTCTTCATATTCTTAACATTAGGCCCCCTAAATTTCGAGGATTATTGCCTACTGTCAGGTTTACTTATCTTTCACTGTTGTTTTCTCTGAATATTTGAGATTTTTCTGATTGAACTTTAGATCGATCGGTAACTGTTCTATCCATATCAAGTCAAATATTTACGACTAAATGACTAATGAATACTCGACATTTGAAGTTGAAATGTTAGAGGTGAATTGTCGTTGGCCCTTTCGTGATTATAACTGTTGTACATGTACGCCCTCTGCAATTATTTTCACTACATGTACGCTCATGGATTAACATACTTTTTCTTTTTTGTCTCCATCCTCATCTGTCCGCACTGAACAGACAAACGAGGATGCATACCGTACTAAAGGCTTCGTGGGTGACGTTCACCAACAAATGAGGTGACTTTGCTGACAAGCGTAGCAATGTATTTTCTTGAGCCAAAGTGCTTACAGGAGGATGCTGTTATAAGAATAGACGTCCTGTATTCAGTAAGGAAGAGCTAGCTATGAATGCTGAAGAAGATGATATCATACGGTTAGTCCTTCTTTCAAGTTTAATGTTTTGCATCTTCTGTAGCAAGCATACCTCGAGTGTTTTCCACATTAAGGGTAGCCTTTGTATCTCGAGAATCTGATAAAGAGATTTGTGGGATATATTATTCCATTATAATTTTCAACAAAAGACTTTTAGACTTTATCTTATAAACCTGAAGTGGAATCTCCAATCCAAATTTTCCATGGTTGAGCTTTTTCCCCCAAGTTATTTGTGTCATCCACTTGATCTGCGAATTTGCTTGGCTTCAGAGCTTTAGATGATACTATTGATTTATGTTTTAATTCATGTGCTAGCGTCTTAGGCAGTACATTAATATATGTTGATTTAACTTATGTTGTGTTTAGGGTTGAGTCTTGCTCTCGTGAGCCTGAGACCGAGAAACTTTCCTCCCATGGGAGCAACTGCTCGGTGAATTCCAAGGGTACAGTGGGATCGGTTCCAAAAAGATTGCAATCTTCTGATAAACTTTCAAGTTTTGGAAACATTCAGTTTAATGAAGAAGTCAAGTGTAAAGGCTTAAGCTCCATAAAACAATCTGTTGAAGGAAACGTGATAATCCTTCATCTTTGGAATGATGTACTTGTCAAATTGTGTGTAGTGGCTACCGTACTGGACCCTTTGTTTTGTTACATCCTAGTAGTTGATGAAAGGAGAAATTGTATTGGGTTTGACAAGAGGTTGAGGGTGATTGTGGTAGTTCTGCGTTCACTCATTGATTTTGGCTACATGATTATGATAATCTTTCACTTTCATATCGGTTATATAGCATCATGTGATGCGAAAAATAAAAGACTTTGTTCCATTGCAAGGAGATATCTTTTATCTTACTTTACAGTTGATATTCTTACACGTCTCCCTATCCCACAGGTATGGATTATTAGTCTCTGCGAAAGTATAGAATTTGGAAGATAAGATTGTATGTGTTATATAGTGACGTTGATCTAAATAATTTGAGGATACTCATTTGCAGGTGATGGTTTTATTAGTCATTCCAGCATCAAAAGGTTTTCATTTTACCACCGCAATTAAGTTGATGAAATTTGTTTTCATAATTCAATACTTGCCAAGGGTCTTTCGAGTACAATCATTCTTAAAGAAAGTTAGATGGAGTTCTGGCATTATTCCCAATACTACTGGGACCAAAGCTCTATTCAATGTCTTCCTGTATATGCTTGCAAGTCATTTAAGTTCATTGCTAATTTTTTTTACTTGGCTGTATTATATGCTTGCTTGCATTCAATCATTTCATGTGACTATCCATCTTATCAACTTGGAACTGTTAGAGTGAAAGTAATGTAGATTTCAGTTAGAAAATATAAAATCACAGGCTGCAACTTTTTTCAATATGGTAGATCCAGAGCTTCTATACTTTTTCTTTGCCTATATCTTAACATCAGCCCAGCATCTATATCTGGTCCTTTTAGGTGTTTGGGGCCTTTTGGTACTTGTTTTCTGTTGAGCGCAGAGCAACTTGCTTGCAAGAAATGTGTCATAGTCACCCATATTGCCCTACAAATTATAAGAACAGCTCTGTTGAGAGCTTCTGCATGGATGCTTGCTCTGCAAAAGCATTATCAAATGACACAACAGCTTTCAATTTTGGAATATTTGATGATGCCTTCAAGTCTGGTGTTGTCTATACATCAGATTTCATATGGAAAATCTCTTATTGTTATTGGTGGGGTCTGCAGAATCTAAGGTATTATATTTAAAAGCCTTCGTATTCTGAATTTGTCCTCTAACCCTAACATATATATTTCACTTGAACATTTTTCAGTTCCCTGGGTCAAGGCCTCAAAACTAGCAAGTATATATGGGAAATTTACTTTGCAAGCGCCGTTACCATGTCTGGCTTGGTATTATTTGCATTTCTAGTGGGAAATTTGCAGGTCAGTGCCAATTATGATTCTTCCATGTTTCTTGATTTAAATAGCGTTTGTTTTCTTTTATTATCAGAAAGTTGTCTTGAGTGCAGTTTGATGAGTTATTTATTTTTTGTTGCAAAACAGACATTTCTACAGGCAACATTTGCAAGAGCAGAGGAATTGAGATTGAAGGGACAAGATATTGAAATGTGGATGGCCTACCATTCACTCCCACGTGATCTAAAGAAGCGGATCAAACGATACGAGAAGTATAGATGGCGGAAGACCAGAGGTGTTGATGTTGAGAACATTCTCCAAAATCTTCCTAGAGATATTAGAAGGGACACAACAAGACATCTTTGCTTATGTGTAATATCAAGTGTAAGTTTTTTTCCTCATTTCTAATTCCATTCATGGTATTGTATTTCACTTCATAATCATCTTCTAATATGTGGTCAGGTCTCAATGTTTCAAAACATGGATGAGAAGTTGTTGGATGCAGTCTTTGGTTTTCTGAAGCCAGTGCTATACATTGAGCATAACTTCATCGTTCGCGAAGGAGAGCCGTTAGATGAGATGATCTTCATTATTCACGGCAAATTATGGATCTATTCCAATTCCAGTAAGGATGATGAAACGTCGTGTTCCTGGCCAGGCATTGAGAGCCTTCAAAAAGGTGATTTCTTTGGAGAAGAGCTATTAAATTGGGTACTGAAAGATCCATTTTTATCCAACGTCCCCATATCCACAAAACTGTCACTGCACACACCAAAGTAGAAGCATTGTTTTAAGTGCAAATGATTTGAAGATTGTCGTCTCCAAATTCTGGTGGCTTTTCAGCCGAGAGTTCAGAAATGATCCGTCGTTTAAAGAGCGATGGGCACCTTGGGCTGCTCTCATCTTGCAAGCTGCGTGGCGCCGTTACTTCAAGAACAAGCGCGAAAAAGAGAAATCTCAGTTAGGCTTAGTCACTAAAAGTGGGAATCAACCTTCACTCACTACCACTGTTCATGTCTCTAAATTCGTGGCTGGTGCATTGCATGCTTTGAATCGAAGAAGAGAAAAAAGAGAGGGAAGCAACAAGTTGCTAGAATCTAGCAAAGGCAATGACTTGCCAGAATCTAGCAACGTTTAAGAACATTTCTTTGTTATTCAACTCTGCATTTCCTTCTTATTGTTATGTAAACTTTCCCTCTTGATTGCAGACTCCTCTCTAGACATTTTTCTTCTCTTTTGAAGCCATGGTTTTTGTGGAGAAATTGTCTTGGACTTCAACAACTCTTTTTTGTCTTTTGTTTTTTGAATAATTTTTTGTTCTTGGGAATGCATTATGAACATTTAAGAGAGCAATGAACCCTTTTCTACCACAACGCCCCCTTGTTTACTTAACAGGAATTGGATAGGCGGGAATTATAATGAAAATCAATTGGAATGAAAATATTATTCTTCGGTGTTGTTCATGAAAAGTTGTTTGAAATTTAAATTAGTTACACATCGATTTTTTTTTTTTTTTTTTTTGAGTGTTAGTAACACATTCATGTTGTTTACTTCAAACGATTAGGAATCGAAGTAGGAACCAAATATGTTACAATTATTTGAATACCTTTGTCTTATTTTTAACTAATTAAAATGTATCACTAAATAATATGCTAATGTAATTTTTAATTAAAATAATAATAATCAATAATTATTTTATTTTATTTTATAGTAATATTTTTTATTTTTAACAATTTATTTAATATTCACAAATAATAACTAGTTAAAATAAAATTACATCCACCAACAAGTACTAATATCAGAAACAATCATCCTTATAAAATATTATAAATATTATTATTATCTAATAATAATATCTAATAAAAATATTTTAGTTTGTTACATTCACCAATTTAGTTTGTTAAATATCTAATAAAAATATTTTATTATAACAAATTAAATGGTTAACGATTACTTCTTAAAATTAAATATTTAACAAACGAAATAGAAATTTTCAATTTTATAAAAAAAGATTACATATATAATTTGGTATGATTATTTTATTAGAAGAGAAATTATTAACCGTGTAAATAAGAGATAGAGTAAAAATGCTAAACGTCTATAGATGAGAAAGAAAGGGTATAACTAAAATGTTGTGTGAGGGCACAAAGAACAAGAATGAGATTGAAGAGAATTTTGAAAATGAATGGAATTGCCTCTTTTTATGGACAAATTATTCAACGAGGCAGCCATATCATAATAATCATTGGATGTAAATTCAATAATTTTTATGTCTCCTAATAATCAATTCGAGGTTGAAGCGAGCTTGTCGAGGGCTCGTCAAATTAAAATTTATAAACCGATCCTAAGCTACTTGTAGCATTGAGTGGACCGGGTCGATCTCAGGGAACCGAATATTAATTTCTCAAGTTAAATTTGCAAAGGATAAAGCAATTAAAAATGGGGGTTTTGTGTTTTTATAAATAAAATAAAACATAAACAATAAAGATAGAGATAGATCAAATCTTACCAAAATCCAATCCAAAGGTACGGTTCTACTCAATTGCAAACATTGATCATAGGCATTCAAAATATTTAAACTTAACCATGCAAGTACTTGGTCAACTTATTAGGAAACCCCAAAAAGTGCAAATTCCCTAAATTCATTAACTCTAACGAACGTCAAGTTAACGCTAATTACCTAAACAATTTTGACGAAACCGCTCCAAATTATTTAGATAAAGGCATTACGAACCTTGGAACGACCAAGACAACTAATCAGGTAAAACAACTTTCACCTAATTAAGAAGCTTCTTTAATTCCTAGAATTAAACATGCAAGCCATGCAATATGGAAACCCACAAAACATACACATGTGATAATCCTAATGCTACATGTTCATTCAACATGACAATTACGGATCATGATCATGATTAGCAATAAAATATGTAGAGTGGTTAAGGGTCAATTTAATCAAAATACATACTTATAAAATTAACACGGAAATTAAAGAATACTTGCAATTGAAAGAAAACTAAGTTAAAGTTCAAGCCTCACAATGTTGCAACTGATTACAACCGACCTCTGAACTGGAATCGCAGAGTTTAGCCGAGCATCGTGATAAAATTTGATACCATTATTGTCTAAGGAGAAAAGAGAAAATGAGTCTAAAAGCTCTCTAAAAACGTCTAGGCCAAGAGGCCAAAAAGAGATTCCCCTTGCTGTCCATAAGAAGGCTTAAATAGCCTTCAAGTAGACAACTTACACAAGTAAGAAACCCTAAATTCCAGAAAGATGTTTTCCCAAAACAATTAGGGAATAATATTTAAAATAAAGTAAATAATGTTCTCTCTTGTAAAATGCTGGAAAATACATCTAAAACTCGAAAATCCTTCCCTAAATTCTTAAAACAAACATAGAATGTTGCAAATAAGGAAAGTTTCTGGATTGCGCAGTCTCCATTATTTTGCCCATAACTTCTTCTCCAAACCTTGGATCAACGTGATCTTTATATGTTTGGAAAGATCATTCTGAGATCCTTAAAATGATATCTAATTTGAATATATTCCAAAACGTGAGCAGCAAGATAATGGGAACGGAAGTTGGCACAAAATATTCTCGGGTACAACAGTTTTCCAGCAGGAGCAGTAATCACTCAAAATGCCATAACTTTCATAATACTTATTGAAATGCAATGAGTCTTATACCGTTAGAAAGATAATTCAATAAGCTTCGATTTGATACCAAATTTGAATATATTTTCATCTCGAAATATCATGATATGACCGGTTAAACTTGGTATAGAAATTCAGTTGCTCGAATCACCTCCGATTTGGTCCGAATTAATTCTGAAATGGTGCAAACTCTTCAAAACACGTGAATTGCTCGAATCCCTAAAAAATAATAATAAAACACATAAAATCCTTCTAATTAACAAGAAATAAGTGTAATTAAATAGGACTTTATAGGTCCTATCAGAGGTACTTCTCTCTTTCCATCCAACGGTGACAAACTGTTAGTTACATTGTGATGGCCTCACCGAATAATTTCTCCTTTAAATGGTAGAGTAATTTTCGAATTAGTGGTAGATCCCACCAATTAATTTCACTTCTGTTTTTCAAACGAGATGAAATTTTTTTTTTTTTTTTTTTGATTCTCATTCCCTTGGAATGGCCTCATTGTTTTCTTCCAGTGGTTGAACAGGAAAAATGGCAATGTCTGATGGGATAGATAGAGTTATGTTAAATAAGATTATTTTCTCCCAAAACAAACAGGTATTTTTCTTAAGAAAACATATTATATTAAATACTTCGGGATTATTATTGTTATGGGTAAAATGGGATTAACAAGAATGGGCTGACCAAAGGGTTGCAACGAAGGGCCAAACAAGGAAAGAGGCCCAATACGAAGTCAAAACGGACCGAAACCGACAGTGGACTGGCCCAGAATGAGTGGGAGAAGAAATGGGCTTGGGCTGAAGCCCAAGCCCGTGGTCGGCCCGGCCGAGGCCCACTTTTGGGCCTTGCCTCGGTCCCTTATGGCTCGTGTGCCCTCGATTCAGCCCAATTGGACTTTTCCTTTTCCCATTCGAAGACGGAAACCCACGAAAAAAACCCTAGGAAGGAAGCTATTTAAGCTCTCCCTCAGAGGGAGAGCAAGGTAAGTTCATTCCAGCTTACAACACTCTCCTACAACTCTCAAAACTCTCTCTGACTTAAGCATCGGAGCCTGTGTGGTCTACACCACACCGGTGTCCAGGTTTTTCTTGTCTTGCAGGCCGCGTTCTTCCCACAAGAATACAAATTCACCGTCGTTGTCACGTGGAGGTCAGGTGATATTTCTCCTATCCAAAATTTGGCAACAACAGTTGGCGCCGTCTGTGGGGACGACAACGCTTGCTGGAAAAACCTTGTGCTTAATTCAATCCTACGAGAAGATGAGTAGAACTCCATAAAACAAACACTGGAATGAAGATGGAGACGACTCCGATCAGGATCGTCACCCGAGACGAACGAGAGAGGTTTCTCCTCCTCGGCCTCGTCCTGACACAAACCGACCAGAAGAGGAGATTGCCGAGCTGAAGAAAAAGGTCGACAACATGGACAAATATCTTCTAAAAATATTGGAAAAACTGGAAAACCAAGATCATCAGAAGAAAGAAAAACAGGAGGAGGAACCACCTCTCGTACGAGACCCACGAAAAGGAAAAACGAAGGTGGTTGAGGGGATGTGAGAATCAAAATCCCATACCCAAAAGCCAACCGAGAAGCTGATCCTTGGAAGAAACAACAAGCCACGTCAACCCTCGGTCAAAAGCCAGACGAGTAAGGCAGGTAAGTTGAAATCTGTTGTGCAGATCGTCTCCCAGGCTGATGGCCGAGGCCGACCAGGTAAAGTTGAAGCGACGGTCGACGAGAATATTGAAACAACATCGGACTTGAGAAGTCTGATCGATTTGAAGCGGAAGCTGCAAGCCGAGGCCGAGGCCGACCAGAAACAGGCCGAGGCCTACCAAAAACATGCCAAGGCCGAGGAGATCAAATTGAGGTATGATGCACGAAACCAAAGTCCTCCATGGAAAGCAGACATTCTGAAAATCCAAAAGGAGTTTGGAGATCTTCAAGGGAACGTTCTCAAAACTCGTGAGATCGAGAAGTGGGATCTCGAGGCTCTCATCGAGCAAGTCGATCCCCCTTTCACTGACGAGATCATGAAAGAGAAAGTTCCTGAGAAGTTCAAGGTGCCGGCCATAACTCCATACGATGGCAATATTGATCCTGTTGAACACTTGGACACATACCGAGCGCAGATGGAACTTCATGGAGTTTCAGAAGAATTAAATGCAGAGCATTCTCTTCTACCCTCACAGGACCAGCCAGAGAATGGTACAGAAAGTTGAAGAGAATATCCATTGGCTCTTTCAAAGAGTTAGCCAGAGCATTTGTAACGCAATTCTTGGGAGGACGAGACCAACGTAAGCCTCAGATGCACTTGCTCACTATAAAGCAAGGGCCAAAAGAGACCTTACGTGATTATGTCTCGCGCTTTAACAAGGAAACGTTGCAAGTTGAAGGATTCACAGACACGACTGCCCTAATCGCCATTGTTGCAGGCTTACAAGATAAAGGCTTGCTTAGATCAATTGGCAAGAAAGAACCGACCTCCTATGTTGAGTTCATAACTAGGGCTCAAAAGTATATGAGTGCTGAGGAGCTGATACGATCGAAAGAAGCTACATTTGATCGTGAAAGAAGCAACAGATACGCAGAGCAAGATAAAACTCGGGACAACAATTTTTCCAGTTCGAAGAGAATGAGGGTCGAGGAAAGAGGCCGAGGCCGACCAGACCCTAAGGTAGTCCCCGGCCAACGGTTCGAAAGGTATACTTCCACAACTCTCCCTCCTGAGCAGATCTTGATGGAAATTCGCCACTTGAATTTGGTGAAATTTCCAGATAAGATGCGAACTCCAGCTGGAAAAAGAGACAAAGACAAATACTGTTTCTTTCACCGAGATCATGGTCATGCTACTCATAATTGCTATCAGCTACGAGACGAAATCGAAACCCTGATCAGAGAAGGGTATCTGAAAGAATACATCCGAGATGGTCGAGGCCGACCAGAAGATGGCCGAGGCCGACAAGATGAAGAACCCCCACGAGAGATCAAGTGAAACAGAGGCCTACTAGAAGAAGGCCGAGGCCGACCATACCCCTATGGACTACTAGGGGGCTTTCTTCTGTTTACTTCATCTTTAGTTAGGATTACATTTGTCAACTTCAACAAATTCACGTAAGATTCAAATTTTATTAGCAATAAAATTAAATTTTCAAGCTGCAAGTTGTGTCACTCAAGCATGAGTTCAACCAAGAAACTCCTACTTGAGTAGGGGGCTACTAAGGGGATATGCTTCCCTATGAAACAAAAAGCATCGAAGCTACATAGGAGATATGCCTCTCTGATGAACAAAAGGCAGAAGCTACTAAAGAGATATGCCTCTCTAATTGAACAAAAGGCAGAAGCTACACAAAACAAGGCAGAAAAGTCAAAAATTGGAGAAAAACGGAGGCCGAGGCCGAGCAATTATAAGTAAGTGATTTTATGGTTTGTGGTTTGCATGCATGTATGAGGACCCTTTTTATCAATTTATCTTGTTTAGTAAGACTTCTATAATTCTGTTCAACGGAGTTTAACTCTTTAAAGTCAAGATTCATTAAAGAGAGACAAGGATGATGGACATAAAAGATATTCTCATTAATAAAAGTCTTACAATGAGATAAAAAGAAAAAGGGAAAGCACATAAGATTTAGCCCTCATTCATGTCTGCTCCTCCACTGCCATTAGAATCATCTGAATCAGAAGCATAATCTTCTTGAATGACCCCACAATCTAAGTCCTTGTGATGCTTGGGCTTCATCTAATTGGGTTCGAACTGATTGAAGCTCAACCCTTGTGAAATCAAGTTCAATCCTAACCTCAGCCAATAGACGATTAACTTGAGCCAAGCTAGCTTGACTTTGAACCAGCTCTGCCCTTGGAACGCTGGTCTATTGGAGAGTACTCACACCCTTAGGTCGAGGAGGAGGATTTGAAATCTCAAAAGTAGAAACACCTCTCACGTCTGAGCTAGAGCCACCAACCCTCAAAGGCCCAACTCCTCATGTGGCCTTCAAGCAAAGACGTAGGTCGTGGAGGCATATATGAAAAACAAAAGCAACGAAATCATAAGTTAACGAAAACACATGAGACAGAAGTTAAAGCTGAGGAACTGAGGTCTGACAAACGCTGAGGCTGACTAGGGAGGCCGAGGCCGACCACATAGGACGAGGCAGACCACCTTGGCCAAAACCAACCTCTCCCCAGCACAATGATTACAAGAAGAATTTGAGGTTAAATCCAACCTTTCAGAAGAAGGGGTGGAATAAAACCGATTCTAATTAAATTCTCTTGACTAACAAGAGAAAGACCAGGATAAGCTAGCTCCTAGAAAAAATGAAGAAGAGGATGGTAAGACCGAGGAAAACTTGTACACGAAAAAAAAAGTACCGACCCGCAATGAGGCCAAGCAGAAGCACCAAGGAAGCCTCGACCGACCAGCCCGGCCTACCAGACTGGCCAAGGCCGACCAGACCTCCTGCCCCCGATGCTCACTCCATTGCTTATTTCCTCTACTCCTCTCACGGTATCAACTTGAAATGAAGCTACAGTTGTTCCAAAAACGCTTACGAAAAGCGAGAAGCTACAAGGCTACAAAATAGCCAAGAATTCCTCCAGCATGAGGTCATGAAGCTACAAGGCTACAGAATAGCCAAGAATTCCCTCCAATAGGAGATCATGAAGCTACACGGCTACAAGATAGCCAAAATTCCCTCCTACGGGAGGTTGGGAAGTCCAGAATAGTCCCTACGGGGTTTGATGGCAATCCCACTTAAATTTGAGGACGCCCTCGAATTTATATATTCTCTCCAGGAAAACGGCACAGATCGCGAATCCAGAGGAGAGTCTTAGCCCCCAAGAAAGATCGAAATGTTCCCTACGGGGTTGGACGACAATCTTGGGATGATCCAAGGAGAACCTTGGAGCCTTAAATTTTCTCCAGGATGTGGATGAACACACACCCAGAGGAGAATCTTACCCACCAGGAAGAGACCGACCTACGGGGTTAGACGGCAATCCTGGGGATGATCTGGGACACAAAATAAGAATCACGGAACCCTAAAATTCCTATAGGAAACGGAGAAAACAAGATGCAAGATAAGCGTCATGGAACTCTAAAATTCCTACTGGAAAATGGAGAAACCGACACTCTAGGAGATTGAATATCCTAGCAAGGATGGACAGCAATAACTAGAGATAATTCGAGGCAGACCTCGAAATGTCAACAATGACTCCAAAAACTTAAAATGCTACTCCCAAGTCAGGCTCCATGCATTACTCAGCACGCTCCTAATCTTGAATCCTAACTAGGGAGTGGGGGCTAATGTTATGGGTAAAATGGGATTAACAAGAATGGGCTGACCAAAGGGCTACAACGAAGGGCCAAACAAGGAAAGAGGCCCAATACGAAGTCAAAACGGACCGAAACCGACAGTGGACTGGCCCAGAATGAGTGGGAGAAGAAACGGGCTTGGGCTGAAGCCCAAGCCCGTGGTCGGCCCGGCCGAGGCCGACCAGTTTGGCAAGGCCCACTTTTGGGCCTTGCCTCGGTCCCTTATGGCTCGTGTGCCCTCGGTTCAGCCCAATTGGACTTTTCCTTTTCCCATTCGAAGACGGAAACCCACGAAAAAAACCCTATGAATGAAGCTATTTAAGCTCTCCCTCAGAGGGAGAGCAAGGTAAGTTCATTCCAGCTTACAACACTCTCCTACAACTCTCAAAACTCTCTCTGACTTAAGCATCGGAGCCTGTGTGGTCTACACCACACCGGTGTCCAGGTTTTTCTTGTCTTGCAGGCCGCGTTCTTCCCACAAGAATACAAATTCACTGTCGTTGTCACGTGGAGGTCAGGTGATATTTCTCCTGTCCAAAATTTGGCAACAACAATTATAATTATAAGTTATAAATTAAAGTCTCCGGGAAAAAGTGTTCCTGGTTTTGGGACGAAGGGTTCTTAATTCTTATGGTATGCAAAGGGGTATTTTTTATTAATATTGTAGTTTTTTAAAGTTATTATAAAAATATTGTTGTTTTGAAAGTATTTATAAGAATATTGTTGTTTTAATTAGCTGGCGGATGGTCGTCTCTTGAAGAGACGATCATGTACACGCGTTCGAGATGGTCGTCTCTTGAATAGACGACCATCTCCCACGTTTTCGTTTTAAAAAAAAAACGCGTAGATGGTCGTCTCTTAGAGACGACCATCCCAAAAGTTTTAATAATTATGTCAATTGGCATATTGGTCAACTGACTACTCTAAGACATAAGGGGCCTAGGTTCGAGCATTGTGGAACGCAGTTTTCAACTATTTATTTCTTTTTTTCCTCCGCTTTCTCTCTTTCTTTTTTTCCTTCCGTTTTTTTTTCTTTCTTTCTCTTTTTCTTTCTTTTATTTGTTTTATTTAAATCAAATAAGATATCTTCCATTTTTTTTAATATTTGAAGTAAATTGAATATTCTATTGTAATTTATTCTTTTTTTAAGAAATTGAAATTTATTTTAAGTATTAATTATTTAAATATTTTCTTTTCTAATATGAGTGATTTTTCATTCTCTCGTATTTCTTTATTTAGAAAAAATTACATGATAATTTTGAATAACGTGATCATTTTATTTAAAATCAACTCAAAATGACGTTTTTTTTTCCTTCCGTTTTTTTTCTTTCTTTCTCTTTTTCTTTCTTTTATTTGTTTTATTTAAATCAAATAAGATATCTTCCATTTTTTTTAATATTTGAAGTAAATTGAATATTCTATTGTAATTTATTCTTTCTTTAAGAAATTGAAATTTATTTTAAGTATTAATTATTTAAATATTTTCTTTTCTAATATGAGTGATTTTTCATTCTCTCGTATTTCTTTATTTAGAAAAATTACATGATAATTTTGAATAACGTGATCATTTTATTTAAAATCAACTCAAAATGACGTTGTTATTCAAAATTATCATGTAATTTTTTCTAAATAAATAAATAAAAATAAAGAAATACGAGAGAATGAAAAATCACTCATATTAGAAAAGAAAATATTTAAATAATTAATACTTAAAATAAATTTCAATTTCTTAAAAAAAGAATAAATTACAATAGAATATTCAATTTACTTCAAATATTAAAAAAATGGAAGATATCTTATTTGATTTAAATAAAACAAACAAAAGAAAGAAAAAGAGAAAGAAAGGAAAAAAAACGGAAGGAAAAAAAGAAATAGAGAAAGCGGAGGAAAAAAAGAAATAAATAGTTGAAAACTGCGTTCCACAATGCTCGAACCTAGGCCTCTTATGTCTTAGAGTAGTCAGCTGACCAATATGCCAATTGGCATAATTATTAAAACTTTTGGGATGGTCGTCTCTTGAAGAGAAGACCATCTACGCGTTTTTTTTTAAAACGAAAACGTGGGAGATGGTCGTCTCTTAGAGACGACTATCTGCCACGTACACTTGGTTGTCTCTTCAAGAGACGACCATCTCGAACTCGTGTACATAGTCGTCTCTTGAAGAGACGACCATCCGCCAGCTAATTAAAACAACAATATTCTTATAAATACTTTCAAAACAACAATATTTTTATAATAACTTTAAAAAACTACAATATTAATAAAAAATACCCTATGCAAAGGCCATAAAAATTTTGTCCAAGATTCGGAAAGTTAAAAGGACAATAATTGATAGCATTGTCCCTGTTGTGCTGTATGCTGTCAATTTTCAAAATAATATAGTTAAATTACAAGTTTAGTCTTTGAATTTTTAAATTTGTGTATAAAAAGTCTATAAACTTTAAAAAGTATTTGATAGGTTTTTAAACTTTTAATTTTATGTTTCATAGGTTTGTGACATATTTAAACTTTTTAAAAATTATTGTCTAATAGAACTCTAAATTTTCAACGTTGTGTTTAATAGATCTGTAAATTCTAAAAAAAGTCGAATAAGTCATTGACTTATTAGACACAAAATTGTAAAGTTTGGGACTTTTTGGATACAAAATTATAAGTTTAAGAAATATTAAACACTTATTAAAGTTTGTGGATCAAATAGACACAAATCTAAAAGTTTATAGACATATTAGACATTTTTTTAAGTTTTAAAATTAAATAGACACAAATATAAAAATTTATGGAGTGAATTTGTAATTAAACCAAATAATAATATATAATTTGGTGGTGTTGAAGACTGGACCAGTTCTTTTAGTTTTATTCCTGATGTTTAAAATATTAAAGAATTTTTTTTTCAATGGATCATTTATAAAGAAAGAAATTGATTTTGTTATATAAACAATTCCATATAATTAAATATTGCAAACATTTCATTGAACAGGTTTTAAGCGCATGCTTACCTGTCACCAACAAAAAAAAATGATTCCCAAAATTTTGGTGATCCACCAACATTAAAATAAATGAAAATTTGCATTTTCACCTGACAATTATTATTTTATCTAATAAATTATGCTTGAATTGACATTTAAATTCCTTTTTCAGAGGCAGAGTTCAAGGGTGGATTTCTTCTAAAAAACAAATAAAAAATAAAAGCTCTATTTTTTTTTTTTTTTTAAATCTCTCTGTGGGAGAATTTTCTAATATGAAGACTAGTATTTGTGTAATTTAAGAAGAGAAGAAATTATTCTCCGTATGTTTGAAAGTGAAGACTAATATTAACAATTAGTTTAAGAATAGATAAAGATATTAATTGAAGGGATAAACTATTAAGTTATTTTAAAATTAATAACTATAAATAAAAGGGACTGAATTTGTAATTAAACCAAATAATAATATATAATTTGGTGGTATTGAAGACTGAACCAGTTCTTTGTATTTGTGAATGCTAACATTGATAGACAAATGCTAAGAATTTGTATTTGGTGACATAGGTAAGCATGCGCTTAAAACCTGTTCAATGAAATGTTTGCAATATTTAATTATATGGAATTGTTTATATAATAAAATCAATTTCTTTCTTTATAACTGATCCTTTGAAGAAAAAAAATCTTTAAAATTTCTTAGCATTTGAATTTAAAAAATTTAGGTCTATAATCATTTGATTTTTAGTTTTTGATTTTCGAAAATTGTACTTTCTCGTCATTTTTCTACTATAAGTTTCATTTTTTTTAAGAAAACATTTGAATTTTTAGCCAAATTCCAAAAACAAAAACAAGTTTTTGAAAGTTACTTTTTTTATTTTAAAAAAATTGGCTTGGTTTTTAAAAATATATGTTAAAAAATATATAACAAAACAAGGAAACTCATAGGTAAAAATAGTATTTATAGACTTAATTTTCAAAAACCAAATGGTTATTAAACGGGACCTTAGTTAATCCGAGCATAGCTCAATAGAAAAGACATCAATTACCATCCTAGAGGTCGATAATTCAATCTCCCACCTTGCAATTATTGAACTAAAAAAAATTAAAAATTAAAATATTACATCATTTACAACAAATATCATTTCATTTAATGATTTAAACCACTCATTAAGGTGGTCATGTAGGTCCATAGGAGCAAATCAACTTCTTAGGCATTTTTTTTTTTTTTTTTTGGAGAAATGTCAACTTCTTAGGTTTGGGATTTTTATTTTTTCTATTTTAATCATCAATAACGATATTCGCTATAAATACTGAAGCTTAAATTTGGCCATATTTTTATTTTAGTTGTCATTCCTTAGTCTTGTTAAAATTTGCGGATTATTTGGAGTGTACGGTTGAGTTCTCAAATAAACTTCTCGAATTTTAATAGATGGCAGAAGAAAACAATAATTCAAGGTTACTTTTCTTTTTCTTTTTCTTTTTTTTATAGAATATATTTTGAGGTTACCTTTACCATTATGAGTTGTTATTATTTTTCTTATTAGATAAAGTACGTATATATTATCATATCAAAGTTGATTCAATTCCTTGTAATTGTTGATCTCAAAAAATAAAAATAAAAATAAATAGGATAGCCCCAGATAATTTTTAACTATAAATTATTGAAAATAGAAAGTTTTGTACCCTAGTCTTCAATATTTACAAGAGACCTAAATATCCAAAACTAAAACTGAGAATGTTTATGTTTTTTTCATAGTTCGAGAATGTCTAATGTAAGTAGTGTAGATGAAGTTCGAGGACATTTGACATTAGAATTTTGAACCTATGAATTTTATTTTTGTTTAATTTATGAATACTCACATGGTATATGTCTTATTCTATATTTTTCGGGTATGTGGCTTATTTCATATGTATATATAATTCAACATGTATATATAATTCAACAATTTTGTGAGGTGATTCGAGTGGATGTTTCGAATCTCAGACCTCTTGATCAAAGGTATGTCTTAACCAGTTACAACTATGCTTAGATTGACATGTCTTATTATATTTAATTTTAGTAAATTACCTAAAACTTATGTAAATTTTTTTTTTATTGAGACCTACTCTCTAAGGCCTCGTTTGATAACATTCTTGTTTCTTGTTTCTGTTTCTTAAAAACTAAAAACATAAACATGTTTGATAACTATTTCTGTTTCTTGTTTTTTGTTTTTTGGTAAAAATAAAATTTAGTACATATACTATAATAAAACATATAACATGCATTAAAATAAATATAAAACAATTATAAAGAGATTATAGTATTTTATTAAGCCCAACACCTAATTAATAATAAAAATAATAATAATAAATTTTATCCTTCAAATGTTGTTCAAATTTGATTTGCAATGTTATTTCACACTTCAATCAATTCACCTTGAACAATTTTGACTTACAAGAGTTAGTTCAATTAGACAAATTTGTAAATTATCTAAGGTCAAACAATCGAACATACCCACATTTCTTTAATTTAATAATAAATTTTATTTTTATTTTTCTTTAAAAATGCATTAGCCAATAATATACGCAAGTAAAATCAGAAAATATATATATAGAATGTCAGTGATATTTGAATTTTTTTTTTTTATATATTTGTATTTGTTTATATGTTATTTGCTATTGGTCTATTGTGGATTTACCATATCACAAAATTAAAAATAGTTAATATGTGTTATTTAACTTTCATTTTCAATTGGTGATTATTTGCATGCTCATATGTTATTAGGCATGTCATTGATGCACCATATCAATAGAAAAAAAAAATGGTACATAGGTGATATTTTGCTATATTTTCTATCAATAATTGTTGCATACTCGTTTAGTATTAGGTGATCTATTATTGATATACTATATCAATATAAAAAAATGGTATATAGGTGATATTTGGTTTTATTTTTTTATCAATAATTGTTCACTTGCTCATTTGCTATTCGGTCTATTTACTAATATAACTTATCAATAGCACAAAAATTGTATATCGGTGGTATTTAATTTTTATTTTCTATTTGTGAATGTTAACATGTTTATTTTCTATTAGGCCTATCATAATATATCATATCAATAGAATTAAAAAAGATATACTAGTGGTAGACAAATATTATTGATAGACAAAAAATGATATATAAGTGATAGATGTGTATCAAATATATATTACACAGATGGTATATCAACGGTACATAGGAGTAAAAATAGGAGTAAAAAGAAGATTACGTAAAAATATTTGAATAGACACAAAAATATTAAAATTTGTCATATCTACAAATTATTTTTCTGTGACAAATTTACAAATATGGCAACTAATTTTGTCATCCATTATAAATTTTCTTAGATATGTATATTGGAACAACTAATTATACATTAAACTCAATTCATTCATTCATTCATTCTTTCTTTCTTTCTTTTTTAATTATTCTAAATAATTAATAAATTAATAAAAGTTAAACTACAAGTTTAGTATATGAACTTCTAGGTTTGTGTCTAATGGATTTTTGAACTTTGAAAAATGCAATATATGTCTTTAAAATTAAAAAATGGCTGGTAGGTTATTGAACTTTCAATTTTATGTTTAATAGGTTATTGACTTATTCGGCATCTTTTAAAATTTACAAATATATTATACACAAAATTTAAAAGTTGAAGTCTCATCAAATTTAAGAATTATAAAAAATGTTGAATATTAAATGTTTGACCTATCAGACACAATATTGAAAGTTCAAAAACTTATTAAATACGAAAATAAAAGTTTTGAGATATTTTTTAAAATTTATAAAAAAAATTTAGCAAAAAATTTATGGACATATGACTTGTTAAAGGTTAAATTATGCAAAATACTCCTAGTAGGTTTTAATTATACCCTAAACTTTGAAAAGTTTCATTTTTACTCTTGAACTTTGAAATTTGTTCCAAAAATAATACCAATGAACTTTGAAATTGTTCCAAAAAAATATCTTTTTCGTTAAAATAAAGAATGGAAATTGACGTTTGTTCGTGAGTAAAAATTAAAAAGGCGTACATGATATTATTTACCATTTATTTCATCTCAAAAGATATCGTTTAAATCATTTACCTAATCAATTTTTACACATCGTTTAGTAAATGGTGTCGTAAATGATGTTACATGCGCCTTCCAATTTTTGCACATTAGTAATCACGTTAATTTCCATCTTATTTTAACGAAAGAAAACTCTCTAAGAATTTTTTTTTGGAACAAACTTCAAAGTTCAAGAATAAAAAATAAAAATAAAACTTTTCAAAATCTATGACTATAATTGAAACGGCTAAATTATAAAAAAACACCCTTTAACCTTGTCCATTGTTTCAAAAATACTCATATTCTTTCAAAAGTTGTAATATTACCCTTGATTTTTCATAAACGTTTCAAAACTATCTTTAAAGTAGAAATTCGTTAGAATGTTGTACGAAAAATTGATGATAGCTTGAAATGGCATAGCGGTAAGTAGGATGCTTGTGGATTAAGTTTGAAAAAACGAAATTCAGACATGCAGATTTTTTTCTTTTTTAATCATAGACATACCGACTTTTTGTTCAATATTTTTGTACTTAATTTTAAAATATTTATGAAAGGTCAAAGGTAATATTATAATTTTGAAAAGAATGTAGTATTTTTAAAACAAGGATAAAGTTCATAAATATTTTGTATAATTTAACTTGCTTTAAATATAACCCAAATGGAGATGTTGGTAAAAAACGAGAGAAGAAGGTTAACGATGGGCATGAAGAAGAAAGGCGTCACTGAATTGAATTCAAAGAATGGCGTTTGTTAGTGAAAACCCCTCTTTACTTACAGAGGGTTTGCGTTCAGGAAGCTGGGGAGATTATAATACATGGGTCTCTGTCTCTCTGTCTTTCTCTAAGCTGCATTGCAATGGCAATTGGGGATTGCCAGTATTTTTTGAATTGAACTCCGAAAGTTTTTTTTTTTTTTTTAATCATCCTTCTCTATTGTTGAGCTCATGTTGTTATGCGATTTACATGCAGAGCAAGCTCCTATTTCTCTGCATACGACGAATTTTTGGAAGAAACGGAGCCGTCTTGGCCAAGAGTGTTACAAATTGCATTTCTGGTTTCATCTGTGGCAGCTGTTTGCCTGGATGTGTTGTTCCTCTACATCTACTACATAGATGAGGAGAAGAAATGCTTAGCCATGGACAACAAGATCAAGAACGCGGCCATCGTGTCCAGGTCCGTGACGGACTTCATCCTTCTTCTGGATATTACCTTACAGATGGCTTATCCTCCAATGGATTTGGTTCATGGGACTCCGTTCAAGAGAAGACCATTGTTCAGACGCCCTGTGGAGAGGGTTCCATGGATGAATGTCCTTATTGACTTTCTGGCTCTACTTCCCATCCCACAGGTTTTGCTTGAACACTTTTATTAACTTGTGTGATTCTTATATCATTGGATGCTTGTTAAATTTCCATTGTCAGTTTAAATTAAATCCCACAATTTTGTTAGTATTGAGCAGTAAGGTAACTAACTGTCTACTTTTGATGAAGCCCCTATTTGCTTATGGACATTCTCATGCTAATGCATATATTTGAAATTCAGTTTTGTCATTAGTTTTGTCATTGACAATTGGAAATGTGCAGATTATGATATTGGTACTCTTTGCAAACATGAAAAGTACCATGTATTTAGAAAACAGGTGGCGGATGATGCTTCTTCCTCTCTTCCAATTTGTCCCAAGAGTCATCAGAATCTATCTGTTATGTAAAAAACTTTCAAGGAGTAGTACTCCTAATGACATTACTGGGACTGCTTGGGTCAGAGGCACATTCAATTTCTTTCTCTTCATTCTTGCCAGCCATGTATGTTTCTTTACCTTCCTGTCTGTTTATCAAAAATGGAGATTTATAGCCCGTTTGGTATAACTTTTTAACTGCTTAAAAATGGTTTTTAAGTGTTAAAAAAGTCCTTCCAAACAGGCCTTTGGTGTTTTGTAGTCCTGATCATATTGCTTCTGAAGACCTATTTTTTCGTTTCTGAAGGTGGTTGGAGCATTTTGGTACTGCTTCTCTGTTGAAAGGGAACTGCATTGCTGGCTACGTGCCTGCAAATATAACAGTGGATGCAGGGCGAATACATTTTTTTGTGATGATATTACCGGAAATGAGAGGTTTGTGGATGAGTTCTGCCCCATAAATCCACCAGATCCGGTCCTATTCGATTTTGGTATATTTCTCGATGCCCATCAATCTGGTGTCTCAAGGGTAACGGATTTTCCTGTAAAGTTACTCTACTGCTTCTTTTGGGGACTTCGTGGACTAAGGTTTGGAAGTTTTCCTTTCCAACACCTTTCTGTTGTTCCTTCATTTAAAATGCCTATAATCTTAATTATCAGTTATTGATGTGAGTTTAAGGTTTCTATGAGGATAGAACTCAACTTAGAACTAGATCAAATGATCTGAGTTTACAAGATCAATCATCTCATTTCATTTTTCTTTATGTGATGGTTTTCATCATCAAAATGTAGTCTGAGAAAATAGATAAAGAATAAGAGATTAAATTGATTTCTGCCTAATGGTTCTGGATCTCGCATTAGAAGCCTGACATGCACCTTAATCTTTTTAGTTTTCTCAACAGTCCTAACCTCATCCGCTCCCCACGAGACCACGACTACGCATGTCTCTTGAATGATACATGTTTTAGAGTATGTTTGAGATGATTTTTGAAAATAGTATTTTTCAATGATGCACTAATCAACTCTTGTTTTTAAAAATTATTAAATGACTTTTCAACTCCCAAAACTCAATCCAAACTCATCTAGTACAAATAGCTTCCTATTTAAAAGATAATGAGATGTGATGTTATGCTTGTAGCTCTTTTGGTTCAAACCTGACTACGAGCAGCTATTCATGTGAAAACATGTTTGCGGCTTTCGTTTCCATTGCCGGGATCCTTCTAGTTGTTTATCTTATCGGTAACTTGCAGGTTTGTAAAGATCTTCTAATCCAATATGTCTACCTCCTTTTCTACAGGTACGATGATCTTCACTTTAAACTGCTGCTTTCTTAAAACAGGTATGTCTGCAGTCCTCAACTTCAAGATCAGAGGAGAGACGGAGGATGATGCAGAACAAACAAGTTGAAATAAATTCCTGGATAAATGATTGTGGAGTCGAGCACAAGGAGAAGGAAATCATGGAGTTTGTAAGACACAAGTTCGACGGAAACAATGATGTCAATTTGAAAACTCTGCTCGATGTGTTTCCACCAACATTTGCAGATACGATAAAGGAAATGCTCTGCTTGCCAATCCTACGGGAGGTGAGTTTCGCTTAATACATTTTAAAGTAACGTGGTAGAATAGAAACAAACAACCTTGAATGTTTCATTGCAGGTTCAAGAGCTTGAAAATGTTGAAGAGGTAAAGTTAAAAAAGATCATCAAGCATATGAAGCCAGTGGTTTTTGCAGAGCAGAGCTTGATTGTTATTGAGGGAGAGCCTGTTGATCAGTTTCTGTTGTTCATGAGAGGCAATGGACGGGCATGCAGCAGAGTGGAAGGAGAAACTGGGATTCTGGAAATAGGTAACTTTTTTGGGACCCAATTTCTGGAATGGGCAAAGGGAACCCGTGGCGCTACTGAAATCCCTGTATCCAGAATAACTCTCAGATCACAGACCAAGATGGAAGCCTTTGCTTTAATGGCGATTGACTTGAACAAAATACCACCTCTCTATTTCCGCACCAACGTGTAGGAATTAGGAAGGAAGATGGTATTTTCTTCGAGTTAGTCGCCATTTCAAAAATTTAATGGTAGTGTGTAAGAAAATACTTACATGCCAATATGTAATTAAGCATTGTTCTAATTTTCAAAGCTTCAATCCAGTTCACACTCACTAGTATGAAAGAGATGGTTGTTGTGAAAATTTAAAAAAATATTATTTTTTATGAGTTAGATATCTTTAAAAGTATTTATTCACTTACCCCTACTCCATTTCAAAATCTAGATAAGGCTGATTGGATTTTTTATGTTTTTTTCTTAACTGAATAAGGTCATGTGAATATTCAACATTTAAAAAATGT
Organism: Trichosanthes truncata; assembly: GCA_033996785.1. Taxonomy (NCBI): domain Eukaryota; kingdom Viridiplantae; phylum Streptophyta; class Magnoliopsida; order Cucurbitales; family Cucurbitaceae; genus Trichosanthes; species Trichosanthes truncata. Next base: position 91,332,998 of record JAWPNB010000003.1, read on the forward strand.
CATTTAGTAGAAAATATTTTTAAATGTTATGTCACTATTCTCTATTCTATTATGATAGCATCAGTGAATAAGATCTTGTTGCGTACGGACCTCCTTTGTGGTTGTAGTTTTCATCCATTTCATATTCCCCGCGGTTATTGTTGTTTCTGATGAATATATTTGTCTGGTTTTTTTTATTTTTTTTTATTTTTTTTTTGGATCTTCTCATGTCCCAAAGAGAATAAAATTGTAATTGATAGTAATTTTTGGTAATGATCTCTCTCTCTTTTGTTTTTAGTCAACATATTACAAGAACCAAGTTTCACTTACACCAATACCAACTGATATCATCAATGATGGAATCATACTTCTTTGCATTACCAAGAAATTAATTGGACATACGAAAGAGCTTACTCATCATGCAATAATATAATTAGAACTACGAAACAAAAAAGAAAAAGACGTCTCTTTTCTTTATGGTAAAACTTCAAACATACCATGGCAGCGAAATATTTTATCTTATGACTCTCCTATCTTTCTCAATTATCTTTATTTTGAAAACTTGTTTTCAGAATTTCAAGTAAATATTGAAAGGAAAAAAAAACTAATAATATTTTATAAAACAAACAGCCCTGCTCTTTTTTTTCCTTTCAAAATATCACATTTTCCTCGAAAGAGAAAATCAGAGGAGTAGGAAGTTGAAAATATAATAGTTTCCATCGGTTAGGTGATGTGATATCAGTAACCTATGGATAAAAATATAAAAGTTTGTTGAACTCCATATAATACTTTGTTGGATGATTGGATCACTGATGTGGTTACTGTCACTCACTGAAGATGAAACTATAACAGTTTTACTTCATTGAGAACTCCCAAAAAAAAAAAAAATGTAAACTGCATTGAGGATCAATATGTATTTATTAAAACAAAAATGAATTAATTCAGCAACTTGAATTATTTTTATCTCATGTTCAATTGAGAATTTAATTTTACAGTATAATTGAAACTTTCAAAATAGTTCTTAGCTGTTGTTTTGGTTTTCATTCTTTTTCCTCCTCTTTATTTGGCGCTCTCTTCAAATTTAAATCTTCTCATGTCCCATTGTATTTTTGTCAAATAACAAAGTCTTCTTAATGGCAATTTCTGTTGTACAACAAATATAAAAGTAGCAGAACTTGGTACATATTTCTCTTCCATTTTAAGTCAACATATTGAAGTAGCATACATTACAAGAACCAAGACCTGAAATTCTTGAAGACAAGAATCCCAGCGTTATATAAATTTCCCATTTTTATTAATTGGGAAATGATTTCTTTTTTTTGTCCCTTTATTTATCAGCTAATTGGCATACCAATCAGCCATGAAAAAACAACAAAAAAAAGCCAAACATTTTTCTTCTAGTAGGATACCAACCTGAATTTATTAAATAGTATCATTAACAATGCCCTCAGTACAGTAGAGATGTCTCAGCCACTCCAATACTTTTATGTATATACTGAACAATACCCATCGCCACCTAGAAAAAAAGCATTTCAAGAAGCCATCTACTTAGGATGAAATGCATCCCTTTTTACCCGAAGCTGGAGCGTCGCTAAGCGCCTTCACCTCCATCTTGAGAAACGTTGGCAGCGCAAACGCAGCCGAGTGCATCTGTTGGAATGCCAACCATTATTAGCATCAACACAAAAAGTAATCAAAGTTTAATTCATAATGTCAATGGATGCCTCTCTAACATCGACAACGTATCGAATTAGAAACATATACAGAGAATGGCGTCGATATTTTAATCCATAACGTCGACAGATGCATCTAATCTTATTAGAGAGTTTTCGGGTCGTTACCTCGGAGTTGTAGAATTTGAGTTCTCTTTTCGACTTGAGATGTACGAACTTCTCAATGGGATTCACAGGGTTCCTGAAATCAACTGTTGGGCCTTCAGTTGAGCAGAGCAGAAACCCTATGACACCACTTGGATATGTTGGAACACTGGTCCATGCATAGTGAACATCCTTGAATGTTTGGCGACAAATCGATATCATGTCCTGAATGAGATGTGTATGCAGCCACATACTTTCAGCCATGTTACAGAGAACGCCACCAGGTCGTAATGCTCGGGCTATTGTCTGAAAAAATGGCATTTCCACCAGCTCTTGGGCAGGACCTACACGTTACGAGAAACCCCAGTTAGAGGACGAGTTTACAAGCGCAAGTCTTTTGATAGGCAGAACACAAATTTAAGGTTCTAATTGTTAAACTAGAAGATGTGCATGTAGCTTGCAGAGTTGCACCATTTCTTTTGATTCTCCTATCTGTTGCAATTCGAAAACTTACCCACGGGATCAGATGAATCAACAATGATGGCATCATACTTCCCTTGCTTTGCATTCCGAAGAAATTCAACAGCTGATATTACAAAGATTAAACAATTTATACAAGAAAGAGCATCAGAAACAAATAAGGAACAAGATGTCTCGACTTTAGACGTACCATCACCAACATGAAGGTGAACGCGTGGATCCTCAAATCCAACAGCTAGTTGGGGGAAAAACTTTTTTGACACCTAGCAAACAAGAAAGCAGGGAAACAAAACATTACCAATCTTGAAACATACCACAGCAGCAAGTTATTTCATTATGAACTTATCATACAATTCGCAACATGTCGTCTAATGAACACTTACATCAATGACCATCTTATCTATCTCGCAGATGTCAATGTGCTCCACTGAGTCATGACGAGAAATTTCCCTCAGGACTCCCCCATCACCTCCGCCAACAACCAGAACCTAAATAGTGCAATTTTATGTCTTAAAATTATGCAAAAGTTGAAGAAAAAAAAATTTCTTAATATGAGTTGGAATTGATGCAGAATCAATTTTTTTAAAGTACTAACGGTTTTTGGAGATGGGATTGAACAAAGAGGAAGATGCGCTATCATTTCTTGGTAGGCACATTCATCTTTCTCTGTCAGTTGAACAATGCCATCAAGAACAAGGACGTTCCCGTATGATGCTGACTGTAATCAAATACAGAAACAGATCATGTATTAATCAAGAAACCAAGCAAACGATTTGCAGGGAAAACATTGGCTCTGCAGATCGTACCTCAAAAACCATAACCTCTTGGTACTCTGATATTCCTTTAAATAGTATATTCTCCACTTGCAGTGCATGTGCTTCTCCTGAAAGGTTGACAATAACATCAGCTTGTAAAATGCAGAAATTTGACGCGTAGCTTATGTAACCCGAATGCAATCAAATATACATTAAACAAGTTTTGATGTTGCAAAAATGTCATGAACGTTTTTATGAACATTCAACTCCTTTTCAAAAATGATAGCAAAATGAACATCCTCAGCATGAAAAAGAGACCATTAACAAGAAATACAAGAAAAGCACTCACCTGGCCACATTGGGTTGTTGAAATAAACTTTCTTGCTAGCTTTCTCTGCAAAAGAAACATGTGCAAGTGGTGTTAATTAGCCACATGGTAAGCCACGGCGTTTAAAATAGAACCAGGAGCTTCAAAAGAAGATTAAAGAAAAGGAGGATGACCAGAGCCAGACTGAAATTCTGAAAACCAGCCAGAAACAACAGTTGAATGGCATTGAGCCTCCAGCTCAGGGTCTGAAGTCTTAGCCTTCAAACAACAAGAAGGAATGGCCTTCTCTAAACCATTCCCGTTAGTCGCCTTCCCATCCATAATCGTCTGGCATTCCAAACTTCTTCCTGTGACGTCCTCCATGTATTATCTTTTTCTCTTCTGTCTCCAGCCTCTGTAACATCAAGAATAGCACATCATCAGATAGATGGAGAAAGAAGATATGCGTACAAGAAACTTTTTTTTGAGTAACTCATTCTCTTCTACTGTACGTAAGTCGTAGGAAAGTAATAGATTATACATTTTGAAAGCATTTGCATCTTTACTTTCTGCCGATTCATGATTTCAGAGGAAGAAATTGAAAACAGTGGTGGACGAATGAAATTGTAGAACATATAACTTTGATATAAGTAACTATATAAGTTTCTTGGCTGTTGAACAAATACATGTTGATGTCACCAACTAATATATGCTTTGTTAATTATCATCAAGAAAAGACAAAATCTTTACCAAGAAAGTCCAACAAAATAAGATCGAGGAATAATCAGCAGTAAAAATAAATAAGGATCAACACAAGTTGTGTAGAAAGTGATTCAGCATAAAGAGCTGCCATCCATCTAGTTAGCAGCAGCAGCCTTATACTATTAGAAGCAATAAATTTACAGTAACCCAGATCACAACTCAATAAACACAGCCACGCAGATTTTTCTGTAGTGTATAATGCAAGGCTTTTGATCACAAAAAAAAAACTGAAAAATTACCCGAGTTTATAATGCTACCAGAATTATGTTAAATCTGGAAATAGAGAGAATGAATTATCTCTCTCAGTAACTAATCGAGTTCTTCCAGGTTTGAAATTTACGATACAAACCATGTAGGTTTTTGCTTCATTGCTATGACCAGACAAATCACCAATTCACATGAATAAATGGGAAAACAAATTGACAAGGACAAAGGATGAAGTTTTACAAAGCCAGATCACGAAAGATAAGCAAATGATATGGCTGAAATCCATCAGAATAGAGAGTTTCAGACCCCTAGAGTGAAAATGTTAAAAAAGCACATGAAAGTCGTGGGGAAAAATAAATCCTCAGAAATGGAATCAAGGACATAATACAAGCAGGACTGTTCATCAAAAACCAAATCAACTTACGTAGCTCAACTAGATTTTAAGGTCCAAAAAAATAAGAGAAGTTTATTTTAAAATGGAAAAAAGGTTCAGATTCCCCACTATCTTTCAGTTTCACCGGCATATCAGCCATAAACTATTGTTTATGAGTCAGCTGTTCAACCAGAAATAAAAGATGAAAACAAAGTCCCCAAACCAGAAAGGGACAAAATAAGGAAACGTGTATCTCTATCTTACACACACCGACTAATAAAATAGGCCAAATCCAAATATTTCCTTCCAAGTTTAATTTTAAGCTCTAGAAAAGTGCTCAGACTTCCTAATTTTGTTCTTTTTCCTGAAAATCTGCAGGGTTTGGAAATGACACGAATATTAGAGTGAACAAAAAAGAAAAAAGAAAAAACCAGAGGCTCCTGTGACTGACCAGTTCGAAATCTTTCTGATGGAAACTGAAAACGAATAAAACCCAAAACCCATACATCACTGATCAAGGTTTTCAAAACCCCATTTCAGAAACATACTTACAGAACATCAAAAGAGAGAGAACGAAAGCGGAAGAGACGGCGAGCAAAGAAACTAGTACAGAGCAGAGAAAGAAAAACAAGAACAAATTGAAAACGAAAGAGAAAAGGGATTGAAAGATTACACTGAAGGGTCGAATAATGGCGAAGCAAGCGGGAAGAGAAAATCAGAGACCCCAAAAGCCCGTTGTGAGAAATTTCAATCCCTGTTCGTCAGTGGCAGAGAAGAGAAGGGTTGAAGCTTGGTTAGCCCAAAAATGGCGTTGGTTTATATAGATGAATACGCAGTAGGATGCGTTAGAGTAGCAGATGAAAATGAACACTAAATTTGACCACAAACCAGAATGTTATTTTAATCTGTAAGGTCTGTCCACAAAATCAAAATTGGGTTTTACAACTTTCGATGAGGCAGGACTGCCTAAGAAGTACGAATTTTCTACTCTAATGGAAGTTCTTTTTTTTTCTTCACTCTCGTCTTCTTTTTCGTTCCACTCTGTTGCTGTGCTGCACAGTCTTCGATATCTCGTGGTGTATTATAAATTTATATATAATTTTTATTCATCGTTTAAATGATTTTTAATTAATCAGGGGGCTCCACGTTTTTGCTTTTTTTAATTCTTAATTTTCTGTGGAGTCAAGTCGTAATCTTGCACGTTAATCGAGGTTAACTTTTTTTTTTTTTGTGATGAAAGTTTAGAAAGAAGATTATAAAATTTAGGATGGATTTGGTAGACAATTCTCCAACTTAAATAGTGGAAAATTTAAAATATAGGATTATATGAAAAAAAAATTAATAAATATAGTATTTCATGTTACAAATTCAAATTATTTTTGTTAAATTAAAATATATATAATATATTATATGATATTATAAAATAATAATTATACAAAATTTATAATTAAAAAATATGTTCATAAATTAGTAATAGTTTATATTCAACTTAATATTTAATTTTGCAACTACAACTAGTTTCATAGTCTATAAACATATTATAAAATACATTTTGAACAATTATTTAAATTCGAATCCAATTTCTAAATTTGTTATTAAACACATATCTAAAAACATAAAATACAACTTTGTTGCTATTGAATTCTTTGTTTTCAAAATTTTATTTTAGATTCAGTTACATCGCATCTTATTTAATGAAATTATTTCTAAAAATAAGAATACTACCACCCAAAAGCTAAATAGGTTTTCTTTTTAATTAAAATTAAAAGAGTAATGTGCAAGATGATTTTAAAAACCTAATATAAAACTTCTTTAATTTTGGGCCAACAACCGTGATCATTAGAGCATACCTCAACAGATTCAAATGTATTTCTTTCTTTAAATTTGGAGGTTCAAAATTCTATATCTCACATTTGTTGTACTAAAGATAATGATAGAGTTAAAGGTAAGTGAGCTAGAGAATATTTTTTAGACTATTTTATATTTTGCTATAATTTTATCTTTATCCTTATTTTATTTTTATTCTATTAAAAGTGGTTAAAATGGAGAATCATTTTTAGATTATTTTATTCCAGCTATAATTTTATCTTTATGTTTCCTGTATTAAATGTTGCTAAGATTCTTTCTTTTAACTATTTTATCTCGACCATAATTTTATTTTTATCTTTATCTTTATCTTTATTATACTAGAAAATATTAATATGTGTTGCACGTTTGATGATTACATTTTGATGTATTTTTATTTGTTATAAATAATAACAAAAAATTGTATTACATTAGTTAACAATAATAATATTAAATACATCCAAATTGAACATTATGTTACTCCAACTGTGATTGAAAGTAAAAATAAAATTTACTAATTCTAAATTGCAGTATGAATCGTAAAACTTTTAATCTAATCTAAGTTCTAAGGAGGAAAATGAAAACAAATCAATGGGATTAATTTATAAACATGAATTAGTTTGTCATAAAAGAAAGATAACAATTTTGCTTGTTAGAATGATTTTCTTTATAAGTGCAACAATTTAAAGTATAATGAAGGTAAGAAAAATTCAAAAAATAAGATTGAGAGAGAGCTTAAATTATGATTTTGGCACAAAGGAAAAACAATAAATAGAGAAATTTATAAAAGAAAAGCTGGAATAAATTTGGCATGGATACTCTCTTCGTTATCTTTTTAAATTGTTTTTTTTTTATAATAAAAACACTAAGAACAAATGAAATGAAATTAATACAAAAAATGGTCTATCATCACGTGTTAAGGCCAATAAACAAGTAGAGAAAAAAAAAACTCTCACGACATATCACAAATACAATATCAATGTATAATCTTCTATATCCCAACTCCGTTTTGGGTGTCGGAACTCCACCGCCTCCAAAGTGGACATCAAGTAAAAAATTTCCTTTGTAATAGATTTGACTTCTATCAAATTTTCAATCTTCCTCTGTAGCAAACAGATGACCTCCAAACAATCCGCTTCCACTAATATATGTGGGTGAACGATTTGGTGTGTTAAATTCAAGGCATCAGTGAGGACCTTCATTTCAAGCACCAAGCCAGATGCCCAATTACTAATTTGCATCCCACCTTCAGAATGTTACTGACATGGTCTTAAATTGTCTATCCTAAACCCCTCTTTATTCTGTCTTCTAGCCATGAACTATTTAAAGAAAAGGCATTATGTCTTTATTTTTTTTTTATGAAATTTGATTAGATTAATATTTATTGCATTACTCTAATTCACTTTAATACCTTGTATTGTTTTATTTTATCTTTCCTTCCATGCACTCAACCGCTGGTGGAGAAGAAGATAACTCTTCATTTCCAATGAATTTAAGTTATAAACCATGTAGGACAATGTAATTAATTTCATTAGCTTAAATTGAATATTAAATATCAAATAATAACTGTCCAACCATCCATAATAATTTTTATTGTGCAATTCATGGATTGTGGTCAAAACTCATTTAAATTCCTTGTATATATTTTTTTTTCATTTTTTACATTTCTTATTTAATTACTCATAATTTTGTAATAGATTAAATTAAATGTGAATATGAATTAAGTATAAACTTTTTACATTCTCCACTCTCACATTATTTGATTACTCCACTCTATTTTAATGACGACGATTAAATGGTTAGAATAAATTTATTATAGAGACATTGTAAAAATTGTAGATAAATTTAATAGAAATAGTTTTATTTACAAATAAAATTTTAATATTTTATTTTGGAGTAGGTTTATGATATTTATTAATCTTTTTATTTCTAAATTTTGCATTATTATTATTATTATTATTATTATTATTATTATTACTATTATTACTATTATTATTATTTTGAGAGTGCATTATTATATTATACATATATATTGATGTAAATTTAACTCTTACTTTTTTTAGAATAAGAGTTTAATTTTAATTTAATCTCTAACTTTGAGATTACGTTTTTCTTTATTTGTGTTATTTGTCTTTTTTTTTAGCTTTTAATTGTTTAACAAATAAATTTTAAACAAAATTAATGGAGACTCGTGTTTAATTCTAACTATTCATTAATTAAGGTAACAATAAATAATATAAATAATGAATAATAAATAAATGGATGCAAATCGTATATAAGTAATGTTTGTTTAATTTTTATATTTATAATTAAACTTAAATAATTCATTTATTGTTGATAATTAATTGTTAATGACACAATTTGTAAATTTAGAGATTAAATAAGGACAATAAATAATAGTCAAAGAATGAAGTGAGGGACATATTTGAAATTAAGAAATTAGTATTTGGACATAATAATCCAAAAATATAAGGCCCTTTTTAAGATAATATGATTAAAAGTAGATGAGATGGAGAATCTTTTTTGTACTATTTTATTCCAATTATAATTTTATCTTTGCTGTATTAACAATAGCTAAGATGGAAGTTTCAAAAAAAAAAAAAAAAAAAAAAAACAGCTAAGATGGAGAATCTTTTTTAGACTATTTTATTCCGACTATGATTTTATCTTTATCTTTGTTGTGTATTAAAAGTGGCTAAGACAGTGAATGTTTTTTAGACCATCTTATTCCAACTATAATTTTATAATTCAAAACATGTTCCTATAACATATTTACTTTTTTTTCCTCCCTTTTATCTTGAAGAGAACATGCTATTGAATGGTATGTGTATATATTATGAACTTGAAACTCGAACTTCAAAAAAATAAAATAATGTCTTGATATTCATGTTATTATCCAATGAAGTTTTCAAAATTTCAAAATGTGTGACCTTTTTTAAATTTTAAAACCTTTTTTAAATTTTAAAACTTAAAAGTATGTGTTGATACCAGAATTTGGATCGTTGGATTAACGGTAAGATTTGTATTACCGAGAACTAAAAGTGCCTGCAAGATAGAAATAGGTGAACGGCGGGATGGTGTTAAGCCACCTACACTCCGATGCTCAAGTCAGTAATCGAGTTTAAAAGTGGCTTAGCTAGTAGAAAAGTGGTCGTATTCGGACGTACCTCTCCATGTTTTGACTTGTCATATTTATAGGGTGGTTTAGAAACCATCGTTATAATGGAGAGCGATAACCTCGCCTTGATTCCCGTTGCACGTTAAGTATGAGAAACAGTTACTAGGTTGGACCGTTACTTAGTCGAACCGTTTATCATGGTCATTGTCGACCCCTATGGGGATCGATCTCAAGGCTTAGTCGACCTTAAGGTCGATCTCATGGTCGAGCCGACTCCTTAGGGGTGGTCTCAAGGTCTAGCCGACCGCTTGGGGCTAGCCTTATGGCCAACCACCCTTGGGGGTCGGTCTCAAGGTCTAGCCGACCCCTTGGGGTCAGCCTTATGGTCTAGTCAACCCCTTGGGGTCGGTCACATGTCCGAGCCGACCTCTTGGGGGTTAGTTTCAAGGTTTAGCCGACCCTTTGGGGGTCGGTATCAAGGCCAATTCAATCCCTTGGGGTCAGTCTCAAGGGTGATCCAATCCCTTAGGGCTGGCCTCATGGTCTAGATGATCCCTTGGGATCGGCCTTATGGTCTAATCGACCCTTTGGGGGTTGGTCTCAAGGTTTAGGGTCGGCTTCATGGCTGAGCCGACCTCTTAGAGGTTTATTGGTTCCCATTTTGAGCCTTTCTTTATGCCTCTTCTTGGTTGTGTGTTTCCAACATTGGTTGGTCTAATAGGCTTGGGCCACTTGCCTTTTCTGTTGGGCCCAGCCAATAATTTTCACCCACAACAGTTGCCTCCAACTCTCGAGTTGGGTCTTGTTGATCTTGAGTATTTCGCATTTATTCACTTGCTTAGTCCCGGTTCGAGAGTTCATTCATGGTGAAATATTAAGTAGTTTTTTAAGCTTAATACTCATTTATGGTGACACGTTGATGTAGGGTTTTGGCACTTCGATGCTTGTTTAGGCACATATTTTGGCCATAAACTTACGTCATATGCGTTGTTGTTCAAATGGTTTGCCATAGGCGTTGTTTGACCATTCAGATTATTAAACCCCATCCTCTTTTGATAATTATGACTGGTCAGTTAGGATGGCTAAGGCTAAGTATTCTTAGCTAAGAGAGAACTCGTGATTTTTGTTTTAAAATTTGTCCACATATGTAGACCAAAGGGTTGGCCTTTTGGGTTTCTCTTCTGGAGTTAATCTCTTGGCTCCTTTCTGGGAGTCGGCCATTTGGTTTCTTCCTTAGAGGCGCAGCCTCTTTGGTCTCTACCCAAAAGAGTTAATTTCTTAGACTCCTCCCAAGAGGGTTAGCTTCTTTTGGCCTCCTCCCCAAGGGATTAGTCTTTTTTTTTTTTTTTTTTGTTTTTAAACTTAAGGGGTCGTCTTCGGCTCGTATCAACCCCCAATTCATGCTAGTTGGATTGTTGGAAACTAACTGCTTGAGTAATATAAAACAAAAGACATATTCTTATTTATTGAAAATTAGGTGCAAATAGTCAACACTTAACTTTTAAGATTACAATACTAAAAAAATAGTCTAAAGAAAATAAATCTTCAAGTGCTTAGCACTCCAAAGGTGTCGATTTTTCACTCAAGTACAGTTGCAGGCGCTTACTCAAAGGATCTTGGAGGTGCCAAATTTAGCATGTCATTTTTGGCCTTTCACCTATCACAACCAACTATTCTTGGTGATTAATCCATTGCATGTATGAAATTTCACTTTCTTTCATTCATAGCTGTGAAATAACATTCTCTTGACGTCTGTTGCTCACCTAGTACCATGCCAATTCTACTAGGAGTCAAAAATTTCATCATTTGGTGATATGTAGATGGTATTGCATTCAAATTATGAAGGGTTGGTCTTCCTAGGATTGCATTGTAGAAGGACTTGTAGTTTACTACCAGAAATTCTACCATCATTGTTACACAAGCAGTTGTATCACCAAATACTGGCAACTCAATGCTTCCTTCATGGATCTTCCTTTTGATAGGAATGAACTCTTCATCCCGTAGCAGAAGCATTGGATCGTCTTTGATTTTATTTAAAATTAAACTAAAAATAAGATTAATTAAGAAAACTTACTTTTGAGATAAATATGGAGATATTTCTGGCATGTCTTTATCTCTTCCACAAAGTTTTCCTGGTTATGACTCGAACACAGGACCAAGGCTGGTGGGAGCCTCTTGAAAGAAAATCCACAAGGGATTGGAGAGAAAGAGGTCTAGAGAGAATTCTCTAATTCTCTCTATTAAGGAGATATGTGTTCTATGAATAATGTCCAATAGCTCACCCCTAGGGTCCTATTTATAGTGGTCTAGAGAAGATAATTAAATAATATATTTTAATATCTAATATATTAAAATATATTTATCTAACCAATTTGAATCGTATTCAAACCTTTTAAAATTCTCCTACGACATTTATTTCCTAATTTGAATCCAATTCAAATTTAATAAATATATTTTCTTTAATGTATCTAATATACATTAATTATTTTAATATTTAATGCATCAAATACAATAAATATATTTTCCTATTTTATATTTAATATATCTAATATATTAAATATTAATTTGAACACTTCAAATTAAATATTAATTTGAACATTTTAAATTTTTCTTTCAACTAAATTGATCTTTTAGTGTTATTATGAGCTAGCAAGTGAACGTTATGGACCTACAGATTATAAGCTTCAATGATACAAAATTAATTAATTAAACTCTTTAATTAATTAATTTTCATTCATTAACTATAAGTCACTCCACTATAGACCTAGAGTTGCACTCTTATGCATTGTAGGACAAGTTGTGTCCATAGATATAATCATTACATGCAAGTTGATCATTCACGAGTTGTTCGTAATTACAGCTGGGTCAAAAGTCCGTTTTACCCATATAATTACATCTTGCACCTTAAGTACCACTGATTCTCTAATGAACAATATATTTATAATCTAATTATAAACTAAGTCCCTCTCAGGCCAATGAGAGGGTAGGGCCTCATTGTTCAAGTCCCGAAATCAGCACTTAAGGGAACTACTCATCTACTTACCCTATATGGGAATGAATGAATTTCATCTTGTGAGATTATGTCCCCAGCTCCCTATTTGGTCAAGTCCCCAAAATGGTAGGCATATTGAATCGGCTACAAAAGCCACTCTCACCCATGTAAATCAAAGGACAAGCCCTCACAGGCAGGAGTTCATAACTCACTCATGATTAAGATCGAGTCGCATATGATCATCCTTATGAAATATTAATCTTCTCAATTAACGGATTTATAAAGAGAGAGTAAATATTTCGTGGTCCAGTCTTATACAAACTCATTGTATAAGATACCCCCACTCACATGTCTCCACAAGAATGATTTGGATCAAATCATTTGTAACTATTACAAAGTGGGTCGTATCAATAGTGTTACCAGGATAAGGCACCCAACCTTTATGACCTTTTAGGTTATTTCTTGAACATGATCCTCTCGTATGTCAACCACATACTGTTCAAGATTACAATAATAAACTTGGATTTTTCATATAATGGATAATATTATATTGCAAATAAAATAATCAAAATTATTATTAATTACGAGGCTTTAGGGCATAAATCCCAACACCTTTCCCCACTGAATCCCATTAAGGAAGCAGGGCTATTCTTCAAGTATTCTCATCCCAACTTCATGGCATTGAATGCATTAAGAGATAGTACATTAGCCGAACTTCCCCCATCTACCAAGATGCGCCTAACTTTGATATTCATGATTGTTAGTGATACCACTAGAGTGTCGTTATCAGGCTGAGTTAGATATGTCGCTTCCTCCTCGATGAAGCTGATGGCCGACTTGATCAGTGTAGTGGAACAGACTTCCCAAACTTCAAGAATAACCTGGCCTCACACGCTTTTGCTTTTCATTTTTTCCTAGATTCTTCTCCCACCGATCCACTAAATATGGTTCTAAACTCCTTCGAGGGAGGTGAACTGTCACCTCGTTGATTCCTATCTCCTTGCTCTTAACCTACCCCTTGGTCGCTTTTTTCTCCCACGTACTCTTTTAGCTGCCTCCTTTGGATGAGTGCCTTGATAGCCTCCTTCAAGTCATAGCAATCAATAATTGAATGTCCATGGTCGTGATGGAAGAGATAGTACTTATTTTTGTTCCTTTGATGTGACCCTACTTTCAGCTTAGCCGACCACTTTAGCACGTTTTTGTCCTGAATTTCTATCAATATTTGTTCAACTGGTACCACCGTGGGGATGTAGTGCTCGAACTTATTTGGTGGATGTCCTTAGCGTGTGGGTCGATCTAGTTGATCTTCGACTCTTCTCTTTTTAAGCTCATATCGATCCTCCTCATTTCGACTCATCTTCTTGTGGCGGTCATACTGGCTACCTTTTTCTTCTGGACCTCATCTTGAGCGAAGCAATTATCCAGCACTCATATATTTTTTAACTCTAGAGAGTGCTGTCGGGGCTTTCTTACCTAGAGACCACAATAACTTTTCATCTCTAAGTCCAACCACAATAGTTGTGAGTGTTGCTCCATTGATGTAGCTTTCTTACCTAGAGACCACAAGAACTTTTCATCTCTAAGTCCAGCCACAATAGCTGTGAGTGCTGTTCCATCGGTGTAGCTTTCAACTTGGAGTGCTTCACTGTTGAACTTGGACATGTATTCCTATAATGCCTCGCTTTTTTCTTGCGCAATGGTGAGTAGATGGGTCGGTGGCTTCTTTTGGTCCTGACCTCCCAGGAATTGGGTAAGGAAGGCTCAAGCTGACTCTCGGAAAGATGAGATGGACTTTCTCTTTAGCTGTCGGAACCACTTTTGCATTGATCCCTTGAGAGTAAACAAGAAAAATTTACACTTGATTGCGTCTCGAATTCCATGGAGTTAAATCCATGAACGAAACGAGTCAAGATGTTTGATAGTGTTTTTTTGTTCTGTCGTATGCTTTCATCATTGGTAGCTTGAACTTTGGAGGAATTTCTTCTTGCATAATCCGTCGGTAAAGGGTGGGTTGTATTGCTCGAGTAGGTTCTCTAAATTCCACTCATCGTTGTCTCGTCCCTTCTTTATATCTCCAAGTTGACTCTGGATTCTCTGTAATTTCATTTGGCTTGCTAACATTTCTAGTTGCAAAATAGGTGTCGCGAGTGCGTTCACTTCGAGATACATTTCTGATCTCGCTATGGTGCTCAGTCTTTGTGCGAGACCAACAGTTGTTGGCATGAGATAGTTGTCCTTTATGGCTAGAACGAGTTGTCTCCTATAGTTCCCTCATAAGCGTAGCTTTTCGACTAGAGGTGGACCTTTAACTTGTGACTCTCTCTCTCCTTCAACGACTGGACCTTTACCTTTAATTGAGTCTCGGGTAACAAATTTTCGATCTAGTTCAGGTCTCTCTCCTGGTCTACCACCTTTAGGTCGGTCCTGGAGATCCTTGAATATCTTCTTGATAACTGGATTAGGTTGTCGTAGAAGTTCTATGATTTGAACTATACTTTGATCCATCATCTGGACCTTTCCTTATACTGTTGTCAATTGGTTAGGTTCAATATAGGGGACATCCACATTTTGAACATTTGGGTCCCTAACGGCTACTCGTCGAGGATGCTGCTCACGATCGGAATCTTCTCCGTCAACCACTCAATTACTTTCGTTCCTATCGTTCTTCATGGTATCAAGATATGAAATTGTCAATAAAGCACTAAATCGTCCCTACAGACGGCACCAACTGTTGATACTGAAATTTGGATTATTGGATCAACAGTAAGATTTGTATTACTGAGAACTAAAAGTGCCAGCAAAATAGAAATAGGTGAACGGCGAGGTGGTGTTAAGCCACCTGGACTCTGACACTCAAGTAAGTAATCGAGTTTGAAAGTGACTTAGTTAGTAGAAAAGTGATCGTATTCTGATGGATCTTTCCATCTACTGACTTTTCGTCTATATAGGGTGGTTTAGAAACCGTCGTTATAATGAAGAGTGATAACCTCGCCTTGATTCCCGTTGTACATTAAGTATGAGAAACGGTTAATGGCCGAGCCGACCTCTTAGAGGTTTATTAGTTCCCATTTTAAGCCTTTCTTTATGCCTCATCCTGGTTGTCTTTCCAACCTTGGTTGGTCTAATAAGCTTGGGCCACTTGCTTTTTCTCTTGGGCCCAACCAATAATTTTCACCCACAACAGTATGTATATATATTATGTTTAAAAAAGTATGTATATATTAAAATATTTCACATGTGTTATACACGTAAATATTTTTTTATTCATTCTAAAATTAGGGATAGAAATATAATTTCAGACTTTTTATAAAAATATTTCACATGTGTTATACACGTAAATATTTTTTATTCATTCTAAAATTAGGGATAGAAATATAATTTCAGACTTTTTATAAAAATATTTCACATGTGTTATACACATAAGTATTTTTTATTCAATATAAAAAAAAGTATTTTTTATTCATTCTAAAATTAGGGATAGAAATATAATTTCGGACTTTTTATAAAAGGAAAATTAAACAAAGAAATGTGACAGTTCAAAACCATGGACCCTACTCTAAATGAAAAGTCATTGTAGTCTCTTTTAGAACTTTGAAGAAAAAACTCGTGCCAATATACTAGGGTCATCTTAGCAAATTTTTCCTTAAATATAATCAGATAATTTATCTTAATTTGTGTAAGAATTCACAAAGCTCTTGACTTAATTGCTTGGGTCACTTTTCATAACTCAACAATTATTTCTAGTACGTTAGATAATAGACAAGAAAGACATTTATTTAAAAAAGTATAAATAATTAGACCTAATTTAGTAGTCTAACTTTATTGATAGGTAACTGATCAAATTTTCTTTTTGTTCTAATCTTATTAGAAAATTAAAATAGCTACTTTTATTTTATTTAAACTATCATCCAACATTTTTGTGCATGTACTCTTTTGCTACCTACTTTTTCGAGTCATATTCGAATTTCATTTATAAATATTTTTTTCATTACTGTTAGATCCACGTCATTATTAATGATTAACGCGTTTCTAAGTGTTAAAAAGGTGAGAGAGATTGTCAAAATTTTAGCTCGTGTTATATTAGAATTGGAGTCATTAGGATATATCTTTTTCCAGTTAGCTTTTGCTTTTTCTTTGCATTGAAGTCATAAATGTTAGGTACGAATACAACTCATTAAATAGGTCTTTCCCTCTTTGTAGCCTTTTCTACTAACTTTTTTTTTTTTTTTTGAGTTCTTCCTAAATGTCGAGGGATATTAAAAAAAAAAAAAAAAAAAAAATTAGGGAACTCGATTTGAAGAATTATATGAATAGATAAAAATGTATTTTACACAAAAGTGAGTTATAAATCTTTATTAACAATATTTATGTTTATATTGTTTTTTTATTGTTAAATTACAAGTAATTTAGTCGTTGAATTTTTAACTCTGTGTTTAATAGTGCATAAACTTTAAAAAAGGTTAAATAGGTCTCTATACTTTTGAAAGGAATAAATCTCTATACTTTTAATTTTGTGTCTAATATGTCTACAAATTTTAAAAGTGTCTAATACGTTCTTGAACTTAACATTTTTTAAAAAAAATTTAAACTTATTAGGCACAAATATTGAGAAAATTTTAAATTTTTTTAAATATTGTGTCTAGTAAGTCCATAAATTTGACAAAAAGTTGAGTACCTATGAAAAATGTTGAGACGTTAATAGATATTTTCTTGAATGTAGTTGAGTACCATTTATGAAGAATGCTTAAAGTTTAGTTGAGGCAGTAGCTGGTAGTTGAATTGTTGTAAGGAAATGAATTTGAATTAAATTAATCCAACCTTGTTTTATAACCATTTAGTTTTTGAAAATTAAGCCTATAAATATTACTTCCACCTATGAGTTTTCTTGTTTTGTTATCTACTTTTTATATATGTTTTCAAAAACTAGGCCAAATGTTAAAAATAAAAATAAATAAAATAAAATAAAAGTAGTTTTCAAAAACATGTTTTTGTTTTAGGAATTTGGCCAAGGGCCCAGAATTCAAATTTTTTTTTAAGAAAGATGAAACTCACGGTAGAAAAATTAGTGATGAGAAAACAAGCATGATTTTCAAAAACAAACAATTAAATGGTTATCAAACGGAGCCTCATGAATATAATTATTCCTCCATAAATAACAATAAAAGAATGTGAATATAACGTAGATAAAAGTTGATTTCCTCCCTCACAAATTAAAACATATTCATTTGGTTGTTGTATGGTTCAGGTTGAACAACTTAGACCTTGTTGATAACCATATTTGATTTTTGTTTTTGAAAATTATGCTAGTTTTTTCACAATTTCTTTATATTAGTTTTTTCACATTTGAATTCTTAGCCAAATTCAAAAAACAAAAACAAGTTTTTCAAAACTACTTTTCTTTTTTAAATTTTGAAAACATTTGTAAAATGTAGATAACAAAACCAACGAAACTTCATAGGTTGAAGTAGTGTTTATAAGCTTAATTTTAAAAAACCAAATGACTATCAAGCTGGACCTTAGGAAACTGATCATGTCAAGGTGGACGATGTCAAAGTAACATGCGTGGTTGGAGCTTATCTATAAGACAAAAAACATACATGTCTGATTAGGGCCTTATAGTCGTCTCACCTTACCAGAGTTCAGCCTACTTAAATTAGGCGACTCTTGGTCTTATTTTGATTAAATAGCTTTTTTGCGTCATGTGGTCTCATTTGATAATTAAGTGAGTGATAATTTCGAGAGGAGAACGAATCAATGGGATCAAAAAAGGAACCTATTTTTTCTTAGGTCTATGTTTTTCTCAGTCTATGCTCAATATTTTAAAATCATGTGAAGAAGATTTTGATCCAAAGTTGGTAGAAAAACAAGGCAAACATAGAAAATACCACAAAAAACCAAACGTTATATTCTAAGTTGGGTGGTATATATGTCATAGTTGGCAACTAAACTATGAACTTACCAAAGTGAAATGAAGTGGCCAAATTTGTTTCATAAGCAGAGTGTTGTGTTCATCAGTCAATCAAATTTCAAAGATATTGAAAAACCCACCACATCAGATTTTAGCAGACCCAGTTTCAAGTAAGCCAAGGGCAAATAGTCAATGATTGAACCAAAAAATCAAAGTCCAAATTCAAAGTATTATAATATGCCAATCAAAATTCCCCCATCCCATCACTTGGAAATTTACCATTCGTTTTATTAATAAATGAACCAACCAGAACCCAACAAATGGCCCTTTCAAACCCTCAAATATATTAGATACTAATGCCCCCTTTGCTAGAAAATTTGTACTACAGGAGTACCATACTCCCTTTGTTCTTATTATGTTTTAATATTAATGGATCCCACATAATTTTTTACGGACCCCACATAATTTTCAAAGGAATGCTGATGTGGCAAGCAATGAGAGTAGTATGTAAAATTTTCTACTACGGTAGTACACTATAAATTTTTTCCCTTTGCTTTTGGTGGTCCAATATTTTCTCTCTCATTGACACATACATGCAACTATTCATTTATTTTTTTCTTCTTATGATATATGTTTTTTTTTCATTATTACATTATTAGTCTCGATTTTATATCAATCCGAACATGATTCAGTAGATAAGACACTACTTACCATCCTAAAGATTGATGGTTCTTAGATTCTAAAATAGTCTAATATTAATTATTGAATTTAGTTTGAGCCTACATCTATTCGTTTTTTGTTTCACCTAGAAGACTTTAAGATAATAAAGGAATAGTTTTCGCGTTTGTGGTTTCTTTTTGTTGTATCCTGAAAGCAGAAGTGCTTGGTAGCTTCTCTTGTTTCTCATTTTTTTAGAAACATTTCTAAAATTGTGTAGAAATTTTAGGATCAACAAAATCAAGTTTCAAGTTTCTTGTTTTTCTATTTCCATTTTTTTCTAAAACATATAAGAGTATTATTTTGTCCTTTTTTTTAAACTTCTAAAATGCATAATAAATATAACATAAAAAATTTAAATATTTAATTTTAAAAGCTAATTATCATTTAAAAGTTTGACATTTTTAATTCCAAATTTCATAAAACAAGAAACAAGAAAGGGTTACCAAACATTGTTTCTATTTTTTTTAATAAAAAAGAAAGAACAAGAAACAAAAAACAAAAAACAGTTGTCTAACACAATTTTGTTCTTCTTTATTTAGAAAGGAAATGAGAGATAAGAAACATGAAACGAGAAACAAAAAAAATAAGAAAAGGAAACATTATCAAATATGGACCCAAAGATGTTGGCTTTACTTATATATCATGATCTTCTCATCTTCTCGTGGAGGTGAAATTATGTTCACATCCTCAATAATACTTTTTTTTTTATCCTTTTAAATTTTGTTGACACGGTGTTCAAATCTTGAAGATAGAATATTAAATTTATTTTGACAGAAGGTTTTTGCTAAAGGGTTCTTGGACGGCAGAAGAATATCAAATTTTGTGATAAAGTAAGATTATAGTTTATTTTATGATGAATGTATAAAGAATTTTGCATGTGTGAACAGTAGCTTTTCTTCTTTTCATCTCATGGAATTTTTCTTTTTCGTTTTTTTTGACAAAGTTAAATAGTGAGGTTTGAATCTTAAATTGGAAATCTCTCAATCCAATGGACTCCACCCATTTGACGACTTGATATCTCTATTTTAATATAAAAAAAATGTTTTGAACAATCATGTGTGGTGTGGTGTAGAAAATAATATGCAGTTACATGACAACACAGTGATGCATTGGGAAGTACATTATTTCTTTATCTTACATTTTAGTTCTAAATTTGTCCTTAAAAAATTCTTAAACTTTAAAAAGTGTCTAATAAATTCATGCCTTTTAATTTTGTATTCCTTGAACTTTAAAAAATATCTAATAGATCCTTAAACTTTCAATTTTGTGTCCAATAGGTTTATGAATTTTTAATTTTGTGTCTCACAAATCATTCACCTATTTGAAATTTTTTAAAATCCACAAACCTACTAGACACAAAATTAAAAATTTGGGACATATTATACATTTTTAAAGTTTGGGACCTATTAAACACAAAATTGAAAGTTCAATGATCTATTAAACACTTTTTAAAATTCTTCAGAGACCTTTTAAAACACAAACTTGAAAGTTCAATAACTAGACTTGTAATTTAACCTTTTTTTTATCATTTAACAAGACTATTATATTGCCAAAGTGAGCTTAGCTCAGTAGTAATTGACATGTAATTCTTAACTAAGAGGTCATAGGTTCGAATCCTCCAACTCTCAAATGTTGTTGAACTAAAAAAAAAAAAGACTATTTTATTTAATTTTGTTAATGATTTCATATTGAGAAGTCTCTACAAAACAAGATCAACCAAACCAAATGCAATTGTAAACTGTTGATAAGTGGGATTGGCAGTTGATGGAAAAGTAAGAATTAAATTGACATAAAGAAGTTGGGATTGAATAATAATTTGGGGATGACAGGAGTCGACTTCAACCAATCATAGCCATCCATATAGCATATTTCATTTCTTCAAATAACTTTGCTTTTGCCTTTTTATTTGTTGTTTGGCCATCAATTATCATGCAATTAAATCAAATTGAACTTCAACCACGCGCATTGGTTTTTTTTTTTTTTTTTTTTTGAATAAAGATACTTCATTAAGCTGAAAGAAAAGGTCCAACAACCCCAACTACCAACTCCTCGATTAAAAAAAAATCCTCGATAAACAAAGACGAAATAGATCTTCAAAAAACAGAATCCCAAAATAAAACTTCATCTTCCGAAAGGGAAGCATGATATTGTACACAAAACGACTCTAGACCGGTAGCAGCTCGAGCTAAGCAATGAGCAACCGAATTACAAGATCGGGACACCCCCCCCCCCCCCCCCAAAGAAACGCAGCCAAATCAACGATTACATTGGCCAAATTTGAAATCTCTCACAATTTCAAATAAATTGGTTAGAATTTGTTCATAGAAAGGATTGATTTTTCTAAACTTTTGATTGATGTATGGTAAAGTTAAGAGGAAAAAATTAAATTAACAAAGCTTAATTAATTATTGGACAAGAGAATCAATAGCTTGAGTGAACTGGAAAAAAGGTTTTGTGGACATGTTCTTAAAGTTATCAATTTTGGGTAAGCATTTGGTGATTCATTTTGCAACTTTTTAGAATTGAGAGCCTGCATCAATTTTTTTTAGAGCATAAATTAAAGAGAAATGCTTACCTGCTGCCTGAGTAGCAGGTAGCAATGATACAACCCACTTGGACACCACAAGATTTAAAAAACTTGTTTTGATTTTTTTTTTTTTAAAAAAAATCAATGGTGTCCAAATAGACTGTACCATAACTACATGCTGCCTGGGTAAGCTTTTCTCTAAATTAAATTTCTAATGCAAGCAATAAAGTCGTTTCCACGTGCGTAAAACATATGGATCGGGTGAAGGATATTATTTGGTTTCAATGCTTTCCCTTTCTCAATTGAATAATACGAGAAAATTTCCATTTCTCCTATTAACTGATGTGTGGGTAAGTATTCTTCTGACCATTTCTCCTCTTCTGGAAAATTTCCTCAATGTGGTGATAGTAATTAATCCTCGTAGAAAAATAAGATATCTACTTTCTTAGACTCTATACTATAGATACACATGTCAATCAATTAAATACGAGCTACATTGTATCAATCTCATTTAATAATTTATTCATCTCCCCGTCATAAACTCAACCAAATAGAGCTACATTGTAGCAATGAAGACCGATATTATGATTCAACCGTACTTAAAACTTAAAAGCCATGCGTTGAGGAAAACATTGTCTTGCAGAGATTTCCAAACGTAGAAAAGCCACATCCACTCTATTTAAGATTGATCAATGTACATACATTGAAGAACCAGTTATAAAGAAAATGAATTAGATGTTATATTATATAGTTGCGGTTACTTAATTCTACAGCCATTTTTAGCATTCCAGATAATCATAGAATTACCTCTATCCACAGTCAAAACGAATCCTCGGTGAGTTTGCGGTAGAGTCGAGTTGAAAAACTCTACACAAAATGTTGGATTCCGGTAACGCTATGAATAGCAGCAGGCAGAGAAGTTGAAAGATATGTGCTGCATCATGGAGAGGAACCGTTTGGTTTCCTCAAATCTGCTACTATCACACTGATGTTGTCCTTGCTTCCACGAGCCACCGCGAGCTCTGCCAACACTGCTGCAGCTTCGGCGACATGGCTGTTGTTCGCCACCTTTAACGAACTCCTCTTCATTTTGCCTCCAAAACATCTCCTCACTGCATTGCAGGCAATTTCGTTAGAAACGACGTCCCACAAACCATCGCTTCCTAGTATGAGGAACTCGTCTTTGTTGGTTCGCTTGGTCACAGTAACTTCTGGTTTGGAGATGACAAATGGTTTAAGATATTCATCACCTGCAACAGAACTCAGAAATAATTTGAAAACCTTTATTTGCAGAAATTTTCAAAAAGTACTGTGATATTCAATAGTCTACAACAGAAAATAATTGATTATAAGGAGTCCTTGTTTCTATCTATCTTTTGACTTATATATGAAAATTACATTATAACACAGATTGAGCTAGATAAGAACAAATTCACACATTTGATATAACAGATAGAAACACAGTCTTGATCCTGATACTGGCTTAAATTATTGTTTAACGTCATGTCTCATTAATAGAATAGAAGCAAAATGACCATAGCTCTAGAGTCAACTTTTGCAAACAACAATTTACTGAAAAACAAATAGATTTTGATTGCATTGAAAAGCCAGAAACTTGATTCTTTTCACAGAAAGTTGGATCGAAACCAAAGAAAGAAAGAGGATTTTGTTCAACTATATGATAGAATCTAATCTAAACTCTCTTTCTGAAGATCCCTTCCCCCTAATCTCCATTAAACCAAACATTACCTCAGTGGTTTTTTCTTCTGAAAGAAATAAGGTAAGTAGGTTGATCCAAAGAACAATCATACTGTTATTGAATTGACTTTACTCGGTGAAACCAATAGCCATGTATCAGAATCTATTTCGGGTTTTGTTTCATTTCATTTCGTTTTGTTTTGTTTGTTTCATACATACCGATCGATCTCGAAGTGGCAAGAACTCCTAGCACTCGGTAGCCATTCCAGTTTATGACCCTCCCACCGGCAGATTCGATTCTCTTCAACTCATCAGTTCTGCCAGGCTATTCGTAATTTGGATTCGTATAAGCTAAAAGTTGTACAACATTATTGAAATATTCAAAGAGTCTTAGGTCTTAGCGCTAATCACACAACTAAAAAGTTTCAATTTCATCAATATCAACATATTAATGCATTTTCCAAAATCAGAATCAAGGAGACAGAGAAAAGGCCTTATCAAATCATACCCAATTATTCCAATAACCATCACAAACAATGTTAAATGGATGCATTTTAAACCCCTCGACCAAACAAAGATTCCTCTTACCAATGTTTAAAATCGCAATCACATTATCCTTATCTACTCATTTCAAAATTGAATAATTATGCACACGAATTTCAACTATGAAATCTGACCCATGATGGATTCGTCATTTGAATCCAAGTAGTTCCTTGAATTGTATGGTTTTCAATTCCCTAATTAATATAAATCTCCATTGATAGATAATTAAACTTTTGAGCTAACATATTGCAAATTATTATTCTCATTTATTATAGAGATTATGTAATTTAGATTTTGCACCTTATGATCGTTAGACAAGGGCAAGGCAAATCCATCCCTAGCCAAAACGGCTCGACAATCGCCGCAATTGGCCACCACCACCTCCTCCTTTCCGATCACCGCCGCCACCACCACCGAGCCGACCGTCTTCATCGCAGCGCCGCTGTTCACTTCATCGTCCATTCTCTCAAAGCACCTCTCCATCAACCTCCCCCACTCTGCCTCATCCATCACTCCTCGATCCACAATCTCCTCCGCCACAATCCGGTGCAACCGCTCACGGCACAACTGCGCCACCTGCGCGCCGCCGTGGCCGTCGTACACGGCGAAGAAATCGTACGTCGCATCATTTATCGCCGTCGTCAATCCCAATTCCACTCTCACTTCATCTTCCATCTCCTTCCTCCGCCCTATAATCGACATCTCACTGTACAATCCACAATCAAACGCCGAAATCGATTCCTTCTCAGAGAGTAGAACTCGATCACCATTCGATTCCGAAGCTCCATTTTCGCCTAATTCATTTCCCCCACCTTCCGCCGCGTGTACTTTCCTCCGCCATTTGTACCTCAGTTTACGAACACTCGGCCGTCTCCGGCGAACATTCTTAGTCTTAATCATACTGGTGAGATCGCACATTCCGGCGAGCGGCCGTCGGATGAAGTTCCGGCTAGTACAGCTACTGCTACAGCTTGTTCTGTAAATGCATGAAAAAGGAAAGAAAAGAAAAGAGATGATTGAAATGGCAGTTCAATGATAGTTTAAAAGAAGATTGAATGTGGGCCGTTGGATTTGCGAGTGTGTTCGGATGGAAGCCACCTGGGGGTTGCGGGGACCACATTGCTTTGGATTTGATAACAGAGACGTGGACGGCTGAGATTTAACAAGACAATACGTGGAGGTTTGATGTCGCCAGATGTGATTCAGTTTTGGAAGTGGGCCCGGAGAGAAGAGATACGTGGCATATCGTTGTGGTAGATGGGTCGCTTTCGATTGGCTTGTGACGGAAAGAATTGACTAAAGTGACAGGCGGAAAGGACACGTGTCTTGATGTGATGGGAGAATGATGTCGGAGTTGGACCTCGTGCTGTGTGTCACTGTTGGTTTAATGCGTACGTGTCCCGGTTTCAGTTTGTGTATTTTAAACCATTTGCAAGCAATGTATTTTTTAATTATATAAATTACGTGCAGCACAGTGGAAATATCATAAAATTTTATTTTTTATTTTTTATTTTATTTTTTATTTTTTGTTTTGGGGGCTTTCTTTCTCATAATTTGATTTTGATTAGTCCAGTTTATTTGAATGGTTCACATTTTTTTTTCTTGTCAGGAAATTCAGAATATTTTATTGTGGCTTGACGTGGAATTGAACATTGGACACTTTTTTTTAATTTTTTATTGCAGTATCACAGGCAATCCGATTTTAATATTTTAAAATAGATGAGAGCATGTTTATTGCCATACGAGAAGTTTTAAATTTTGCAAAGAAATTCAATTTATCAATTTAGACTTAAAACTTTCAATTTCATTAAATTATATTCTAAACTTAAATAAATGTTGTAATTTTTACTCTCAATTTAAATTCTTAATTTGCACACTAGTTTTAACAAAAAACAACATAAAAATCTTCATAATCTCATTAATTTCAATAGAATAAAGTCTTGTATAAAAATAAGTTTGACCAATGCACAAATTAACAATTAAATAACTTTACCAAAATTCATAAATTTCAACAAAAGATTTAGCTCTGATGTTGTTTTTCTCTAAAATTTTATCAATTTCATATCGTACATATGTTTTATAATTCATTGAACGCATAAGAAAAAAAAAATTTTAACAATATTTGGAGCGATAACTTATTAGAGAGTTAAAATTGCAACAATTTTTAAAGTTTGAGATTAAGCTTGCAACATTTATCTAAGTTTGAGATGCAATTTGATGAAATTGAAAGTTTGAGGTTAAAATCGATACAAGGTGACAAGTTTAGGGATTTTTTTCCCCTAAATTTTGCGTCTTGAATGTCTTTTCTTTTCTAAATACATTATTAGTTTTTTGAGATTACGTAATCTTACTCTAAACAAACTACGGTACCTTTTTCTATATATCAAACTTATTTTTTTTGAAAATAAGCTAACGCTATATTATTAATCACAATGATTCTTAAGGATTACATCATGAGAAAAAACAGGAAAAGATAAATTCTCAATCCAATCCAGAAAATTTTTTGTCCACAACATTGGACGCCCATTTAATCTTGATCGAGCTAAACCGTCAGCCAAAAAATTGAACTCTTGACGAACATGCAGAAACTTGATCTGAAGGAAATCCTTTTGAATCATCTTGATATCATAGATAACATTTCGTACCTCAATAGTCTTATTCCACCAACCATTCAACATTGAAATAGCAGCTAAAGAATCTGAATGGACTTTGACGCGTGAGAAACCTAACCTTTGTGAGAGGCGTAAACCTTCTAACACAGCACATGCCTTAGAACATATAGGAGATGATGAGAGAATTACAAATAACATAGGAAAATGGAGTAAATATTGAAAAACAAACATGTAAACAATCAGGTTGAGATGCATGTATCTCGTTCTCTTTAAAGAGATTCAAGCCCTCTATGGTGTATATTGATTTATCAGCCATTGATACATCAGTTTTTCTCTGCCTGTCTCCTCCATGATACAACAACCCAACTGAAACGTTGTGTAACTTGAACCACTCTGCACTATGAGGTGGAGCTCAAAGCTTCACAATAAAGAACACCCTTCTTTTGAAGTGTGGTGAGAAATGTATTTATACTATAATTTTATATCTAGGAATTTAATACAAAAATAAGTAATTAAATTGTAAACTTTTTAACTTCTTTTACCAATACATTTTCTTCCTTAAAAATATGAAAACTCTCACAAATTTAAAACTAAAAAGAAACTCATATTTAAAACCAATTAAGTATTAAAATGTTACAGCATGAGATACATACATGTTGTTGCAATTCTCCATTGCTGCCACCAGACAACCATCTGGATATCTTGTTACAACAACCAAACTAGTGACACAAACATGTTCATTACAAACTTATGGTACTACATAAAACTTTTTTTTTTCCAAATGGTAGGGTATTACATTAATTTAACCACATAAACAAAAGTCACATCATTAGCTAACTTAACCTAATCATGTTTTTATTAATATCACTGTTACATTGGTTCTAAAGACTTCCAAAATCAATTTCTCTTATTTTTTAGTACAATAAATGAAGGGCAAAAAATTAAACTTTTAACATCAGAGGAAAGAGTAAATATTTTAACCTTTTTTCTTTTTGAGCTCAACAACTTGTGGGATAGAAATTCAAATCTTAAATTTTTTCGCCGAAAATATAATGTCTTAGCCAATTGACTTATGTCAAAGTCAATTGACAGTAAATGTTTTAATCATTTAGTTATGTAATGATGAATCTTTTTTTTTTTTTTTGAATTCGACAACAGTTGGGGGTGAGGAGATTCGAATCTTTGATGTCGATTACTGCTAAGTTATGCTTACTTTGGCTTACCGATGAATCGTATTTAATTACTCAGTTTATAACATTTCATTTATATATTCTTGTTAAGCTTCCTATTTTAGCAAATGTAGATAGCGATAAACCTCATAAATGCTTCATAAGTACTTGTCAACTAAGATACTTTAAAGTCTTATTCAAGAGAAAGAAAAACGTGATCTTATTACTTAATCAATCATTTAGGGAGCGTTTGGCACAAGGTTTTGAGTTGGGATGGTTTTGGGTTCCAAACCCAAAACCATGTTTGGCGTAAAGTGTTCAAAACCCTTGGTTTTAAAACACAACCCCATGGGTTATAACAGTGCAACCCTATAGGGTTTGTCCAACGTTTTCTTCTTCTATTTCTGGTGACCACTTCGACAATAACTCTGGTGACAACTCCGACGACAGCCGACGATAACTCCGACGACTCGACCACCGCTGGCACCTCCTACGATCACTCCGATGACAACTCCAGAGACCAGTCTGATGACCACCCTAAAAACCCGACCACCCCAATGACCCAACCACCATCGCAACGACACTTGCCTACAACCACTGCCAACAACAACTCTGGCGACCCAACCACCCGATAAGGTGATCCGACCACCCCAATGACTACTCCGGCAATCACCTCGACGACCTAACCACCCGACAACCACTGTTGACGACCATCGAGTGACCACTCCAATGACCACCCTCACGATCCAACCACCCAGCAACCCGACCACACGGATGACCACTCAGGCAATCACTCCAACGACCCAATCACCCCGATGACCCAACCACCCCAGCGACCGCACTTGTCCGCAACCACCGCCAACGACCATCCAACAACTACTTTGGCGACCCGACCACCCGAAAACTATCGTTGACAACCACCCCAAAAATTCGACCACCTGTCAACCACCGTCGACAACCACCTAGTGACCACTTCGGTGACCCAACCACTCTGATGACTACTTCAACGATCACCCTGATGACCCAACCACCTAGCAACCACTCTAGTGACTCGACCACCCCGATGACCCAACCTCCCCAGCAACCCCACTTGCCTGCAACCACCGCCAAACGACCATCTGACAACCACTCCGACAACCCGACCACCCAACAACTACTGTTGACGACCACCCCAAAAACCCGACTACCTGGCAACCACCACCGACAACCACATGGTGTCCACTTCAGTGACCCAACCACCCCGATGACTACTCTGACGATCATCCCGACGACCCAACCACCCGACAACCACTGTTGACGCCACCCAGTGACCACTCCAATGACCACCTTGGTGACCCAACCATCTAGCAACCCCGACCACCCTGATGACCACTACAATGAACATTCCAGTGACCCAACTACCCGACAACCACCCAACGACCACTCCAACGACTCGACCACCCTGCAACCACCACCGACGACCCAACCACCCCAACGACCACCCCAATGATCACTCCAGGGGCCCGACCACCTAGTCAATTTTTTAAAAGGTTAAAATAAAACTAAAAATGGCTATTAAACAAATTTTTTAACCCATTATATTTGAAATAAGTTTCAAAATACTATACAAAATAGAGTTTTTAATATTTTAATTTCTAAATTTCTTAAATAGACCTCCAATATTTTAATTTCTAAAATAGAGTTCTAAAAATAAGTTTATGAATACTTTGTAAAATAGAGTTTTAAATTCCCTAATTTTATGGAGGAGACGCATGTCATCAGGGTCCAACATGTCAGACATCCTAATCAATGGGTTCCACTTAACAGCCGAGCAGATTGGGAGGATTGCATCGTGGTCATATGAGAATGACCACATTGAAAGAGCGCACGTGAACGAGCTATATGCATAATTAAAGGCGATCCCTGGGATGACAAGGCAGGATTACATGGCGTTACAAAGACCCTTTTATCGGATAGTATGATGATGAATTCCTTCTTTGCATTCTCTCCATATTGGAAGACTGATTAATGCGTGGAAGTGTTAGGGAGAGCATCTGAAACCCGACCCCCATGGACGACAACTCAATGTCTTCATCACCTCCAACTACTACTTAGTTTTAATTCAGTTTGTGTTTTGTACAACTACTGCTATTTCTTTTCTTCATTCCGTTCAGCTTATGTATTATGATATTATAAACTTCAAACCTTCATTTGCATTATGGATTTCCTTTACTCCAACAACACCATTCTTCTTTCTCACGTATTAATTATTTAAAATATATGTTCTTACTAATGTTATTTAATTTTACATCATCATGAATGGAGTGAATGAGATATTAACATACTTGTACAAACTACACATTCATATTTAACTATGCTTGAAACAATTGATCCACATAATTGGTTAAAGTATTGATATGCAATTCATCAAACAATTATCATGTAACAAAAATGGATTTGAAAAAAAAACAGCCTAAAAAATTGGTTTAAAAAAAAACAGCCTAAACAAACCCAGCCCAACCCAACCCTGCTCCCCAAACACATGTTTCAGCAGACGAGCCAAATAGTCCCTTAGAGTCTTATGTCCAAAAAAACCATTCTCGAATATTTTGACAAAATATTACATTAATGAGTTTAGATCCCACAACAAAATACCTTTAACGCTTCTAAAAAAAAGCACCTTTAACGCATACCAAAAGTCTTTTTTTTTCTCTTTGAGTTCAACAATATGTGGAGGTAAAGAATTATGTAGGGTGAAAAATTCAAACCTGCTAACCTCTTTGTCAAAAATATGTCTTAACTAATTGAGTCATGCTCATGTTGGCTACTAAAAATAAATAAAATAAAAAATAATAATAATGTTATGAATTTAATTGTTTTTTTTTTTGCCTAAAAAATTTTAATTGATTTTTATATTTTCATAAGATAGTGGAAATATTTTGATTATTTTATAATTTCCATTAATATTTTGCATGAGAAAGAGAGAGAGGGTTCACGTGCTATTGACAAGCTAGCTATATTAAATGGTATTCAGAATCTAGTTGCAACGAAACCAATTGTCTCTATTCAGAATCATTTCATCAGGATTCAGAACAACCATTCTACAGAATGATTTCATCGTTCTTATGAGTGATATTAAAATAATAATAACAATATATAAAAAGGGAAAATAACATATATTATATATGGTCGATAGAATAGGGTATATGAATATTCATCAGGATTATTTCAAAGATTGAACAGTTCACAGACAAATGGAAAGAAAAAAAACAGACTAAAAAAATCCGTACTTAGACTATGAATTTTATTTAACAATATGCTTCTTATTTTGGAGTTATTCATTCTATACTTTAGCTAATATTATTGAAATTGACACACCACGAATGGAGTGAAAGACATAGACTAGGGTTACAAAAAATGTACGTGGTATAATTACGAATTTGAATGTGATTGAGACAATTGTCTTACACAAAATGGGACAAAATATTAATATACAGTTCAAAAACATATTAGCAAGTCACAAAGAACGAAGATTTAAAAAAAAAACAACCTAAAAAGAATTTTTTTTAAATCAAGCTAACCGAACCCAGCCCAATCTAACATAACCCAAGCACTGGCTTCAGGAATCCAACCAATCAACCCCATGGATTTCAAAACTCCAATGTTCTTGATTCTGAACCAGCGCCCCAAATGCTCCTTAATTTATAAATGTTTTTAATATGGACTTATCTTCATATATACCACTAGACATCAAAAAGGAATAAAGACATGAATTGAAAATAGAGAATGAAGAAAATCAAGCCCAAAGCTGACTTTCAGACTATCTACAAGGAGCTAAACAATGAGTGGGATGAGAATTTGAACCTGTGACATCTTAGTCAAAGATATTTGCTTTAATTGGATTGGCAACATAGAGCATGTTAAAGTTCAATAAATTACATTTTGTGTTGTGAGAAGCCGAACTCCGTAAAGTTCTCATTCCTATCTCCAATCCTTTCTTGGTGAGAAATTTTCAACACCAAAGTTATTTTTGGGGTCGAGAAGACATACCTGATGTCGGCGACAATTATCATTACAGCAGCATCGGGCATTGTCCAAATGATGATGAAATGTGCTCCAATTTTAACATCATCACCAATACTCATTGCAGGAGCATCTTCCATCTTTAATATGATGAAACCGGTTTGCATCTCTAACAATTATTTCTCTACCACTGGCGATGGAAATGTATTTGATTGCAGAGTGACAGTCCCCACAAATTCGTAGGTTCTTGAAAACTCTGACGGGTTTCAACTTGGATGTGCTGATAAGACCAAAAGCTACTGCTATTTTCTCACAGTGTTGAAACAAATATTTCTCCTTTTGCTCCTCCTCCACATCATGTAGCACAAAATCCATATTGGGGACATATCCCAATTTCTTTATTTTTAAAGATAAGTGCTGAAGTTCATCATATATTTCCTCAGCTTTTGGGTGTGAAGTATCACCAACATAGAATTTGTGTACTTTATTTTCAATCTCTACCCAGCTACAACCTGCTTCTTTGCTCAAGTTTTTTTCTTTCATCGCCTTTCTGATATTTGCAACTTCCTCCCATTGAGAGGTGGATGCATACAAATTTGATAGCAAGATGTATGCCGCAGGATCATGTGGCTCTTGTTCGATAATCATTTTTGCAGCGTGTTTCCCGAGTTCTAGGTTGCCATGAACTCGGCAGGCTCCGAGAAAGGTTCGCCATACAAGTGCATCAGCTTTGTAAGGCATTGAGTTCATAAACTGAATAGCTTCAGAGAGAGATCCTGAACGTCCTAGTATGTCAACCATACAAGCATAATGTTCCATCCTTGGAACAACTCCATGCTCCGTGTACATTGATGTGAAGTGTTTCCAACCCTCATTAACAAGACCAACATGGCTACAAGCCGATAAAACAGCAATGTAGGTGACCTCATTTGGCCTTATACCGGCCTCAAGCATCTCGTGGAACATCTCCAAGGCTTTTGTTGCGAATCCATGTTTTGCAGAACCTGTGATAATGGAAGTCCACGAGATGACATTTCTGTCTTCCATATCTTCAAAAACTTGGAAAGCAGATCCAATATTTCCACACCTAGAATACATAGAGATTAACGCATTGCATACGGATTGATTCGATTTAAACCCAGATTTTATCACCCAAGTGTGAATTTGCTCGCCCTTACCTATTGTACCAACGCTGGCAGCTCCACTAAGAAGACTAGCAAATGTGAAAGCACTAGCCCCCATCCCTTGATCCTCAATCTCATTGAAAAGTTCAAAAGCTTCTTCAGAATTTAAATTCTTAGCATATGCATCAATTACCGTGTTATAAGAAATCAAATTCTTCTCAAATAGAATATCAAATGCTTTTCTTGCATCATCAATTCTGCCAGATCGTGCATACATGCTAATAAGTGAGTTTGCAACACAATTAACCGATGCAAAACCCAGCTTTACTGCATGCGTAAAAATCTGTTCGCCAATCCGTAGATCGGCTAGATTTGCACATGCCTTGAGGGTGCTGGAAAACGTAAAATGGTTTGGTAGAACTTGAGTCAAGTTCATCCCACGAAAAAGGTTGAGAGCTTCTACATCATATCCTCCTTTTTGAACATACCCTGTGATCATTGCAGTCCAAGAGAAGACATTATGATCCAGAATCTGATCAAAAACCTTTCTGGATTCACACATTGATCCATCCACAGAGCATTTAGCATACATATTTATTAGACAACAACCAACACAACGATCCAGAGTCAACCCATGTCTTATGGCTAGAGAGTGCAACTGCTGCCCTAGCGATAACAATTCTAACTTTGCACAAGCAGATATTACACCACTTAATGTGAATCTATCAGGTTCATATCCACTTAATATCATATCTAAACACAAATCAATCGCTTCCCCTGGGTACCCAAATTGCATAAACCTAGTAATCATCAGTGTCCAAGTAACTGCATTTCTTTCAGGCATTTTCTCAAACACCTTAAAAGCAGAAACCAAATCCCCGCGACCCTTTACAAACATATCAATCAAAGCACACCCAACACATACATCTGAAGAAAAGTACCCACTTTTAATAACAAATCCAAAAACAGAGTCACTCACCGATGCAAACTGAGCATTCGAACAAGCCCGAATTGCCGCCGCAAAGCAATACTCATTCGGGTAATGACCATTTTCGAGCATATCAAGAAATGTAAGAAGCGCTTCAAACCCCATATTGTTATTGGCAAAGCAAGACACCATGGCACTCCACGAAATCAAATCCCTACTACTGCCCATGCGCTCAAAAATGGAGTTAGCTTTCTCCCACTGCCCGCTCTTGGAGTACAAGCTAATCAAGGAATTAAGAGTGACAGAGTCGAGCTCGAGGTTCGACTGATTGAGTTTTTCATGAATAAGTCTACCAAGATCAAAACTACGAGTTCTAATACATTTTTTGAGGAGCAGTGAATAGGCTTGAAGATCAGGGTGGAATCCTTGCTGCACCATGTGTTCGAGAGTTGAGATTGCTTTGCGAAGGCGGCCATCGTTGATTTGGCGGATCAAATGATCGGAAAGGGAATTAGGGTTGGAAAATGTGGGGAATTGGAGAGAAGGGGATGGATTTGAAGAAGGGAAGGGGATTTTGAGGGGAGAGGGAAAAGGAAGACTCTGCATCTTACTGCTCTTTTTCGCGCCTTCGTTGGGATATTTAGATTGGATTTCGCAACTGCCATTTTGAAAGGGATAAGATTTTAAAATTTCAATGGTTGAAAAGGTTTGCCCCCAACTATTTATTAAAATTAACGTTTGTAAAATTTATGTATAGATGTTTATTTCATTTTGCAAACAGCAATAATTGGGTGCACTTAGACTACACCCATTTTTTTGAGCCAACTCTAATCACATAATGGAAATGAAAAATTTTGGATGGGCTGTGGCCAAGTCTTGTGCTGCCAAATTTATAACTACAGAAGTTTTTTTTTAAAAAAAAAGAGAAAAACTAAATTTTTTTTTTCTATAATTGTAAAGTGGGCAAAAGAAAAGAAAAATGAAATTACCACCTGACCATTTGTAGATGGACAACTGTGTATACCTCATAAAGCAATTAAGTTTTTTCTTATTCTACTTTTTGAATTAAGAATATTAAGTATCATCCACGAATTTTATGACTTCTTTATTGCAATTTCAAAATAGTTTTTCGTTTATTTTTTTTTAAAGAAAATAAGATATTTAATAACTATAAAGGTTGTTTATATAGAGGACTGGCATCCTGTTTGATAACGATTTTGGCTCCGTTTGATAACCATTAGTTTTTTGTTTTTGATTTTTGAAAATTAAGCTTATAAATACTAGTTCTACTAATGGGGTCATTTGTTTTGTTATCTACCTTTTATAAATGTTTTCAAAATCCAAGCCAAGTTTTGAAAATTAAAAAAAAAAAAAAAAAAATTTAATTTTGTTTTTGTTTTTGAAATTTGTTTAAGAATTCAATTACTTCCTTTAGAAAGAGGATAATCATTGTAAAGACACAGTGAGAAATACAAGCACAATTTTCAAAAGAAAAATTAATTTATGTTTGTTTCTTACAATTTCTTTATTATGATTTTCACATTTATTAAAAAAACATTTGAATTCTTAGTCAAATTCTAAAAAAGTAAAACCTATTTTTTTTAGTTTTAAAAACTTTGCTTAATATTTGAAAACGTTGGGAGAAATTAGATGACACACTAAAGTAGTGTTTATAAACTTAATTTTCAAAAATCAAATGGTTATCAAATGGGAGTCTTAATTTTTGGGTTCAATGACATGTGGTTGGACGGATTCAAACCTTTGACCACTCAATTATTATTTCTTTTTGAAGATTATGAATTCATGAATACCATTAACATGCGCAATAACATTAACCTTGATAAGTTATCTAATGATTTTGATTGCAATTTTTAAAATCTTTGATAAAACTATTTGGATACCGTTTGCCAATATCGACTTTTTGTGCTACTAGTTTTTTAGAAGTAGAACTTCCGCGAAATTGATGAACTTTAGCACACATTCTCAAACCAAAAGATGGAAATCAATTTTTTTTATTAAAAAAATGACGTGTCAAAAAATCGATGATGTGGCTAGGAAGGATTGGATGGTGGAGATTCAAGGGGAGACTTCCTACAAACAGGACAGGAAGCATTCAATCGGAGCCATTCATCAATACAACATTGATGGAAGCAATGTTGGCAATTGGGTATGCTCTTCACAATCTCTTTGGGCCGGTATTGGGCCAAGCAAATTGAGCAAATGTTGTTATTGGGCTTTGGTAGGCTTAAGCTTTCGCCCAATACAAATTTTGGGTAGGAATCGATAGTCGGCCCATCAAGGCCCATAGTAATTGTGGGCTGAGAAGATACGGTCCAATGGGCCTCAGTGCTGGAATTGTCTGTCCTCCGTTGAGAATTCACTTTGATGCAAAAGCAACATAAGAGACCCAAAAGGCAGAAGGCAGCAACTAACACTCCCATTGCTATAGATACAACATTAGTAGCAACCCTAGGGCTCCCTGACAATCATTAAACACTTATCTTGAGTTATAAGTAATAATTTACATGACTACTTCAACATAAAATAAATGAGTAAATAAAAATGACCATTACAAGATAGATATATTTCATTGTCATATTACAAAAATATGTGTGTGAATAACAAATATGGAATGGAAGCCAAAGGTTAATGGTTTGATTCCTAATCTTTGCAACCGTTAAACTCAAAATAAAAAGAATAGCAACTACGAAAGTTGAAAATTTGGTACCTTGAGAAATGTCTATGCATTGAACTTCATGACTTGAATTGGGTTTGAACGCACATCTTCGACCAAGTGATTCACATCTTCCACAATCAGGATTTTCCCAACTTAACAAGAGATCATCCCACAGCTTCGACGAAAAATACCTTGAAAGTGGCACTGAAACAGTTTTTATCATACCACAATTCGATGATAACATGTCTATAAGCTTTGGAGAAGATGAAGCAAAGACTGTGTATGAATCGCTACTCAGGCAATCAATTGGATCAATATACAAATATGGAGTCAAGTAGTACGTTGAACAATTAAAGAAATTAAGATCTTCATTGTTTTTCCCGAAAAACGGCGTCCCAGAAAGATTGAAGGAGAGAATTTTTCTAGGGAGACAGTCATCTAGATCATTGATCCTTAGTTCTTGTTTCTTATAATCTATGTATTGGACACTGAAATCCCCAGAATGAGGAAGATGTAGCAATGGTTGACAAGTGGCATGGCAGGATAAATCAAAGCCAGGATAGCCACATGATTTTGGCAGGCGATTTTCGATCCTAAAGGGGAATCGAATCGTCTGATGATCGCCGCTGCAGCGAGACTCAAAGCAGAATTCGGAGCTGGTTGCAGGGTTGAAGAAAAAGAACAAAAGGAGATGAAGAATCATTTCTTATAGGGAATGTTTAATGAATAGAAACACATTGCAAAACTTCCTATGGATTATATATTCACTTCAAAAATAGAATCCTTTTCCTTGGAATGAGTTCCAACAACCAAATGGCATTAAACTAAGCTGAAAGTCAAAAGGATTATCGAATGAAATATGATTGGTCGAAGCCAAGAAGCTCCACTCGTGATGTAATCTTAGCATATTGACAAGTAAACATGAAGGAAGAAGACCAAAGTAATTCCAAAAACAATGTCGTATGGAAAAAGTTGAATTTATAGTCCTAACCCTAAGATTGGGCTTTTAGCAGAGGGAAGCACTTCCATTTCTTTTCCCCTTTGGTGGGTTATTTGGAGATGGACTTGATCAAAATGTTAGCAGCAAGTCAACTCTAAATGGAAATACACAACATAAAGTAATCAGAACTTATCCTTTGAGCCAATTAAATAAATATGCAAAGCACTCATACTTCCATTTTATAATATTGATGACATGTGAGGAACAACGGATCGGTAGTATAATCAAATTGATAGAGAAATTTTCCTATTATCATATTCTAGATTCAATGAGATATCCATTGAAACATGTAGCTTGTAGCTGCAGAAAAAAGTTTAAAATACAGAAGAAGAATCAGCAATGAATCATAAAGAATCTGACATAGTAGATGTCGTTATTTCAATGATATGTCATTGATATTCATGTCATTATCAAGAAATTACTTTAAAAAGGAATAAAGACCATGATTAAAAATAGAAAACGAAGAAAATTGAGCCCACAGTGGCCTTTCATACAATCTACGGGCCTACATATTAGAGACAAAGGAGCTCCCGATATTCCCACAACTTTGGGCATGAGTCCTCGAGACTTTGCTTTTCAATTCATTCCAAATGCCTCATACTAATAGAAATAGTGGCTCTTACTTATATACTCATGAACTTCCCTTTGTTTAATCGATGAGAGACGTTAGTCACACTTCCAATACTATAGGGGCTGATTAAGATTAAATTACATTTTGTAGTGAGAAAAAGAATCCTAGCTCTCTAAATTTCTTGTGGAATTCTTATTCCTATCTCCAATCCTTTAGAGATGAGAATTTATCAACATCAAGGTAGTTTTAGCAGACATAGAAGCCATACCTGAATTCTCCCTGCCCTTTTTGAGAACCCTTTAATTACCAACGTTCATGACAGCAACATCTTCCATTGTTTATATGATGATGAAACCAGCTCCAACTGTAACACCATCACGAGAACTCGTTGCAGGAGCATCTTCCATCCTTAGTATGATGAAACCAGTTTGCATCTCTAACAGCGGTCTCTCGGCCTGTCGCTGATTGGAATGTACTTAATTGCAGAGTGACAGTCCCCACAAATTTGTAGGTCCTTGTAAACTCTGATCTTGGATGGACCGATCAGACCAAAAGCTATAGCTATTTTCTTACTGTGTTGAAACTAATATTTAGCATACAAATTTATAAGACAACAACCAACACAACCAATCTAGAATCAATCCATTTCTTATAGCTTGACAGTGAAACTGCTGCTCTGGCAATAATAATTCTAAATCTCCACTTAATGTGAAGCTATCAGGCTCGTATCCACTTAATACTATTAAGGGTAGTTATATTTTAGTTTGGGTAGTTACTCTGTTGAGTTGTTAAGCAATTGACACCTTGTATGACACTTGGCTATTTATAGCTGATATTCATTAATGAAGATGATATGCAAGAATTAATTTACACTCATGTCTTAACATGGTATCAGATGATTTTCTAATTTTCTGAGTGTATTCTCTCTCTTGAGTTCTCTTTCTTGCATCATTCGGCGTTCTCCGAATATCTTCCATGGCTGAGATTGGAACCGAGACCATTCTTCCCTCTTCACCATCCTCTTCTACTAATCAACAACTTGGTCATTCCGTTGTCGATCAGTATGTTAATCCTTACTTTCTTCATCATTCCGATAGCACCAGCCTCATTCTTGTTTCTGATCTTTTGACGGAATCCAACTACACTGCATGGAGTCGTGCAATGACTCTCGGACTTACCGTCAAGAACAAATTAGGTTTTGTTGATGGAACTATCAAGAAGCCGACTGGTGATATGCTGAAATCGTGGATTATTTGCAACAGTGTTGTCACGGCCTGGCTCCTCAATTCGTTATCCAAAGAAATCGCCGCCAGTGTGAATTTTTCCGATTCGGCTAGGGAGATATGGCTTGATCTCCAACAAAGGTACCAGCGAAAGAATCGTCCACGGATTTTCCAGCTTCGACGCGAACTTTCAAATTTGGTTCAAGATCAGTCCTCTGTGACTGCCTATTTTGCAAAGCTGAAAACGATATGGAACGAACTCGCATCCTATCGTCCATCTTGTTCTTGCGGTCGTTGCTCTTGTGGCGGTGTTAAGGAGTTGGTTGATTATTTCCAAACTGAGTATGTGATGGCATTTCTTATGAGCCTGAATGATTCTTTTACACATATTCGGACTCAATTACTTCTCATGGAGCCTGAACCAACCATTCAACGTGCTTTTTCTCTTGTCGCTCAAGAAGTTGAACAACGAGCGTCTTCTGTTTCCTCTAATTCTGTTCCTCTCACAGCAATGATGGTGAAGAACTCTGTTTCGCGCGCTGCTGCAGCTTCCACAAAGAAAAAGGATCGCCCCCTGTGTACTCACTGTGGCATTTTAGGGCACACTGTAGACCGGTGCTACAAATTGCACGGTTATCCTCCTGGTTATCGCCATCCGAAGACCACTTCCACTAAGGCAGAGACATCGTCTTCTACACCTAATACCTTAGCAAGTTTGACTAATGAGCAGTGCCAAGGACTTCTCTCTTTGTTGCAAATTCATCTCGATAAGGCTAAGGCTGTTTCTGCAAATGATTCCTCGACTACTCATGTCGCAGGTACTGTTCATCCCCTTTCAATTAATCCTAATTCATGGGTGTTAGATTCAGGCGCGTCCACACATATCTGTTTTCTGCCACAATTGTTTACAAGCATGACGAAGGCTTATGGTGTTCATGTTATGTTACCTGATCATACGCGTATATCTGTGGAATATATTGGGGATGTCCAACTTAATTCTCGAATTCTCCTACGGCATGTTCTGTACATTCCATCCTTCAAGTTTAATTTGGTTTCTGTCAGTGCTTTACTTAAAGACCAGTCCCTTCTTATTAAGTTTGTTGGGCATTCATGCTTAATACAGGACAAGTTCTCCTTGAGGATGATTGGGAAGGCTGATTTGTGGCAAGGGTTGTATCTTTTGCAGCATACCTCGCCACCTGAGTATAAATCTTTTGCCTGTTCTATTTCACCCATTGTTTGCCATTCTATTTCTGTTGATATATGGCATAGTCGTCTTGGTCATCCCTCATATAAACACTTGTCTGCATTGAAGGATGTCTTACGTTTTGTTTCATCTAAGTCTACTCCTTCACCACCATGCCTGATTTGTCCCCTTGCAAAGCAGCGTCGACTGCAATTTCATTCGAATAATAACATGGCTAGTCATTTGTTTGAATTGTTGCACTGTGATATATGGGGACCCTATCAGATGCCTACTCATGCTGGTTTTCGCTACTTTCTTACACTTGTTGATGATTTCTCAAGATACACATGGGTGTTCTTGTTAAGACAAAAATATGATGCATTATCTGTTATTCCTCGATTTTTTGCGTTGGTTGAGACTCAATATGGTGCGGTTATTAAAAAAAGTCGTTCTGATAATGCCCCTGAACTTGCGTTTAATGATTTCTTTTCTTCTAAAGGAGTAGTTCATCAATTTTCTTGTGTTGCTCGACCCGAGCAGAATTCTGTTGTTCTACGCAAGCATCAGCACCTTCTTAATGTGGCTCGTTCTAAAACAAATTAATCGCTTTCCCCTAGGTACCCAAATTGTATAAATAGAGTCATTGTCAGTGTCCTAGTAACTACATTTCTTTCAGGCATTTTCTCAAACACCTTAAAAGCTGAAACCAAATCACGGCTGCCCTCAAAAAAACATATCAATTAGAGCACACCCAACACATACATTTGACGCAAAATACACACTTTTAAAGACAACCCCAAAAATTGTGTCACTCACCGATGCATGTTTTGCCGCCGCAAAGCAATACTCATTCGGATAATAACCGTTTTCAACATATGCGTAAGGAACTTTATATCCCTAAATTTGGCCCGTTTGGCCCGTTGTATCAATTTCCACCCAAACTGTCAATTTCATTAATTTGAAGTCTAAACTTCAACAAGTGTTAGAAATTTTTACCCCTATCCAGATTCGACCACCCATTTTAAGGGGCCAAAAAAAAGTAAATTTTTTTAAAATTTACTAGTTTAATGAAAATCAAATTTTACACCAAATTAAATCCGATTAATGCACAAAATCGACCATTAAATAACTCTACCAAAACTTACAAATTTCAATTCTAAAAAAAAAAAAATCTGCTCTAATATCATTTTTGTTGAATCCTACTAAATATATGTTTTATAATTCATTGGACACATGACAATACTTTTTTCAAAGATTTCTCACACCTACCACTAAGCATAAATTGCACCACTTTAGAGGTCGTTTGGTTAGCAGGTTTGGGATGTTTGTTAAGCATAAGTTTATTAAGCTTGGGGTTGTTAAGTCTGTATTTAGATGGTATAGAAAATAGTTTTGTTAAATCTGGGTTTATTAAACCAGTGTTTAGATTTTGTTAAGTCTGTGTTTGAATTTTAATTATTTAAACATGAGTTTATTAAAATTGTATTTGGTTTTGAAATTTGTAATAAAAATAGATAATTTATGTACTTTTTATTATGAAATTATAGAGCATTATTTTAATAATAAATAAAATATTTTTAATACATTTGTCCACTCAATTTTCTTCCAATAATTATTTTATAGAAAAAATATTTAATTGTTCATGAAAATATTTTTAGATTACTTATCAAAGTGTGAACAAATATAAACGAATTCTTTTAGTGCAAATATATCCAACATAAAATTAACCATAAAGAAAATGTTATCAATTATTTATTTAATTATTCATAACTTGCTATGCCAAATGCTAACTAAATTTATTTACAACTTATCTTCAAAATTACTATTGAACTTAATTTTTTATATTTAACTAATACATAAGGTTATAAAGTTAAAATATATTAAATAATATTATTTTAAAAGCTATTAACTTCAAGATAAACTAACCAAAATAGTTTAATTAATTAATTTTACAAACCTTGTGTCTTTATTTGACTATGATAACATGATTTTTACATTTTCACAAGAAAATGAGGTTGGAAAAATTGTAGATTTAGATCATAAATGGATGTTTTTTTTAATGGAAATGGATGTATTAAATCTACGTTGATAGAATGTGCGTGATTTGGAATTTATAATAAAATAATTTTTATTATAATTTACATGTTAGTAATAATTTTCTTATAAATTAGTACTATTACTTTATAAATGCATAACTTATTTTTAATACTATTAACACTTTTTGAATAATTATTTTGTAAAACAAATATTTAGTTAGTTTTGTAATATTTTTTTCTAATATTTGTGAATGTGGAAACAAAATACAAAGAAATTTCTCCTTATAAATTTATCATTATAATTGCCCTAAAACATGAAGTTTATAACAAAGTCGACATACGGTTTATGAATTAATTTTATTATTCAAAATTTTAACTAAATTTATTTACTTATTTATTATAAAATTATCATTAATTAATTGTTTTTATTTAACTAATATATTTTATTGAAAATTTAATACATTTTGGAAGAATGATTAAAAACAAAATATATATGTATTGTAGTAAACTTGTGGAGTATGAATAAAGTACTGTAGCAAACATGGTGAGTAAAGTAAAGTACTTTAGCAAACCTGGGGTAGAATAGCATGTACTATAACAAATCTAAATTTACAAAACTACCAACCAAATATATATTTGGCTAAGCTAACCCATACTCTCTACTTCCAAAACATGGAATCAAACACTCCCTTAAAATTTAAGATGAAAGTTGTTGCATTTATTCAAGTTTAAAGTACAATTTGATGAAATTGAAAGTTTAGAGAGAAACTCAATACACCTTTACAAGTGCAAGGTTAAAATTGATATTCTTCTCTATTTTAGCTATTTAAGTTATGGATATAA
The DNA here is from genome assembly GCA_033996785.1 of Trichosanthes truncata. Classification (NCBI taxonomy): domain Eukaryota; kingdom Viridiplantae; phylum Streptophyta; class Magnoliopsida; order Cucurbitales; family Cucurbitaceae; genus Trichosanthes; species Trichosanthes truncata. The sequence goes on from JAWPNB010000003.1 coordinate 91,376,403, forward strand.
AAGAATTGCTTTAAACCCTATGGTTATTTGCAAAGCAAGAGTGAAAATCCAATCCTCTAACATGTCTAATATATATTAAAACTTGATTCCAACTCATTATTAAAAAAAAATTATAAATATTATAAATATTTTATTTTTGTGAATTACATCACTGTATATTATACATCAAAATTTATATTAAATGCATTATAAAACTCTAGTGGCAAAAAGACTAAACTTAAATATTGATATAAAATTCAAATGAATAAAGCAAAATATTTAACAATATAAAGACAACACTAAAATGAATACAAAAATTGAAAGACCCTAACATATTATTTAGGTCTTCAAAAGAAACCTATCCCCGTTTGATAACTATTTAATTTTTTTATTTTTAATTTTTAAACATTAAGCTTGTTTTCTCCTAATTTCTTTACAATAATTTTCATCTCTCTTAAGGAAACGTTTGAAATCTTAGTTAAATTCAAAAAATAAAAACTACTTTTTTTAGTATATAACAAAAACAAAAAAAAAATCCATAGTGGAAGTAATGTGTTTAGGAGCTTAATTTTAAAAAAATCAAAAACTAAAACTCAAATAGTTATCAAACTGGGGTTAAGTTTTAGCGTAAAGGAAAATTTTGGCAGAATTGGTGAAGAGAAAAAAGAACCATGTACAAATTTGGTAAATTGAAGTGACGTGGCAAAAGATGGATGGGGCTAGAGGGGATCGGACGGTGGAAATTTGATGGGAGCCTTCCTACATACAGGGCAGGAGGCATTCAATCGCAGCCATTCATCAATGCAATCTTGATGGAAGAAATGTTGACATTGGGGTATGGTCTTAAGAGTCTCTTTGGGCCGATATTCGGACAGGCAAATTGGGCAAATGTTGTCATTGGGCTTTGGTAGACGAAGGCTTTGGCCCAATACAATTTTTGGGAAGGAGTCGATAGTGGGCCCATCTAGGCCCATTGTAGTGGGCTGAGAAGAGATGATCCAATGGGCTTCAATGCTGGAATTGCGGCCTCTTGAGTAGGATCTGAGTCGAGCACAAAAGCAACATAGGAGGCCCAAAACACACATGATTGCTGGAACTCCCACTCCTATAGATACAGCATAGCGAGCACCTCTTGGTATCCCTAATAATAATTTAAACATCTTATATTATAATTAATAATTTACATAATTCACTACCCTTAAAAAAAATGACCATTATGCCTACATGAACATAACTCAATTAATTAAGTTATATATCATTAATCGAAAAATCATAGGTTTGAATCTCCACTTCATATGTTATTTAACTCATAAAAATTAAATAAATAAAAGACCGTTACGATATGGAGTCCCGAGATACACTTGAAGATGAAAAATACAAGATGGGAAATGGGAGAGCGAAAATGACTATGAGATGGGATTGTGAGACTATTGCAAGATGAGGAGTGGGTTGAGTTTAGTGTACCTTTTAGTTTAAACATATTTTTTTAATAAAAATGTTTTTCCTTATACATTTGGTTACATTTGTTTAAAGGTGCTTCACACTATGTTTAAAAAGTGAATCTACTAATCACAAATATGTTTTTTTATTTCTTAGAATTAATTTTCAGTCAATCACTTTAAAGTTACTTTTTGAATAATCATCTTTCAATTGTTTTTTCAAAAAAAAAAAAAAATCAATATGATTTTTTAAAAGCACGTTTTGTTCATTACCAAATACTATACATTTTTTAAGGAAATATGATTAATCATCTAAAATAAATTAGAAAGTTATACCAAACACACTTTAAATTAGTAATTCTTCAAAAGAGTTTATAGAAAAAAAAAATTATTTAAAATACTTTTTCTCTTCAAAAATTATGTCAAACACACCCTAAGAATGACTACAAAACAACTTTTTCTTTCTTTTTCGTAAAATTTGGATAGTCATCATTTTCCTTCAACAAAAGTCTATGTCTATTTTAATGTAAGGTGGATCAACAACCCTCAATAATTATTTTTTAAAAAAGTTATATACTAATTAAAGAAATCGAAAAATGAGACTCTACCTAACCATTTGATACGAATAAATCTATTATTGATAGTTGATTTTTATCTAATATACAAGTCAATCACAATTTAGTCAATAACCCTAACTAGTATAACAGCTAAAATCCACTACAATTTAGATTGAATGTGCTATTCTTAAAACCTAATAAAAGAAAACAACTCATTGGAATTATGAGAAAATACACACACATGGAAGATGGTAACTTTATAGATTGTAGGTGAGAAAATTTGACTTTCTTATTCTTCTATGCTATTAGATTACAAATAGTAGGTCGATATTCTACCTAGAAAAAAATTTTAGTACTACAAAAATTGAATATTCCTTCTATTCATTACTCGCCACATCAACATTATTTTAAAAGTGTTTTGGGATCCACTAGTATTAAAAAAAAAATTATTATAAAAGACAAATCATGAACAAAAGAAGTAGATACTTGTTAATCAAAGCATAATTCAATTAATTATAACATATGTCTTTGATCAAGAAATCCTATCCGTTGAACTCAAAAAAATAAATATTCTCGTACCTCCGACGTTTAGCCACTAAACTAGGAGAAAATTCGAAACATACCATGTTGAGGTTTAGTATTGTATTTGCATTGAATTTCATTGGTTGAATTGGGTTTGAATCCACATCCTCCACCATGCGACTCGCACCTTCTACAATTAGGCCTTTTCCACGCCAATCGAAGATCGGTCGTCAAGTCCGACGGAAACAACCATGAATCCGGCACCGATACAGTCTTCATCGCAACGCAACTCGACGACAAAATCTCATTCACAGGCGGAAAAGATGAAGCAAAGACTGCATACGACAACCCACTGAGGCAAGAAATTGGATTCAAGTTTAACTCATATGGGATTTGATCATTCCACGAACAATTAAAGAAGGTGAAATCTTGACTGTTTATGGCATTAAACGGCGACCCAGAAAGACTGAGCGACAGAATATTTCGGGGAAGGCAGTTGTTTGGATCATTGATCCAAATTTCTTGGTTCTGATAATCTATGTATTGAACAGTGAAATCCCCTGAAGAAGGAAGATGAAGAAGTGGTTGACCTGTGGAATGGCAGGTCAAATCAAAGCCTGGATACCCACATGATTTGGGCTGTTGATTTTCAATCCTGAAAGGGAATCGAATGGTCTGAAAGTCGCCATTGCAGGTAGAGTCGAAACAGAGTTCAGAGGTGGTTGCAGGGTTGAAGAAACAGAGGAAACAGAGCAAGAGGAGATAAAGAATCATTGCTTAAAAAAAAGGATTTGTTAAAATGGGAAGAAGAAGACCATTGCACAACATTGCTTGTGGGTTTATATATTCTGTTAAAAAAATAGAAACTTGTTTCCACACTCAAAAGGATGGGCAATTCCTACAAAAACAAATGGCATTCATTAAGCTAAAAGTCAAATATGAAGTGTGATTGGTAGGCGCCATTTGATGTGATTTTAGGACAATGAGAAGAAAACAAGAAGGAAAGAGTCAAAAATTAATTTTTTTAAGACAATATCGTATCAATGTAGAGAAAGAGTTGAGTTCGTTGTCGTGAGATCGGATGGTGAAGATGAAGTCTAATAGTGTGGATAGGGTCCAATTGGCATGCATCAATGATACCAGAATTTGAGGTGAAATTGATGGCAAAACTTGAGGGAAGTCATTTTCTTTTCCCCTTTAGGGGATTGTTTGAAGACGGACCTGATCAAAGTGTTGGCAGTAGGTCAACTCAAGTGCAATAAAATTAGTGTATATTAATCAAAAATGTCCTTGAGCCAATTGAATAAATATGCAAAGAACTCGTGATGTCTATGTGTAATATATTTTAATGACATTTGGGCAATAATGGAAAATTCATTGAAATTAGTAAGCTTGTAGCTGCAGAAAACAATCCAATATATAAAAGAAAAATCAGTAATATTAATCATAAAAATTTGATATAGTACATGTCGTTATTTTAATATGTCATTGATGTTAATAAACACGGTATTTTCGCCCACCATATCAACTTCAATGTTATAAACGGTTGAGTATTATTTGCACGAACTATACTCAACTATTAGGTATCTAGTAATATGTTAGGATAATTGAATTGCTCACTGTCAACATGAACATAGTTTAATTGACATAAAGTATGTACCATCGACCAAGAGGTTAGAAGTTCAAATCTCTCACCCCACATATTGTCTCAAAAAAAAAAAATTTGAATCGCTCACTATCACTTTTTGCTTTTAGCTGTATTTCCAACAATAGTATATATCTATATTTTTATTAAAATTATTGATGGATATTTTTACAAATTTAAATCATCAATAGTTTTTTTTTTCCAGTACAACAAATATGGAGTATGAAGATTTGAACATCAAACTCCAAAAAAATAGTACATGCTAATTACCACTAAACTATGTTCATATTCACTTAAATCATCGATAGCTACTTATAATTGGTTTGAGAAAATAATAATATCTATACGATGCAGAAAATTGATGTGTTAGAGAAGATAAGCTATAGAATCAGTCAAAAGACTTAGCTTAGAGATGGTAAACGCTGAACATAAAAAGTAAAAGCTACGCCAACTCTAATGACATGAAAGAATGACTGTTATTACTTTTAAACGAAAAGATAAGTCTATGATGCAAAGATGGTTTTTTATTAAAATTCCAAAATTTGGTCTAAAGATTAATGTGGAAAGCTTTTTATTCCATTTGAATTTCCATTGCTGTTAAATAGTATCCATAGGTCAAACTTATAAATCACTTCACCTTAGAAACTTTTAAAAGTGAAAACACAGGAAAATCTGATCTCCAGCATGCAGTATGCAAAGATCTCAATAATATTCTTGACCTTAAAACAATGAAGATCATATTCTAGATTACATTTAACTTCAACTGCAAGAATATTTCAACTGACCAACAACCAATGACAATAATCAAAAGATTAAGCCAACTGTACATTATTGATTTTGTGACAAACAGAGCCAACTATCTAAAACACCTATCAACATGATAGAAACCAAAATGAAACACCAAAGTAGTACAATTATCACAAACCTCAACTATTATTTTAACCTATCTCCCACCCCATCATTCCTTTACCTTTCCCCTCTAAAATATAGCCAACAGCAGAAACCCAATCCTCACATGCTGCACACCTTGCTTGCTTGGGTGGCTCCTCTGAAATTGGCTTTTTATTGAGTAGAAGAAATATCAAATCCTCAGCCAAAAGCATCAAATTTTCCTTTCTCCATTTTAATAGGGAAGTTTGGACAAAAGCTTCATTGCCTATGTCATTACTGTGTGTCTGCTGCTACTAGTACTATCCTGTTGCCTATTATTGTAATCTTGGGACCTTTTCCCAACGCCTTCATAGCCTCCTTCACCTACAAGAAGGTTCTTTTCTTCCTTTGAGAGATACTTGTCAACCTGAGCAGCTGCTTGCCGTCCTTCAGAGATGGCCCATACCACAAGGGACTGTCCCCGACGACAGTCTCCGGCTGCAAAGACTCCGTCTACACTAGTTGAAAAGCGGCCATACTCAGCCTTGAAGTTCGAGCGATTATCTTTCTCCACGCCCAGCTTCTCTGCTACTGTCTGCAAAATGCAAAGAAACAAGAGCATGTGTTAAGAACTTCAAGCTAGTGTCGTACAGCATCCTTCCATATTAGAGTGATCTCAAACAGCATAATTTTTTACTTCTCATATTCTACCCTCGGTTAACATTAACAATAAGTCATATGTGACAAGTGCAAGTAATGAATAAAACCACTAACCGATTCGGGACCAAGGAACCCCATTGCCAAAAAAACAAGATCGGCCTCTATTATTTCCTCGCTCCCTTCCACCTCCTTAAACTGGAACCTTCCATTGGCATCCTTCCCCCAATGAACACGTACTAGTTCAAGTCCTTTCACTGCCCCATTTTCATCTCCAATAAACCGCTTAGTCAAAACCTCATAGGATCTTGGATCTTTTCCGAATTTGGCAGCTGCTTCCTGGTGTCCATAATCAACTCGGAATATTCTAGGCCACTGCAATCCCACAAATGCTGAATATAAATACGTAACCCATCGACCAAAGTAATGTAACAATGCATAGCCATTGCTTATAGTTAGAAAGCAGGGCGACAGGTCAAGCATTCACCCTAACATAAGTTTCCAACAAACGCAAAGTAGGAGGCCGAAGGAAAAAGAAGGCAAACCTGTGGCCAAGGGTTTCCTGGAGCCCTGGTCTGTGGCGGCTGAGGAAGAAGCTCTAGATTTACGATGTTAGTGCAACCATGCCTTATAGAGGTTCCTATGCAATCTGTTCCAGTGTCACCACCACCAATGACAACTACCTTTTTGTCCTTTGCAGAAATGTATTTACCATCTTGGAGATTGCTATCAAGCAAGCTCTTTGTGTTTGAATGCAGGAATTCCATGGCAAAATGGACTCCAGCAAGTTCCCGTCCAGGTACAGGAAGGTCCCTGAGACAAACATTACTCCGCTTAATTTCAAGGGATTCTAAAAGATGATTGAGCTGTGCATCAAAATTCCTTGGATAGTAAATTGAAGACTTACCTTGGTTTTGTGGCACCAACAGCCAAAACGAGTGCATCATTTTCATCTCGAAGATGATCAAGAGAATATGATGGATCAGTTCCAACATTGGCATTAACAACAAAGTTTACACCTTCCTCTGCCATAAGGTTAACACGCCGCTGAACTACATCCACTTTGTCAGTCTTCATATTTGGAACTCCATACATCATAAGTCCTCCAATTCTGTCAGCTCGTTCGTACACAGTCACCGTGTGACCCATTTTATTTAGCTGGTCTGCTGCAGCCAAGCCAGCTGGTCCACTTCCAACAATAGCTACTCTTTTCCTGTATTCATTAACAAATTCTATGAACAATTGAATTAAACGGTCTAAAACAAAATGACCATTCCACTGAAGTCTTAATAATATTATTATAGTACTAATAAAGAATAAAATGATCTATTCACATATTTAATCTCATTCAAAACGAATGTCAATAGAAGCTGACAGAAAAAACGGCTTACCCGGATCTCATAAGGGGAGGCCGTGGAGTCATCCACCCCTCTTCAAAGGCCTTGTCTATGATGGCACATTCAATGTTTTTGATGGACACAGGATTCTCAATAATGCCCAGAACACAAGATCCTTCGCATGGGGCTGGGCAGACTCGGCCAGTAAACTCTGGGAAGTTGTTTGTTTCAAGAAGCCGATCCAGAGCTTCACGCCACCTATTCTGATAAACTAACTCATTGAATTCAGGAATTTTGTTACCAAGAGGGCATCCGGAGTTCTCCTGAAATTATTAGAAGAAAAAAAAACAATCAGGGTCAGAAAAAATATAAATGCTTATAAAATGAGATTCAAGCATATTGCAAAATTTCGGTGAAAGAATGGGCAGTAATCATCCTCACCTGATGGCAAAATGGGGTACCACAATCCATGCATCGAGCTGACTGAGTCTTTAACAGCGGCCCAGGTTTTGATTCTTCCATAACCTCCTTCCAATCACCCATTCGAACATTAGGATCCCTGTACTTCACTCCCTCACGCTCGTAAGCTATAAAACCCCGATGTTTAACAGCATCAGGTATCTCAGTAGGTCTCTTTGGTGGTTCAGTCTTTTCAACCTTTGGATCAAAATTCAAGTCAGAACCATACAGTGCAAGAGATCAAATTTAACATCAATCAAGATAAAATTTGGGAACTAGTGAAAAAAGGTCAACGAAACTTTTAGGGTGAACTAGTCTATTGGAACTCAAAAGTTACCTGTTTGGAATTCCCATTCAAGGAGGCAGCAGCCATTTTCTTGAGCTCCTCAAACGCATCCTTTTTAACCAACTCTGCCTCATCCGGCTCCTCAGCATCTTTAGCAGCTGATTCTGAAGCCTCTTTGGCAGCTTCTTGAGCTTCCATGTTCAAGAGAGCATGCTTATATTCCCTTGGGAAAACCTTAATAAATCTAGGCAATAGGTTCTCAAAGTTGTCAAGGACTTCTTTGGCTAAATTGCTTGATGTGTGACGCTGATGCTGCTGTATCAACATTTTCAGAGTTAAAATATCATCCTCTTCTTCAACTTTGTCCAGATCCACAAGCTCTAGATTGCATCGGGATTCAAATTTTCCATCCATGTCAAGAACATAAGCAATACCTCCACTCATACCAGCAGCAAAATTTCTTCCAGTTTTCCCAAGAACGACAACAGTGCCACCAGTCATATATTCACATCCATGATCACCAACACCCTCCACAACAGCCTTTGCCCCTGAATTACGTACACAAAACCTTTCTGCTGCCATCCCATTGAAATAGGCCTCACCACTTGTGGCGCCATAAAGAGCCACATTACCTATAATTATGTTCTCTTTAGGATCAAATAAACTCCCCTTCGGAGGGTAAACGACAACTTTGCCACCTGATAATCCTTTGCCAACATAGTCATTGCTGTCACCCTCCAGCTCTAGCATTATGCCAGGGCAGAGGAATGCTCCAAGACTCTGCCCAGCACTTCCAGTGAATTTGATATGAATGGTTTCTGAAGGAAGGCCAGCCATGTGGTAACGCTTGGTTACCTCATGGCTAAGCATTGTTCCAACAGCACGGTTAACATTGTTGATTGGGGTTTCAATGTACACAGGAAGACTCTTTTCTAAAGCAGACTTCGAAAGTGCAATCAGTTTTTGATCCAAAGCCATGTCCAGACCGTGATCTTGTTTCTGCACGCAGTATTGTGCAGCTTCAGGTCGTAGATCAGCAGCAGGTCTAAGTAACAGAGAGAGATCGATATTCTCTAGCTTCTCATTTTGCCAAGCAACTTCTTTATCCACTTCCAACACATCAGAACGACCAACCATCTGATTGACTGTACGAAATCCAAGCTGGGACATTATCTCCCTCATTTCCTCAGCTACCATAAAGAAAAAGTTGATCACATGTTCAGGTTCTCCTGCAAACTTCTCTCGAAGAACAGGATCTTGAGTAGCAATTCCAACAGGGCATGTATTCTTGTGGCACTTCCGCATCATAATGCAGCCCATTGTAATAAGGGGTGCAGTGCTGAAGCCAAATTCCTCTGCACCAAGCAAAGCAGCTATAGCCACATCCCTTCCAGTTTTTAATTGACCATCTGTTTGAAGCACTGTACGACCACGAAGGTCATTAGCAACCAGAGTTTGGTGGGTTTCAGCCAACCCCAGTTCCCATGGAAGCCCAGCATTCTTGATGCCAGTCCACCTTGATGCACCAGTACCCCCATCATGACCTGAAATTAGTACATGATCTGCATGGCCCTTAACAACTCCACTAGCAATTACACCGACGCCTGCTTCAGACACCAACTTCACACTAATCCGAGCGGCTGGATTGGAATTCTGAAAGCCAACAGAAAAGGAACGAAAAAGCTCAACAATTCGGTCTAAGAAGTTTGAATTTGAATGCAATTGACTTCACAAGCTGCTTTACCTTGAGATCATGGATTAACTGTGCAAGATCTTCAATAGAATAAATATCATGATGAGGAGGTGGGCTGATAAGCCCTACTCCAGCAGTAGAATTCCTTGTTTTTGCAATTTCACCATCAACCTTGTGACCGGGAAGTTCACCACCTTCACCGGGCTTGGCCCCCTAATGCAATAACCAACATTGCAAATTAAAATGAAGCAAATTTTCAAAGATAAATAGCTACAGTTCTTATTTCATCTCACCACATTCAAATGTAGATATCAATTAAAGATGCAAAACACCCAGAGGTGCTTTGCAGACACAGCATCATCTGCCATGAACGTAGTTCCATAAAAAACATGAACCTCTGTTCCAATAGGAATGAAGAGGCAAAATGGAATGCAAATAGAACACACCAATATGAACAACCATATCAGTTCAAACAAAATATCAAATGAATACCTGAGCCATTTTTATCTGCAGTTCATCTGCATTTGTGAGGTAGTAACTTGAAACTCCAAACCTCCCACTTGCAACTTGTTTGATAGCACTTCTCTTTGGATTCATTGAACCATCAGGAAGAGGCTCCATTCGAGATGGTTGCTCACCTCCCTCACCTTCAATAGAAGTTTCATATAAAATGATCTTCAGCATATAACTAAGGTAATGATGCCTATATCTATCACTAACAAACAAAAGTTTGGAAAGGAGGAAGAGAGAGTATAATACAGAGTCCATAACCAAAAGAACGTACAAATAATTGAAAATTTTACTGACTCCAAAAGAAGTCTGGACAAATTACAAATAATATTAAAAATCTCAATTTCCCTTGAAGGATCTTGAGGTGAGAACAGAACGCACCTGTGTTTGATTTTCCACCAATTTTATTCATAGCCATTGCCAAAGTAGTGTGTGCCTCCAGAGAGATTGATCCATAACTCATTGCACCAGTGCAAAACCGCTTAACGATTTCACTAGCAGGCTCCACTTCATCCAAGGGAATACTCGCCCCCGTTTCTTTAAATTTCAGAAGTCCTCTCAAATTACATGCTTTATTTAATTCATGGACAAGCTTGGAGTACTCCTTATAGGCATTAACACTATTAGTTCGAGCAGCCTCTTGCAATTTCGCCATGGCTACTGGATCATTTAAGTGAATTTCACCACCCTTCCTCCAATGATAATCCCCAGGGTTTGGTAATGCTACAGCTTCCGCACTACCAGGCGGGAAAGCTCTAGAGGGAAAAGCCATTTCATGCAAATTAAGTGAATCACGAGCCAGCATCTCAAATGTTGCACCCTCTACTCTGCTAGGAGTTCCAGCAAAGCACTTCTCAACCACGTCTGATGAAAGACCAAGAGCCTCAAAAATTTGAGCACCTTTATAAGAAGCCAAAGTTGATATTCCCATCTTTGCAAGAACTTTCATCATCCCGTAGTTGCTTGCGTTGAAGTACTTCTTCACCAATTCCTCCTTGGAGTGGAAATCACCGCTTGATTTTGCCGGAATTTTTCCATCAACTTGTAATCTCCAGATGGCCTCAATAGCCAGGTAAGGGCATATAGCATCAGCACCAAATCCCACAAGTGTACAAAAATGGTGTACTTCACGGGGTTCTGCAGATTCTACTATCAAGCCAACTTGAGTGCGTTCTAGACTTTTAACTAGATACTGATGGACAGCACCAACAGCCAAGAGGGAGCTCACGGCAACACGCTTGGTTGAGAATGCTAGAAAATAAATAGAGAAAATATTAAACAGGTTAAAAGGAGGATGCATAACTAAAGGCAGAAAGCATAAATGAGAATGTAAAACACTAGCATACCTCTATCAGAAAGAACAAGTGTAGTATACCCCTCCTTAATTGCATCATGAGCTTCAGCACAAATCCTATCCAAGGTCTCCTCCAATCCCCTCCTACCAAGGTATTTTGGATATGTGATATCTAAAACTTTACTTCGCCAGCCCCTATAATTCATCCTTTTTATTGCTTCCATTTCTTCAATGGACAAGAGAGGACCTTTCAATGAGAGACGATGACATTGTTCTTCAGTAGTTTCAGTCAGGTCCCCTTCTGGACCAATCATACATTGCATGGAGGTCACTATCTTCTCTCTTATGGGATCAATGGGAGGATTTGTAACCTGTGCGAACATTTGCTTGAAATACTCGAAAGTGAGCTTTTCTCTGTTGGACATAACAGCTAGTGGAGTATCATTTCCCATTGAACCAAGGGCCTCAACACCATCTTTTGCCATAGGAAGCAACAACATCTCCAAGGCTTCAGTAGTGTAGCTGCACAAAAAGTTCAAATTGAGATTGCAGTTTGCCCTAGTGCAGGAATGGAATTGGATAGTTTATCAGCAGCTCAATATACATACCCAAAGGCTTTCAAGGGGGCGAGTAAACCGTGAATACCCATATTTTCCATATTATCATCGTCAGGCGATGTCTGCAAGTCATAAATGAGGAATATTTAGATAAATATAATCAAAGAAAAACTAAGTGTGATTGACCTCATACTTACAGGCAATGCTCCTGCAATTGCTGGAGAGATCATTTCAAATTTATCAATGGAGCCAACAATGTCCTTTAGTTCAATCTTCTGCTTTTTAAGCCAGTCTCCATAAGGCCTAGCAAGAGAATATTGCTGCTTCAAGGCTTCATCATCTACAACAACATGATTTTCAAAATCCACTAAAAGCATCATCCCAGGGTTGAGCCTTCCTTTCCGTGAAACATCTTCTGGTGCAATGTCCACTACACCGACCTCACTGGCCATTATAACTCGTCCACTATGAGTTACATAGAAACGACCAGGCCGCAGTCCATTGCGATCCAAAGTAGCTCCAAGATAGCGGCCATCAGTAACTACAAACAATATTGCAGATTATCAAAAATTTAGAATTATGTTGTACAACAAATTTTTGAAGTAATACATAAGTGAATATATTCATATAATTCATATAAGTGAATATAATCATACATAAGTGAATGTATTACATGAAATAAGAGCCGGTCCGTCCCACGGCTCCATGAGACATGAAAAATATTCATATAATGCCTTCCTCTGAGGATCCATATTCCTGTCATTTTGCCATGCTTCAGGGATCATCATCATGACAGCCTCTGGAAGACTTCTACCGGCTCTAATTAAAAGCTCAAGAACACCGTCAAAAGCTCCTGTAGGTGGCAGCACCAAAAAAAAAAATGATAAAAAATTCACAAAGAGGTATCATCTATAACCGTGTAATAAAATAAGCGCACACATACAGATATCTGCATGCATGCGCAAAGAGATGCAATGCAGAAATACAGATAGTTCACCTGAATCTGAAGAGCTGGCATCCACAATGGGCAATAGATGTTTTAACTCGTCTTCTGATAGACCAAGTTCCTTACACTTCAGTAGACCTTCACGTGCCTTCATCCTAAAGAATAAAGAAAAGTTTTCATCGGATTAAATCAATGGTGCAAATAGTTCACAAGATATTGAAGGAGAACAAGCGAATGAGCAACTTTCATAAGTACACTCAGTAAGCATACCAATTTACGTTGCCTCTAAGGGTGTTGATTTCTCCATTGTGGCCCAAGACACGCATAGGTTGAGCACGATCCCAACTAGGAAAAGTGTTTGTTGAAAACCGGGAGTGTATCTGCACAAATATTTCGAAGACCCAATTTGTCACTCTTTGTTTTTTTTCCTTCTTTCGGTCAAAATACGAAGTGAAACAACAAATTAAAGGCAGTAATCATCTTTCTTCAACCTTGAAGGTGATCAATAACCTAAGCTAGATAGTTTCAAAACAATTTCTTTTCATATAACTATTGCAAGCTGAATCCTCGACAACTGATCACATTTGGCTGCCTTGTGTTTCTGTAAATATGATTCACTTGGTAATGAGGTTTCTTACCAAAGTCACCCAACCATCCAATCCAGCATCCAAATTTAACAAGAAATCAAGGGAGTGGAAGAACTTAAGAGATCATTCAAACCTCAATGCCTCAGAAGTCATTCCTCAACCTTGCATCTCTTCAGTTACTGGTTGTTCCCATGCTGTTTGTTGGAGTATATGAAGTTAGTGGAGAAGAAGAAAGTGAATGGATAAAATATTTACCAGGGCCATGTAGCTCGTAAACCTTTCATTCCCTAGATCCAGATAATAATCTTTCAACTGTACGGGCTTCAACTGACCTTTGTACACAATAGTCCTACAAAATTATGGCAGTGAGTTCAAGTCATGACAATATGATAACCAAGTCTTATAGGAAATCATGTGGCCTTTCAGAATCACCTTGAGGAGAGAGAACATATGTAGAAGTCTCTAGCGCCACCGTGCTCAAGATTTAATGCAGCACGAATAGCTACCATTGAAAGCCTCCTTAATATGTACATCTATTTCAAAAATCACACAAAGAACCACACAGTTCAGATTAAATTTAACCAGTGGATTCATAATTGCACAAAAGAAATTACTGGACCAAACTACTGAGCCCAGTAAGCGTAAGTTTCAATAATGGTACTGAAAATTTAAAAATTGAAGGGAAAATCACCTGTTTCTCCAAATCAACTTTCGACCTTGTACATGGGGTAAGGAACACTTGCTCAATCACAGGTTCCGTCATTAAGGCAGACTTGCCCAATCCAGTATTGTCTGTTTGCACAGACCGCCATCCAAGAACAGAATGCCCAAGTGATTCAGCAACCTTACACACAAATAGAGGATTGAACCATCAATAGATAACATCGTATTAGCTTCACTTAACCAACCGATACATTTCTAAACATAATAGACCAAGTGAGATTTTTGGTATTATTGGACATTAAGGACAAGGCTAAAGAGACACTGGTACGCGTTGACAATTGTAGCTCGAAATTTCAAAAAGAACCAGGGAGCTAGAGCACAAAATCAAGAGAAATAGATGAAAAGAAAATTCAGTTGCAGGAAAATACCTTCGTAAATACTTTTTTACTTTCTTCTCTACGAGAATCGGACGTGGGCAAGAAAAACATGCCAACGGCATACTGTCCCGGCGGTGGGAGTTCGAACCCATTATCTCTTGCCGCCTAAAAAGACACCAACTATCAGTACCGGCAAGCAACGATCGAGCACAAAAAATTTTAATGGTACTTTTTTGTCTTTGAAGTTTGCAAGAAAAATATGCAGTTATAACTAATTTCACGATAAGAAACCGTCGCCAGATGCAGAAATATTCTTACCCAGATGTCAAAATTTTCAATAAATGAGACGGGTTTTCAAAATACTTTTTCATCGTCGAATTCATTCATGAAACCGTGACTAATCATTATACTTGGATAATAGAAAGTAAATATAAATCGAAAAATAGAAAAGATGGGATTTCTTTCAAGAAACTATCTTTTTCAAGGAAAAATGAACGATTATAAAGGATGAATCACGGTTGCAAAATTGAAAAACAAATGAAAGAGGAAAAACAAAACACAAAACTCGTGCCTCTTTAAAGAACTCGTGCGGAAGAGCTATAAGAATCCCAGCTCCATCACCAGTATTTGTTTCACAACCGCAAGCACCTCTATGTGACATACGAACCAACATTTCCAAAGCATCAGTTATCTGCAAAAAGCAACATCACAAAAACATATGAATAAAATTCAAAAAAAAATTAAAAAATGTACCCAATACATGTTCATGCTAGACAAAAATCCAAACCAAACGTTAAAGAGGAATCCATTTTCAAGAAAGAATTCGATGATGCTAACCGTTTTGCGGCTGCTTTTGCCGGATAATTCAGCAACGAACCCAACTCCACAGGAGTCCTTGTCGAACGAAGGATCGTAAAGGCCAAGTGGTTTCTCAGGCACAGCCGATAGACCCGACCGGACAACAAGCCGGAGCTTCGGCGACCGGCCCGGACCGTCCGAATGCCAAAACTGGACTCTTCTGAATCCCGGAGGCCTCAAGCGGGCTCCAAAGAACTTCTTCTCCGACACATTTAACCTCGATGCTCCCTTCGAAGCAGAGCATCGCGCAGCTCTCGTTCCCGAACGAGCCTTAGGGTTAACATTCAACTGGGGCTTAACAGAGGTCTTATCAAATGTGGAAGGAGCCGCCGGAAGTTTAAGAAGAGAACCAGATTTCGCCAGCATTGTAAAACCACAAACGAGATTAACACCACGATATAATATTAAACTTAACCCCCTACAACTAATGGAACCTCGCTGTAACCAATTTTAGATCCAAATGAACGCTCCGATTACGTAACACACACTTGATAGAATTTCCACGTCGCACACGAGCAACTCAGCGGATCTTAGGGTTAATTTACAAAAAACGCAACGCTTAATGCTCGAAATTTCTGAAAACGAAATGGTTCTTCAAGATTTATAGGTGAAAGCCAAAAGAGGAGTATCTCGAGTGGGTGATTCAAGAGAGAGAGAAGATGAACACAAACAAGAAGTGAGAGTTATATAAAATATTCGGTATATTTGGCCGAAAAATCTTGAAGATGATATTCAAATCTGAAAGCATGAGAATAGGAAGAATCCCCTTGCGACTCGCAGATCTTAGAAGAAAGAGGTTTAAGCAACAAATTTTCCCGGAAAATCAGAGAGAAACAAAAACGAGAGTCGGCGAAACGAAAGGCAAAGCGACCGATAAATCAGCAGCAGCTCTGCTTTTAGGTTTCGTATTTCTTCTTCACATCCAGGAAGCCGATGAGTGAGATTTATAGAAGCCAAAAAATGTACACAGTAGAGAGAGAGAGTGGAAGAGAGAGAAAAATGGGGACCCAAGAGCCTAGGGGAGGGAACCGAGGGCTACTTTCGTCATTTCCCACAAATATTTTTATAATACGGAGTGACACCTCAGATTTCCCTAAATATTCCACGTGGATCTTGGCCTATGCGGCACGCTACAGCCGCTGACGGTGGACCCCACTCCGAGATAAAACTTTTATCACATTCATAAAATAAGTCCCCGACGGTTGTTTTGTTTCTTTTTTTTTCTTTTGCCCTCCTTTTTTGCAATCTCACGTCACCGTTTTGAATCTGATGCCCACTAGGTTCGGACCCGAAGCTGCACATGCGACTGGGAAAAAACTAATGAGACACTGTAAAAATAGAAAACGTCTTCTGAGTCCTGACATTGAATATTTGTTTGTTTAGTCTGTTTATTTTTTAAAAAAAATGAAAGAAAATTACAAAATAAATACCAATTACCGATACAATTTATATAATATTGTTTTCCTCCGCAACTTTTTAGTAAATTTGACTTTCATTAGAAAATGAAGGAGACAAGTGAGGGTATTTGAGTCATTTCAGCCACCCAACCTGGCATTCGAGTGGTGTACATTCCTATTATACCCTTTGGGGTATTTCCTTTTAAGTTTTTTAAATAAATGAGATTTAGTTTTGTTGGTTGTTAATTGGGATACTTGACATAGAAGATGCCACGTTTACTTATTTCCATGATTCCAATCTGCGACTTACTGACTTGCCAAAAATAAGAATAATTATAATTATAACAAAATCAAATTAGAGGAATTAATTAAAAATATATAATAATTAAATTATGCCCTGATGAGTGAAACAAAAATGGTTTGGTCCTTTTTTTATGGTCATGACAATAAACTTGCATCAGCATTTTCAAATTTCTTCGGTTAATTTAAATATAGTAGTCTCTTTTATTTACTTTGTTTTTTTTTAATTCATATTTTTTTTTTAAAAAAAAAGGACTTTTGATAGTTTATTCAAAACTGCTACACCATCCCAAATAGAGTTGGTTTATTGGGTTTGTGATGTAAAAGAATATTGTAAAATTCACAACACGTGAACCCTTTATTAGTTTTCAAACATATATAGTTTGAAAATTCATATTAAAATAATGAAAATAGAAACGTCAAGGTAGGGAATACAATGAACTTGAAGAAAAGCTTAGTTTAATTTTGTTTCCTTCTTTTTTAAATTGGATTGAAGAATGGGTGGGTGGGGGTAAAATAGTAAATAAGCTGGGGGTTGGCGGGTAGTTGACAAGTAAAAGTAAATGGGAAATGGGAAGTTCAATAAATATTTTTATAAATAAATAAATATATATATATATATATATATATATATATAAAGACTAGAAGCCAGCGACGCGGCCAATGGTATTTAGAAGAAAAAGCCGCCACCGGATTTTACGCGGCCAACAGTTAGCGATATTTCTCAAATGAATTAATTAAAATTTTCATTTAACGTCACATTACTCACAAAAATAATACACATATATATGTCAACTCTTAATGTCAAAATATTATAATCCAAGTGACATAAATTTATTTTATTAAACAATATTTTAATAAATATTTTACTCCATCGTCAATGTCTACTGAAATGTGTGAGCTACAAATTAACAAAAGTAGTATGCGAGTATTAGTCGAAGCAACTTCTTCAATTATTAAATTAGGTGTATGAAGACACTGTTTTGGTATGAGAACATAGATAATCATACTTTGAATAAACTATCTATAGTTGAAATTAAAAAACATTGGTTGAATATTAGGGATTGTAGATACAAGGCACTACCTAAAGTATACGTTATATAAATTATTAAGGGAGGACGTCATGTTAGAGACACGTCACCATCTGTATTCAATTGAGGAGAATCCTAATTAGACAAAGTTAAGTGACATGTCTTGTCAATGGTGTTAAATCAAGTTGCATTTAGCTACATGATTAGCACAAATTGACATTTACGCTCCTAATTATGTTAGGAGTGCAAACAATGTCCCACATTGGCTATGGAAGGGAATGATCGTGGATATATAAATAATGACAATTATTTCTATTAGTATGAGGCCTTTTGGGAAAGCAAACTCAAAGTTATGAGAGTTTACATCCAAAGTAGACAATATCATACCATTGTGGAAAAAAGTGAAGTTTATGTTGTCCTTATCAAATTATAACTTTGATTTAGCCTCAAAGGACTATATTTATGTTTTTTTTTATGAGTTCAACAATATTTGAGATGGGAGATTCGAACCTCTAACCTCTTGATCTATGGTACATGTATTTATGTCAGTTGAGCTATGTTTATGTTCGGCATATTTTATGGAGAGAGTTGCTCATACAACAATAATATAATTATTTTATATTATAGATGTTAGCTCAAAAAAAAGTTATAGAGAAAGAGTTTAACACTTTTACCATCATTACCAACTTGAGCATAACTGATCAACTGGTTAAAATATAGATCATTGATCAAAATGTTCGAGTTTTGAATCATTATCCCCACAAATGTACTAAACAAAAATTTACCATCATTAAAAGCAATATGAAGTCTATTTCTAGTACAATAAAAAAGAAATGCATATTGGTCCTTAGGTATCATGTAAGTAAGAAAAACTTATTAATGGCTACGAGATATAAATTTAAAAAATCATAAAAAAAAAAAAAAAAAAACAGAGTAAATATGCATTTTGTAGTGATGTGGAAAAAGAAAAGGTTAAGATGATGATAAAAATGTGGATAAATTTGAAATATTTTTTATTTTTACAGTAGAGAGAGAAAGAGAAGATGAGAGAGAGAGAGATTGTGATATTATACCGACCGACTAGGGAGTAGAGTAGGGAGTCGGCATCAAAAGAGGAGAGAGAGAGAAAGAGAAGCAAAGAGGCACTTTTCTTGCAAATAAAGTTATAAGGCCTTCATTGGCAAAACATAAAAGTTATAAGGCCTTCCTTTTATCAATCTCACGAGATGTACGGTCTCTCTCTCTCTCTCGCTCTTCAACGCTAGAGAGAGGAAGCTTATCCTTTTTATTTTTTGGATAAAAAGAGAAGATCCTTATCTTATATTATCATCCAAACTTTTTTATGGTATGTTCTACAATAACCTTGTATTCATACCATTGCTTTGCTAACATTTTTTATAATATTAGATTATTATGAACAAACTCATCCATTTTGATTTATAATAGAGAGATACAGATGTCTATCTGTTAAATTATTGAAATTATCTAATTATCTGTTAAAATATTAAATTAAATTGTACAAACTTAATTAATGAATATTTAAATTATTTATTGAATGTAATGGTGAATTAAAAAAGTAAAACAATTTAAGAGCGACGACACAAGACGTTTTTAATGTAGTTTGATTTTCCAACATACTCCACGAGATCACTCCAAAGAATAAGATTAATCAATCAAATGTTGGTACAATTTACAATCAATATTGACTTATGCATAAATAACTTCATTCTTAAATAATGTTGCAATAGTTTATCAAATTTATTGTATATAGCATCCTTTAAATCCATTTAAGGTAATTTTTTCGTCTTCCTCTTTTGATTTTATCTAAGTGAGCCCTAGATTTGAAAGAGTGGTATCCCTTTCAAATGAAATAAAAATTTGTTTAAAATTTTATGGGTACTATATATAAATACACCAAAATCAATTCATGAGAATGCTCAAACTCGATCATGAAACCATTCTAATATAAGAATACTAGCGTGTAAAAGATTGTCTAAAATCAAGAACAAAAATAATTAAATCCAACTAAACAACATTTTAACACAATCCTCAACATTAATTTTGTTCCCAAACAATAAAATTGAACTTGATTTATCAACCAATATAGCTTAGTGAATAAAATCACATTTATTACCATTTCTCAAAAGCCGATAGTTTAATTTGATTCGTTGTGCCTATAATTGTTGAACTCGAAAAAAAATGATTTATTAACTAATTATACACGTGAAGTTATTGTTTGTATATCTTTTACCTCTATATTTCAAACGGTTCTACTCTTCTATGAAAGTACGTGCAAGTGGCATATCTTATCAATTATTTTTCAAAATGTTTGTGGCTAAAATCATGATTTCAAATAAAAAGGACGTTGAAATGAAAGGAGCTTGACTTTGAGTAAGATCTCCATAAAGTGAATAGTTGGTAGGTTTACATAGACTATTTTTCAAAATATAAGAAATGAAACGTGAAAATGCATTATTGATTTTTTTTTTTAACAATTATTTATCTGAATTGTTTTTAACAATCCTATTTGCAAAGAGAGTTTCTTGCAGAGTTTTGGAAATGTAATTTTCCCTCAAACCAAGAGCTTGATTTTTTAGTCTAATTAACAATCAAGTAATTTTGATAAATATTTTCTAACATCAAGTAGATGAATTTGAATTTCAAAAGACAAAGGAAAAAAATTATAATTTTGATGTGATTTTGATGTATTATGTCCATGTCTCCTGCATGCAAAAGTCAATTATGTCCAACACCATTTAAATAATAAAATGTCATTTTACTGAGACATGAAAATAGACCGACCAAAAGGGACCTTTTTTTTTCTTTTTTTTTTTCGATGTCTAGGTTGAAAAAATTATTAGGCATTGCTTTGAAAAGTAAGCCCTGAGACTGATTTCTCAACAGTGGTGGTTGGAAATGGAGGACTTTTTTGTTGCCTTTAAACCCACTGTTTTTTGTGTTGGGTGTAAGATAATGATTTTTGCTTCACAATAAAATTTAAACCCCCTTAATAAATTGACCCTCTTTCTTTTTGTTCCTTTATTTGAACACAACGATGGGGATGGTCTCATCTTCTTTATTTTTCTATTAGTTACCTTAATTTAAGGTGAAGAAAATTAGTAGTGTATCTAAAATTATTTTTGATATATAGTCTAAAAATATTTTTTTATTGTGTTTTATAACCAATATAAATCAAGGTTAGTTGTAGACATATATATAAAAAAAAAAAATCCATAATTTTTATTGTAAGACAAAATAGTTATACTAATATTGATAATATCCTTTGACCCTAAGTTAGAATTGAAGAAATTAATTTTGTAGAGTAAGAACGACCAATTGTAAATTTGTGAAAGTGAGAGCTTGAGAGGCAAGTGTTAGAGTGCATCTACTCTTTGTGGAGGAGTATCATTTGTACTAAAAGGAAGCCAAGTGTCACCATTGAAAGATATATTTAATTTTGTCTCCATTGTATACGTTATTTTCCATTTCTATTCGCAGTCTTATCTATGTATATCAATATCACGTATTAGATTTAGTAAATGCTAAAAAACTAATGGCAATAATTTTTTAAAATGATGTTTTTTGTAAAAATCCTATATCAGTCCTCATACTTCCAACACTTGTGTCATTTTGATTCACATATTTTCAAATTTTTATTTTTGTTTAGTACAAACAAATATGTGAATATTTGTTTTTGTAAAAATCCTATATCAGTTCTCATACTTCCAACACCTGTGTCATTTTGATTCACATATTTTCAAAACTTTCTTTTTTTTAGTACACAAATTTTCATTTATATATTTGTAATTTCAATGTTTGTTAGTTTCAGCCCCTGTATTTTCAAAACTTGATTTTTTTATGTGTACATTTATAAAGTGTCCATTTTATTCATTTGTTTCCTTTCTTATCTATCACAATGTTAATTATTATAACACTATACTCCATATTTGTTTTGAAATGTTGTGATAGTTATGCATTAAAAGGTTTTAACATGTGTATAAATTTTTGTAAACAAGGACCACAATGTAATTATTTTAAAATATAAGAACCAAAACAGATGTGTTCAAAAACACATAGACTTAAATAGACAAACGTAAATCCCATTTTTTTCAATAAGGCAACAAGTTGTCAAACATATCAATAATTTTAGTTAAAAAATGTGGGTGAGGAGAAATTCAAACCTCCGACTTTTTAGTCAATGGCATATGTCTTAACTTTGAACTATATTCAGGTTCACAAATAAAATTACATTTAAAACACATTAAAATAAAAAAAGAAAGACATAATCATTTTTAAAATTAGTTCACAATTACCAAGTACCTCGAAGCTGGACAACTACAAGAAAATAGTAAATGACAAAAGTGAGCTTAACTCATCGATAATTGACATATATTTCCAGATTGGAGGTTGTTTCAACCTCCAAATGTTGTTGAAGTTGAACTATATATAGAGAAAGGGGTTTTACCTACTGTACGATGTGCCCCACCAATTCTGCACTGGTCCGGTCAAAGGACCATGCCGCTATGACCACGTGGGAGTGACAGCTGCAGTGACGTGGACTTGACCGCAGTCGAACTTTTCTCCTCCAGTTTTGTCCTTTTGTGTTCCGAAAACTGCAATAGCCGTGCGTCGTCGTTTTCAGCGTCTACAGAGTGCTAGTGCAACATGTAACTAAACGACGTCGCATATTTTATTGTATATTTATTAATTTTTTTTCTTCAAAGTATCTTGTTTCAGGTTGAAGGGCATTAGCAGTAGCAGTGGCAGTGGCATTGGCTCTTTTAAGTTAGCCAACGACGTCGTACGATCTTACACGTTTTGCTTCCGCACCCATTACCGAACGTGTGGAACTTTGCACACACACTCTGATTCATCAATTATTATATTGTTTTTTTTTTTAAAGAAAGAATCATATTATTTGTTATTTATTTAGTATATATAAATTTTAAGTTAATCTACATGCTCAATCTCTAAGGTACCGTTTGTTAATCATTTAATTTTTAAAAATTAAGCCATAAAAACTATTCTCACTTATGGATTTCCTTGTTTTGTTATCTGTTTTTTCCATATATTTTCAAAAACTAAGCCAAGTTTTGAAAATTAAAAAAAAAATAGTTTTCAAAACTTGTCTTTGTTTTTGAAATTTGGCTAAGAATTCTAATATTTTCTTAAGAAAGATCAATCTCATTATAGAGAAATGATGAGAAAATAAACATAATTTTCAAAAACAAAAAACCAAATAGTTATCAAACGAGCTTAAATTTTTAAGTTTGTTGTTAAAGACGTTACTGACTTTTAAAAAGTGTTTAAGAGGTTATTAAATTTAAAATATCTAATAAGTCTTTAAATTTTAGATTTTATGTTAAATAAGTCTCTAAATTTATGAACCCATTTGACACAAAATTAAAAGTCAACATATTTGACATTTTTAAAGTTCATAGATCTATTAAATACTTTTTAAAGTTTATAGACTTATTAAACACAAACATGAAACTATTTCCCCTAAATTTTAAAAATCCTACTTTGCTTAAACACTATATGAAAATTTTAGAACCTTTCTCTAGACTTGAATATAAAAAATTAGTTTTTCGGTCCAATTAATTTAAAGCTTGAATGCAGAACAACCAAATTTTTTTTTATTAGGTACAAAAGAAAGTTGAGAATCCAATCCAATGGAGCATATATAAATATAAAATGGAAATCATGATTAAAATTCTCATGAAAACTATTGTTTATTACTCTAAACCCAAATGAAAGAAAAAGATTTGCTCTAAAAAAAGGGAAGAAAAAGAAATGGGAATCTCATAATGATTGAAAAGAACATTGGTCTTATTCCAATTTGTGAGAATAAAACAAGAAATTTTAGAAGAAAATTCTCCTCAATTACATGGGTAAAAAAGTATCCACATTCATTTTTATAAATATATTATGGTTGTTAGAGTTTTAAAATCATGAGTAAGAATACAAAAATGCCTCATTGTTTGGTTGGTAGACAATGGTTGGAAAATGGAAAGTGAATCCAATTCCCCAATCAATCTAAATGAATCTCTTTTTATTATGTTCAAAGTGCTAATGTGGCTGCTATTTGTCTTCATATGAAGATTATTGCAATATTTAAAATCCTTCTAAACCTTAGCAACAAGTCAATTTTACCTTAATCTCAAAAAAAAAAAAAAAGTCAATTTTTACCAACTTGCCTTCTCATTTAAGTTTGATATAAGTTTGAAATTCAATAGGAATGGCAAAGTCATTGAAGAGATACCAAGACAATCTCGATTTGAAAAAACTGATTTGATTCATGTACTTCCATTTAAAGTAACATCTTTAAACTTTATTATATGTAATAACTTCCAATTTTTTTTAATTTGAATTCATCACACTTTAGTCTCTAAACTTTAGTATATACAACAATTTAATCTTTATTATTTGTAAACACTCATCTGATCCTTAAGCGATATATCGATTTACATATATATAAGAAACTCCATTAAATTTTAAACTGCATGAATTGAATTGTCACATACTAAAGCTTACGGACTAAATTGTTATAAATTTAAAAATACATAAACTAAATCTTTACATACTAAAGTTTAGTCATTGTTATTACTACATTTGCATAAAATATTAGGTATTTGTGTAGAGTTAGGTATTCAAACTAAATATAAAGAAAGGTTATTAGTATTACTACTGCAGGTATTGTTATTGCATAAAATATACATTTTTGGTTTTTCAATTAATTTATAAATAATGAAAAATAAAGATATGATAAGAATTTTTTTTATCACCAATGGTCTCACAGAGGATTTATCTAAATCTATCACATAGTTGTTAAAAATTCAAAGCCTATAAGAATATCTCTAATTTGATTGTATTGTTTTTTTAGTACAACAAATGTGAGAATGTAAATTTAAACCCATGACTTCAAAGAAATGAATACATATCAATTACTGTTGAATTACGCTCATTTTAACATTTGATTATGCTATGTTGTCCTTCATACTTTAAACATAGTTGATTGTGGTTATCAAATCATCTCAATTACCTTTAAAGAAAATAACATTAAGATCAGATGTTTGATTTTTAAAAAATTATTTATGCTTTAACCACTAGCTATGACTTTTAAAATTTAATGTTTGATATCCAATTGCACTTCATGGGTTCAAGTATTATTGATTTTTTTTGTTTTTTGACATAATTAGACTGGTCTTACTTGCAATGCCTACCAACTTTTTAATAAAGTGTTAACATTAATGTAAAAAAAAATAAATTGTATCCACAATTATAGCCATCCATGTGCCATTATGCATTAAAAAAAGGGGAAAAGAAAAAGGGTGGCTTTATTTTTTTCCACCCAAAGCATAAAAATATATTGCCTTTCAAAGGGAATCTGAAGCATATAATAGAATATAAAGTGAAAAAAGGCAAATGTGTGTGCATCACATTTAAATCTAAGGTAGGGTCCCATCATTGAAATGACCCCCAAAAAAAAATGAGATTCAATTATATATATTTTTTTATTATATATGTGGGCAAATTGATGTCTCCATGTGGTTCAACCTTTTAATGTAATCGCCTAAGGGTCCATCTTGCTAACCAACTTCTAAACAATCGCATTGAAATCAAAGCCATTATATAGTTTTTTAAAGATTCAATCTTGTACTTTTCTACATATGAGATTTTGTCAACTTAAATACAGTTGAATTAATTAAAAGCCTGCATTAATAATCTTCTTATAAGTTGAAGGTTCAAATTTCTATCATTACATATGTGTAATGTTACATATTAAATTAAAAATCATTTTTGGTCCCCGAACTTTCATAAAAGTAATAATTTAGTCTATAAACTTTCGTTTGTAACAATTTAGTCTTTGTATTCTCAATTTTATAACAATTTAGTTCATTAACTTTAGTAGGTAACAACTTAGTTTCTATAACCAATTCGAGCATAACTCAATTGATAAAATATCAATTACCATCCTAGAGATTTATTGTTCAATCCTCCTGCCGTGTAGTTGTTGAACTAAAAAAAATAAATTAATCTCTATCTATAATATATTAAAAAACAAGAGTTTCTGAAAAACATTTTTAAACTAAAATATCATTTTAAATTTTAGTTAATTACATTAATCAAATCATCTTAATTTCATTTGATAATTTGAATCAAAATGAATATCTGATTTAATTTCAAATTGATTGAACCAAAATGAATATCTAATTTAATTTCAAATTGGTGAATCAATAATTTTAATTTGATAAGCAATTTGATTCAAAATCAAATCAAATTTGCTTCTATAAATTGTATCCAATTATCATACACAATTCTTATACCCAATTCTTCAGCTACGTTTTTTTCATTTAGTTCTTATATAGTTTATTTTTTAATTTTTTAAAATCGAAGTTCTTCCTCGAGTACATTTTCTTCATTTAGTTCTTATAATTCTTCTTTTTTTTTCTTTTTGAAATTGAAGTTCTTATATTTCTTCTTCTTTTTTTTTTTTTGAAATTGAAGTTCTTATATTTCTTCTTCTTTTTTTTTTTTGAAATTGAAGTTCTTATATTTCTTCTTTTTTTTTTTTTTAAATTGAAGTTCTTATATTTCTTCTTTTTTTTTTGAAACTGAAGTTCTTATAGTTTTTTTTTTTTTTTTAAAAAACTAAAGTTCTTATATATATATATATTTTTTTTTTGAAACTGGAGTTCTTATAGTTCTCTTTTTTTTTTTTTTTTTTTTGAAATTAAAGTTCTTATGTATATATTTTTTAAATTGGAGTTTTTATAGTTTTTATTAATTCTTATATACACACAATTATAATTCTTATGCTTTTGAGTTGCAATAGACCAAAAATATGAATTGGTTGGCTGGATGCTAATTCTGCTTTTTTTTTTTTTTTTTTTGTTACAATTACGTCTTTGTATATATATACACAATTCTTCACGCATTTAAATTATTCTAACTTATTTTGCATCCAATTATCTTTTTTTTGTTCATATGAGGTTTTAGTTTTTAGTAATAACTATTTGTTCTCAGGTTTAAAAGTAGTCATCTCGAATCTTTCATCAAGATCATCTCCAATTTTTCATCAGATCACGTATCTTTCCTCTTTTTTTTTTTTATTCAATTTTTTTTTAGAACTCTATCCTTTTTCAATTAAGTTTTTGGTATGACTTTTGGACATCATATTGCTACATTTTTTCTCTTTATTTTTTTCAATCTTTTTCGATTTTTTTTTCCAGAATTCTATCTCTTTTTCAAATTAAGTTTTTGGCTTAAAAAAAATCAGGTACATCCAATTAATTACATCTTTGTGTATCCAAATATTTTAGTTTAAAAAATTTAAAAATATATCTCTAATATAATAATAATATTATTAGTAATATCTATAATCTATAATCTATAATTTTATAATATATTAAAAAGCGAGGGTTTCTAAAAAACATTTTTAGATCACAAAACCATTTTAAATTTTAGTTAATTAGTTAATTACATTAATCAAATTATCCAAATCCGATTTGATAATTTGACTCAAAATGAATATCAAATTTAATTTCAAATCGGATTACTTTAATCAAATCATCCTAATCCAATTTGATAATTTGATTCAAAATGAATATTTGATTTAATTTCAAATTAATTAATTATTGATTAATTTGAATAAATATCTATAATGTATATCTATAATCTATAATATATTGAAAAACATGAATTTTTGAAAATTATTTTTAGACCAAAATAAGAGTTCTAAAAAATATTTTTAGACCAAAATATTTCTTTAAATTTTACTTAATTACATCAATTAAATCATCATAATCCGATTTAATTTCAAATTTGATTAAAATAGAATTTGAATTCATTTTTTTTCTTTCATGCTTCTTTATTCAAAATTCAAAAATAATTTAAATAGTTATTCTTAATTTGATATTTGATAGCATATCTAATTGGATTGAATTAGTTATTTTTTCTTTCACGTTTTTTTATTCAAAAATAATTTGAATTAATTTTTACTCATTTGATCGGATATCTAATTAGAATTTGAATTAACTTTTTTCTTTCACGTTTTTTATTCAAAATTCAAAAATAATTTGAATTAGTTGTTATTCTTAATTTGATATTTGATAGCATATTTAATTGGATTGAATTAGTTATTTTATCTTTCACGTTTTTTTATTCAAAAATAATTTGAATCAATTCCTACTCATTAGATATGATATCTAATTTGATTGAATTACTTACTTTTTTTTTTTATTAAAAAACAATTTGAATCAATTCCTATCCTATTGAGATATCTAATTTAATTGCATTAACTCTTTTTTCTTTCACTTTTTTTTATTAAAAAAATTAAAAATAATTTGAATTAATTTTTATTCTTATCTTGATAAGATATCTAATTTGATTCAAAATCAAATCAAATTGGAATTTGAATCTAAGATATCTCCTCCCATTTTTTATCATGTTACGTTGTTGATGTTCTTTTTTCTAGATCTAAAACATCAATCTCCTTCAAATTTTGATCAAGTATCTCTTACTCTCTCATCATGTATCTTTCTTTTTTTATACATTTAAATTAGCCCACGTTTTTCGTTTTCTTTCATATTTTTTTAACACAAAATCATGTTAGTTGATACCACTTATGTTGTGTTGTTGATGTTTTTTTTTCTAGATCTAAAATATTCATTTATCCTCCAATTTTTAATAAGGTATAGCCCATGTTTTTCATTTATATATTCTTTTACTCGTAGTTTTAATTTATTTATAACTAAATTATTATTTTGAGTTTTGATTTAGGGTTTAGTTTATTTTTGTGTTTGATTTTAAAATATTACCTAAAATTTTAGCAATAGTGTAAACACTTAAATTTTAGAAGATACTCTTTTAATTTAGAGTTGACATTTATTGATTTTAAAAAGTTTCTTGTTTTCTTAAAACAATATTTCAAAAAGAAAAGGAAAAAACCACAACTATATTGAATCACATTTTAGAAGATACTCTTTTAATTTTAAAGGATGTTTATTAATTTTAAAAAGTTTCTTGCTTTCTTAAAAAAAATTCAAAAAGAAAAGAAAAAAAAGCCACAACTGTATTAAAGACATTTTTTAAATTTACATAGATCATTGGTCCTCACTTGTTGTCATGCAAATTAATATATTAGTTTTTTCTTTTTCTTTTATGTTTTTTTATACCAAATTATGTTAGTTGATACCACTCATGTTGTGTTGTTGATGTTCTTTTTTCTATATCTAAAATATATCAATCTCTTCCAATTTTTGATGAGGCATCTCTCACACACTCATCAGGGTATCTTTCTTTTTTTATAAATTTGAATTAGCCAACTTTTTTTTTTGTTTTCTTTCATGTTTTTTTAACACAAAATTATGTTAGTTGATACCACTCATGTTGTGTTGTTGATGCTTCTATTTTCCAAATCTAAAATATCCATCTCATCCAATTTTTAATAAGGCATCTCTTTCTTTCTTTTTTTAATTTAAATTTCGTTAGCCCGCATAATTTCTTTTACATATTCTTTACGCAACGTTTTAATTTATCTATAAGTAAATTATTATTTTGAGTTTTGAATTAGGGGTTAGTTTATTTTTGTGTTTGATTATTAAAATATTACTTTTGATTTTAAAATTTTAGTAATAATGTAAACACTTAATTTTAGAAGATACTCTTTTAATCTTAAGAGAATGTTTATTAATTTTAAAAAGTTTTTTGCTTTCTTAAAAAAATATTTCAAAAAGAAAAAAAAACCACAACTATATTGAATGACATTTTTTTAAATTTACATAGCTCATTGTCCTCACTTGATGTAGTGCAAAATGACAATTTGACCAAAAACATTGTCTATAAAGAAGTTTTGACTTTGTAAACCAATTTGTTTAAAATTTATTTTTGTATTATTTAGCATAATTATTGTTACTACATTTGCTATGATATGTCATGTATGTGTGTGTGTATTTTTTTAATTAATTCTCTGTCAATAATTGTATACCAAATTTAGATAAAAAATAATCGTTATAAAATTACATTAACAAGTATTGCATAAATTAAACAAAATATATTATTACAAAACGTATATATTATATTATAAATAATAATAATAATAATAAATATTAAAAAACCTTCATAAAAAAGTTATATTATATTAAAATTATGTTATATTATATGAAAAATTATATTATAATAGAATAGAATATAGATATTATATTATATTCAAATTAGTCACATTAAAAAATATAAAATCATAATAGAAATAGAAAAAAAAAACTATATAAGAATGCATAAACAAAAATCAATTAGTTAAATTCATACTATTTTGATTACACGTGCAATGCACGTGGTAAAAAAACTAGTACTTTAAAATTTGTAACTATTTAGTCTCTATCGTGAAAATTATTGTTAAGATTTAATGGTTTCTTACATGGGTAGATCAATAAACTAAATAAGGACCCAATATATTTATAAGCTACAAAGTTAAAATCGTTAAATAATAAAAATCGACATTTAATTGCCAACATGAACATAGTTCAACTGACATAAAACATATACCATATACCATCGACTAAGAGGTCAGAGGTTTGATCCTCCACCGTACATATTTCAAAAAAAAATTTAAGGTAGTACTAGTAGGGACCAAATTGTTACCTACTCAAACATCTTTTAAAATGAAATTTGGTTAAGAACTTTAAAACATTTTTTAAACTTTGAAAAACAAAATGAAGAAACCTAATTTAGTAGACATAATTTTTTAAAACAAAAAATTAAAACTGAGATCGTTATTAAATAAGACTAACTTGCTTAACATATGAAATAAATAATATGTAATTTGAGTTTATTGTACATTTTTTTTAAAAAAATTCCGTCGTTATCTATGTGATAAACAAACTCAAAAAGTTACTAAATTGTTAAGACAATATTGGATTCTTCAATAGAATAGAAAGAAAAAATATATAAAATTTGTGTTGATAGTCCCAATAATAGTAAGTGATCTAATAATGTGCATGATAAAGAATTGCTACCTTATTGAATATATAAATAATCTCACAAAATTGTCGGATGCTTATAATTTCACGTGACTATATTTATACTCTTTCTATATATATATATATAACATTCACTAATAATTCGTCGTAAAAAAATAATAACAATAACAATTCAGTTCTAGAACTTTTCAAAAAATTGTACTTAATAAATTATTAAATAATAATTTAATAATTCCAAATCCTACATAAAAGATTAAATGATAACAAATAAAGCATAAAAAAAACAAATAAAATATGATGCCAGGTTTGTATACAAATTGTTAGGCTAAAAATAAAATAAGTAATTAAATTTATAAGATGTATTAGTAATTTGATTGGTTAACCAAATTATTATTTATGTGATTCTACCATCTAGTTTTTTTTTTTCTAAATAGTATTTAGAAGTAGCACATGATCTATATTGATTAGTTACCTCATGCCTATAAGAATTCTAATAATTTGATAGTTAGTAACATTATTTAGTAAAAATTTTCAAATCATATCTTGGCTACCTGTAATTAAAGTCTAATTGTGGAGAAAAATTAGGAATATAGTCTCAATTATTTATTTAATAATTTTGTTTTGAAGAATATAGTGTCAATTGGTAAAATATAGATGTATGAAGAGTATAGTGCACTTTATACATTGATATATACCTTGCAATGTTTTTAATGTTAACTTGATGATTTTTGCTATGACTTTTATCGATAGTTTTTGTCGCTTCTAATTTTTATTGGACTAGATAAAACTGCAATCAAAGATTTTTTTTTTAATTTTTCCTTTTTGAAAACGAAAGAAAAATATTTTTTCTTTCTTTTGTAGGGACCATGAGATTAGATCCTAGCTGTAAGAACAATTTTGATGAAGTATATATATATGGTTGTCCCTTTAAAAGCTTTATATGAGGTACAAAAATTCCTTTCTTGTACATTGATCAAAATTTTATCGTATTGAAATATATCCGGATAATTTTAAAAGTCGTACTAGCCCAACAGTATATATATTCTAAAAGTGATGATATGCTTTACATTTTGATGGAAAAAACTTGGGTGCAGCCTAGGCTACACACATGTGTGATGCAACCCACTTTATAATAACACAAAATCAATTTTTGAGTTTTTTTTTTTTTTTAAATCCTGTGGTTGTAAGGTGGGCAGCACCACACTTGGGTGCAGCCCAGGTTGCACTCAAGTTGTGCCCTATATTGATTATGAGAATAAGATTAAAAAAGAACTTGAATAAAATGCTGCACCCAAGTTGTGCCCTATATTGATTATGAGAATAAAATTAAAAAAGAACTTGAATAAAGAACAAAAATGCATTTTGCAATGGGTTCTTATTCCCATTTTTAATTGGAGTTGTTGTTGTTCAATTATATTGACCATCTCTTTCACTAACAAGTCAAATAATTCAAGCCAAAGGCCAAATATTATCATATAAAGTTTATTTTTTTCTTTACTTTTCCCATTAGTTTTTTAATTTTTTTAAGTTGGCCATCTCCCCCATTTTAACTTGTGGCAAATTTTCAAGCACATCTTCATTTCCAAATTCCTTTTTGTGTCCCTCTTTAACTAAAATTCTACTTTACTGAGTTATTCCACATGCACAAAAAAGGAGAATTTGAAAGATCTCTTTAACCATTATCAATAGGATTATACCAAAATCCAAAATTCTTATTCGGAATAAGAGATCTCGACATATATATATATCTTCATAATGATATGACTTTACTTTTGGTTCTTCTAAAAGACCTCACACCAATAGAGATGGTTGTCATTCTTTATAAATTTACGATCTTCTCCTTATCTAACCAATGTGGAAGTTTGTATTCCCAACAGAGATCAATTCTTTGTCTACCAATTTGAAGATACTATTTTAAAATGAAATTCTAATTATTCTTTACCTTTATGTCTAAACACGAAAGGTGAGAATATATCCACTCTTTTTTTAGTTTAAACTTGAATACATTATTTTTATAATCACACAAGCAAGTATTTTAATATGATAACATTGTTTGAAAGATTTATTTTCTTTATGTTCGATGTAATCTACAAATTACTTGTACCGACAATGACTTTTTTCTTTTTTTGTAGCTTTATATTAAATTGTAATTGAAAAGTAGTTTTTAGATAGAACTTCCATGTCTACAAAGTCAAGAACTCACAAATCTTAATCTAAGAAACAAGGAAAGGAAAAGGTAAGGAGATGTGTTACCAGTTTAAACTTAATAGCAATCCTTATGGCAGGCTGTCCAAATCATATATTATATTTAAGTTAACATTGAAATCATATAATATAAGGTGGAAAAATATAAGAATAAAGAGAAAGAACATGGAAATCTCCGCAATTATTAAACGATTTCACTTTATTCAAGGGACAATAACAACAACCCAACTGTAATTATATCATTAAATTAAAAGAAAAAAATTAAAAAAATTGGAGTTTTTGACCTTGAATGGGTTGCTTTAATGGAGTGGCTTATTTATTTTTATATTCACGAAGATCAAGACAAGAAAGATTCTAATATAAGTGATAATTAAATAATAAACAACCTAAATAAAATATTTGTTGTTTTTAATTAATTAAACAAAGTAAAATTTAAACAACAGAAAAGAGCATAATCTATGATATTTTATCTTTTATATAAATTTATTTTTTTTGAACTTGTGTATTTTATCTTTTATATAAATTAATTTTTTTTGGACTTGTGGAACGAGGGCGTGTGCATTCATGTTTGTAAGCCAATTAAAATTTAACTAAAACTAAAAATATTTTAGTTAAAAGTTTCTTATTCCGTTTTGGAAAAGTAATATAAGCTTTAATATTTGATTTCTTTTAACAGTTTCTTTCTTTCTTTTTTTTTTGCAAAGTTTTTTTTTTCTTTTTTTGTTAATGCAAATTCATTAATTACTATATTTTAATATACTTAAAGTAAGCAATGAAAAGACAATTCTTGAGAGTATCTATTTGGAGATTTTGAAGGTGAGGAAGCTTTTTTTTTTTACTCCTTATTTTTTGTCCTAATGTTTAGATATTTTCGTTTGGGGTAAGTAAGAATCTTATTTTTTATTTTAACATAAATTACTATACTCAATATGTAGTATATTTTAGTACATGTTGACTTCACATTCACTACACATATAATTTAAAATTATTATAAAATTTTATGTCAGAAATATATTTTTCTTCTATTTATGAACATTAATTTGAAAAAGGATTAGTAAGATATAGCTCAATTAGACATTCTCCTCCAAACAAAAAGGAAAACCAAATTGCTAATTGGATGAATGAGATGGAAACTTTGGCAAGAAGAAGTGAATTTGTATTCAACTTGCTCTCAAAATTAATTAATGGCAAATAATAGCCATAATAACCTTTAAGAGATTTCGAAAGCCAATGAACCTACACTTCATATATAAAATATTAAATATCTAAGATCGTGTTACATGACAATGAAATAAGACAATTTAATCAAGAAAAAAAAACTAATTATGTGGACTAACTTGCAGAAAATCTATTTCGTTACATATTTGACAGTGATACGTCTTCAACGAGATATTGAATATACGGTAATGATCCTTATTGTTTAGCTAAAGTAAATTATGTTTGTCATTTTTTAACCGAGTTGTGCCTTTGAAAACTAGTTAGTGGATAAAAATAGGGAGAAAAAACCTTTTAAGAAGTAAGAAGAAACATTGAATACTACGCTAAAGAATAAGAAGTTGAAATGGAAATGTGGGGAAGGTGATATCACTTATGGCCAATTGAAATGTATATGTCCAATGGTTGCTATTTTGTTTGGTTTCTCTTAAATGGGAAATGCTAAGCCAATTATATGACCCCCAACAAAAAGGTTGGAATAAAATTTTAGACACATAACATGATGAAATTGGACAGTCCAAGTAAAGGTATGTATGCAAATATAAGCAAGCATGTGCACCATATTCTAATTAGCAACAACTCCATTTCTTCCTTCCATTACGACTTCTCCATCCCTATTTGTCTTTAAAATAATGCCATAAAAAATTAGTGTAAACCAAAAGCAGCAATAAAATAGTTGATTTTAGCTCATGCCCATATCTCCCCCATACTTCACTTAAAATAATGGAAGAAAAAACCTCCTTTATATGGTTCTATTTTATAATAGATTAAATTATAAATTGATTCTTATAGTTTCAAGAAAGTTAGAATTTAGTCCATATGATTTTAAAAGTTAGAATTTTGTTCTTATAATTTGATGAAACTCTCATAAATAGTCTATGTTGTAGGGACTAAATTCTATTTAGAAGGGTTATATCAAACTATAGGGATGAATTCTAACTTTTAAAATATAGAGACTAAATTCTAACTTTTTTTAAATCATAGGACTAAATTTGTAATTTAACCCTTATAATAAAAAAAAAACAAATTGGTTTGTTGTAAAGTGTAACTTTTAGTTAGAGAATTGTTGTTTTCATTGTTTGTTTAGAATAAAACAAGGGAATTCTGGTCATTTACTCATCAAGGAAGTATAAACGAAAATCATGTTTTCTCTTTGCCAAAAAAAAAAAAAAAAAAAGGAAAAAAAAAAAAAGAAAGAAGAGAAAAGGTTTTTCTATACAAAAGGAAACCATGGAAAGAAGAGAGATGTCATGATAATAGAGACAAAATTGTGTAACTAACCCTGACATGTGAGCTAATATTCTAGTAGAAATGAATCTTCTTTTCTCATTAAAAGAAAATGGTGTGAATTTACTTTGTATTTAAAAAATGGTGAAATAATTTAACATTTAAAATGAATTGATATATGTAGAATATGAAAATAATACTTCAACTTAACCAAAGCATTACATATAAAAATATTTTAATTTATTTCAATTCATTCTTAAGTTATCACTTTTTAAAATTTTGTCAACCTACCAAATTCAATCGGTTGAAGCATTATAACTTTGATTAGATATTAGAGATTTGAATCTTAACCTGTGCATATTGTTGAACTAAACAAAATAGTAAAAAAAATGGACATATGCAACATCTCAAACCTATATTTTACCAATATTTGACAATAAACGCAATAAGGAACATTATTAGGAGTGCCAAGTGGGGATGTCAAATGACTTGTGCAAATAGGGCAATGAATACCAACTCATCAAAGCTTGAACAAAGTTTAGTTTTGTTGAGGTTTAGTCCAAACGTTGAGAAGGATTTTCTAGCAAACAAAATTTAGATTTCTAACTCTCCAAAGCTTGAATAGAGCTTAGTTTGGTGGAGGTTTGGTCCAAACGGCACAAAGAAAGACAATTAAAGGAGGGTAGATAGAGTTTTTATTTATTTATATTTTGGAGGTGACATAGAGTACCCTCCTAGTCTCCTTATGTTTGTTTCGACCCAACCTCAACCTATGTTAAATAAATGTGCATTAATATTTTAATTCATGCAATTTTAATAGAGGATGTAGATTGGTTTAGAGTTCCTTTCTATAGTGTATGATACAACAACATTTATTGGTTAAAAATGAAAAGTCAAATTTATATAGTGCAGAATACAACATACAATTTCTTGTTAGAATTCTCATCTAAAGAGTGACATCGCGTAGGATACAACAACATTTATTGGTTAAAAATGAAAAGTCAAATATCTAATTTGATATGAGTTAACTTTGGATTAAAAAAGAGATGAATTTTTATATAACATTGTATTTTGTAGTATAAGCTCTAGATTTAGTCAAACTATACTAGAAAATAATTCTTTATTATATTAAAAAAAAAAAAAACGTAAGTGAAGTAAGTTGGCCGTTTAAATGGTTAAGGGCCCCTTAGTCCTTACTCCTTCAAGATTCCAAAGGTCAGGCCGACGAAAAGAGTCAATTTGGTTTTACTGTTTTCAATCAATTAAAAATGGGTAATCATGATTTGGAGAAATAAACACACAAATTAGTATTTTTTATATCATTCTAAAACATATATGTAACTTTATTTCATGATATTATGTATTTTTAGTATTGAAGTTTGTTTAGAATTTGCATCCTCTATATATAATTTTGACTTAGCAATCCTAACTTGACTTATAAAACTAAAGTTACAATCTAATTTCCGCTTCTCAAATTAGAATGGTCTTTAAGCTAATTTGGGTTTGTTAATTGGTTGTTTATCGAACTAATGACTTTACTTTTTTCTTTTTCTTTTTTTTTTGTCTCATGTAAAAGGTGATGTTGATTATATATTAATTAAATTTTGGATGAACTTAAATTTTGAAATGTCGTGCTGATATATTGAAATGAAAAAAACCTAAAAATGAGAACTCTAAAATTGAAAAACTCGATTGTAAAAGATTGTTGGAAACGAGATGTCAATGTTTGAAGTGACTAAGAATATAGAAAGAAGATGTTTGAAAATGAAAGATGAAATATTTGATAAACGAGGATAAGGAGATATTAGTGT
This sequence comes from Trichosanthes truncata, assembly GCA_033996785.1. Classification (NCBI taxonomy): domain Eukaryota; kingdom Viridiplantae; phylum Streptophyta; class Magnoliopsida; order Cucurbitales; family Cucurbitaceae; genus Trichosanthes; species Trichosanthes truncata. The sequence continues at coordinate 91,413,805 of JAWPNB010000003.1, forward strand.
AATTTGCTCTATAAAGAGATGTTCGTGTTTGGACTGTAAAATCTAATTGCATTAAACTCATGCTTATTTGTTGCTTGCAATGATAAAATATTGACTTTATAACACCATTTTTTTTAATAACTCCATTTTAGTTCAACTTTATTTCTAGGTTTCAATTTAGTCAATAATTTATGGCACACTTAATTTTCTCATAAATAAAGTCTCACAAGTTTGATTATTAGCAATAAAAACTCCTAATCATTCACGATATGTTATTTTAAGTTTATATTATATACTATATAAAATTTACAGAAAAGTTGCCCAATATAATAAGATAAAATATTAAACATAATATCAAAGTAATCATTCGTCATTTAACTATGATGTGTGCTATTATTAAATCGATGTTGTATCTAAGTTTATTAATTAACAATGCTAAGATATTTCTCAAGGAAAAAAAAAAAAAATTAATAACACCTCCCATTTTTTTTTTAAATTTCTCATAGCCCAATTTGTGTTGTAATGTGTCTTTTAGTGAAGAAACTTTTGTTATCAAGCAATGGGCATTTGATCCATACATTATGAGTTCAAAACAATAATGTTGTTTGGAGACTTCACAATTTTGAAAACATGACCATCAAGACCCACATAGCATATTTTTTTTGCCAACATAGAAAAAAAAAACAATTAAATCAATGTACTTATCAATAAAAGGGATTTCCTTCTCTACATGGTATTAAATCATATTATTCACTTTGAACTTATTAAAACTTAGTAGAATATAGTAACTCATGTGTTTATTAATAACAATGTGAGATATTTCTTCAAAATAACTTGTTTTTTTTTTTAGTGGTAATTGGCATGTACTCTTGACCAAGAAGTCAGAGGTTCGAATCCCCCACCTCAAATTTTGTTGAACTAAAAAAAACAAAAAAATTTCCTTGTGGCATTAAAAAAAAAAAAAAAAAAAAAAAAAACTTAACAAACATGTTTCAGTTTCCACGAAACTGAAAATCAGAAAAAAGAGTAGTTCCAAAAAAAGAAAAGCAGACAAGAGAGCAAACAAACAGAGCACATGTATTCAAGAAGACTAAAAGCAAAAAGTAAAGGCAAAGACAGAGAAAATGAAGTGGAGAAAAAATGAAAGAGAAAGAAAAGGACCACCCTTCAGTATTGGTTACAAGGTCTATTTTTCAAGTTTGCAACCAAAGTTCCCCATCCAATTATCTTTAAAGTTATCTTCCTTTTATATCCAAATATTTTCTTCTCCACTAAAAAAAATGTTCTTATCAAAGAGAATGACAGCAATGAACTTAGAAACGAGCTCATTTGAGTGTTATTTTCGTCGCTTAAGAGGTAAGGTTATTCTAAATTATCATTTATGAAATATTTTACATTTAAAAGAAGACGATATGAATACCTAAAGTGGTAAAATCTATGTTATTTATCAAGGAGAAGACTAATGTGACAAATGAACTTTGTTTGATAAATGAAATAGTTGCTTTAATTTTCAAATTTTCTTCCTTGAGGAAATCAAAAGTTTCTTTTAGCAAGAAAGGGAGTTGAGTTGGTTTCAAGGAAAGAGGTAAGAAAGTGAATGGGAAATAGGAAAATAGTTAGGCCAATTTTTGTGGCTATAAATTATTGAGGAAAATGAAAAAGAAAGTCTTTGGCCACCATTGAATGTGTTTAATGCATGTTTATGTTGTCAAGATGGTGGGTTGGTGGGCAGTTTAAATTGAAAACAAAACCACTATTCAAAGAACAAAAAGGGAAATAATTTGGATATTTAATTTTTATACATACAATTAGAACATTGGAGTCCCCTCTTTGAACTATGCTCATGGCCAATTTTTTAATACATTTTGCCTCTCCGAAGGAGAAATTATTCGAGCAGGCTACCACAATGTGGCTAGTAGTTTTGCATCATTGAATAGATGAGAGGGAAACTATAAAAGTATTTCAAATTTGTATCTTGTGGTTATGAGGAGGCATGCAAATTTTCAAATTTACATCCAACTGTTATTAGAAGTCAGTCACATATAATTACAACCTTTCTATGGTCTTTAACAATTGGAAAGCTTTCTTTTAGCTTCTTTTGGGTGTGGGTTTTCTCTACTCGGCCCCTAGGTTGTATTTTCTCCCTTGTTTTTGTTTCTTAATATATCCTCGTTCTTTTCAAGAAAAAAAAAAGGAAAAAAAAAAAAAAAAGAGCCAGCCACATTGTGACGGTCTCATTGAATAATTTTTCCATTCGAAGACCAACTTCAAAGGTCTACAAAAATTTTAAGTTATTAAGTTTTCAACCTAGAGGCTTAACACACTACTTTAGAAGGTAACTCCATGCAACTCAAGTCCTTACCAGCACGAGATTAAATCTTTATTATATTAATCTAAAAGATTACCAGCACGAGATTAAATCTTTGTTGTATTAATCTAAAAGATTCACAGAGTGGAGGCAGATCCACTCCCTTCCCACCAAAACCAAACAGATTCTTTCTACAGACTACAGAGTAGTGCATTCGTTTTTCACGTTTAGACACCGTTAGCCCAACCATTAATATAATGGGCACTTTCTGTCAAAACACAAAAAAAGCATCCAACTTTTCTGTAATCACAGGTCAAAACAATTGATTCCCATGCCCTCACTCCTTCCCCAATCTCGCAGAAGCTTCATATAGTCCAAAAGATTCAAAAGACAATAAAATTTCTCACAGAACAAGGTCCACAAAAAGTTAAAGCACTGGAGCCTCCATCATTTCTAGCAGGGGGGGTATTAAGGTAAAATGCATGTGTAACATGGGCCATATGCAGAGTAGAGCAGACATGTGTTACCTTGAATGTGATGAGTTGCAAGCCAATAATTAAAAAGAGTTTTCATCAACTTGGAAGAGAAAGGTTTGGCGGTTGAAGGCAAATCCTCACATGGGTAGGTGGGGGTCGACCATTGAGGTTGGTGAAAAGTTTTCCACATGGTGTTATGGTGTAAGGTTTGTGTCATACAGAATATTTTATTCTTCAGTCATAAGAGAGATCACACAAGCATGGTATCTCAAGATTTCACCTTCAGAACCTAACTGGCAAGTGGCGATTAAAATATCGCCAACAGCTCTGATCTGAGTTCTTTTGCTGTTGATTTTTATGGGCTTGCAGCCCAGCAGTTAATCCAAATGAAGTATCATAACGTTTATGTGTCTGACTACCATGTAAGAAAATATCAAAAAGTATGCTAAAAGGCAAGACATTCAGGAAAAGAAAGCCAGGCTTTCTAAACAGGGCTGTTTTTTTCTTCCTTTTCTTTGTCCTTTGATGGTTGGTTGAGTTTGTGGTTGTCTATTGATGGTTGGCTGAGTTTGTGGTTTGTGTCATACAGAATATACACTATTTTGAGTTCAACAACATTTGGAATTGGGAGATTTGAACATTTTACTTCTTGGTCGAGGGTATGCCTAAACCAGTTGAGTTTTGCTTAGGTTCGCAATTTAAACTTTTTGAATTTAGTATTTAGTGGTAGTTTAATATGGAATAATGTAGAAAATTTCAGGTAAAGGATCAAATCAAAATCTCTAGAAAAAGTAGATATTGCTGCTAACCTGGAGAATGACTCATTTTTGCTGATTTTGGATCTGAGGTCTAATGGGCTTCGACAGATAATAAGTTGAAGCTTATAGCATGAAGATTGGTCCCTACTTCCATTCTAAACGTTCTGACTTTGAT